>OX578138.1:11490459-12142959 GCA_951213105.1 Amaurobius ferox | reverse complement strand
TATTATTTTACCAAGTGTTTTTAATTTATTTTTTAATTCTTTACTATTATTTAGAATAATGTAGTTATCACTAGAATCTCGTAAATTACTATTTAGTACATTTAAATAATTTAATAATAATTTAGTAGCAGTAGTAGAGTAAGAATTATGACCACTAGTTACAGTTCTAAATTTAATAGGATTTTTATGAAATTTAGGTATAAGCACAATGTATGGAAATTTCAGAAATTTATTATTAATATTTAAATCACTATACATATTGATAATTTCAATTTGATACTATTAACAGAGTATGAATCGAGTTTAAATAGACTATTATTTTTTAAATAATCTAACAGATATTGTATATAGAATTTTTTACAGATAATAGCATAATATATATATATATATATATATATATATATATATATATATATACGGGGTGTCCCAAAAACATTGACCTCGGCTTTTATTCCTAAAATATTGATTCTAGACATATATAATAAATTACAAAGTTTAAAAAAGGTTCATAATTTTATGAAATCGATTAAAATTTTCAAGGGAAATAAATTTTAAGAGATACAAAATTTGAATTTTTATACGGCTCCCGTAAAAGAACATTTCCAATGAGTAAAATGTGCCCATACACTAATAAGGTGATGTACAAAATTTCAGCATTTTATCATAAAAATTCCCAGAGATATGAAAAGACAAAAATGCTGACTTAAACCACTTTTCGATGCATCGACACGGGTTCTCAAAGGGGAAAAATCATGTCGACAGATCGCGTTTCAAGGGTCACACACAAATTACAAAAGAAAACAGGGATTACATAAATAAAAAATAATTTTGCTATTTATTGGTACAAAAGTATTTACATTGTGTAGAAATAATAACTTTACACAAAGATTACAAAGATTGTTCAAAATGTTTTCCATCCATGCCAATACAGAGCTGCATTCGCCTAATACTTCTGTGCACTTGATCAAGTTCTTGTTCAGTAATGTCACGACAACCATCTTGAATGCGTTGTTGCAACTCTGCTTTATTTATGAGAGGCGACAGATAAACAGTTGTGCGTAAACGACCCCACAAATAAAAATCCATAGGCGTTAAATCAGGCGATCTAGGGGGAAATTCGACGACTGGCCCATGCAAGCCAATCCACTTGTCTGGAAACTTGTTATTTAACCAGTGTTTCACAACTGTAGTATGGTGAGCTAGAGATCCGTCCTGTTGAAACCATATATGTGGAAGTACTGTTAGGAGCAAGCAGTTCATCCATAAAATCAGGAATGACCGCATTCAAAATCTCATTAACATATCTGTCACCCGTTAACGTACCATCATACAGTATGGGTCCAAGCAAACAGTTTCTGAAAATACTACACCATACATTCACAGAAAATTGCTTTTGATGATGAATATCATGTACCACGAATGGATTTGTGTCAGACCAGAAGTGCTCATTTTGAGGATTTATGCATCCATCTTGTTTAAAACAACATTCGTCAGTCCAAATTACATTTTTCAGGAATTGCATCTTCCTGATATAGAGCCATTTACAAAAATCTAGACCTTGATAATCTGTTGGCTCCTGTCCTTACACACCATGAATGTTAAATGGATGCCATTTATTCAGTCTCAGTATTCGCCACACTGTTGCACGTGGTACGTTCATTTCTGAAGCAGCGGTACGAACTATGTGGATGACTGCAAAAGTAAGCCAAAATATCAATTTCTACATCAGTTGAGTGAAGTCTGGGCCTACCTAGTCCACCTACACAATGTACTCTTCCTCTTTCACTATTGTGTGTATGTGTGTATGATTGTGTGTGTATGTATGTTCGTGTGTATGGGAGTGTACGTATGTTAGTTTCCATGTGTATATACACTTTGCAAAAAAATATATACACCCATAAAAAATTAAGCTATAGCAACGAAATTCGGCATGCAAATGTCGTTGTAAGAGTTATGCAAAATAATCAAACCTTCAGCGCCAAAAATGTTATAGAGCTTATACGAAGCGCTTGAGGACAGCGCTTCGTGCAGTATTTAAAACGAATTTTAATTTTTTGTGAACAGAATCTCGCTTTTTTTTCCATTGATAAACGTTCTACGTGATTTTTAAATAGCCCTGACGATCACATACATGCTCCTCGATACGTTACCAATATTCTACATCGCCAAGAGTAAAATGTACTCACATAGAAAGATCATTACTACAATACACTTCCATTTGTACCAGCACATTATCACTGAATGTTGAATTATCAATTAATTTAATAGTAGTTTCTCGAACAGTTGTTTTTCACAGTATAGTGAATCAATATCATAACACCACCCTCCCACTACTGTTGTGTTTGACAGATAGAATAAAACCTGCTGTGTTTAAAAAGAGGATAAATGAAGACATAATATTTAGTTTAAAGAAAATTAGTTTATTAAATAGAACTTCAAATTAATTCAAATTAACAAATACAAAAACACTGCTCACAGGCAGGCAACTCAGGGAGAATTAACATTAGAATTTTAGACATTAGAATTTTATCAACTTAGTTAAAATTAAGGAATTAACATAAAAACTTTACTCAAAACAATCTATTTTAAATTCCATCAAAAAATCATTAACAAAAATATTAAATTTAAAGAATTTTAGAATTTTACCCAGGCTCTTAAAAATTTATGAAGGTTTAGAAATTTGCTCTCAGAATAAAGTTTAGAATTTTAAATTTACAGAATAAATTTTGATTAAATGCATTTCAAAAATATTAAGAAATCATATTCAGAATTAAAGAAATTAAGAGTTTAAATAAAACATGTGTATTCACCCGGATGGGCCATCAGACAGGGGGGGGGGGGGAGTTCCAATCATTGGAGCTGCACAGATTTTGGAAAAACTGGTTTACTGGAAATCACCAAACTTGAAACAGGAGAGGCTTCAGCATTTTCTTGAAAAACATCAGTACTCAGGAGATCAGACCTAACAACTACTTCTGGAACACTCGGATCTTTTTAGAACGGCCGTCCTCGTCAGAAACTACGTTCACGTAGCGCGCATAAGAAAATTTACCACGTACTTTTCTGGAGAGTTACGTCGCGAATTCCGCGATAAAAGCTTGAAAAATGCATAATTTAAATTAAAACAACTAATGAAAAAAAAGAATAACGCGAGGAACTTAACGTTCCATTAAAAACTCGCGTGGAACATAAGTTCCATTCGAAAATAAACAACGCGCTTCTCGCGCTAACCACAACGAAGGATTTCAACAAAAAACTGAAACTGAAAAGTTCTGCGCGCGTATTTATACTTGCGGCAAAAGGGCGAGTTTAGATAAACGGCAGCAATTAAAATTCGCTTACCGAAATTAGAATTGCCAAAATAATACTCATAATTCCGAGAGCAGACGATCCGTAAAAATTCGAACCAATTAAAATACATGACGAATTCCAAAGAGGCGCGAAAACGCTTAGGTGGCGTTATTAATCGCAGTAAAAAGCCCGCAAAACAGAATTCCGAAAATGGCCGCAACTGAAATTTTTGAATTGCAGTGAGACATGGAAATAACTTGAAACTGTAGAACAAACGGAATTTCTAACCAAAATGGGAAAATGGGACATCAAATTAAAGGGAATTTTAAGGGGAATCAAATAAATAAATAATTTTTTAAAATTTACAAATCAAAAGTAATATTAATTTAAGGAATGGAACATTTTTAATTAAGAATATTATAAAGAAAATTAATTTAGAAGATTAAAAATATTCCAATTAAAGAATAAATGAAAAAGCCAATAAATATTATTTAACTATTACCAAATTAAGAATATTGAGCCAGGGAAAAAGAAATAAAAGTAAATTTTCAAACCTCCAAATTACCTAAATTCTAAAGCAACCCAACACCACCACTACGAAAACAATTCCATGCAAATCTACTTAGTAATTTAGGACCTACAGTGGATCTATACACTCGAACACGCACATACACAAACACACACACACAGAGAGAAAGAGAGAGAACGTTAAAAACAGTTGATACATGTAATTTTTCTATGGTATTAAAAAACGTGGCAAACGGATTCGGATTTGAATACAGTCGAACCTCGATATGTCGAATTTGAAGGGAGTAGAAAAAAAATTCGAGATATCAAAAATTCGAGATATCGAAAATTTGAAAAGTTTTAAGGAATTCATAAATGAATATATACATTCTAGTCCTATAATTTACACATTTTTAAAAAAATCACTTACTTTATCTTACAGACAGAGAATTGGGTATTACCCAAGAAAATGCTGACAAAACATAAAGCGAAGCTTAAAATGATTGTATACACATTTAATCTAATACTATGTACGTATATACATTATTAAAATTCAATTTTGCATTTCTTTACTTGCAAAATAATCATCTATGACAGTTTGGTTACAGGTACTGAATCCTTCAATATCTATCACAATTTCCAAATGAGCTAGGCGGATCCAAATGAGCTTAATTTTGTGGTGATAGTTTACTTTAAAACTCTGAATGATACCTTGGTCCAAAGGCTGTAACTTAGAAGTTGTGTTTGGTGGCATGAAATGAACTTTCGCGGATTTTAATTTCGGCACGCTATTATGCGCCGTACAGTTGTCCAAGAAGAGAACAATATCGCGATTTTCACGGAACATTTTTCTGTCTAGTTCCTTCAACCAATTAGTGAAAATTTCGGCAGTCATTCAAGCCTTATTGTTCACAAAATAAGTCATTGGAACAGATTTCATTCCTGAAAAACATCGGGGTTTAGCAGATTTACCTATCATAAGAGGTTTGAGCCTTTCTGAACTATCCATATTAGTGCAAAATAGCACAGTTGATCTTTCTTTGCTCCTTATCCCACCATGACATGCCTTTAATGGTCATAGTTTTATCAGGCATACACTTAAAAAATAGTCCTGTTTCATATGCTTTAAACACATTTTTTGGATCGTATTTTTCCAAATGAAAGGATAAAAATGGTAAGATGATCCAAATGGTAAGATGAAAAAATTCGAGATATCGAGAGTTTGATTAAAAAAATTTCGAGTTAAAGAGTTTGTTTTACATTAGTTTTATACCGTACGTGAAGGGAGATGAAAATATTTCGAGATATCGAAAATTTCGAGAAATCGAGGTTCACCTGTATATCTCAAAGAAAAGTAAATATGAGATCGAAATGTATCATAGTTCTATTTCCTTTGAGTGCTCCAATCTCCACCATCTTTTACAATACAAAAATAGAAAATCGTAACAAGTTCAGGTAAAAATGTATGTTCCCTCGGGCCATCCATATTTTGGTATCACTTTCGTTTATGGTATAAATAATTCAGCAATTTAAATTAACAGATTTGGGTATAGGCGACATTGGAATAAAAAATTCTAGAGAAACAATAATATTATTCAATAACATCGTTGACAAAGAGGGAAAAAAATTATCATTACATACATTTTGGGGGGTTTCTTGGAAAATAGTAAAATTGTAAAAAAAAATAATAGCATAGCTAAATTTAAAGAACTTATAATTTAAAAATATGTTTCTGTTCTCAGCAATAAATCCATCTGATCAAAACAAATTTATTTTCATTAATTCGCTTTCGATGAAAGTAACTAAAACATTTAAGAAAATTTAAAGAAAATTTAAATTTTGATAATATAATTTCACCTCTTGCAACCGGCTTAACACCTTTTATTTAAAAGTTTTGTAGATTCCAGTTATTTTAGGGTCTCTTGGCCAAGGACCACTTCGGCATAATGTGTAATGCAGTTTCAAGATAGTCGTGCTGTCAAAGGGTTTCTGGTGCTCGGGACCCCAGCGCCACATTATTAACCACATTTAATTTTGTTAAAGTTATATAATGGAATTGTGATTGATGAATGATCCCTAGATTATTGAGAACCCCAAATTATTTAGTTGACATTGACCAAGCCACCAAAATTTAGCATGAGCTTCAAAACATTTTTAAAGACCGCCCTGGATCCTCAAAATGCAATGCAGCCGGTGTTGGAACATTCACTGCCTTCAGTGCTATTTTAAACGTCTCTTCCTAGATTTTGGAACTTTCAGAATCTCTAGTCTGCTAGATAGTGAGTATCGCTATCACCTCTATCAGAAGTCTAGTCCAATCTAGTAAACTCACCACAATAGATGAAAGACCTATCTACACTATCCACACCGAATTCACCAATTCTCTGCAACAAGCGTAAATCATTCTAAAAATATAGAATAAAAATTTGTGCCCATGGACCAACATGCTGTGCCTCATTTATGTACGATCTACAGGGGTCATGGCCTTATGTCCTCCAACTATACCATAATAGCCTAAACCTTCCAAAAGTTTAAAAAAAAAGAAATGAGAATGTCAGTGACGTATAAGAAAATTTTCGCAAAATTATTCGATATCACAACAAAATTAAAATTATATGAAGCAGATCCCCATAGTGCCATTTGTCTTAAATATTTATTTACTTTTGACAGTACAAGTAAATATTAAAATGTTTCCTAGGGGACCCCAAATGAAATTGGGCCCCTTGACCCCATCTACTGTAAGTCAAGTTCTGGTAACATGGATTTATGCAAAAGTCTATGTTCTATTTAGAAACGGGTCATTGTACTTAGAAAGAACGATGTAGCAAAAAATCTTAAAAAATCTCAAAAAATCTTAATCAAAAATAATATTGCTACTGAAATCAAAAATCATGCTGCAGAATAATGAAAAATATTATTTATCCCAATTTTAGTGGGAGCAGGGATTCATTTTATTTCATATGAAGTAAAAACCGAATTTATTTTTCAATCTTTATTTTGATTGATTCCCCAACTCACTAGTGCCCTAAGCAAGTGCTTAGTGTGCCTATTGGGTAATCCAGTACTGGGGGTAACAAAAAAAGTTGGAAATCTCAACACACATACCTCTAAATTTATCCATCGCCTTCTGATTTCCAACAAGTTTTGCCACATTAGTAGAAAATAATGTACTCAAAAAGTCACCAAATTCAATTTGTATCAGATAGGTCCATCTCGAACTTGGAAATCTTTCACAGCATCCATTTTTCCCTCACTGCACTGTTTGACACGTAGGTCTTCCTAATAAAACGGCGATGCTAAAACACCCGACAAATTAAGCAAAGCCGCCGAGATAAAACAAGTTCCACCAGCGAAACATCGGAGTTCCAAAAGGTACGTCTGATCGGGTTAAAACCTGATTAGCAGAACAGCACAGAGAAAGCAAAGCCAAAAGGATTCATTACGGAGCTCCTGTGTCAGAATGGCACTTATCTCCACCTCTGAATTAGTAAGAAATTGGCCATTTGAAGTGGAATAGCCACATGGAATTAGGTAAACTTTGACACTCCTTTCTATGGGTGCCGAGAGGTGATCAGGTATGTTGTTGGGTGGGTGGTGCATACTTCTTCTTGAAATGGCGATAGCTGGTGCGGCTGAAAAGTGTACGGAGCAAGAACAGAAAAGCGCGAACCAATAAATCACAGAGAAATGACATATATTCAATAGTATCTTTTTTATATAAATTTCTGCTTTTCTATATTTGTGGTAATTGTTTAGAAAATTGTTTTAAAATTTTGTGCTTGTAAATTTTGAAAGAAATGTCAAATAAATGCTTAAATATACGCATTTTAGTTATATTTTTATGATATTTCATTTATTTTTTACAATTGCATTTTCGGTTTAATTTAATTTATTTAAACAAAATAAATTAAAGTAGGGTTAAAAGTGAATAGCACTGTTTCTCTCACTACATTTCAGTGAACGTAAGAATAGGATACCCGCTATCTCATCACAAAAACTAGACAGGCAAGAGGAAAACTAATATACAGATTTAAAATGAGGGTCTCAATATGCACCCAAATTACACATCAGTTTGCATGATGAACTTTGCTTGTAGACCAGTGCAATCATAGCGAAGTGTAGTAGGTCTTCTGTCATCATTTTAATTTAGTATTGTAACCTTATCGGGCCAACCCATGGGACCGCCAAAGAATTTTAGCTTTTTAGTTGGCTCTTCAAGCATTTTTATTTCGGTAAGACTTTGTTTACAGCTATGGTGATATGAATAACCATTGTTGTACGATAGTTAAAAATCCGATTGCACAAAACTGCACGACAAATTACTCAATTTTCATTTTCATTTGGCGACTGGACGCGTTTTCAAAGGCGACGTTGCAAAAATACGAAAAACCTGAAGTATCTCAAGAATGGCTAGTCCTAGAGTAATGAGGTCGGCCTTATTCTTTTTGTCGTAAAAACTTACGTATAAGACAAGCATTTAATGGATGCATTTGAGCATATGTAGTCTTTCAAGTTAGATTTTGATCATTTTTGAGGACCATTTCGCGAAAACAGGCAGGTTTATTTTAGCGAATCGAACCAAAATATAAATCAACATCACGCTCAACCACAAGTTTTGGTGGGCACCAAAATTATTCATCAAATTTTGTGAAATTTCGTCAAATAGTTCTTGATCAAAGAGTGGATGCATACATTGCACAGACACACGTAGACAGACAGACAGATACACACACAGACGTCACACTAAAAATAGCATTTTTTTTTAGAAGTCTCTGAACTTAGATCCGTCGAAAACTCCAGCTGCGATTTTCAACACAATTCCCTACACATTACCATGTATTGTAGGGGAAGTAAAAATCTGATTTGGGCAGCACATGGTTTTTTTTATTTATTTTATTTTAATTTATTTCATAATTCCTTAAATTGCGCAAAATAATATTGGTAATTATTTGAAATTGCGCTTCATTTGCCGTTTTAATTTAATTTCCGTTTCGTTTGGCGACTAGACGTATTTCCAAAGGCAATGCTGTAATAAAAAAATAAATAAATAAATAAAAAATAAATAAATAAATAAACGTCAATATCTCGAGAATGGTTAGTACTAGAGTAATGAAGTTGTCTTGTTCTTTTCATCGTCAAATATTACGTATGAAACAAGCATTTAAATGATACATTTGTGCATTTACAGGGTGTACATAAATTGTTTTGACAAAATAAGAGGGATGGTAATACTCATCAAGACGAACAATATTTACAATAGAATTTAGGATAGCATTCCACTCTGAGTGTCAGAAAAGAGTAACTTCGAAACACGTCCAACAAACACAAGTCGCTACTTCGGACGACATAGCTGTCGTGCTGGAGAAGTATCACATCTCCAGAACATCACCGTCAAATTTCCAGTGACAAGAAAGATCAACGACAGTTGTAGCTGATTGCCTGATTGGACGTTGTGGATCTGTGGCTTGGCCTCCCCGCTCACCGGACCTCACCCATTGTACTTCTTCTGGAGGCACATAAAATCATTGGTGTACGAGGCGTCTGTGGACTCTGTAGAAAATCTCGTCGCGAGAATCATTGTTGCAGCGGACAGGATAAACACGACACCAGATGTCTTCGAGAGGGTGCTCTAGTCGTTCATTCGCCGGTGTGAATTGTGTAACGTCACCTTTGGCTGCCACTTTGAGCATCTACTTAGAGACTTTCTCTGATGTAAATAAATGGGATTGTGCAACTTATGATTACGTTAATTCTCCTTATTTTCACTGTTCAACTTTAACTTTACGATTATCTGACACTTAGAGTGGAATGTGACCCTAGCTTCCATTGTAAATATTGTTCGTCTTGATGGGTACTATCATTCCTCTTATTTTGTCAAAACAGTTTATATACACCCTGTATAGTTCTTAATTTTAGATTTTAATGATATTTGTGGACTATTTTGTAAAAAAAAAAAAAAGGCATGTTCTCCGTTTTCAAATCGTACCAAAATCTGATCAGCACTAGGGTCACCGACAAATCACTTACTTACCAAATTTTATGAAATTCAATCAATTTGTTTTAAGTTAGAGTGGATACATTCATGAGAAAGACACACACACAGACATTACACCAAAAATAGTTTTTTCAGGTTCTAGAGTGCTTGAAACGTGCAGATCCGTCACAAACTGGAGTTGCGGTTTTCAACATGATTCCAACACTTTCCCTAAATATTGGATAATTTTTATGAGGTATTTATAGATTATCAATGGATTTTAGAATTAAAAATTTCAAAACATATTAAGCATCATTATTATAGTATAAAATATTTTCTCTTCATTAACATTACCAGAATATCATACTTTATAAAAAATCTTTGGACTTTTGAAAAATATAAGGCATCATTATCATAATATAAAATCATAATATATATCATTTATGATATAAAGCATCGTTATCATAATATAAAGCATTTATAGTATAAAGCATCGTTATCATAATATAAAACATTTATAATATAAAGCATCGTTATCATAATATAAAACATTTTCTCTTCATTAGCATTAGCAGAATATCACACTTTATTAACACTTTACAACAAAGTTGAAAAGTGTTTATGACTTTGTTCATTCTGTCTGTCTGTCTGTCCTTCACACGATAATTGCAGTAAAAATGACTTAATCAAAATGAAATTTTAGTATGTTGTTCGGCCGATCTGTGGGACCTATGGGAATATAAATGAATAATATCACCCAATTAGTTTTGGATTGAACCCGGGATGAAAAAATGGAATACATTGAACCCTATGGGACCTAATTTTTCAAACACTTTTTAAGCGGATTTAAAATTCACAAATTACTTCGAAAATTTTGGGTAATATTCAAATTATCCTATAAAATATATAAAAAAAATTTCAGCAAAATATAATCAGTAGTTTTTTAAATAAAAATTAAAATATTAGTTAAACCTCTTATATGAAGTGATCACGTGACCCACTTCGAAATGAAATATGGCATCTATCTTGTCTCAAAATCATGATTTTTAAAGTTCTTTTTAATTCGTATTGAGTGTTGTATCCGTCCTAAAACCGCTTTATCTTTGCTTAAATTCTGTGCATCTACATACTGAAACAACGCAAATACAATATATTTGAGTTTAAATGATCATCCAAATTTAATTATTTCTACAACGAAGACTATTTTTCACTTATGTAAAATGTAAACAACAAAATATGTAGAATTAGTAGTATAAGAATTTCTGCATTTCTTTAACACAAAATTATTTAGCTCATGGAGTCTGCATAGCTGATATGAATGAAATATTCATTGATTTTATAGAGAGAAGAACGATTTTTTTCGATGAAGTTTTAAGCATAGAGTTTAATTACTTGTACCTCCATGGTCTTTTAAATAAAATAAAGTTTTTAAATAAAATAGATTATTATAATATTGTGATGAATGAAATGAATGGGAAAATGTTTATGAATGGAATGCTGCTTTTATAGAGAGAGCCAGGCGTTTTATATTTCGATGGCGTCATTTGAATAAATGTCAGTTGTTTTTGATGAAGTTTTCAAATATAATAAATTATTGTAGTATTATGATAATGTTAAAAACATTACCGAGGAGCCAGGAAATTTATATTTAATTGACGTCATTAGAATGAAGTTCATTTTTTTTCGATGAACTTTTAAGTTTTCAAATATAATAAATTAATGTAATATTGTGATAATTTTTTAAATATTACCGAGGAATGTATATCATTTTAGAGATGTTTAAATGAAATTGCATTGAAGTTGGAAAGTGTTTCATAATCTATGCTTTATGCATGATTGATCTTTCTTGTTACAATCTTACTTAGTTCACGAAAGGAAAAAGATACATTAATTTAAAGACAAAGACTGAATAGTTAAAGGTCAGAGTTTCTGACCGAGTCACGACAAACTAATCTATTAGGTTTTAACAGAAATAACTAGGTCACGCCCAAAATTAGGCCACGCCCACTTTTCATTAATGGACTATAGTGTTTTAGATATTTAAATAGTGCTTATATGCTTCGATTAGTGGCTGAATGTAAGATTTTGAAATATTCATGGACGATACTTTGTTCGCAGTCACTTTGCTTCATATTTGGATCACAAGACACAGGCCAGATATTCTTTGTAATGTTGAAACCCCGATATATTCAACTTTAAAGATGCTGTGATGATTGAAATTTTATTGTATATTATCAGCATACCCCTTCTTCGTATGGAGTATATAATATAGAAAAACTTAAAATTCACAATCATGTACAAATTCCTATACTGTTCTAAATGGCATTGTCATTCAAAGAATTCTATTAAAATATTTAAATTAATTCTCCTAAAATGGAATTTAAACATCTCTGTTCTCGCTATACAAAAATTATCCTCGCAAGCAAATCTGAAGAATAAAACAGCCTTGTCCCATTGGTAAACACATTTGCAAAAAATATGAAATTGAATCAATATATGCTAAAATAAAAGCGGTAAAATTGTATCGGAAGACATACCCGTACTACTTATATTCCCGAATATTAGAAGATATACCCGTGTATTAGTATTACGAATTTCAAAATTCCTTGTCAAAGTGCAACAGATGACGTGATAAAGTGAAAATATCCATTATCTTTAAACTTGAGAGCCGTAATGGATTCCAATATATGTCAAAATGAAAGCACTAAAATTATATGGGAAGGTATAACCGTGCTATTAATATTTTAGAGGATATACCCGTATACTAATAGAAGATTACACGTACTATAATATATGAGTTTCAACAGTTTTGCAAAAATAAAACAGATGATATAATACATTGAAAATATCAATAATCTCAAAGTAATCTTTAAACCTGAAGGCCGTAATTGATATAATCCAGTCAAAAATGCAATTTCGATCAAATTTATTTCTATTTAAATCGGAAAAGATTTAATAAAAATCGTCTGCAGCATGAACGCATTGGATTTAAACCCTTTGCCTAGCGACATGATATCATTTTCTTTAAATAAATTTACGGGGGAAAATATCGTCTGCATAATGCTATGGCTATGGAAAGTTTAACTGTGCGTTTTTAATTAATATCTAGACAATCCCTGGTCCCAGAAACTCGAAACATGGACTCAATTTTAAGTAGGGCTATTCTAAAACAAAATTTCATCAAATTCGGTTCCGCCGTTCTCTCGTGATGATGAGACAAACAGACTGACAGATTTTTAATTTTATTTATATAGATTGGATATAGAGTACACCACGCGACTAAAATTAGATTAAATGCAGCCGTGCTAAGAGTGTTCGTTAATAACATATACAATCTGCATTTACAGTAATATACCAGCAAATGCCTGGAGAGATGAATCAAAGGCTAAAACCGACTTATATCCAACAAGCTTTTCCCCCGTTACGAAAATGATAAAAGCTAAAACACTGTTAAAAAACAGCATGCATCATTTATGAAAGAAATATCATTTATAACGGAATTTGTATATAGAGTTGATCCAGAGACGAACTGAAATTAAACTTCGACGTACTTATCTCACAGCGTATTTTATTCTAAAAGCAAAATAAATGATCCTTTTGTAGACCAAACTGCATTGCCAGAAAGAATCCCTATACTGAAGTAGCATTATTATTCGAATCAGGATTAAGTAAATATTATCGCGAAGCAATTATTTCAGGGGGAAAAGTGCTGAAGAACGAAACGAATTGGATGACTTCTTGGGAAATGTGTAATAAAAGTAGAAATGGCTCAAATAAACCTAGTGAAAACTTAACTTTCTCAGTCGGTGGTAAGGAATGTTAAATGTATTGGCTTTCTTGCACTGTGCTATAAAAATCTAATGTAGTTAGCACATGACCATCCCTACAGACAGTTACTTAAATTATTACTTAAATTAAAAAATGTTGATACAGGTTAAGTCGGAGAATATGCTAGTTTACATTATTTTCAAATCCACACTCGAGGTGCCACCCCCTTCCTGCATCGGTAGTGACAACAAGTACCAACACTCTGATTTTCACACGGAGTACTATCACGTTAAACATGTGGGTCCGTAATTCCTTCCGAGAGATTGGTGGTAGGGAAAGGAGGGTCCGGTCCCTGTGGGTGCCTCCCCACTGGGTTTCGGTCTAAATTGGGGAGCTCATCCAGGCCATCCAAACAGTTACCTTACACCTTTCTGAGACGTCGGACGGTCTGGGTTTCAACAACAACAACACACTAGCATACATATTGCACACACTAACAAACATATTAAACACACTAACATAACCCGGCCACTCAAACTGCTACTGTAAGCTCTCGGGTCAGTCGAGTGGTCTAGGTTTTCGACACACTAACACATATACTACACATACTAACATATATATTACACGCACTAACATGCATATTACACATACTAACATAGATATTGCATACACTAACATGCATATTACATACACAAACATATATATCACAGACACTAACATATATATCACACACACGAACGTATATATCACACACACTAACATATATTACACACACACACTAACCTTTTCCGGCCGTCCAAATAGTTGCTCAAGTCCTCAGGATGAGTCTGACGGTCTGGGTCTTCAACACACACACACTAACATATATTACATGCACTAACATACATACATATTACACACGCTAACATACATATTATACACACTAACATATATCTTACACACACTAACATACATATTATACGCACTAACATGAAAATTAACACAATAGCATATATTACACACACTAACATATATTACACACATTAACAATATTACACACTCTAACACATATTACACACACTAACATACGGGCGCGGTAGCCCATTGGTTAGCGCGCTGGAGTTGCACTCGGTAGGCCCGGGTTCGATTCCAGCCACTGCCAAAACTGCCGCCGTGTTCACGCGGAGTACGATCACGTTAAACATGTGGGTCCGTAAGTCCTTCCGAGAGGTTGGTGGTAGGGAAAGGAGGGTACGGTCCCTGTGGATGCCTCCCCCACTGGGTTCCGGTCTAAATTGGGTGGCACTTCCCGGCTGTCCAAACAGTTACCTCACACCTTTCTGGTAGGTCGGACGGTCTGGGTCTCAACAACACACTAACATACATATTACACTCAAACAATAACTCAAAAACATTGGATTCTAGTACAGTGATGTTTGAAACGTGCTTTTTTCGAATTTTCGGCCCTCCTCATAATACTTCCCCTATACATTATACTATGTAAGGAAAATAAACATGCACGCTTCTTTTTGTCTTTTTATGCTGATTATAATAAAACTGGTCTTAAACAATATGGATTATGTATGTATGAGAAATTTATATTCGTCGAAACTACTGAAGCTACTGAAAATTCGTGATTCTGTCTGACCTTGAATGGAAAATGAAACATTTCTTCGAACCCATTCCGATTTCGTTGAAGTAAAAAATGTAATGGAGTTTTTTTTTCTTTTCGATAAGATTGAAATTTCAGATTTCTATGTTTCTGATGAAACTTTAATGGAGAAGAAACTTATCTTGAGATTTGGTTTTTAAAATTATATTTTACTTTTTGAAGGTTTTCGGAATAAAGTATCAATTTGAAACACGTGAGGACAATTTTTTAAATATTTATATAGAAATTATGCTAATTCTGCAGATTTTTCTCTGTTGACTTTTTGAAAAAGCTCTTATTCTTCAGTGTTAACAGTGCAATATTAACAACATTCTTCAATGTTAATAAGTCTTCTGTATATTCAATATAAACAAGTCATTCTTCAATGTTACCAACAACAATCTTCTCCATATTCAATGTTAACAATTCTTCAAATTCAGTGTTAACAATTCATTCTTCAACGTTAACAAGATTCAAGGTTAAAATTATTTTATATTTTTTTATTTATTAATTGTTCTGCTTTTTTTAATTAATATTCTGTTTCTTTACTCAATGTAACATTGTTTTGCAAATTCAGTGTCAACAATTCATTCTTCAGTGTTAGCAATTCTTCATATTGTTTAGACTATATTGTCAACAGTCTTCAATGATAATAGCATTCTTCAATGCTAAAATGTTAACAGTCTAATATAACATATATCTTCAATGTTAAAATATAACAGTCTAATATATTGTTAACAGTCTAAATTAACCCGAGTATGGAT
This sequence comes from Amaurobius ferox, assembly GCA_951213105.1. Lineage (NCBI taxonomy): Eukaryota > Metazoa > Arthropoda > Arachnida > Araneae > Amaurobiidae > Amaurobius > Amaurobius ferox. The sequence goes on along the minus strand of OX578138.1, from coordinate 12,127,025 downwards.
GACCCGACATCCCTTATATCGAGGAAATATCAATTAGTTAAATGATTTAACTATGGCTATGATTTAACTAAATGTCAATCTGATCATATAACAGCGTGCATGAAAGTGTAGTCCAACATTGCCATTTATTATTTTAGATTGAAATATAAGCTTTGAAGTTAAGCTATTATAATCACAGAACTTATTATTGACAAAAGGGAATGCCGCCGGGCAGCATATCAAGACTTAGCTCTTAAAGACTCGGTGAGTGCAAGGCAAATACTTCCTTCTCTGTAGTTGCAGGGCAATTGGATCTTTAAAATATACTTTTGCAAAGAAAAAGTTTAAATTTATGCAATTAGCAATGCCACAAAAGTCTCTCATGTAGTTTTAAATGATTTTGGGCTAATTGTTGACTGTTATTCTCTCTAAAAATTTCTTTTCCATTTTTATTGTAAATTTTCGAAAGTTCAATTTTTATTTAAAATTAGCTTGAGTGTGGCTCATTTCGACTTCCTCATACTAGAAACCATTTTTAGTAGCTATTTTTTACTTTCCCTGCAATACATGGTAATGTATAGCGAAAGTATTGGAATCATGTCGAAAATCGCAACTCGAGTTTTCGACGGATCTACACGTTTCGAGAACTCTAGAATACGAAAAAACTGTTTTTAGCGTGGTGTCTGTGTGTCTGTCTGTCTGTGCAGATTTTGTATCCACTCTAACTAAAAAACTAATTGACCGAATGTCATAAAATTTGGTAAGTCACTTGTGGGCGAATTTGGTGCTGATTAGTTTTGGGTATGACTCGGGATAAAAAAAAACCGCCTTTTTTTTTGCGAAATGGCCCGCAAAAGATTGTATCCAATCTAGCTAAAATTCTAATGGACCGAATTTCACAAAATTTGGTAGATAAATCGCTTGTAGGTCACCCTGGTGCTGATTATATTTTGGTATGATTCGGAAAAAAATAACCTGCCTTTCTTTGCAAAATGGCCCGCAAAAATCGACAAAATCTAAAATTAAAAACTACGTATGCTGAAATATATCCATTAAGTGCTTGTTTTATACGTAATTTTTAACGAAGAAAAGAATAAGATAAACCCCATTACACTAGAACTAGCCGTTCCCGAGATATGTTAGTTTATTCGTGTTTTCTCTACGCCAACTTTGAAAATGAGTCCAGTTACCAAATGAGAACGAAAATTGAATTAATAGTGAATTAAATTTAATTAAATAAAGATAATGTGTATATAAGTCTGCAGGGAAAGTCATGTGCTGCCCACATCAGATTTTTTTTTCAAATTTTACAAGAAAATGTTTGAAATATCGGTATTATGTGTCCAAATGATTATAATTATAGCATGGTATCCTTCACATTAAAGAGCTTGAAAAAAATCTTTCCATTGATTCCACACTTGACAATATACCACCCGGGGGTGCGGGTAACTTTCCCTCCCGCCCCCCCTCTCCAGCACCCCCGGGTTTTCACGAAGTTTTCCGCAAGTTTTCTATAATCATGCTCCACTTCTATGATCATTACACTTCTATAATCATGTCAATTTAGAGTGAGTTACACATATACTTGCCTTTATATTTCCCTCCTTCAAAGTTTAAAATAATTTTATAAATGAACTTTTGGGGGTCATATACAGAGTTGAGCCTAATTTCTTAGAAAATGCAGCGAGTAAGTTACTTTTAGTTTGCTAATAAATGAAAAACCGTTACAGTTACTTGTAAAAATTGAAGCCACTTGATGTTAGTTAGAAAAATCGCTTTCACATGTTCAATAAGTTACATGATGCGATTTCACACAAACGATTCTAATTTTTATATTTTAATATATACTACTTCAAAGTACTGAGATTTTAATGTGATGTTCCTAAAATTTGAAAACTTCTTTATTTCAAAATTTATTATTGAGAGAATCTGTTAACTTTTACTGAGAAAAACTTATAATTTTCTAGAATGTTTTCTTTCAAATTTGGAATGCGAAAATGTCTTGTAGTCAAATAAGACAATGAACATTAAGTATTAAATTTTTAATTTTATTATCATCACTTGAGTCATTTTTAATCAGGTCCACCTATTACTATCCTTATATACATATATACATATAATGCATAAGAAAAGTATTGTGACGGGATCAAAATTCGAATGCGAGTTTGCGACGGGGAAAGCACGTTTCAAGCATCCATGAATACGAATCTGACGTTTTTGAGGTGATGTGTGTGTGTGTGTGTGTGGAGACAATATCTAACGAACGAATGAAGCGATTCGAACAAAATTTGGTGCAAAAATCACAATCAGTGAATACTGGAAGTCTATTGTTTTTACACGCAATCGAATGTTCAGAACCAACCAAAATTTTTAAATGAAATTTTGAAAAAATCATGAAAAAGTTAAAACTTTTAATATAGTTACGTAAATAATCATTTCTTATGTAATTTTTCATTAGAAAATGATTAACACAAACTTTAGAACTCTAGCATGAACCGTTCTCAAGATATTGCACATTTTTCAATTAAATTTATCAAAACATCATATAAAATTCATAAAAAGTATTACCTTTTATGAAATATGTTTACTTTTCTTATGTAATATTATGCGATAAATTTATTGTCATCATTCTCGCAGATCTAGCTCGTTCCATTCACGAGAGAAGACACTCTTTGGGTAATAGCATTCTAATTTGACGCCATTATAGACGTTTATCTACTATAATAATAACATATTTCTATATCCACGATGTTTGGCGAAAATGACGGAATATCGCCAAATTGGGGAGTTTTTTAAATGTTGCCAAATTGACGAAAATATCGCCAAATTGATAAAAATGTCACCAAATTGATAAAAATTACGCTAAATCAATGAAAATGAAGACTAATTGATAAAAATTCAATATCTTGAAAAGAACATAAGAATCTACTATAAGAGAAGATACTTTGAGTAATAGTTTTGCATTTGGACGCCATTAGTCGTTTATCTGCTTTAAGAATAACCTATTTTCCAACCATAATGCTTGACGAAATTTTGGCTACGAATTTGAAGGAATATCGCCAACTTGGCGAGTTTTTTTAAATGTCGCCAAATTGAAAAAATATGTTGTCGAATTGATAAGAATGACGATAAATCAATGAAAATAACAACTAATTAATGAAAATTCAATATTTTGAAAAGAACATAACAATAACCTATTTCTCCGTCTGTAACGCTTATCAGAATTCTGGCGACGAATTTTGGCGGCATATCGTCAATTTGGCGACTTCTTTTAAATGTTGCCAAATTGGCGAAACTGTAGCCAAATTGATAAAAAAATGTTATCAAATTGATAGAAATGGCGCCAAATGGGATGCAATGTTTCGCAAATTAAAAATTCCTTCATATGATGGGCATACCTTTTATTATATAAGAAATGCTCTTCTAAATATCGCCAACTTGGAGATATTTAGTCTTACACTGACGAAAATATCATCAAAATTGCAAAATAAAGACACCAAGTTAATAAAAATGACGCCTAATTGATGAATTTATTATTAAAATATTTATATATACCATATTGCTTAGGATGGTATCAATATTGATAATTTTTAATTTAGAGTTGCGTAAAATGTAAGTTAATTGTGTACGAAAAAGCTTTACATATAAAATACACAGTACCGTGTATTTTATACATTATTCTTTTACTGTAAAAGGAGTAAATATATTGCATTATGTAAGAAAATCATGTGTTGCCCACATCAAATTTTTTTTTTTATTTTAAAATGTATATCGTTTTCATAATTGGTATATTCAAAGTGGTAAATGCGAAATAATGCACTATTGATCCATAATCAATTGATTTTTATAAGGATAATGTAAGTAAATTACTAAGTGAATGTTAAAATGAAAGTTAACGATTTACAAATAAAAATAATAGAGTACAAGGAAAATTTGCGAATATTGTTTACTTTTTTGAACACCATTGCAGCTACTGCTTTTTCGAAAAGTAACTTGTATCGACCACCCAAATATAGTTAACTCTGCCTTTGTATCCCACCTTTCTGATTTAGGTTAATATATATATATATATATAGTATGCATATATATATATATATATATATATATATACCAGTCAAATATAAAAGAAAAAAGAGAAAAATGCCCACATAATACTAAAAGAAGTGGTGGAAGAACGATTGTGAACGCTTCTGAATCCCGTTTATAGCTAGCCGCTGAGCCATGGCACACTCCCGGACGCCCCGGCCATCCAAATGGTTTCTCTAAGTCCTCGGACGAGACGGATGGCCTGGGCTTTCGACACTCCCGGACGCCAGCAAATGTATAGGCATTGACCCCGAAATGTCGTCATAAAATTCAGCATCAGACCTGCATGAAGCAACACATAGTAACAGGCCACAACAAAACACGGAAATACACGATCACAAATACAAACAGAAAAAAACGCCATGACACTCACTATTCTATCACCCCGAATCCGACCTATCTAAGGCTAGGAAGACTGATTTGCATTCCCTTTTAACTGACTTACAGAATCCAAACTTTATCGCTACAAAATAAGTCGTTTATCATTGTCATTCCTGACTAATCCAATATGAGTGATTTATGTATTTACTACCTCAGTGTAGTCATATATCCTCACTCATTCAACCAAACTTTACCTTAATTAGAATTAGAATGTATAATTGTCCAATCTCACATGGATCGTTTTATCCTACCTTTATTATCCTTTACCGGGATGGTATACCTGTTGCATTACATTCATCAAGCTTCTGAGATACTTTGGCTGTTTTAAGTAGAAGTTAAATGATGTAATATAAATTGATGTGGCTATTTCTGATGATATGATTGTCTAATTAAAATTTTATCCCTTTGTAATCTGTCGATTTCATGCGTAATCAAACTATTGTTTCTGTGTAAATGATTGAGGACAATATTTCTATAAATATTAATGTGTATATTTGAGTTCCATTCAATAGGAAAATTATAATCTATTTTAAAGTCATTTCTTTTATCATAAATAGTAAAATGTCTTGCAACTCCATCTGGTTCAACAATATTCAAATCTAGAAATTGCACAGTATCAGGATTTGAACTATTATTTTTGACCAAAGAAAGATCCGAAGAGTTAAAACCAAAATCAACTTCAGTAATATAGTCTTTTGTACTTGGCACCACATCATCCACATATCTTAGGTATACCATATCATTTCTGTGATATGGGCATTGCATTCAGTCGGTGCATTCATATAGGTGATATCACCTTCGTTTTTAAACATTATCATTTTGTGAAACTCTATTTAATTTCATTTACTTTTAGTACTTATAACATTGAAAAACTGTGCTTGTGATTTATGTTGTTTAATACGGAAAACGACGAAAAAATGAAAAAAAAGGAGAAAAGAAGCTGTTTTACTGTTGTTATTCCAAGTGGTACTTTAAGCATCTGTTGAGAGAGGATAACGCCGTGTAAATGGAATCCCGGAACTTGTCAACTTTTAAATCAAAAACTACCAAGATCTATGCCGGAACAAGGTACCAGATGATACATTAATTTATTTCAAGGTTCTTCATGCGGAATTAATAAACTTGCCACAAGATACTAGCTGTGTAGTATTCAAACGTAAAGCACTAATTTAGAAGAGACACAATCTTCAAGAAAATATATACCTACAATAATCGCCAAGTGGATTGGTTCACTTTTAACGCTGTGGTGATAAAAGCTCGTGAAATAAATTCACCTCGATTCAATAAGTTTTATCAGTAAATGGTTATAAAATTTCCAATACTTCAAAGAAATGTACTGTTGTTACAATACACACTAAGAATTAGCATATTCAAGGCCAGTTTTATGAAAAAATTCTGATTGTATCATGTACGATGTTTGTGTCAATCACTTTTTAGAAAATTTTGTTTTGGTTTCGAAGATGTCCTATTTCTCGTTTAAGGCTCTTTTTATTCATTTGTTTCATTTCTATGTCAGAATGACCCTCTAAGAGACATAATTTCCATGAATTCACATCACTGTGTGAACGGGGATGAATATTTTAGTGCACTCCCTCTTATAAAAATTCTCTGTACATGCTCGATTACAGTTTTTTTCTTTCTCATACTACGCAATTTACATTACAGATTGTTTTAATTACACAAAATAATCGAAGCACATTATAGTTATTTTTCAGCAAAACTTATTAAGTGTTGAACAGATTGAACTTTCTTTTAAATTATATTTCAGCATTGCATTAAATTTTATAAATTCTAATTCCGCCCATTTTTTGAGTAATTATAAATATACTGAAAAAGAGCAACATTTCAAATAAACTCGAAAATCGACTTACCAGAGGATCCTTGACGCGGTTGTTGAATTTAAGAGCATCCATGATATCCTCTGCGAAGAAACTTGCATCAAATTCTTCTTTAACCTCTTTGGCTCGGACTTTAGGTTTCGACAAATCCTCATCCAGTTCAAATCCTAGGTTATCCACTCCACTCTCTTTCACATATTCCTCAGCAGTTCCTCCACATATTCCTCAGCAGCTCCTCCACATATTCCTCAGCAGCTCTTTCACATATTCCTCAGCAGCTCCTCTACATATTCCTCAACAGCTACTCCACATATTCCTCAGCAACTCCGCCACATATTCCTCAGAAGTTCCGCCGCATATTCCTCAGCAGCTCCTCCACATACTCCTCAGCAGCTCCTCCACATATTACTCAGCAGCTCCTTTACATATTCCTCAGAAATTCCTCCATATATTCCTCAGCAGCTCCTCCACATATTCCTCAGCAGTTCCTCTACATATTCCTCAGAAGCTCCTCCACAGATTCCTCAGCAGCTCCTCCAAATATTCCTCAGCAGTTCCTCTACATATTCCTCAGAAACTTCTCCCCACATTCCTCAGCAGTGCATGCGCATGTTCCTCAGCAGTTCCTCCACGTACTCCTCAGCAGCTCCTGCACATATTCCTCATCAGTTCCTCCAGATGTTCCTCAGCATCTCCTCCACATATTCCTCAACAGCTCCTCCACATATTCCTCAGCAGCTTCTCTCTTTTTGGACCTGCATAAAATATTTTACATATCACAAACATTTTTATGTAATTGGAAGTTATCGAATTTGCATAAAAGATTTTCACTTGAGTGTATAAATAATAATGAAATCATCCCTAAATAAAATCATTTTATTTATATAACCGTAAATAATTATTTGCATTGGAACGCTCTCTACCAGTGAAAGTCATAATTATGACAGGCCCATTAATGAACATTGCGTTTTCAGTAAGTTTTTGTTTTAGATATTTTACTTGTGGCTACGTATTCGACAGAAATTTCTTCTGACTGTAATGCAGTTTATCAGATTTTTATGTATTGCCAAACGTTCACATTTTGCATACCATTTGATTTTTACACGATTCTTTAAAGTTTCCATAAACAGAAAGTAGATATGGAATCGATGCTTAGAAAGAATGATGTTAGATACCATAAAATTTGTTTAAATATAAACTTTAATAAATGGAGGAGTGGTCAAACCGGATCATTTAACCTAGTCACTAATTTATGGTATTACTTATTATCATCAAAAGTGGCGACGATGAATAATTACCATCTTAGGAATATCGAAATGTTTCGGATAGTTTCATCGGGTCATTGGTGAACGAATTCCTTCGGGTCATTGGTGTACATATACTGAAATTGAGGCAAAATTCCTGCTTGAACTTTAACTTTAAGAAGGAACTAACTATTCCTTCTTTATTCTTACTTTTCTTAAGCTTTAATATTTAATATAAAGTCCAAAAACTACCGGAAATTGTATTTGACCCATTTACCAAGCTCGGTACGTAGTAAATAGAAGAATTATATGTAGTGAAAAGGGAGTGATTATTATTCATACACGTTATTCAGAAACAGTTTCATGCTAAACGGCTAAGACACATATTTTCCACGGATTCACATCACTGTGTGAACGGGGATGAATATTTTAGTGCACTCCCTCCTATAAAAATTCTCTGTATATGCTCGATTACAGTTTTTCTTTCTCATTCTACGCAATTTACTTTACAGATTCTTTTAATTACACAAAATAATCGAAGCACATTATAGTTACTTTTCAGCAAAAGTTGGTAAGTGTTGAACAGATTTAACTTTCTTTTAATTTATATTTCAGCATTGAATTAAATTTTATAAATTCTAATTCCGCCCATTTTTTGAGTAATTATAAATTTACTGAAACAAGAGCAACATTTAAAAAAAACTCGAAAATCGACTTACTAGAGGATCTTTGATGCCGTAGTTGAATTTGAGAGCATGCATGATATCCTCTGCGAAGAATCTTGCATCAAATTCTTCCTTAACCTCTTTAGCTGGGACTTTGGGTTTGGAAATTGGGTTTTCATTCAGATCAAATCCTAGGGTATCTACTCCACTCTCCTCTACATATTCCTCAGCAGCTCCTCCACATATTCCTCAGCAGCTCCTCCACATATTCCTCAGCATCTCCCCCACATATTCCTCAGCATCTCCTCAACATATTCCTCAGCAGCTACTCCACATATTCCTCAGCAGCTACTCCAAATATTCCTCATCAGCTCCTCCACATATTACTCAGCAGCTCCTCCACATATTCCTCAGCAGCTACTCCACATATTCCTCAGAAGCTCATCCACATATTCCTCAGCAGCTCCTCTGTATATTCCTCAGCAGGTCCTTCACATATTCCTCAGCAGTTCCTCCACATACTCCTCAGCAGCTCCTGCCCATATTCCTCAGCAGTTCCTCCACATATTCCCCAAGAGCTCCTCCACATATTCCTCAGCAACGACTCCACATATTCCTCAGCAGCTCCTCTCTCTTTGGACCTGTAACAAAATATGTTACATATCACAAACATTTTTATGTAATTGGAAGTAATCGCAGTTGCATAAATGATTTTCACTTGAGTATAAAATAATAATAAAATCATCCCTAAACAAAATCATTTTATTTATTTATCCGTAAATTATTATTTGCATTGAACCGCTCTCTACCAGTAAAAGTCATAATTATGACATGCCCATTAAAGAATATTGCGTTTTCAGAAAGTTTTTGTTTTAGATATTTTACTTGTTACTAAGTATTGGACAGAAATTTCTTCTGCCAGTAATGCAGTTTGTCAGATTTTTATGTATTGCCAAACGTTTACATTTTGTATATAATTTGATTTTTACACAATTCAAGTTTAGATAAATAGAAAGTAGATATAGAATCGATGTTTAGAAAGAATAATGTTGGATATCCTAAAATTTGTTTAAATATAAACTTTAGCAAATGGGGGAAGGGCCAAACCGGATCATTTAACCTAGTCACTAATTTATGGTATTACTTATTATCATCTACAGTGGCGACGATGAATAATTACCATCTTAGGAGAATCAAAATGTTTCGGATAGTTTCCTTCGGATCATTGGTGAACGAATTCCTTCGGGTCATTGGTGTACATATACTGGAATTGAGGCAAAATTCCAGCTTGAACTTTAACCTTAAGATGGAACTAACTATTCCTTCTTCATTCTTATTTTTTCTTAAGCTTTAATATTTAATATAAAGTCCAAAAACTACCGGAACTTGTATTTGATCCATTTACCCAGCGCGGTACGTAGTAAATAGAAGAATTATATGTAGTGAAAAGGAAGAGATTATTATTCATACACGTTATTCAGAAACAGTTTCATGCTAAACGGCTAAGACACATATTTTCCACGGATTCACATCACTGTGTGAACGGGGATGAAAATTTTAGTGCACTCCCTCATATAAAAATTCTCTGTATATGCTCGATTACAGTTTTTCTTTCTCATTCTACGCAATTTACATTAAAGATTGTTTTAATTACACAAAATAATCGAAGCACATTATAGTTACTTTTCAGCAGAAGTTGGTAGGTGTTGAATAGATTTAACTTTCTATTAAATTATATTTCAAAATTGCACTAAATTTTATAAATTCTAATTCCTTCCATTTTTTGAGTAATTATAAATATACTGAAAAAGAGCAACATTTCAAATAAACTCGAAAAGCGACTTACCAGAGGATCCTTGATGCAGTAGCTGAATTTAAGAGCATCCATGCGAAGAATCTTGCATAAAATTCATCTTTAACCTCTTTAGCTCGGACTTTGGGTTTGAACAAATCCTCATCCAGTGTTCCTAGGTTATCCACTCCACTCTCCTCCACGTATTCCTCAACAGCTCCTCCACATATTCCTTAGCAGTTCCGCCACATATTCCTCAGCAGCTCCTCCACATATTCCTCAGCAGCTCCTCCACATATTCCTCAGAAACTCCTCCCCACATTCCTCAGCAGTGCCTGCCCATATTCTTCAGCAGCTCCTCCACACATTCCACAGCAGTTCCTTCACATATTCCTTAGCAGCTCCTCCACATGTTCCTCAGCAGCTCCTGCCTATATTCCTCAGGAGCTCCTCACATATTTCTCAGCAGTTGCTCCACATATTCCTCAGCAACTCCTCCACATATTCCTCAGCAGCTCCTCCACATATTCCTCAACAGCTCCTCTCTTTTTGAACATGCAGCAAAATATGTTACATATCACAAACATTTTTATGTAATTGGAAGTAATCGCATTTGCATAAATGATTTTCATTTGAGTATATAAATAGTAATAAAATCATTTTATTTATTTATTCGTAAATAATTATTTGCATTGGACCGCTCTCTATCAGTAAAAGTCATAATTATGACATGCCCATTAATGAACATTGCGTTTTCAGTAAGTTTCTGTTTTAGATATTTTACTTGTGGCTAAGTATTCGACAGAAATTTCTTCTGGCGGTAATGCAGTTTGTCAAATTTTTATGTATGGTCAAACGTTTACATTTTGTATACAATTTGACTTTTACACAATTCTTTTAAAGTCTCCATAAACAGAAAGTAGATATAGAATCGACGTTTAGAAATAATGGTGCTGGATATTATAAAATTTGTTTAAATATAAATTTTAACAAATGGGGGAGGGGTTATGGTCAAACTGGATCATTTAACATATTTACTACTTTAGTCTTTATGTTATTACTTATTATAATCTAAAGTGTCGACGATGAATAATTACCATCTTAAGAGTATCGAAATGTTTCGGATGGTTTCCTTCGCGTCATTGGTTGTTGTTGTTTAGACCCAGACCGTCCGACCTACCAGAAAGGTGTAAGGTAACTATTTGGACGACCGGGAATAGCCACCCAATTTAGGCCGAACCCAGTGGGGGAGGCATCCACAGGGACCGTACCCTCCTTCTCTTCCCACCAACCTCTCCGAAAGACTTGCGAATCCACATGTTTAACGTGATCGTACTCCGCTTGAACACGGCGGCAGTTTTGGCAGCGGAGGGAATCGACCCCGGGCCTAGCGAGTGCAATTCCTGCGCACTAACCAATGGACTACCGCGCCCTTTCGGGTCATTGGTGAACGAATTCCTTCGGGTCATTGGTGTACATATATTGGAGTTGAGGCAAAATTCCTGCTTGAACTTTAACCTTAGGAAGAAACTATTCCTTCTTTATTCATATTTTTTTAAGCTTTAATACTTAATATAAATTCCAAAAACTACCTGAACTTGTATTTGACCCAGCACGGTACGTAGTAAATAGCAGAATTATATGTAGTGAAAAGGGAGAGATTATTATTCATACACGTTTTTCAGAAACAGTTTCATGCTATACGGCTAAGAGAAAACGAACTATAAAGGAGGTAAAAAGACGCGATTTTGTATCAGACTGAAGCTGGCATTATCTTTGTACAGAACAAAAATTATGCTTTGCGGAATAGCGACCACATGATGGGATAAAACGCATGACATATGTATAATCAATATTATTATATAAAAAACTATGCATATTGAGGAATAAACTGTTTAAGGAGCTAATAGAAAACGACAGCTAATACAATGATGCTATTTTTGAAATCTTTGCGTTGATATTTTTGCATATAAATCGGTGTAGTACTTACTTCTTGCCTCCGAAGAAACGTTTAATAGCTTTCCAAACCTTCATTACCTCGAAACAGGTTCAAATAACTTTTCAAATAAAGAAGTCTTAATATTTTCAGGCTAGCAGCTGGAAAGCTTATCGGAAAATTTTCTCCAAATAATGTAAATATATAAATATCTCCAATTGGATGCCAATGTTCATTGTGACGTCACACATTCATTGTTGGCTCAAAATGTTTCAATGTATTTCATTGTTGCGAATGCGCATTGTGACGCATGCGATTAGTTTGTTTTCAGAAGCACGCTAAATCAAATACCTGGCTTTGAATTAAATTAAAATTGACTACTTAAACACGATATTTTTTAATTACATTTTACCCTCCTGTTGAAATTGACAGAACAGAATTTGTTGCTGCGTTTTTGAAACGTAATTTCCTTTTTATCTCAGACACCATGGATTATTTGCAATTGCTAAGTTCTCATATCATTTAACTTTAATACGGTGCAGTTTTCTTTAGAAACTCGTTTCATGTGACAGCATTGTCATTTCTATTTGCAATTTCATTGAATGGGGCAAGAAAAGAAGATACCACATTTTAAAATCTACAATGTTTATGTAAAATTCTTTCCAGACCATCTGGAAACCCTTTGGAGACTTAAAATGCTGAATATTTGCACATTTATAATATAGGTCACAAAATAGAGCTTAACGGAGTCAGATTTTCTATGTTTTATTTTTTCCTCAGGAGTGGAGAAAACTAGGTTTCTTCAAAAAAATATTTTTAACCTTCAGAACAAAATCAAACAGCGACTTACTTCTGTATCATTTTCATGTTTATAGGGTTCAATACGTGTATACCTATAGTATCAGTTCAGGGACAGAACTTAACAGAACTGGATTTCGGATATCTGTCCTGGGTAGTCAGAATAGAGGGGGTCAGAAAGTCTTTCAACCTACAGAATCCTTTCAACCCTTCAGACCCTACAGAATCCCTCCAGGGATCTAGAAGCAGAATTTTTGCATACTTACAGGAATCAACCCTATCATGGAATATAACCTAGCTTAGCAAACTGCTGATTTGACTCCTTTATTTTCAATACTCGACTCCATATATTGTTAAACGAAATAAAACTTAATTAGCTTAATAAACTTAAACATGTTTTTTAAACTTCCGAGTTTTTCTGTTTTTGACAGGCCTAAATACTATAAATGTTATTTTCAGTTGTGTAGAAGAAATGTTCTGCCATGTATCTTTCTCTGTAGTTTTAGCGAGGTACTTAAGCCATAAAAGTTCATGTTCATTATTTTACTTCTATGTACTACATTAAGTAAAAAACATGTATTTTCCCAATAATTTTCGAATTCGAGATGTTGACAGAAATATATATTATAAGCAGGTTTCCAACAATACTTTCAATACAATTCAAGCAATTTGTGATGGTTTTCAAGAAACGTGTTCAGTTGTCGGAAATTTCAGTTTAGAACTTTATTAAGTATAGCTTTTCAAACTTGATGAACAAAAACAAAACCGCATGTCTTTACGGTAATTGCAACTCATCTTACTTATTAATCAAGTGAATATATTGAAACAGAGAAAAAACAGCTTGAAAGTTTTGGAATTGGCTGCTTTTTTTGTTTGTTTGTTTAAACAGTTTCTTTGGTTTAAACGTTTAAACTATGGTTTAAACTAAGATCTAATCCAAGATTAAAGAAACAAACAAACAAAAAAACTATCTCTCTTTGTGTGTACCAGAAATCGTCTTTTGAAACTCAGCTACACCCTACTGATAATTTGACACTCGAAAGATCGTCGGAAAGCCGTGCATCCCTATTCAGTAATTGCAAAGGATAAAAAGCTCAGAAAACATTTTCGGATGTGATACGCGGGACATGCTACACAGTTTTTAAATAAAACTTATTATATTATTAATATAATTGCAAAAATATACCAAATAAATGAAAAGGAGAACAGTTATCGTATTTGCATTCTGCATAAGTTAAAATTACGCTTCGTTGAAGAAATAATTAAAGTTTAGGGATCATTTAAAATCACAACTATTGTAATTACGTAGGCACAGAATTTAAATACACAGATAATACAGATACACAGATAATATATGTGTGTGCGTATGTATGTATTCAAAGTATTGGAATCGTGCCGAAGGTCGAAACTCGAATTTTCGAAGGATCTACACATTTTGGGACTTCCAGAACACGAATAACTATTTTTAGGAAGACGCCTGTGTGTGTAAGGATGTATCTGTGTGTGTTTCTGTGTGTCTATGAGGATATTGCATCCACTCTAACTGAAAAACTAATGGACCGAATTTAATAAAATTTGGTAGGTAAGTTTTTTGTGGGAAACCCTGATGTTCATTTGATTATAGTACGATTCGTAATAAAATAATCTGCCTTCTTTGCGAAATGGCCGACAGAAATTGCCTTTATCCACTCTAGCTAAAAACTAATGGACCAAATTTAACACAATTTAGTGTATAATATTTCAATAACCCGCAAGTGATTTATATACCAAATTTAACAAAATTTGTTATATAAATCACTTGTAGGTTATTCTAGTACTATTCGGGAAAAAGGAACGGGTTGTTTTTGCGAAATAGCCCGCAAAAATCGTTAAATATAAAAATAAAAGACTACGTGTGCTCAATTATATCAATTAAATTCCTATTTTATATGTGATTTTTGACAACAAAAAGAATAAGACTAACCCCATTACTCTAGGACTAGCCGTTCTTGAGATATTCTAGTCTTTTCGCGTTTTCGCTACGCCACTTTTGACAATAAGTCCATCTATCAAATGAGAACCAAATTTAAGTTTAACGTGCAAATTCAATGTCATTTAAAATACTTATGGATGTTATTTTGTGCAAATAAACTCACATTATTATTCAAGAAATAAGGAGAACGAGAATATGAGTCTGCAGAGAAAGACATGTGCTGCCCACATCAGAATTTTCAACAATATTACAACAATGATTTATAAAAGTGAACGGGGATTATTCGCAGGCCATTTCGAAAAAAATGTAGGATCTATATTTAAAGATCCACCAAATTGTTGTAGAATAAAATGTTCTACAAATTTAAGCTGTGTACCAAATCTTAATTCTCTTGAACGTAGGAAAGTGCATTAAAAACGCCATCAAATAAGTATATCATGAAAAGTTATATAAAATTTTAAAAAAATTTGAAAAATTGTTATCTATCAAATCTATTTTAAAATATGAAGGCTGTCTCATATACAAAGCAATTAAACTCTTGTAAAGATATTTATTATATTTATTATATTTATTATATTTATTATTTATTATATAATAAATATCTTGTAAAGATATTTATTATATATATCTATTTTTTCCTTCTGGAGGATACCGCAAAAGTCAGAATTTAATTTAATTCGTTTTTCTCCCTATATTAAATAATTTTTAATTAAAAAACTACCTAACATATTTTACTGAAATTTTTTTTATATATTTTATGAGATAATGTGAATATTTTCTAAAAATTTCGAAGCAATTTGTGAATTTTAAATGTGCTTAAAAAATGATTGAAAAATTAGGTCCCATAGGGTTCAATGTATTTCATTTTTTCAACCCGGTTTCAATAAAAAACTAATTGGGTGATATGATTTATTTACATTCCCATAGATCCCAGAGACCGTCTGAACAGCATACTAAAATTTCATTTTGATAAAGTCATTTTTACGGCAGTTATAGTGCTAACGGACAGACGGACAGACAAACAGAATGAACAAAGTCATAAACACTTTTCAACTATGTTGTAAAGTGTTAAAAATCTGATGTGGGCAGCACATGACTTTCCTTATATAATGCAATGAATTTATTACTTTTACAGTAAAAAAAAATAGATTATTTTTATAATAGTTATTTATATTCCTTCCAAGATATTAAATTTTCGTCAATGAGGCGTCATTTTCCATGTCGTCATCATCAATAAGCCGTCACTGATGTAGCGTCATTTTTATCTATTTGGCGAGTTTTTCGCTAATTTAGCAACATTTAAAAAAGTCGCCAAATTAGCGACATTCCACCAAATTCTTCGCCAAAATCTCTCCAAGCGTTATGGACGAAGAAATAAGTTATTCTTATAGCAGATAAATGACTATTAACATTCAAATACAAAAGTATTACTCAAAGTATCTTTTTTCATGAATGAAACGAGCTAGATCCACGAGAATGATGTCACCTGATTTATCGCATGGTATTACATATGAAAAGTGAACATGTTTCTCAACAGTTAATATATTTATTTTAATTTATGGGATTTTTTGATAAATTTATTTAAAAAATGTGCAATATTTCGAGAAAATTTTCGAAAGTTTATGCCAATCGTTTTCTAAGAAAAAATTACATTAGAAATATCTATTTGCGTAACTTTATTAGCGGTTTTGATTTTTTGACGATTTTTTCAAAATT
This sequence comes from Amaurobius ferox, assembly GCA_951213105.1. Taxonomy (NCBI): domain Eukaryota; kingdom Metazoa; phylum Arthropoda; class Arachnida; order Araneae; family Amaurobiidae; genus Amaurobius; species Amaurobius ferox. The sequence goes on along the minus strand of OX578138.1, from coordinate 12,110,618 downwards.
TCACTCGAAAATTTAGGGGGTTCTAAACATTCGATTGCGTATAAAAACAATAGGCTTCCAGTATTTATGGATTGTGATTTTGGTACCAAATTTCATTCGAATCGGTCCATTCGTTCGTCAGTTATCGTCTCCACAGGCTCACTGAAACACACACATACACACACACATACTTTCACACACACACACGCATACTTTCACACACACACATACTTTTACACACACACACACAGACATCACTTCAAAGATGTTTGATTCGTGATCAGGGTTGCTTGAAACGTGCTCTCCCGTCGAAAACTCAAATTCGAATTTTCGACCCCGTCACAATACTTTCCTTATACATTATGTATATAAGGAAAGTAAAAATATCGAAAGTCTAACTTTATTTTTGTTGAAGATACTTTTTTCAGTGCCTTTTGTTCTTGATTTTAGAGGGTTTTTTACAAACATTAAAAAGCTTTTAAATATTTCGAATTTTCGAAAGTTTCGGCATCGTCTTGACATCATTAGCTACATACAAAAATAATAATAAAACAATCTCGAGGTCCTAGGCCAAGTTGGAGAATAAAGAGGCAGGACATGAATATAAATTTCCAAGTATGTATACATACCATGGGTTTCGGCTGATAGATTGTACGACGGCATCTCAGAAGTAGAATGACCGAAAACTGGATCCTTTTCTTGTGAACCATTCCATTCCGACAGTTCCTGGCGACTTCGTTGTCATTTAACAAAGTTATTCTGGAAGCACTCACTCACCTTAACTCGGAGACATATTTATGTTGTCTCATTTTACAATCTAATATCAATGACGATCTGTTTCAAACAGTCGTTGAATCTTTTCAGAAACAAGATACGCTCGCCAATGATATGGGTTTATTATCTGTGAATTGTTCGTATCCTCGATCTTTTCTTTTGTAATTTCACAGTAAAGACTCGGGGCAATTATCCCCACTCAATCGAGCGTTTTCGGATAATTACTCTGTAAATGCAATTAGAATTTAGAACGATTTCGTTCCAACCAAACGAGACTAACTTATGTTGTTAATTATTTCCGAACATTGAACACACAGTATAAGAATCCCATTTAAAGTTTTGAACTCATTAAAATTGAAAAGAGTGAAGAATTTTATGAACCTGAGAAGTCAGTAGAAACAGAGTCCTTCCTTTATTCTTTCTTTTTCTTTTTTAAAGTTTTAAAGTTTAAGTAAAACTTAAAGTTTTATATTTTAAATAATTTCAAAATTATTAAGATAAATATTATAGAGCTACATCACACCTTATTCGAAAATAAAAATGCGAGATATAATTTTGAGTTCCTAAACACAGGTGATTAAATCATATATGAGGTTATTAGACAAAAAGTCTTCCATCTTCCGAGAATAATTCACGAAAGCATCGCGTCAATAGACAAACGTCAAAGAAATGGATCAAAATGTCAATATGGAGTAACGCAAGATATTCAATTGCTTATTAATATGTTTCTGTACTTACTACACAAGGACGAGGTGGATGTGAGATGACATTTCCAAATATGGATATGCAACCTAGAATGTGGGGTGGGCTATTTACTCAATTATATTCAAGGATTCATGAGCTTAACAAAATACAATGGTTTTGAATATTTATGGTTTATAAAGGATGGACTCACTACCCAGATAACAATACCCTCAAAAATGTAATATAGCGTATCAAGATGACGAGTCAGCCACAGATATCTCTGGCCGTCCCCTTCTCTACAACACGGTGGATGAAGCCGATAACGCCACGCGCTCCCCCTCGGAGTTGATCACGGGGTGCGAATGACTTCAAGGATGGAAAAATGACAGGGTATGCACACAAAAGCCAAGTACTGTTGAAATGGGTGTAACTGGCAACGGTCCTGAGAAAAGCTAATACGGATAAAAGATGAGCATGGCAACGATAGCCTATGCCTTAATGCACCCTAAGTTTTGAATTTAACATTATGTTGACTTATTAAATGATTTAAACAAAAATTTAATGATCATTAACCGTCTGGCATAACATTTTTCATCCACTGAAGTCTGTGTGACTAAGCTGTATCAAAGTTGTACATAGCTAATAAATCAGTTAAGTACAGCTGATAAATAATTATATGTAAGTGCTGATCTATCAAATAAACCTGTTTTACAATGGAACGTAAGTATCTAAGTAAGTTCGATATGCAGCAGTTGGCTGAAAGATTAATTAATAGACACAACTCAACACTTAAAAAATGTTAATGAGAATATTGGCAAATTTAACTGCTAACAAAATATAAGTTTACTCGTTGATTGCTCGGAAATAAGTGGTTTCACGCAGTTATTACATTACGCCATTAAATCATCATTTACAGTAAGACAACTTAAAAAAATCTGATGTGGGCAACACATGACTTTCCTTATATAATGTAATGAATTTACTACTTTTACAGTAAAAAAATAGGGTTTTCTTATAGTAGATACTAATATTCTTTCCACGATATTGAATTTTCGACAATTAGTCGTCATTTTCATTGATTTAGCGTCATTTTTATCCATTTGGCGAGATTTTCATTAATTTGGCAACATTTCAAAAAGTCGCCAAGTTGGCGACATTCCGCCAAATTCGTCGCCAAAATCTCGCCAAGCGTTATGCACTAAGAAAAAGTTATTCTTACCGCAGATAAATGACTATTGGCGTTCAAATACAAAAGTATTATTCAAAGTATATTTTTTCATGAATGGAACGAGCTAGATCCACAAGAATGATGTCACTCAATTTATCGCATGGTATTACATATGAAAAGTGAACAAGTTTCTCAATAGGAATTTTTTTTTTATGTGACTTTTTCATAATTTTTTTGAAAAATGTACAATATCTCGAGAACGGTTCATGTTAGCGTTCTAAAATTTATGCCAATCGTTTTCTAATGAAAAATCACATAAGAAATGTCTATTTGCGTAACTTTATTAGCGGTTTTGATTTTTTGACGATTTTTTCAAAATTTCATTCAAAAATTTAGGGGGGTTCTGAACATTCGATTACGTATAAAAACAATAGGCTTCCAGTGTTTACGGATTGTGATTTTTGTACCAAATTTGGTTCGAATCGGTCCATTCGTTCGTCAGTTATCGTCTCCACAGACTCACTGACACACACACACACATACTTTCACACACACACACACACACACACACACACACACATACACACACACAGACATCACTTCAAAAATGTTTGATTCGTGATCAGGGATGCTTGAAACGTGCTCTCCCGTCGAAAACTCGAATTCGAATTTTCGACCCCGTCACAATACTTTCCTTATACATTATGTATATAAGGAAAGTAATAATGTAAATCCTATTTTTATATTAAATACCTAAAAATAATGTAAATCCTATTTTTATATTTATTTTATAGAATGTACCTCGTTTCTATCTACCTATTTCGATTGGTTATCGTTCAGTGTATATTTGGAAGCTACATCTCCCGAAAGATGCACTCTAGAAAGGTAGCGTGCATGGCATAGTTGTAATATTTTTGCAAAGAAGCTCCCTTTTAATAACGTAGCGTTCGTCGAGTCGGACCCATTCTCGTTGAACCTACCGCCTCTGACGGAAACCGGGAGTTTCCGAAGTTGTCAGAGAGCTTAGATGCATTTCTAAGAAATAACGTTTCAAAGCTTTAACGAAGGACTTATGACCCTAGTAGTGAAGATGCGTTAAATTGATTTACTTTGCATTGGAATGCAATGGAAGGGATATTCACGTTGCTATTCAAGACAAGAGAGCTGTGTGGCATACTATGTGAAATGCAGCCTGTCCATAGCTTCTGAAACGAGGTTCCTGCGTTGCTTCCATTCCTGCGTGCTCATTCTAAAAGGCAGGATAAATGGAAGCTTTCAAAAATAATTTTCGCGTGTGAAAGTAACTATTGGTATTGAAATATGTCCTGACGCCAGCTTAAAATAGCTAACTTTCTGATATAAGGCAGCAACGCCAAACAAGAGTATGTATACCATTTCAAAATCATCTTTAGATTGTTCTTGACGTATATTATCCTATACATCAATGTAGTTAATCTCGCTGATAGGTACAGTCTATGTGGTTTGATATAAAAATAGAAAAATGCTATTCATATTCTTCAAAAATGCTATTCATATTCTTCAAAAATGCAATTGACTTCTGAGTGAAAGGCATACATTAAAGACATCCGCAATAGCTGTAACTGATTAGTATTATTATTTTGCAAGCGAATGAAAGTTATGCGTTATGTAAAATGGCGATAGAATCTGCAAAACGCTCTTCAAAAACACAATACAGGAATAATTAATACCGTTATTTCAAAATTAGGTATTACACTAAAAAAACTACTAAAGGACATAATGAGGAACGTTGGCTGATAAGTAATGTTATTTTTAAAAATATTTTCATCGTTATTGTTTCATATAAGCCTGTGTACTTACTTCTTACCTTCGAAGAAACGTTTGATAGCTATCCAGACCTTCATTACTTCGAAATATAATCAAACTGCTTATCAAATAAACGAGTTTGTCATTTCAGACGAGCGGCTTAAAATTTTATTAGAAAATGACCTCCAAACAATACAAAAATATAAACATCTCGCATGAGTCGTCCATGTTCATTGTGACGTCACGCATTCATTGTTGACTGTAGAAACGTTTCGATTATTTTTTATTGTTGCGACTGCGCATTGTAGAGTACGTGCATCGTTTGTTTACAAACACAAAATAAACTGGATGAGTGCAATTTGGAACGTAATCGAATTAAAACTGCTAATTCAAAGAAATGTTAAACATTTAAATGATACCCTTTTGTTGACGGGGAAAACCCAGAGTCTATTGGTTATGAATTTTGTATCATGGTGATTCCAGTTTGTTCGTCAGTCATTTGGCAGCACTGTTCATTTTTTGTTCATCCCAAATTACGTAAGGTTCATAGTGCAATTTTCTGTAGAAACTCCTCCCCGAAAGCACTTGACAGTATTGTCACCTCTATGTAACGAAGGCTTTCATGAATTGAGCATTTAACGAGAAAGCCTGCCATTTAATACTGTGGAACTATATTCTAAGTTGCACAAAAGAAATATTTTAGCATGATTTTTATTTTGTAATTAAGGTGAAACACTTAACCCCCCTCCCTCCCCAATTAAACACTCACAATTTTACTTTTGATGTAAATAACGTTTAAGGTCGGAGTATACGGCTGAAATCGGAGCGTTACAAAAATTATAAACATATTAGATGCTTTTATTTCTGAACCTAATAAACAAAAATAGAAATAATTCATAATTGTTTTATGGGGAAAAAAAGATGCAATTCATGAGTGCACAAAAATTATTTTAATATTTGAAATTTTTTTTATCCAAGCGAGTTTTTGCCTCACTTTACTTGCTTGCACTCAAAGTATCCTCAAAACCATAAAAGATAAAAAAGATAGATACAAAACAGTAAGTAACAAAAATGTTCGATAGGAAATTTATTTTCTAGAGCAGTAATAGTTTTTAAAAAGCTGATATAATTTTGCGAGCCATTGTCGTGTCCAGTTGAAGAAGATTAAAAATGTTTTGTTAATAAAATTTTAAATGTTTACGTCTGAAAAAAGAAAAATGTTAACTTTAAATAGTAAGCCAGTATTCATTCATAGCCTTTTTTAAAATCCCTACAAGGATATACGATTGGATTTCAGATTAAGTCTTTTCGAAATAACGTGGTTATAATTGTAAAATGTTAATATTTTAATTTTACAAGATGCAATTTCATCGGATTGACCGATTTTTTTACCAGTAATGTATGCAAGAACTAGAATTGGAAGGAAATTTTCCCTTCAGGCCTCTTAAATTTCCCCCTAATTTTACGCCCAGCATTCGAGTATAAACTTTATTTTTTAGTTTCGAATCCCAATCATTTCCCTTGTATTTGTTATGATAGAAATTTAGACTAGTACCGTATTTAAACCGAATTGCTTCGTAAAGGAAATGTGCTACACGCAAAGAAAACTTGAGTACATTGAAAGATAGGGTGCTTTTGATGTGAATAGCGTCTATGGTTGGGGTTTCTTGGTGAAAAAAAAGGAGCGTTACAAAAAATGTAAACGCTTTAGATGTGTTGGGTTGCTTTAGAATTTAGGTAATTTGGAGGTTTGAAAATTTACTTTTATTTCTTTTTCCCTGGCTCAATATTCTTAATTTGGTAATATTTAAATAATATTTATTGGCTTTTTCATTTATTCTTTAATTAGAATATTTTTAATCTTCTAAATTAATTTTCTTTATAATATTCTTAATTAAAAATGTTCCATTCCTTAAATTAATATTACTTTTGATTTGCAAATTTTAAAAATTATTTATTTATTTGATTCACCTTAAAATTCCCTTTAATTTGATGTCTCATTTTCCCATTTTGGTTAGAAATTCCGTTTGTTCTACAGTTTCAAGTTATTTCCATGTCTCACTGCAATTCAAAAATTTCAGTTGCGGCAATTTTCGGAATTCTGTTTTGACTGCGATTAACGCGCCACCTAAGCGTTTTCGCGCCTCTTTGGAATTCGTGATTTATTTTAATTGGTTCGCGTTTTTACGGATCGTCTGCTCTCGGAATTATGAGTATTATTTTGGCAATTCTAATTTCGGTAAGCGAATTTTAATTGCTGCCGTTTATCTAAACTCCGCGTTTTTGCCGCACATATAAATACGCGCGTAGAACTTTTCAGTTTCAGTTTTTTGTTGAAATCCTTCGTCGGTGTTAGCGCGAGAAGCGCGTTGTTTATTTTCGAATGGAACTTATGTTCCACGCGAGCTTTTCAATGGAACGTTAGGTTCCTCGCGTTTTTTTTTAACATTTGTAGTTTTAATTTAAATGATGGTTTTTCGAGTTTTTATCGCGAAATTCACGAAGTAACTCACGGAAAGATGTGTTGTGAGAATTTATTACGTGTGCTACGAGAATGAAACGCCTCTAGAAACTTCGTCCGGTAGTTTTAAGAAGATCCGAGTGTACCAGAAGTAGCTGTTAGGTCTGATCTCCTGAGTTTACAATGTTTTTCAAGAAAAGTGCTGAATCCTCTCCTGTTTCAAGTTTGGTGATTTTCAGTAAACCAGTCTACAAAATTTATTTCCTACCAGTGCAGTTCTAATAAATTGGAACTTCCCCCCCCCCCTGTCTGATGACCCAGCTGGTGAATATTGCTGTTATATTTAAACTCCTAATTTCTTAAATTCTCAATATTTAAAATGTATTTAATCAAAATTTATTCTGTAAATTTAAAATTCTAAACTTTATTCTGAGAGCAAATTTCTAAACCTTCATAAATTTTTAAGAGCCTGGGTAAAATTCTTTAAATTTAATATTTTTGTTAATGATTTTTGATGAAATTTAAATAGATTGTTTTGAGTTAAGTTTTTATGCTAATTCCTTAATTTTAACTAAGTTGATAAAATTCTTAGTCTAAAATTCTAATGTTAATTCTTCCTGAGTTGCCTGCCTGTGAGCAGTGTTTTTGTATTTGTTAATTTGAATTTATTTGAAGTACTATTTAATAAACTAATTTTCTTTAAACTAAATATTATGTCTTCATTTATCTTTTTTGAACACAGCAGGTTTTATTCTATCTTTTAAACACAACAGTAGTTTTGGTGCCGTGTACCAGTCTAGAAATTGCTCTCATGTTTTATAATATTTATTAGTAGTATTAAACTTTCAATTGTATTGCAATTATGGATGATGTTAGAGAAAATAACTGTATGTATATTTCTGTATTTGGGTCAGACGAAACTGGAGATGGCTCTAAAGATAAGCCTTTTGAAACTTTATTATATGCAATGTTCTCTGTTGGTAAAGAACCATTTCCTTCATTTCTCACAAATTCAAACGATGGTAAAGATTGGGATTTAATTCCCAGAAGTCAGGTTGCTAGTACCAAGAAAACTTGGTTATCCTTATTGGAAAGAAATTTACCTTCTAAAATAAACATTGAGGCAACCTCTGATAATGTAAATTCTGTTGGTAACAAAAATATTGATTCAAATGTTAATAGTAAACAATATGACTTAAATGAACAGGGATTAAAAATAGATTCTTCTAAATGTAATGTAATGAGTAATTTTAAAACAGTCTCTTCAATAGGAGACTTTTTAGATTCAATCCCAGTATTTTCAGGAGAGGAATCTGGCCTCCCATTGGAGGATTTCATAGATAGAATTAAAATGTTAGCTGACCATGCAAATTGGTCTGAGTTAGACAAGGTCTTGGTTTTAAAGTTAAAACTGTCAGGCATAGCTGCAAGATTTATTAGAGATAATCCTAAGTTAAAAGAAGAGAAATCTTTCTCTCAAATTCTTAAAGCTTTACGCGACAGATTTTCCTCAATAGAATGTTTACACAGTAACTTGAGAGGATTTTTGCAAAGTTATCAGAGACCAAATGAATCTGTGCGTCAGTTTGCTGCCAGAGTTGAGGCTTCCTCATATAAAACTGTTTCACCTGCCTTACTGAATGACAGAGTGGCAAACCAGCAAAGACTTGATGTCTTGTGCTCGGTTTTCATTGAAGGCTTGAAGCCTCATTTCAAACGGCTAATCCTACCTCAAAACCACAAGAGTTTTGACTCTGCAAAAAGGCATGCTGTGGCAGAGGAAGAGGTGTGGAGCAAGCAACATGGGGATGATCCCCAATATGTAATGAGTCTTGGAGAATCTGAAAATAAGCAGCTCCATGATGAGCTTAAGAGAAATAGAATGGAGGTAGAGAACCTCACTGAAAGACTTGCTGAGTTGCAAACTCAGATTAACACCAAACCACAGCTGCCTCAAACTAGAGTGACAAAGGATAGCCGAAGGTGTTTTTCATGTGGTCTATTAGGTCACATAAGTGTGGATTGTAGGAAATTTCCTCAATCACACAGGTTCAACAGAAATTCTGGGTCTCTGCCTACTCGAATGTATCAACAACCTTTTTCTTTTCCACAACTACACAAAACTATCCATATAGTTATTTTCCACAACAAACGCAGGGATTTCAACAACCTACTCAATTTTTTTACCATCAGCCAAATCAAAACTTTCAGCCTGACATTAATGAAACTAAACCTAAAATGAGTTATAACACTTTTTATACACCTAGGGGTGATAAAAATGACAACGACAAACAAAATTTAAACTAAGTAAGGGTGAAGGGAGTTTTCACTCCAACTTACCTTCTGAAGCCCTTGGGGTGTTACCTGTGGTGCAAAATTCAAATTTGATTTCATTACAGAATTTGTCTCTACCAGTGATTTCTGGTATGATAAATAATGTTGATATTCCTATACTTATTGATTCTGGTGCTTCTATTAATGTGTTGTTTACAAATGTATTATCTCATTTAAATATACCTGACAGTCAATTAACTAAATGTAATATAAATTTAAAAGGCATCTCTAGTGATATTATAAAAGTTTCCAAAAAATTGAATATTAATTTAAATTTAAATAACAAAATATTTAATGTTGATTTTTATATTATGGACTGTAATTCTTGTAATTATTCAGCAATACTTGGTGTGAAATTTTTAAAGGGTTATAAGATGTCAATAGATTTTAGTAATAATGTTTTATACAATAATATTGTAACTGTGCCTTTTGCAATTAAGGATGAATCTGTACCATTTTCATTATCTAATGCAACTCAATTCTTTAATAATTATGAAATTAACAGAGAAAATACTTTGAATTCTGAAAAATATAGGGATAATTTGTGCTATGCACTTAGGAAATACACAATTCCTCCTCTATCGGAGGCTTTCATACAACTAAAATTAAAAGAGATTGTTAAATTTAATTCACCTACTGTGATGATTGAGCCTTTAAACAACAGTAAAATTCTGGTCGCTAGATCAGTAAATAATGTATCTAGATCTAATATATATAATGTAAAAGTATTGAATTTGTCAACTGATGAGTTGCACATAAATAAGCATTCAAATTTAGCAAAAATTGTTCCTATCACAGTAGTATCTTCCTTTTCAGTTAACAATATTACTGAGTCAAGTGCAGAGAGTGGTGATAATTTTGATGTTTGGGGAGGAAATTTTGATCTTTCACACTTAGACTATAATGAAAAAAGACAAATAGAGAGTTTAATTAATGATTATAAGCATATTTTTGCTAATTCTATTCCAGATTTAAAGGGGTGTGATACAGTTTTTCATAACATTAACTTAAAGATGATATTCCTGTTAAACAGAACCCTTATAGAGTTCCTTATCATGTAAGAGATGAATTAGATAGACAAATTAATGAGCTTCTTGAAAACGATATTATACAAGAAAGTGATTCACCATTCTCCGCACCTGTACTGTTTGTTAAAAAGGCAGATGGAACATTAAGATTAGTAACAGATTTTAGAAAATTAAATGATAAAACTATTGATGATATTTTTCCACTGCCAAATATCACTGAATTGATTGATAGTTTAAGTGGTGCGAAATATTTTTCTACATTAGACTTAACATCTGGATTTTATCAAATGAAATTGCACCCAGACGACACACACAAATGTGGCTTTTCTACACCTTTTGGCCACTATGAATGGAAAAGAGTCCCTTTTGGTTTGAAAAATGCCCCCAGCTCCTTTCAACGACTTATGTCCATCGTCCTAGCTAAACTTTCCCCTTTACAAATTTCTATTTACATAGATGATATTGTTATTGCATCTAGAACCTTTGAGGAACACTTAATGAAATTAAAGGTAGTATTTGATAGATTATCTCAACATAAATTATGTTTAAAGCCAAGTAAATGCAATTTTTTTAAATCTTCAATAAATTATTTGGGTTTTCAAGTTTCTGAAGGTATTGTCCAGCCTGACCCCTCAAATTTAAAAACTGTTAAAAATTTTCAAAAACCCACCTCTAAAAAACAAATTCGCCAATTTTTAGGATTAACTGGTTTCTACAGAAAATTTATTGAAAATTACTCCTTAAAAGCTCTTCCCTTAACTAATTTAACTAAGCAAAATATTAAATTCTCTTGGACCCCTGAAGCTGAAAATTCTTATCAAACCTTAAAATCCGAATTACTTAAAGAACCCATTTTACATCTCCCTGTTTTTTCAAAACCGTTTTCGGTATGTACCGATGCATCAAATCTTGCTCTTGGAGCAGTTCTCTGTCAAGAAGGAGAGGATGGATTTTTGCACCCTATTGCTTATGCTAGTAAAAAACTAAAAGATGCAGAAATAAACTATAGCACAGTCGAGAAAGAGACTTTAGGAGTTGTCTGGGCAACATCCTATTTTAAGCAATACCTTTTGGGAAAACATTTTACTGTTTATTGTGATCAGGCCTCCCTTTCAAATGTTTTGAAATTAAAAGACCCCACTTCTAGGATAGCACGGTGGATAATGTCCATGACCCAGTTTAATTACAAAATTATTCATAAACCTGGTCGCCTAAATTTAACAGCTGATTATCTATCTAGATGTGTAAATAATGTAAACGTAAACACTATAGACCTGCATGTTGATACTAACCTTCTTTTAAGAGTACGTAATTCTCAAAATTCTGACCCCAATTGTATAAGAATTGGCTCATGCTTAGATAAAAATATTGACCCATTCCCTAAAAATTTAATGTTTTTCTTAAAAGATGATGTATTATATTGTACTAATAGGAAACCTAAATTAAAATATCAAAGAAAAGAGCGTATTGTTGTTCCACAAAATTTGATCTCTGATATTCTAAATTATTGTCATGATTCGATTACTGCAGGACATGGTGGTTTTAGAAGGACTTTAAGGAAAATTCAGCAACACTTTTATTGGCCTAGGATGTATGTTCAAATTTTAAATTATGTTAAGAGTTGTCCTGATTGTTTACAGAAAAGAGGATTTAAACAAAAACAAAAGGCTCCTTTACAGAGGTTTCCAAATTCTACTTACCCTATGGAAAGAATAGCTATGGATTGTATTGGCCCCATGCCTCTAACTTACTCTGGCAATAAGTACATACTGGTGATTACGGACTATTTTACTCGTTGGCCAGAAGCTTATGCTATCCCCAATATTAAATCTGAAACTATTTTAAATTGTTTAGAAAACTTCTTTTCTCTTCATGGTGTGCCAAAACACATTATCACTGACAAAGGATCTAATTTCATTTCGAATGCTGCCATGAAGTTGTATGAAAAATTAGGTATTGAAAAACATACCACTACTAGCTATCACCCACAATCAGATGGAGTTTGCGAGCGTTTAAACAGTAAAATAATTAACACACTTAGTCATTTAGTGTCTGAAACACAAGAGGATTGGGATCGACATTTATCTTTTGCCTTGCTGGCCCACCGAACTTCAATCCATTCCTCGACTGGTGAGTCTCCAGCTAATCTTCTCTATGGTAGAGAATTAATTTTGCCACATCATCTTCTTTTTAATTTAAATGAACAAAATTTTACCACTGTTAGTGACTATAGTCAGGATTTGGCAATTCGTATGAAAAAATCTTTTGAAATAGTAAAGAAGAACTTACTTAAAGCATCTAAAACACAAGAGACATACAGAAATAAGTCTGCTGTTATAAAAGATATAAAAGTTGGAGATTTAGTATATTTATACATTCCTGTTTTTCCAAGAGGACATTGTAAGAAACTCTCCAAACTTAATAAAGGTCCTTTTAAAGTTATACAAAAAACATCTAATGTAAACTTTAAAATTCAACATGTAAATGACACACGAAATATTCAGTTGGTGCACATTGACAGATTAACAAAAATTCCAGAAAGAGATTCTGTGTTCTTTTCTTGTGCACAATCTGATAATTCAGCAAGTAATACATCAGCAAGTAATACATGAGAATGATATAATTCCAACACAAAGATATAATTTACGACAAAGGAAAAACTAGAATGACATTTTTTTTTTATTGTTGCGCAACATAATTTTTTTTAAGTGTATAATTTTTATATGTGTGTATTTTGTTATTGGTACATTGCAGAATGCTGCAAACTGGATTTAATTGATTTAAAGAAGATGATTTTGAAATAAAATTTGTTATTGTTGTTATTGATATTACAGATTACTGCAGGATTAGATACTGATTGAGAAAAGATTAATTTGGATAATATGAATTGATTATATTTATAGATAGAGATATATAGTTACTTATTTATTGTTATTGAGAGTGCAGATTTATGCAAATATTTGATTACGTGGTCCATGACGTAAGTTCTGATCACATATGTTGATATTTTTAGGTATATATTTGTTGTCGTTAAAAGTATTAGAGTACTGCAAAGATAAAAGTGGCAGTGTATATTAAATAACTGCAGAATGCAGATGATATTGTTTAGTTTTGAATGGACATGAATAGATACTTGTGTCTTTGAAATTTTAGTATATTATTGTTACTTATTGATAATAATTGTTATTGTGTCAATTGTCATTTGACACATCTATTGAAATTTTATTTATTTTATACAACTTATGTACATTGTTTTATTTTTTTAGATCACTCTATTTACACATTTTTTTTTTTCTTTCCAGCTGGTATTTATATTTTGTAGTGGAAGTGAGAGTTGTTTCTCATTGGTTATTCAAGGTACCTTTTCAAAATTCAATGTTTCGATTCTTTGAAAACTATTTGGCTGGTCCAATGTTTTCTTAAAAATTTATTTTTATTTATAGCTAATGAGAATCAAGGTCAAATCCTCTACCTTTACTTTTGTCTACACAAATTTAGTGATCTGATGTACAAAAATTTATTCATTGTTATATAATTCTCTTTTAGTTTATAGTTTGTTAACAAATTGCTTATTCTGAAATAGAGGTTGAATTCGGATAAAAATTGTTATACTTAAATTGGTAACTTCTGATAGATATTTTATTTTTATTATCAAAAATTTTTCATTTTTCAAATGAAAAATTTTTGGGGGATAGGTGGAAGGAATGTGTTGGGTTGCTTTAGAATTTAGGTAATTTGGAGGTTTGAAAATTTACTTTTATTTCTTTTTCCCTGGCTCAATATTCTTAATTTGGTAATATTTAAATAATATTTATTGGCTTTTTCATTTATTCTTTAATTAGAATATTTTTAATCTTCTAAATTAATTTTCTTTATAATATTCTTAATTAAAAATGTTCCATTCCTTAAATTAATATTACTTTTGATTTGCAAATTTTAAAAATTATTTATTTATTTGATTCACCTTAAAATTCCCTTTAATTTGATGTCTCATTTTCCCATTTTGGTTAGAAATTCCGTTTGTTCTACAGTTTCAAGTTATTTCCATGTCTCACTGCAATTCAAAAATTTCAGTTGCGGCCATTTTCGGAATTCTGTTTTGCGGGCTTTTTGACTGCGATTAACGCGCCACCTAAGCGTTTTCGCGCCTCTTTGGAATTCGTGATTTATTTTAATTGGTTCGCGTTTTTACGGATCGTCTGCTCTCGGAATTATGAGTATTATTTTGGCAATTCTAATTTCGGTAAGCGAATTTTAATTGCTGCCGTTTATCTAAACTCCGCGTTTTTGCCGCACATATAAATACGCGCGTAGAACTTTTCAGTTTCAGTTTTATGTTGAAATCCTTCGTCGGTGTTAGCGCGAGAAGCGCGTTGTTTATTTTCGAATGGAACTTATGTTCCAAGCGAGCTTTTCAATGGAACGTTAGGTTCCTCGCGTTTTTTTTTTTAACATTTGTAGTTTTAATTTAAATGATGGTTTTTCGAGTTTTTATCCCGAAATTCACGAAGTAACTCACGGAAAGATGTGTTGTGAGAATTTATTACGTGTGCTACGAGAATGAAACGCCTCTAGAAACTTCGTCCGGTAGTTTTAAGAAGATCCGAGTGTACCAGAAGTAGCTGTTAGGTCTGATCTCCTGAGTTTACAATGTTTTTCAAGAAAAGTGCTGAATCCTCTCCTGTTTCAAGTTTGGTGATTTTCAGTAAACCAGTCTACAAAATTTATTTCCTACCAGTGCAGTTCTAATAAATTGGAACTTCCCCGCCCCCCCCTGTCTGATGACCCAGCTGGTGAATATTGCTGTTATATTTAAACTCCTAATTTCTTAAATTCTCAATATTTAAAATGTATTTAATCAAAATTTATTCTGTAAATTTAAAATTCTAAACTTTATTCTGAGAGCAAATTTCTAAACCTTCATAAATTTTTAAGAGCCTGGGTAAAATTCTAAAATTCTTTAAATTTAATATTTTTGTTAATGATTTTTGATGAAATTTAAATAGATTGTTTTGAGTTAAGTTTTTATGCTAATTCCTTAATTTTAACTAAGTTGATAAAATTCTTAGTCTAAAATTCTAATGTTAATTCTTCCTGAGTTGCCTGCCTGTGAGCAGTGTTTTTGTATTTGTTAATTTGAATTTATTTGAAGTACTATTTAATAAACTAATTTTCTTTAAACTAAATATTATGTCTTCATTTATCTTTTTAAACACAGCAGGTTTTATTCTATCTTTTAAACACAACAGATGCTTATAACTTCCGAACCTAATAGATAAAAATGTAAATAATTTTTCATGTTTTGTCGAAAATAGGGTCAAGATTATGAATATATAAAAATAATTTCAATATTTTAATATTTTGAATTATTTTTTTCTTCAAAAAACTCAATAAATAAGTTTCCGTTCGAGTGTTTGGTTCTTTTTTTCTGTTTTTTTTTTTCATTTTTCTAATTTTCATTCGAAATGTATAGTAAACTATAAAATATAGATATAAATAGTAAACGAAAAAAGGGTATACTCGGAAATTTAGTATTGAAATCTATATTTATTATTATAAAGAGCTTTAATAGTTTTCAAGTCATCGTTTTGTCAAGTGGAAGAAGAATGAAAATATTCTGTTTCTCAAGTTTGTAGTGCTTATATCTAAAAAACTAGAAAACTAACTCAGTACAATAAGCAATAATTTATAGCTGTTTGAAAGTCCTACAAGCAATCCCTAATTAGATTTTGGTTCGAGATCTATTTTTTGAAGAAAATTTAGTAAAATCTTTAAAAAACGATCTGTCTGAACGAGTTTTTTCGTTTTTTTCATTTTTCTTACTTTCACTGGAAATATCTTCGAAGCAACAAAATATAGATAGAAGTTCTAAGCGACAAAAATATGAATGAGAAAGTATAGTTTCTAAATCTATATTTATTTTTAAAAGGGTTCTTCTAGTTTTTGAGTCATCGTCTTTCCAAGTAGAATATGAAAATTTTGTAATTCTGTAAGTTTGTAATGCCTATACTATCTTTAAACTAAGAGTCATAGCTATAAACAAAAAGCAAGATTTTGTAGCTCTTTTAAAACCCATAAGTGTATATAATCAGATTTTGGATGGAGTTCGGGTTTACAGCTTCTCACTTTTCTTTCATTGGACCTTCAAACCTTTTTATTATATATATATAAATATACATATGTATATATAAGTTAAGATTTATTTTATGCAATGTATTATGTAGTAACCATTTCGGTTCCAACAGACTGGAGTCGATATTTTCACTCAGTTTTATTTTCATATGATAAAAATGAGTAGATTGACAAGAAAGTCATTCACTTTTAAAAACCAATTAAAGATAATTTTTCAATGAAATATAAAATAATATGATTTTGGATATTAATTTTATGATTCTATTGAATGGAACTTAAGCCATCGCCTGTATACATTTTTTTTATTTTTAATCATTTAGGGAATTAAATATACGTGGACAATACAGATTATCGGAGATTAACAGCTCTTTATATACACCTCTGTCGTCAAGTTAGTTTTGCTCAAAATACGATGCTTTTCATCCTCATTATAACCGCGACACTTTTACAATATCCGAAAATAACAGTAAGCATAACTATAAAATTAACCTCTGTAGGCAAATATTTATTGATTTGAAATTCGGCTATGCATCATATGAAGTCCACAACGAACATATTTATAGTGTCAAAAATTTGAAAGATAAGATGGAAAAAGCAATTTATGAAGGAGCCTTCACATTGTGGAAAATGGTGTTGTTGTTGATGTTGAGACCCAGACCGTCCGACCAACCAGAAAGGTGTAAGGTAACTGTTGTGGAGAATGGTGGAAAATGGTGGAAAATGGTGGCTTCAACCTCAACGGAACTGTATTTCTGTACACTTTCGCACAATTATTTCTTACTGTCACACGAATTTTCAAAAAACCGGAAGTAAAAATCCACAGTGAACCTCCAAACCCTCTCGAAATTGAATACTGAATAAGTACACGCCATGATCTATAATACAACCTGAAAAATAATTCCTTCAGGTAAAATAAAAGCAATAGCGTCGCAAATCTTTTGCCACCATTAACGAGTAAATATTTCACATACCCATGCGATTCAAAATAATTCAATGATTCAAAATTTAAAAACGGAGTTCGCCAATAATGCCAAAATATTATTGAAATATTTCTATGAAATCACAACCTTGAAAGCGAAACTTGAGAACTCTCTAATTATCTTTAAGAACTAACTCATTGCAGCACAAACTAAACCGCAGCTTGTCAATTATCGGATTCAGCCACGTTTCCACGGGATCGAGAATCGTAACGGAATAGCATTGTAAGAAAGATTTTTTTTTTAATAGACAAACAAATTGATGCCCGTTTTTATGGAAGTAATGAGATGTGAGATACTTTCTTGACTTGGACTGTTCAAATGATAGATGGCTATGGTTTTCAAGCAGAAAGCAGTTCAAAAGTTTTTCTCGCATGACTTCAAGTTTCATGATAGATTAACTAAGTGGAGTCGCGATTGCTTTCAAAATTTAGAGTCAAAATATCTACCATATAAAATTAGCCTTTGAAACCTCGTATAGCTTTGTAAATTTTGAATATAATTAACACCAACCACACCAACGGACTGAATTTGTCGGTTTCCATCGAGGTGGCATATAGTCAGTTTTTTAGTTGATATTGCGGATATCGACTATTACACGCTGATGAATATTCGGCGCAAAACCGGCCCATAAATGCTGTTATCTTTAATGAGAGTATGTCCGTAGTACTTTCCCTGCAATACATGGTCATGTATAGGGAAAGTATTGGAATCATGCCGAAAATCGCAACTCGAGTTTTCGACGGATCTACACGTTTTGAGACCTCTAGAATACGAAAAACTATTTTTAGCGTGACGTCTGTGTGTATGTCTATGTGTGAGTGTGTGTCTGTGTGTGTATGTGTGTCTGCGTTTGTGTGTCTATGTGTGTGTGTGTGTCTGTGTGGGTGTCTGTGTGTATCTGTCTGTGTGTGTGTCTCTGTGTGTGTGTCTCTGTGTGTGTGTATGTCTATGTGTGTATGTGTGTGTGTCTGTGCAATGTATGTATCCCCTCTAACTCAAAATCTAATGGACAGAATTTCACAAAATTTAGTAGGTAAGTCATTTGGGTATGACCCTGGTGCTGATTAGTTTTTAGTACGATTCGGGATAAAAGAATCCGACTTTTTTTGCGAAATGGTCCCTCAAAAATTGAATGTATCCACTCCAGCTGAAAAACTAATGGACCGCATTTCACAAAATCCGGTAGATAGGTCGCTTGTGAGTTACTCTGGTGCTGATTAGAGTTGATACGATAAGAAATAAAATAACCTGCCTTTATTTTACAAAATAAAATGGCCCGCAAAAATCGTCAAAATCTAAAATAAAAACTACGTATGCTCAAATATATCCATTAAATGCTTGTTATACGTAATTTTTAACGAAGAAAAGGATAAGACCAACCTATTACACTAGGAATAGCCGTTCTCGAGATATTTTAGTTTTTTCGTATTTTCTCTACGCCACCTTTGAAAATAAGTCCAGTTACCAAATGAGAACGAAAATTGAATTAAAAGTGAATTAAATTTAATCAAAATAAAGAGAACGTAGATACAAATCTGCAGGGATATAAGTCTAGTGTAGTAAAATAAAACAAACTATCTGCAAAACTTAATTCCAAGGACAATGGCTGTATCAAATGTCAAATACATAGAAGCGATGGTTTCACAAGTAAATGGGAAGTGACTACGGATATTGGCATGACATGTCTGGAAAACGATATAAAAGATAAAATAAGATAAATAATACGCATGAATTCCGAATAAATAACTTGTAATATACTTTCCATGGATAAAAATGTAATATACTCGTACTTTCAATGGATAAAACTTTCTTAAAGATTTAGGCATGTATGACTTACACAGCTAATGGGAAACGATAACACACAGAAATGTTATTTTTAAACAATTATTATTTTCGCATATAACCGGATGTACTTACTTCTTGCCTCCGAAGAAACGTTTGATCGCTTTCCAGACCTTCATTACTTGGAAATAAATTTACAAGAGTTCTTAAATGTACGACTTTTCAGTATTTTCACACTAACAGTTTGAAAATTTATCGGAAAGCTATCTCCAAACAATGGAAAAACAGAAACATCTACGATTGGCTAAGAAGGTTCTTTGTGACGTCAGCCAAGCATTGTTGACTGCGCAAAATTTTATTGAATTTTTTCATTTTTAACACTTTACAACATAGTTGAAAAGTGTTTATAACTTTGTTAATTCTGTCTGTCTGTCTGTCTGCCGTAAAAATGACTTTATCAAAATGAAATTTTTGTATGTTTTTCAGACGGTCTGCGGGACCTATGGGAATATAAATGAATAATATCACTCAATTAGTTTTGGATTGAACCCGGGTTGAAAAAATGAAATACATTGAACCCTATATGGGACCTAATGATTCAAACATTTCTTACGCGAAGTTAAAATTCACAAATTGCTTCGAAAGTTTTAGAAAACATTTAAATTATCCCTGCAAACCATCCATTTAAATTATTATTATCATCCTATGATTTCGCAATAATCCATTAAACCATTTTTGCCAAATAGAAGTACCTGTTAAGTTTCTAAAATGTTAAAATGTCTGTTTAAAAGTAATATATTTCTTCAACTGTGTCTTTTTAGCACTTTACAACATAATTGAAAAGTTTTTATGACTTTGTTCATTCATTCTGTCTGTTTGTCTGTCAATCCGTTAGCACGATAACTGCCGTAAAAATGACTTTATCAAAATGAAATTTTTGTATATTGTTCAGACAGTCTGTGGGACCTATGGGAATATAAATGAATAATATCACTCAATTAGTTTTGGATTGAACCCTGGTTGAAAAAATGAAATACATTGAACCCTATATGGGACCTAATGATTCAAACATTTTTTAAGCAAATTTAAAATTCACAAATTGCTTCGAAAATTTTATGAAATATTCAAATTATCCCATAAAATATATAAAAAAATTCAATAAAATATGTTAGGTAGTTTTTAAATAAAAATTGTTTAATATAGGGAGAAAAACAAATTCAATTGAATTCTGACTCTTGCTATATTCTCCAGAAAGAAAAAAGAGATATATTTCATAATAAATATCTTTCCAAGAGTTTAATTATTTTTTTTATCATGCCCATGAGTAAATTATTTTCAAAAATCATAACCAAGTAGATCATATAGTACGAAAGACAGAATCTCGATACCGTTATAAGTAGAAATGGGTAAATAACACTTTTCTCGAATTCGAGGATTCTAATCAAGTTGTGTAGAGTTAGTGAGTTTGTCGCCAATGTTAATTTGACGCAAATGAGCGCTATTTTGTAAAAATGTTAAGATATTACATAAAATAGTTCCTCACTTCTGCTGGACTGTCAAATTGTGGGCTGCAATCAGAAATAATTTTGCCATCCGCAAGCCCAGCAAGCTTTTAATGTAACGATAAATTTATATATTTTAATTTTCTGCAATTTCTGAATGAAATTCTAGCACGCATTAAAAATGTTTCTGTTTAAGTGCGATTTTTGACAAGGGGAGGCGTGTTGGCATGCATTTAATTAATATTCCTATTTTTCAAATGTTTGCAAAATGTATTTAAAACAAAACCATGTAAAAAAACTTTAAATGTTATTAAATTTCTTTTCTAATCTACATTTTAAGCGTGTTTTAATATTTATTAGCTGCGCAGGCTCTTTTTCAGCAACTACAGCAAATGACATAGTTCGCCGAGAGATAAAATAAAAAAAATATTTCCTATTGAGAAACATGTTGACTTTTCATATATAATACCATGCGATAAATTGGGTGACATCATTCTCGTGGATCCAGCTCATTCCATTCATGAAAAAATATACTTTGAGTAATACTTTTGTATTTGAATGCCAATAGTCATTTATCTGCTGTAAGAATAACTTACTTCTCCGTCCATAACACTTGGCGAGATTTTGGCGAAGAATTTGATGGAATGACGCCAACTTGGCGACTATTTTAAATGTTGCTAAATTAACGATAAACTCGCCAAATGGATAAAAATGACGCTAAAGCAATGAAAATGACGACTCATTGACGAAAATTCAATATATTGGAAAGAATATAAATATCTACTATAAAAAAAATGTATTTTTTTTACTGTAAAAGTAGTAAATTCATTGCATTGTATAAGGAAAGTCATGTGCTGCCCACATCAGATTTTTATTCTTCCATCTAAATTCTGAGCCAACGCAATTACAATATTTTTTATTTTAAATGATGAAATATTCATTGATTTTACATATAGAGGCAGACGATTTATATTAGAACGGCGTTATTTGAATAAAGTTCATTTAGTGTAACTAGCAAGGAGTTAGAAAGAAAGAGCTAAAACTCCTATGGAAGAAATGCTTAAAAATGCCATAATGTTTTGAGAATTATATGTAGGTGTCGCTAGTGCTAGTAAAGTAGCTGCTATTGCTAATTGACATAACAGAAAGGCGTAGTATTTAGTATACGTATTTTTGATTAGTTTTAAATTAAGAATGAACTAATTATGTGTATAATTAACCAGTATTTTTTCATAGTAGTAGGATAGAGCATAGAGTCTATGGAGATAAAAATAAATTGAAAGGTAAAATAATTTTGAATGAGTAGGAATATTCGTTATTGCTTCAGTTCTAACTTGCATTGCGTTAATTATTTATTTTTACAAAACTGACAGTTTAAAAATATTTTAGGTCTTTCACCATAGAAATGCATGCAATGCAGCTTATCCCAGCGCCACCTAAATTATTGTCTTATACGATATTGGCGTTTCTTAATGTGAAGTTTTAACTCCTTACTTTTACCTCCATGGTTACTGGCATTGTGATTTTTTTTTTTTTTTTTTTTTTTTTTTTTTTTTTTTTTTTTTTAAGTTTTCAAATATAATAAATTACTGTGATATTTAAAAAGATATCAGCGCTGAATGTATCACAATTTAGAGACGCTTAAATAAAATTACATTTCCAGTTGGAAAGTGTTTTATAATCAATGCTTTATGCATGATTGAACTTTCTTGTTAATATTTAAAAAATATTATAATTTTAATGATTTTTTAATTGGATTTCAATCAGCAGCCATTTAAATGGAAAATTATGATAATCCATGTGTAACAAATGAATCAACGTGAGAAGATATTCTATAGTGTTATGAAGTGATATCATATGACGTCTCAGAATAGTTTGTATAATTATAAACTATCTCTCAGCGAATTTTACGTAATACGAATTATATCTCATTGCAGTTTTGTGTTAAGAAGATTCATTTTTTTTTTTTTTTTTTTTTTTTGCTTTTGAATGCTCTTTTTGCTTAAACTAAAGATCGCGTTTCGTGATGATTTGAATTGAAACTGATTTAGAAACTGAGTGGTATTATTTAAGTAGCGGTAACTTATTTAGAAGCCGACAACGGCGAGTATTCTAGTAGAAAATAATTCTATGGAATTCTTATACGAGTGATTCGAACTCTCATTGTAAGAATGACTCGAAATTATATCTCGCACTATAGTTTTCGGGTAATGTCTAGATGACGTATGATTTGATCAGACATTATGTACAGGAACGCAAAGACAAATCCCTATCAAAAGATGTTCGAAATGGGTTGTGGTTTTAAAACGTATTTTACCGTCAAAATGTCGAATTCGAACAGTTCCGGGTGAACACTGATTTCTCTGTAAAATAATATGTAAAAGTAAAAATGGAAGCGGATGGAATAGTTTATAAATCACCTGATGAGGCTATAATCTATTTGAAATCTCAGCTGATAATTTTGTGGTGAAGATAAGAACACATGCTCGTATTATTGGGAAATTGGATAGGGAGATATATTGTATTAAATCTAGTACTAGATATTTTTTTATATATATTTCGAATGATTAGTACTCGAATTATTCATAAATTACGATTCCCTTGCTTTTATGCCCTATGATTGTCAAACTGTAGACATTTAGTAAGCTGTTATTGAGTAGATTTCGGTGGTATAACCTTAGAAAAATGAATAGCCAATTCTTGCTGGATTCTATGCAGCAACGTTTAAGACAGAGCCTCGATACATGATTACTTGGACTCTATACAGAGTTGATTCGTCAATGTCTAGTTGGAATGCTAAGGACTCCCCAACGCAGGGCTCGACGTTCAAAGACCCTCAAAATTCTCTGTGATATACCCATAAACGTTTATAATCCTAACTCCAGAAAACTCCCGATATGAGCTGACAAGCATGAAAAAGTACAAACAGCATTATAAAGAGGAATATTGGACGTGTGTTTCAAAGCAGTTCCATTTAGAGAACCATGTACCATTTGTGGGTCCATGTATCTATGGCATACATGTACATACTAAAACGAATCAGAGACAAAAATGATATTTACTGGAATCTATGGAAAATTCTATGCATCTGGAATTTTTATAACCCAAGCAGTTTGTCCAATAATGTAAAACTTATCCAAGCGATCTCTTATAGGAACTGAAACCGTTATTGGTATTTAAGATGAGCGACAGATAAATTATGTAGCAAAGTGATCCATTGCCATGCTCTGTCTGCAAAACTCAAATTAAATTCCAAGGAAAGGGGTTGTGCCAAATACATAGAAGCGATGACTTCACAAAGAAACGGGAAGTGTCTACTGAAATTAGCATGACATGGCAGATAAAAGATAGAAAATATAAAATAAGGTAAATATTATACATGAAATCTGAAAAAATGTAATATACTTTCAATGCATAAAACTGTCTTAAAAATTAGTAATGATATAGCTTGGGAAGTTAATAGGAAAGGATAGCATTCAAAAATATTATTTATAAAGACTCAGCTTTATTACTTTATGTACTGATTTCTTGCCTCCGAAGAAACGCTTGATCGCTTTCCAGGCCTTCATCACTTTGAAATAGATTCACAAGGGTTCTTAAATATACGAGTTTTCAGTACTTTCACACTAGCAGTTAGAAAATTTATCAGAGAGTGATCTCCAAACGATGGTAAAACAGAAACATCTATGATTGGTTTATAAAGCATTGTGACGTCAGCCATGCATTGTTGACTGCACAGAATAGTATTCAATTTTTGCATTGTTTCGGACGTTGTTTCGCTGTTTCTTGTTCACTTTTTATTATCATAAATTTTTCAACTTACATTTATGTTTTCATAATTTTAATTTTAATATTTTTAATTACCTTTCAATGGTTTTAAATTTAAAAAAAAAGGTTTTGTTGACGATAAAAATTTATATTTTAAAAATCTTTTTATTTTTCAATAATTTAAATCTGAAATGAATACATTTCCATTTAAATAGTTCCATTTTGAAAATATTCCGTTATGAAAAGTAGAGTTGTTTTGAAATAGCCAATTTTACTTTTAACGAGTCGCCAAAACTCTCTCCAAGTAATTATTTTCTGCTAAATTCTATCCGCACCAGCTTCCCCTTTACCATGCGATGTTTTTGCTTCTGATATCCTTGTGATGCAAAAATGGGATGTCATCCCTTTTCTCAAAAAATTTAATGTCCTCACAAAATAGAATTCTTAGGATGATCAGGAGACACCCTAGAGCTATTTAAAAAACTCGATTCCAAGAAATGACTAAAATTATAACTGTCAGTACTCAAACAGGCGTTCATAACTTCCAACTGATGACTATAGGAATACGGAATGAAATATTCAATAAACAGCGAGGTGATGTTCTTAACATTGGAAACGTTTTGACCTTTTCTTTCAACTTGATAAAATAAATCTTTAAAAATTCTTTGTTCGGGTGAAACTAGTTTGGCCAACATGAGACCACTAGTATTTTTTTTTTACCTTAAATCATATTTTGCCAGTAACAGAAATGAAAATTTAATGTGGGTTGAACATGACTCAAATTCCTTTTCTCTTGTACGAGTAATTCATTAAAATGAGTTTAATAGCACAAAATCACACGGATAATTATTTGTAACGATACTGAATTTATAGATTTATTTAAAATTTCGTTTTCAATTTGGCGGCTGGACATACTTTCAAAGGCAAACGTGGAAAAAATTAGAAAAAACTAAAATATTTCGATAAAGGTTAGGCCCATAGTTTTGGGGCTGATTTTTATAACACAGTAACACCCAATATTAATATGGAATTTCCTTTCGACAAATAAACTCACAGACCTAGTTGAGTGGCAAGGAACGTGAAACCTGACCTCATTAAAGACAGCGATGAAATCAATCAAAATTGAAATTATATAAGTCTGGAAAAAATGAGTTCTTTGACTAATAAAAAAAGGTCTATAATGATGGCGCATGAGAAACTGAAGACGATATTTTTGATACATTGGGGATCTATTAAAGCCGCACAACTGAAAAAAAAAGGTGGCTCCAGTCCAATTGAAGCAGGAAATGGTTTTGCATAAATAATATTTTGCAAAATAAAACTTTAGTAAAATTCAGTAGGCTTATTAACTTTTTCTCAGACTCATTTGTTTCGTTTACAGGTTTTCAAAGCGCTATAAATGACTCGCTAACTGTTTATAGCTACCTAGCTAGCTGTTTATAGCTACCTAGCTAGCTGTTTATAACTACCTAGCTAGCTGTTTATAGCTACCTAGCTAACTGTTAAAAGCCAGCTAGCACTTTTAGTTTTTGCCCCGATTTCTTCTCGATACTCCGACCCTAGACTTCACGTCACAATATGAAATTATTTTACCAACTTGCTTTCCGGTACATAAATTACACTTATCTGACGGGATTTTACATTCAAGTTATTCTATAAACTTTTCTGATGGCACAGAAATATGTATTTGAATACGTACTAAATACGTATATTTTCATCGAGTCTGTTCAAACCTCGCCAAACATTTAACATCTTCAAAATCCCTAAGTTAGTGGAACCTCCTAATTTTTTTAACTAAAATATCCCCTTCTTATGCACCCATATTTCCCTAGAAAGTAAATAAACATTTTGAGTTGCAACACTCGTGATATTTTAAATATTACAGCTTTCTCGGCCATTGGAAAATCTGGGTTAAAATACTAAAATATCCATATTATTACCACTGTACTTCGAAAACATAGAGCAGCGCGATGCAAAATCTAATTATATACACTTATAGGGCTTTCAAGGAGCAACAAATTCTTGCTAATTATTCATAGCTAACACTTTTAGCGTGTCAGATACAAGCATTACAAACTGGAAAAACGGAAAATATTCAATCTTCTTCAATTTGACAAGGCGATTACTCGAAAACTATAAACGCTTCTTTTTTTAAAATAAATATATATTTAGGAACTAATTTTCCTCATACATATATTTGTCGTTTACCGTTTATATCTATTTCTTATAGTTTCAAATTTTTTTCTAGCGACAACAATAAAAATGAAAAATAACTCGCTCAGACAAATACTTTATCCAGTTTTCTCGAAAATAAAACTGTTCAAAATATTAAAATATTGAAATTATATTTATATATAATTTCAATAAGCTGGACCCTACTTTGTTACATTTTTCGTAACGTTCCGTGTTCCGCCACAGGAATCCCACGCATAGATGCTATTCAAGTCAAAAAATTCTTTTACTTCAACATCATGGTACATTATACGATTTAAAAATGGATCTTCTCTTCTTTCTGAATAACTCTTATGAGGACTAAATAACCTTTTGTTATTATTACCCTCGGTTGCGTTATAATTTATGTTTACTGTATATTAATAACTTCTGGCTAGTTCAATTAAATAGACCAATCACCGAGCCAAGTAACATTTTACAATCCTGGCAAGATAATTTTGGATCGCGAGTGAGTGAGTTAGGATGGAGATGAGACTGTGAAACAAGATGGAAAGGTCATCCAGGGCATGACTGACTGCATTTTTTTTATTCTGGTTCTGGGCTGTGTATAATGTCACGGGAGTGGCAAAAGCACACATGCGCATTTTGTCTTCGGGCTCTCTGTAGAGACCGAGAATCTTTTTGGACGTCATTGAGGAAGATGTGCACACCACAATTAAAACTCTCTGCGCAGGTTGTTTAGGTCTGGATATTGCCACTTCAAAATTAACAAATAATTTTTAATTGTAATGTAATGGGAAAACGTGCTATGTTTTGGCAACAACTCTCAAAGTTCATAGCGTCACAAATAACGAAATGCTGAGCTCGCCCACTTCAGGCTGACAACTATTTGATTGGTTACCGGACTTATGGCTCAACCTTATTTTATAAAACCTTACTGTGAAAGACTGGAGAAAGCTGAGGCTGGTTGAGCTAATAAAACTGGGTGAGTCGCGAGGAATAAAGTCGCTGGGTGTGTGATAGAGAGAGAAAGATAGTCAGAGAGATAGAGAGAGATAGAAGTCAGTTGAACTCTCACTGGTAGATACTACTATGACCAGAAAAGTCTAGTATCCCGAGTTAGCCGAGACAAGTTTTAGAGGCGCTACAAAAAAGTTGGGTAAGCATCAAAGCTTTATAACTAGTCCACTGTTTACTTAAATATCACCAATCCCGTTAAAGTCCATTTCATGATATATTTGTGTTAATTAATAGCCACGTACAAGACTGGCTGTTTGGTATAGATCTATGTTTCAGTTAAGCAGCCAGCCAGGGTCTGGCTAACCAAGGGGCATGCGGAGCAGTCGCCTCGGGGCCCCGCATTAGAAGGGCCCCCAAATTAAGCAATTGCATTATCGAAAAATTAACGAGTGCAACCGGAATAGGTTTGCTCAGCGAAAAAATTCATTTTCGGGGGTATATAAGACTCACTCATTCAAGATCTAAATAATGTTGCTTCTTGCCTATGATGAGAAAATTGCCCCTAATTTAAATTTCATTAAAATATGCAAGAGCTTCATTTTCATATCTTTTTCTAGAATGCAATTACGTTTTAGAAAAAAAATGTTTTTGTTCATTTTATATATGTCGAGAGATGGGGGGAGGGGGTCTCCAGAGGAGTGTCTGCCCTGGGCCTCAGCTAGAGTAAGTCGGGCCCTGCAGCCAGCTGCAGTAGTTTGTGTGAATAAACAATAAATGTGTTTGATTTAACTTATTGCATCTGAGTGTTATTGCCCCAAGTTTAGAATTATGTCACTTTTGTCTGAGAGATCTAAGTAAGTACGGATAGGTAATCCCGCAACCCAAGTCTATAAATCCGTGCGATAAAGTTCTAACCAAGGTTCATTACATTACAAAGGAGCCTGATCGAGGCTCAGAACTCTACACTCTATTTAAAAGTAAAATGAGCTCTTAAGTATAAATGTTGAACGTTTGATTTTACGTTACAGACTACGTTTTAACGCTTATCCTTTATTTATACTATGTATATTGCGTTCAAACCAAATATGTTTCTTTTTAAGAAATGTGATTAGCGTTCATTTAAGTATACTTAACATTTCAATCCCCAAGTTGAAAAGATTAATTAATTCCAAGAAAATTGAAAGACTAAAATGAATGAACACGTAAAACTGTGATTATTACGCCTCTGAACACAAAAGAGCCCAAAATGAAACCTCATTCTCTAAGCATAATTAACCTAAATAGAAGCTTCCGGGAAATCCTTGTTCTCCTTAGATTTCTCAGTAAGAGCTCCTTCGAAACGAATATCGGCAACATTTATTTCATTGTTCGCGAAGAATGAAATAACAAGGAAAACAAGCGATTTTAAACAATCTCGTGGAACCATCGAATGAAACACTTTATAATGAAAAATTTGATATGTTCTAATGTTCAGTGAAATTGTGGGCATGTGTGTATGTATATGTATGTATGTATGTATGTGTGTATATATATATGCATATATATATATATATATATATATATATGTGTGTGTATATGTATGTGTATGCATGTGTATTTGTGTATATATGTGTGTATGTATGCGTATATATGTATGTGTATGCATGTGTGTATATATGTGCGTATGTATATATATATGTGTGTGTATACATGTGTGTATGTGTATGTATGTTTGTATGTATATACGTGTATGTATGTATATGCGCATGTGTGTATGTATATGTATGTGAATGCATGTGTCAATGTATACGTATGTGCGGGCATGTGTGTATGTATATGTGTATGTGCATGTGTGTATGTATGTGTGTGTGCATGCGTGTATGTGTGTATATATGTGTATGTATATGTGTGTATGTATGTATGTGTATATATATGTGTGCATATATATGTGTATAATATGCATGTGTATGTGTGTGCGCGTATGTGCGTATATATGTGTATGTGTATATATGTGTGTATATATGTGTGTATGTGTACGTGTGCATGTGCATGTGTGTTTATATACGTGTATGTATGTGTGTATATGTATGTGAATGTATGTGTGTATATATGTGCGTATGTGTATATATATGTGTACACATGTGTGTATGTGTATGTATGTGTGTTTGTATGTATATGTGCATGTGTGTATGTGTATGTATGTGTGTGCATGTGTATATGTATGTGCGGGCATGTGTGTATGTGTATGTATGTGCGTGCATGTCTGTATGTATATGCATGTGCGTGCATGTGTGTATGTGTATGTATGTGTATGTGCATGTGGGTATGTGTATATATGTGTGTGTATGTATGTGTATATATATGTATGCATGTGTATGTGTGTATGTGTGTGTATGTGTGTATTGTATATATGTGTGTGTGTGTGTGTGTGTGTGTGTGTGTATGCAAGGGTGCACGTGTATTTATATGTGTGTGGGAGAGTATTGTAGATTCAAACAACATAATTTCGAGTGTGATTAATTTACTCTCGTTATTATCGTTTGCCAAATGGCAGCAAGCCTATGCACATGTTCAACGATTTGGGTTTGTTTACTTTATTTGTTTTTAATACAGTAAGCGGTTACGTTCTTTTAAAATACCTTTTTGCAATAACACTTAAATATTTAACAACTTTCAACTGATTGATTAAATCTTACACCAGAGTAAAAATTCCATATGTTCACTGAAGATTCTCTGTAAGCGTACAATTAGGCCTCATCAGCACGCTTCCGCCCTTCTCTTCGGTGACTTGAGGTGACTTTCATGAGATCATTTTGAGTAAGATAAAAAATACTACATAAAATGTATTCTGAAAACATTCTTTTTGAAGATATTTTCGACATAAAAATAATCAAACTTAAAGATCTTTTACATTTATAAACGTTCAGTGATAAAACATTTTCCGTAATTTTTCACGGATACTCATCTTTCAGATATATCTAATGACTTCCCTGCCATATCTAAATATATTAATCTGTAGACCGACTCGTTCTTTAGACGCATCCTATTTTGTTTCAATGTATTATATACTCTTTAAACAATGCTAATGTTTGATATACACTTATAAGTCAAGCAATCACCGAAATTGCTAAATATTCACGTAATTTTGTCGAAATGGTGTCTTTACAGTTTTTGTGTATTTAACTCAATAACATAAGCGATTTTACATCGAGTCAAATAAGTATGAAGTGATTTCTAGTATCAGTTTTATTCCATTTGCGGAATTCTACTTTAATGGGCCGTCATCTCCTATAAAGACAACTATTGATCCATGGCCGTCTCTGTAGTAAAATAAATTGGATGTGACGGCTGTGAGCTTCGGCGTGTGTACCTTTGATTACTTTTATGTAAGGTGTAACATTTGGGGATTTCCTTCGAACTAACGTCTCCACATTCTCGTCTTCGGTGTGGTTAAAGATAACTTATCCTGGTGTTGTTTCTGGTTTCCCAATTTTTCTGTTGTTATTGATTCTAGCATTGTAAAATATCAGACCAACACATAATAACAATCTAGTTCCAAATATGTATTGCCTTTCTGGGAAACAGATTATATTGCTTTCCTATAATTCATTGCAATGTAGGAAAAGTATTTGAATGATGTCAAAAATCAAAACTCGAAATGTCGACGAATCTACACGTTTTAGCAGCTCTAGAACACGAAAATACGTATTTTAGTGTGGCATCCTTGTGTGTGTCTATATGTATATATGTGTGTGCGTGTGTGTTTGTCTGTCTATCAATCAGTGCAATCGAAAATCTCAACTCGAATTTTCGACGCATCTACACGTTTCGAGCACCCTAGAACATTAAAAACTATTTTTAGCGTAACGTCTGTGTGTGAGTGTGTGTGTCTCTCTCTGTCTGTGTGTGTCTGTCTGTACAATTTTATAATAAAATATTATAAGTATAATATTTACCTTGGTTAATATGATTTAAAACTAATTGGCCAAATTGCATAATAAATTTTAAGTATCACTTTTGGGCACTAATTTGATTTGGGTACGAGTCGGGATAAAAGAACTTGCCTCTTTTATTTATTTATTTTTTTTTTTTTTTTTTTTTTTTGCGAAATGGCCCGCACAAGTTGTATGTATCTACGTATGTATCTACGTTGGTTTAAAAAATATACTACGAAATTTTACAAAATTTGGTAAATAAGTCATTCGTGGGTTATCTTGACGCTGATTAAATTTTTAGTGCTATTCTTGAAAATAGAACCTGCCTGTTTTTGCAGAATAAAGACTAAGTGCGCTGAATGTATTAATTAAATGCTTATTTTATGCGTAATTTTTAACGAGTTAGACAGCCTCATTACTCTAGGATGAATCCTTCTCAAAGTATTAGGGTTTTCGAAATTTTAAGGAAATGACGATGTTTTCGCTGTAGTTAAACATCTCTGGAGTGAGCTTTCTTTAAATTTGATAGACTTGAGGATTACCCTGGTTCTGGTGAGATTTTGGTATGTTTAAAAAAAAATAGAACTATTATTCTTCGCGAATGGTCAACGAAACCATCAAAATCTGAAATAAAAGACAAAATATGCTTAAAATTATCCATTAAATACTTGTTTTGTTTACGTAATTTTTAACGACGAACGAAGGCAACACCATTCCATTACTCTATGACGAGTCGTTTACGAAGTATTTAAACTTTTCTGTTATTTTTGGTGAGTTGGCGACGTTTTTAAATGCATTAAGTTGCCTAATAAAAAATATGATGTTTTAAATTTAATATAATATGAAATATGTATTCTCGTCAGCTTAAGCAAATAAACTCAATATGAATTTGGCTGCGTACAAAACATCATGTGTAGCCTATATATCAGATTTTTAGTGTTAGTTTATTTGCGAAATCTATAGTGCAATATGTCGTGTTCTCCTAAAGACAACTAACTATTCGTCCATCGCCGTCTCTGAGGTAAAATAAATTGGACGTGACGGCTGTGAGCTTCGGCGTGTGTACCTTTGATTATACTTTCGTGTAAGGTGTAACATTTGGAGATTTTCTTCAAACTAACGTCGCGACAATCTCATTTTCGATGCGGTTAAAGATAATTTATAGTGGAACGTCAAATTGTCTGTTGCTATCGATTTTGACATTTTATAATATTGGACCAACACGGAATAAAAATGTATTTCTCAAATATGACTTTCAGTAAAAATAGATTATATAACTTTATACAATCCATTACAATGTATAGGGGAAGTATTGGAATGATGGCAAAAATCGCAACTCGAAAAGTCGACGAATCTTCACGTTTCAGCGGTTCTAGAACGCGAAAAACCTACTTTAGCGTGGCGTCCGTGTGTATATGTATGTATGTCTGTCTGTGTTTCAGTCCAATATATATCCCTTCTAAGTCAAATACTATTCGACAAAATTTTATAAAATTTGGTAAATAAGTCACAAGTCAGTACCTCCTTCTGCTTGAATCCAGACCTTCCAATCTACCCGAAGGTATAAGGGATATGATTGAATGTCCGGGAAGTGCCACCCAATTTAGACCGAAACCTAGTCGGGATGGCATACACAGAGACCGTACCCCACCCCCTTTACACTACCACCAACCTCTCAGGACAAACGAACCATATATTTATGGGTCAGCAAGTCTAATTCCCGCGCTAACCACTGGGATATCCCACCCCTCGTGAATTACCTTGATGCTGATTACATTTAACCCGAGTTTTTGATGGATATATACGTTTCTATTCCTCAAGAACCCAAAGAAACTACTTTAGCACGACGTCTGTGTGTCTGTCTGTGCAATGTATGTATCTACTCTATACTTGAAAAATTAATTGACCAAATTGTACAAAATTTGGTAAACAAATTACTTGCGAGTTCCTCTGATTTTGTCCAGTCGCCTAATGAAAACAAAAACTGAAATAAAACTGCAAATGTGTTGCAATCTCAAAAAATGAAGCGTGTTATTTTTTGTAATTAAACGCAATTTAATGCATTGCGAAAGAAAGGAAAAAATAAAATAAATGTTGAGTCTGTAAGGAAAGTCGTGTACTGCTCACATATTTTATATATTAGATACAGATTCCAGTACATTAGAGGAAAAAATCCTAAAAGAACGGATTATATCAGATAATGTTGACTAATCTTGCAGAAATAGCAATATCAAGACGTTATATCAGAGAATATCCGTGAAAGCAGCACCTACCGTAAAAGCGATCAAAGGAAATACACGATATTTACAGACAAATCCAATTTATTTTACTGCAGGGCAGGGGGGGGGTGCACTTCGGCAGATAAAGACACATTAAAAGGAGAATGTTCGAAATGAAATTAAACTAGCAATAAAAATAAATTTTACTGGACACAGGATTTAAGATCGTCCACGTTAACGTCTAATGTAGCGGAAAGCTAAATAAAAGAAACCATTTTCAACTTTCCCTACAATACATTGTAGATTTTTTATTTTGCATGGTAATGTATAGGAAAAATATTGGGATCGTGTCAAAAATCGCAACTCGAGTTGTCGATGATCTACACGAGCAATATAAATTACAAAAAAACTATTTTTTGAGTGATGTGTATGCGCGCGCGCAATGTATGTGTCCAATCTAAATCAGAAAATAATCTACCCTATTTCATAAAATTTTAAGGGTCAGTCACTTGTGAATAGCCCTGGTGCTGATTAGATTTGGGTATGAGTCGAGATACTAGACCCTAATTTTTCTGCGAAATGGCCCGCAAAAATCATATGTACCCTCTCTACATAAAAAAATAATTGACCACGGTTCACAAAATTTGGTAAATAAGTCACCCTGGTGCTAATTAGATTTGGGTGCGATTCGGGAAAAGAAAAACCTCCCCATTTTAGCGAAAAGGTCGCAAAAAATCATCAAAATCTAAAATAAGAAACATGACGATAGAATGGATAGAAACTACGTAATTTATCCATTAAACGCTTGTTTTATACTTCTTTTAACGATGAAAAGATTAAGCCCATCTCCTTTACTCCAGGACTACTAGTTCTCGAAATATTTTGATTTTTTCGCATTTTTGCTACGCCGCCTTTGAAAATACGTCTAGCTCCCAAATGAAAACGAAAAGTGAATTAAAAATGCAAATCCAATGTCATTTCAGATAATTATGAGTGTTATTTTGTGCCATTAAACTCAGTTTAATAAATTATTAAAGAATTAAAGGGAAAATTTATTGGAGTCATGTGCTGCCTACATCAGATTTTCTATTTTATTTCATTTAATGAATGACATTTTGGATTAGGGAGGTATTGTATTCGCTTACTGACTTTTAATCCAAGAATATCAGCAACGTAGTGTTAATGTATATTTTATTATTATGTAAAAAATCTTGTCAAACACAGAGAAACTAACAACATTTAAATTAGCTGTAATCTGGTTCAACTCGATTTTCTCATACCAGAATCCTATTTTTAGTAACATTTTTTTTTCAAATGTTACAGAAAATTTTTGAAAAATCAGTATTACTGATCCAAATAATTACAATTATAGCGTGTTACCCTTCATTTTAAAGGTCTTGACAAAATATTTGCAATGTTCCCCCGGCGGGGCGGGGGGGGGGGGGGGGGACTTGCCCTCGAGGGGCTAATGGCGTCACGAACAAACAAAATTGTATCGCTGCTATTTTTCACATAATGATTGAAACTATGAAGTCTCGTGGTGATTGAGACATAAATATACCCTTTTATGCATGATTTTGTCAAATTTTGTCCTATGCTACCAATCGGTGCGTGCATAGGCACTGCGGGAGTGACAGTGCTCTCTCTTCCTCGCAGCCTGGCGTGCAACTTCTTGCGCATGCGCACAACAGTCCAACACCACGCCGCTGGAACTGTGAAGCGTGGTGTTCGACTGTTGTGCACATGCGCACATAGGAAGCTACACGCGAGGCTGCGAGGGAGAGAGAGCACTGTCGCTCCCGCAGTGCCACAGTGCCTATGCACGCACGGCCACTGCTACCATATTAAAAAATATGAAATTTCGAATAAATTTCAATGTTTTCGTTCGAATTTGAAAAAAATATTCTATCTAGTTCTAGATTTTTTTATAACAAAGTCGGATGTAAAGTTTCGTGAAAATCCATTAATATTTGTAGTCTCTATCGCGTACACAAAACATCGATGATAGACACACAGGCAGACGAACATCACTCCAAAAATAGTCGAAACGTGTTCACGAAGCCTAAAAACATATATTGCCTTCAAAATATCGAATTCGAAAATGGTCGTGACAACAATGCTTATTCTATACTATATTGCATAGTACGAGAAAGTAAAAATTAAGTAGCTATTTTTTAATGTGAATAACATCTATGGTTGGGGCAACGAAAATCGGAGCAATACGAAATATGTAAACGCTTTGAACGCTTATATCTCCGAACCAAATAGATAAAAATATAAACAGGTTTTACCTTTTCTGTCGAAAATAAAGTACCATTTATAAATATACAAAAATAATTTCAGTATTTTAATGTTTTGACATTATTGTATTTTAATGTTATTACAAGGTTTTGCTTCACTTTACATATTATCACTCAAATTATTTTCTATAAAAGACAAGTAAAAACAGTTAGCGACATGATTGGTTCAGTGGAAAATCCAGTTTATAGATTAATATTTTTTCTTTAGACAGATTTTACATTTCCGAGCCATCATTTTGTCGAGTTGAAGAAAATTGGCAATTTTCCGTTTTCAAAGTTTATAATGCTTATATCTCAAAAACTAAAATTATTGGCTATAAACAGTAATTAAGTAATTTGCAGTCTTTTGCAAATCCTACAAGGATATAAAATTGTATCGAGTTAACTTTTCAAACTTTAGTTTTCGATATTTTAATATTTTGAACTGTTTTGAAGATATTTGAAAGGGACACATCAATCACAGAGAAATGAGTTATGCACAAAAAACCATTTTAACTCCATCGAATTGACACCACTGCCGATTTTTATTAACAATGTTTTATTTTGTTTAAAAATGTATGGTACTAAGCAACGAAAATAGAGGCATTAATCAAAAATTGGCTCAGTTAAGTTCATTTCCATTGTTGATACTATAAATGCGAAAAGTTTCAGCCTGCTGCCCCGTTTGAAATACCTTCTTTATCACGGATTTCATAAAATTAAATATAATAAATATTCTTTTTTAAGAAAATAGACTTGATAAATAAAGTTCTTTTGAAACAAAATACTACGTTTCGAAAAACCTTGTCGCAAAATTAAAAATAATTAAAAATTTAGCAATTGTTTTTATTTCATGCACATAACTTTCAATCTAAAAACTGTATCTCCGATTTAAGACATACCGCGTTTTTCTACGGTTATATTTTGCTTTTTAAAATCTTTGAACAGCCAGCCACGAAATTTTAAGTTTTGTTAGAAATAATTAAAAATCTCGGAAAATAATTAAAAATTGTTAAATTTTTCACCAACACTTTCATCGCCAGATCCATATTCCCCATTCAAGACGAACCTCTACTTTCTACACACAAAATTTGGATGACATCCTGACGCGTACAGTATCGGACACATGTTAATGGTATAGATAGAATATCCCCATTTCTGTTGAGAATCAGTCACGAATGCAAGCCATGTTCGCAACACGGTCTCCCATGACCTTTCTTTTTCCCATTAAATTCTGACTTTAAACACTAAAATTCTATCAGCCCTGTTTCTATCAACGAGGTCGCATGCAGAGAGGGGTCGTAAAACCAAGTTTATGGTATTTCAAAGTACGCATGAATTTTCTTTTGAAAACTTTGGAAGAGTTTAAAATACATTGAGGCTGCACGAATTATAAAATATTTGGGATTTTCTCCCATGAAATGCATCTCTATTCTTACCTATTTATAAACGTACTATGTATTCAGGTATGAGAGGGTTTCAATGTTAGATCTTGATCGAAATCTCTTTCCTGCGCTTTAAAATTTTTACGTTTCG
The DNA here is from genome assembly GCA_951213105.1 of Amaurobius ferox. Taxonomy (NCBI): domain Eukaryota; kingdom Metazoa; phylum Arthropoda; class Arachnida; order Araneae; family Amaurobiidae; genus Amaurobius; species Amaurobius ferox. The sequence continues at coordinate 12,073,161 of OX578138.1, read as the reverse complement.
ATTCTATGGAAAGTTTAAAAATAGCACTTTAAATGTTTATTTTGGATTTCTTTAAACCGATTCCAGCTGTATATATGGCTATTTTTACATCTGCATTTCATAGAAAATATAGTTTTGTATGTTTCTTACTCTTTTACGAAAATTTTGAGAGGAATTTTTCAAATGCGAAAAAAAGTTTTATTATAGTTTTATATTTCTTTTAAATAAACATATTTTACTTTCCTTGCAATGCAACCGTATTGGGAAAGTATTAAAATGAGGAAGGGGGAGAAAATTTGGAACTTCAGTTTTTAACGGATTTACACATTTAGGCTACACTAGAACACGAATACACTATTTTTGAGTGATGTCTGTGTCTTGCCCTTTTGGGGGAGGATTAGTCATTTCATGGATGACTGGTTATGTAGCTCTGGCCCACATCCACTAAGGGAATCATGGATCCAAACTTTTGTAGCCCTGGCACACCTCCACTAAGGGAAGCAGGGATCCAGGCTTTTGTAGACCTGGCACACATCCACTAAATGAAACATGGATCCAGGATTTTGTATCCCTGGCACATCTCCACTAAGCTTTTGTAGCCCTGGTACACATCCACTAAGTGAAACATGGATCCAGAATTTTGTAGCCATTTCTTTCGTCCCAGACCTTCCAACCCTACCTAAAAGTGTAAGGTGTCTTTTTGGACGGCCGGAACAGTGCCACCTAATTTAGACCGGAACCCAGTGGATCCATGGATCCAGAATTTCGTAGTCCTGGTACACATCCACTAAGGGAAGCATGAATCCAGGATTTTTTATAGCCCTGGATTACCTCCACTAAGGGAAACGTGGATCCAGTCTTTTGTAGCCCTCGCACACCTCCACAAAGGAAACGTGGATCCTGGCTTTTGTAGCACTGTCTCACCTCCACTTAAAGAAACATGGATCCAGGCTTTTGTAGACCTGGCTCACCTCTACTAAATAAAATATGGATCCAGACTTTTATAGTCCTGGTTCACCTCCACTAAAAGTGACATGGATCCAGTCTTTTGTAGCCCTGGCACACATCCACAAAGTGAAACATGGATCCAGAATTTTATATCCCTAAATCACCTCTACTAAGGGAAGCATGTATCCAGGCTTTTGTAGCCCTGACACACCTCCACTAAGGAAAACATGGATCCAGGCTTTTATAGCACTGACTCACTCCACTAAGGGAAACATGAATCCAATATAATATAGCGATGAATAATTATCCTTTCTTTCTTTCGTCCCAGACCGTCATCCCTATCAAAAGGTGTAAGGTGTCTGCTTGGACGGCAGGAACAATGCCACTCAATTTAGACCCAATGGAGACAGCATACACCGGGACCGTATCGTCCTTCCCCTACCACCTATCTCTCGGAAGGACTTTCAGACCCACATATGTAACGTGCCCGTACTTTGCGTGAAACGGTGAATAATTATTCTGGTACTCCGAATGTGTGTTCTACATACCACACACTAACTTTTTCAGATACCTGTGTGGGCCTAATTTTGTGCCCAAAGCCATCAGCAACTGTAGCAATTGGTGCCATCAGCAAACGTACGTAATTCCCATATCTTTTCCATTTTCACCTTGTAAAATGTTTTTCATATATTCGTGACTTCTTTAAACACTCTCACTTCAAACACTCTCGCAACAACTCCACCAGGTGAATTGAAATCCAATATTTACGAAATGAGGATATTTGCTTTAATTTAATGGCGAAAAATTGAATAGAATATCTCAGTTTGCCCAAACATTTCACAGTACTATTCCACGCTTTAACCACTTCCAAATAAAATGTGCATCTTCTACTATTCATATACATTACTTTTAAAAGTCTAATCTAATATAGTAACTTTAAGGGTACGGTCGGTAACCAAGGTAACCAGAAATGACGTCAAACGCGAATGCTTGAAAACTTGAGCACGCGAAAACAGCGACCGCCAATTTAAAGTACGTTTTTCTTTTCTTTTCGCTTAAAACGTCTTTTCTTGCAAAGCACGTCTGTAACATTGACCGTTTTGTTTTAAGATAGCTACCCTGCATAGAAAATCCGTATTCAATACGAAAGCAGCAAGGACTGAATTGAAAAGACAAAATACAGATGGTTAACTGAAGTTGAAGTATGCTCTTCAATGTGATTCCACGGTAAATATTTTAATGTGAAGCAAAAACACAGTTGGAAATACTTTAATTCAATTAATAATTAGCAATTACGATTAAAATATAATTGTTAATTAAATTACCAATTATAATTCTTAAGCCCTTTCAGACATAGTGCTTACATAACGAAAGAGCAACTTTAAAAATCTTGAATAATAAAGAAAGATATATGTATGTCTGCGCAGCCTCTACTGGGAAATCTACGCATTGTACGGCCATGAAATTGGGCACATAAGTACTTCAGGACCCGAATAGGTACACATTCGCCGTTATTTATTTTTTAATTTCGAATTAGTTTTTAATTATTTTTTTGTTGTATTCCGATTTACAACGATTTTGGCCGATATTCGCACAAATCGATTCCTTGGCGACCTAAAATATTATCACACAGTTTCCACCTTAACACCATTGAACAGTCTGATAACTTCTCTTTCACACGAACTTTAAACGGAATCCCGATAGACGAATCTTCGTGAATTTTTAAACAATATATACTTTTCGCACCTTTTAAACCTTTCCTATTACTTACCCTGCAATACATGGTAATGTATAGGGAAAGTATTGGAATCGTGTCGAAAATCGCAACTTGAGTTTTCAAAGAATCTACGCGTTTTGAGGCTTCTAGAACACGAAAAACTATTTTAGTGTGGCGTCTGTGTGTATGTTGTCTGTCTGTGCAATGTATGTATCCAATCTAGCTCAAAAACTAATTGACCGAATTTCATAAAATTTAATAAGTGTCACTTATGGTACTGATTAGATTTTGGTACAATTCGGGATAAAAAGAAACCTAACTCTTTTGCGAAATGGCCCACAAAAATTGTCTCTACTACTCTAGCCTCTAACTGAAATATTAATACACCAAATTTCACAAATATTGTTAGATAAGTCACTTGTGGGTTACCCTGGTACTGATTAGATGTTAGTACGATTCGAGAAAAAAAAGTCTGCTTTTATGCGAAATGGCCTCGCAAAAATCGTCATAATCTAAAATGAAAGACTACGTATTCTAAAATACATCCATTCAATGCTTGTTTTACATCTACTTTTTGACGATAAAAAGAGTAAGACCAATCCAATTACTCTAGGACTAACCGTTTTCGAGATATTTTAGTTTTTCCTCATTTTTGATACTCCGGTTGGGAGAATATGTCCAGTTACCAAATAAAAACGAAAGCTGAAGTAAAAGTGCAAATATAGTCTAATTTCCATTAATTATGCGTGTCATTTAGTGCGATTCAACTCAATTTACTGAATTATTAATGAAATAAAGAAAAAATGAATTTAAGTCTGCAGGGAAAATCATGTGCTGCTCTCATCAGAATTTTTTTATATTACGATATAAAAAATGTCTTGCCAACCGACGTTTATAATTTGACAGCATCTCCTAAATATATCACAAACTACTCCAGAAAAAGTAATTTCATAAAAATATCCCTTGATTAATTATAAATTTGATCAATGGAACCCCTTTTCCGGAGCTTTTCTACCTGCTGATGCCAACGGTTATCTTACACCTTTCTGGTAGGTCGGACGGTCTGGGTCTCAACAACAACCTACTGATGCCAAGCCAACGGCCCTACCGTGCTGAAAACACCGGTTCTCGTTAGATCACCGAAGTCAAGCAGCATCGGGCACAGTTAGTACTTGGGTGGGTGACCACCTGGGAACACCGCGTGTTGTTGGCACATTTCGACCGCGGTAGCCCGGTGGTTTGCGCGCTGAATTTGCACGCTGCCACAACTGCCGCCGTGTTCATGCGGAGTACGATCACGTTAAACATGTGGGTCCGTAAGTCCTTCCGAGAGGTTGGTGGTAGGGGAAGGAGGGTACTGTCCCTTTGGATGCCTACTCCACTGGGTTCCGGTCTAAATTGGGTGGCACTTCCCGGCCGTCTAGGCGGTTACCTTACGCCTTTCTGGTAGGTCGGACGGTCTGGGTCTCAACAACAACAACAACAACCTACTGATGCCACTTTCACGCACGTTGAAATCGTGTTGATTACTCCCGCATAACGTCATGATGTGTGATCGAGATTTGGCGATTTTATTTGTAGAGTGAAAATGATTTTAGTTTCAAACAGGCGATATGGAAATTGAGCATGGTCTTACAGGCGGCACGAAAGAGCTCGCGAATTGAGTTCATAGAGCGCCAGCGAGTGGGAGGCGAAGCCACCCGACTCACTAAGCGAGTTCCGAAGTTAGGCAAACGTAGCGAGCTAATGGTGAAACTTCCTAGTTACATAAAAAAAATCAAGGCTATTACTATCCTCGTGGCTGAGACACAGACTCCTGAAAGTCGTGTTTTCTCACTTCATGTATAATATACACATACCAGCTACAGATTCGGAAATAGCGGCGACTTGGCGGGGTGAAACGCTGCCACGTTCCTAAAATATGATTGTTGATATATTTTTTTGCAGTTGACTGTACATGCCTAGACATCATATATGATAAGTTCAATTCGTGTTCAGGTATGTTACGAACACTGAAAACCGTCGAAAATGCGATATGAAATGTTTGACTCCATAGCAATAATTTGTTATACATATACTGTTTATCCGCACCACAACATCATTTAACATAAAATAAGTTTTATTTCACATTTTCTGCTACCACTTTTATCTTATAAACCGTTTAAAATAAAAGTTTTTCCTTGTACTATTGATATAAAACATTTTTCAGTTTAACGTAATATACTAGTTTATCTCGTAGGGGGTAGCCGGTAACCTTGACAACCCAGAAGGACTTCGATACTTGAAAAGCAAAAGAGCATGAGAATGGAATGAAAGCAAACTGGCAAAAAAGCATTTTTCTTGCAAAGCACGTTAAGTCTGTTTGTTGAGCGCTTTGTTTTACGAGAGCTTCTCTTGATGGCTGATTTGCATTTAATGCGTAAGCGAAGGACACAGAGTTAAAAGAGAAAACATAGATAGTGAAAAGAAACTTCAAATACCCTATGCATTTGAATTTTAATGAAAAAAAATGTTGCTTTTGATTTAAAGAATGGAAAACGTACATAGTATAAAATCGGGAAAAATGACACTAAATTAATGTCGAATAGGTAAAAGGACGCTAAATTAATAACGAATTGATAAAATGAAGCTAAATTAATGACGAATTTATAAAATGACTCTAAATTAATGACGAATTGATAAAATGACGCTAAATTAAAATGAATTGATAAAAATGACTCTAAATGAATGACTTGATAAAATAATACTAAATTAATGACGAATTATTAAAATGAAGCTAAATTAATGACAAATTGATATAATTATGCTAAATAAATAATGAATTGATAAAATGACGCTAAAATAATGACGAATTAATAAAATGACTCTAATGAAATTAACGCCTAATTGACGAAAATTCAATATTTTGCAAAATTAAGTTTCATTTCAGTAATAATCTCTGACGTCTTGTGGTAATTAAAAAATATTATAATATAAAAATATTTTTATAAATTTCTTTACAAGCGAGACCAGGATTCATCAGATCTACTTGTGAAGATAATTTTGTAAAGCGAGAACAGTGATTCTCATATTTCTTTTTAGGAGAATTAAATAAAATATTTTAATAGAATAACAGCTTTTAGAATAACAATGTCATTTAGAATACTATAAGGATTTGCCTGCACATAATGGTGAATTTTAAGCTTCTTTTATATTATATATTCCGTACGAAGTACGGATACACAGTTAGTATATAAAAATACTTTAAATTCACAATTATGTGCAAATTTCTATAGTATTCTAAATGACATTATTATTCAAAACATTCCATTAAGACATTTAATTTAATTCTAAGAAGGGGTATCAGAATCTTTGTTCTCGTTATACAAAATTATCTTCACAGGCAGATCTAAAGAATATAATATCCTGGTTCCATTTGTAAAAAATCTGATGTGGGCAACACATGACTTTCCTTATATAATGTAATGAATTTACTACTTTTACAGTAAAAAAAAATAGGTTTTTCTTATAGTAGATACTAATATTCCTTCCAAGATATTGAGTTTTCGACAATTAGTTGCCATTTTCATTGATTTAGCGTCATTTTTATCCATTTGGCGAGATTTTCGTTAATTTGGCAACATTTCAAAAAGTCGCCAAGTTGGCGACATTCCGCCAAATTCGTCGCCAAAATTTCGCCAAGCGTTATGGACGAAGAAATATGTTATTCTTATAGCAGACAAATGATTATTGGCGTTCAAATACAAACGTATTACTCAAAGTATCTTTTTTCATGAATGGAACGAGCTAGATCCACGAGAAGGATGTCACTCAATTTATCGTATGGTATTACATTTGAAAAGTGAACATGTTTCTCAATAGGAAATTTTTTTTTTCATTTTATATGACTTTTTGATAATTTTTTTGAAAAATATGCAATATCTCGAGAACGGTTCAGGTTAGCGTTCTAAAATTTATGCCAATCGTTTTCTAATGAAAAATTACATAAGAAATGTCTATTTGCGTAACTTTATTAGCGGTTTTGATTTTTAAACGATTTTTTCAAAATTTCATTCCAAAATTTAGGGGGTTCTGAACATTCGATTGCGTATAAAAACAATAGGCTTCCAGTGTTTATGAATTGTGATTTTTGTACCAAATTTGGTTCGAATCGGTCCATTCATTCGTCAGTTATCGTCTCCACAGACTCACTGACACACACACACGCAAACACACACACACATACTTCCACACACACACACACACACACACATAGACATCACCTCAAAAATGTTTGATTCGTGATCAGGGATGCTTGAAACGTGCTCTCCCGTCGAAAACTCGAATTCGAATTTTCGACCCCGTCACAATACTTTCCTTATACATTATGTATATAAGGAAAGTAACAAATTTAAATAGGAAAAATAATATATAAATAGGATTAATTTAAATATATAAATAGGATTAATATATGCCAAAATGAAAGTGCAAAAATGGTATTAGAATATATACAAGTATTATTTTTATCCTGTTTCAAACATTGGCTAAATACCATATATGAGTAAATTGACTAAACATGATATATGAGTAAATTGGCTAAGCACGATATATGCGAAAGAGCAGCAGCAACGTCAATACGCACAAATAACGAAATGCAGCAGACAGCTATTCAGCGCCATCTTCAGTGCAAGACAAACAAGCCTGAAGTCCAAAAGAGGAAGGATCCACTCTAGCTGAAAAACTAATGGACCAAATTTCACAAAATTCAGTAAATAAGTCGCTCGTGGGTCACCCTGGTACTGATTAGATTTTGGTACGACTCGGGAAAAAAGTAACCTGCCTTTTTTTTTTTGCGAAATGGCCCGCAAAAATCGTCAAAATCTAAAATAAAAACTAAGTATGCTTAAATATATCCATTAAATGCTTGTTTTATACGTAATGTTTAACGAAGAGAATAATAAGGCCAACCCCATTACACTACGACTAGCCGTTCTCGAGATATTTTAGTTTTTTCGTATTTTGTCTACGCCACCTTTGAAAAACCTCTGATGTGGGCAGCACATGACTTTCCGTGCAAACTTAAATCCACGTTATCTTTATTTTAATTAAATTTAATTCAGTTTTAATTCAATTTTCGTTCTCATTCGGTAACTGGACTTATTTTCAAAAGTGGCGTGGAGAAAATACGAAAAAACTAAAATATCTCCAGAACGGCTAGTTCTAATGTATTGGGGTTGGTCTTATTCCTTATTCCTTTCATCGTTAAAAATTACGTATAAAACAAGCATTTAATAAATACATTTGAGTATAAGTAGTTTTTTATTTTAGATTTTGACGATTTTTGCAGGCCAAATTGTAAAAAATGGCAGGTTATTTTTTTTCCGAAGCTTACCAAAATTTAATCAGCACCAAGGTAACCCACAAAAGACTTATCTACCGAATTTTGTGAAATTCGGTCCTTTAGGTTTTCAGCTAGAGTGAATACAGTCTTAGTGGGCCATTTCGCAAAAACAAGGCGGGTTTTTTTTATCTCGAATCGTACCCCAAACTAATCAGCACCAAATTCGTCCACAAGTGATCTATCTACCTACCAAATTTTATGAAATTCGATCAATTAGTTTATTAGTTAGAGTGGATCCAAAATCTGCACAGACAGACAGACACACAGACACACACACAGACGTCACGCTAAAAATAGTTATTTTCGTACTCTAGAGGTCTCGAAACGCGTATATCCGTCGAAAACTGGAGTTGCGATTTTCGGCATGATTCCAATACTTTCCCTATAAGTCCAGTAAAGTAATAAATCCAGTTACAAAATGAGAACAAAAATTGAATTAAAAGTGAATAAAAGTTAATTAAAATAAAGAGAACGCGGATATAAGTCTTCAAGAAAAGTCATGTGCTGCCCACATCAGATTTTTTCTTTCCCTGCAATACATGGTAATGTATAGGGAAAGTATTGGAATCATGCCGAAAATCGCAACTCGAGTTTTCGACGAATCTACGCGTTTCGAGACCTCTAGAATACGAAAAAACTATTTTTAGAGTGACGTCTGTCTGTGTGTCTGTGCAGATTTTGTATCCATTCTAACTAAAAAACTAATTGACCGAATTCCATAAAATTTGGTAGGTAAATACTTGTGGTCGAATCTGGTGCTGATTAGTTTTGGGTACGATTCGGGATAAAAGAACCCGCCTTTTTTTGCGAAATGGCACACAAAAGCCTGTATCCACTCTAGCTGAAAAAACTAATGGACCGAATTTCACAAAATTCGGTAGATAAGTCGCTTGTGGGTCACCCTGGTGCTGACTAGATTTTGGTGCGCTTCGGAAAAAAATAACCTGCCTTTTATTGCAAATTGCCCAGCAAAAATCGTCAAAATCTAAAATAAAAAACTACGTATGCTCAAATATATCCATTACATGCTTGTTTCATACGTAATTTTTAAGGAAGAAAAGAATAAGATCAACCCCATTACACTAGGACTAGCCGTTCTCGAGATATTTTAGTTTTTTTTCGTATTTTCTCCACGCCACTTTTGAAAATAAGTCCAGTTACCAAATGCGAACGAAAATTGAATTAAAAGTGAATTAAATTTAATTAAAATAGAGAGAACGTGGATATAAGTTTGCAGGGAAAGTCATGTGCTGTCCACATCAGATTTTTTATGATTTAAATCTGAAAATATTTAATGAAAACCGTCTGGTGTATAAACAGATTAAATTTAATTCCGTAGCTTAGTAACAGGATATATTTTTCTTCAACTAAGTTTGCTGAAAAAATAGATCCTGCATAACGCTACATTTCTATAGGAGGTTCGTTTTAATTAATATCTTGACAACCCCTGGTCCAAGAAGTTGGAAATATAGACTTATTTTTAGCTAGACCGCGAGACCACCCAGAAAATTTCATGACATTCGATCTTGCCGTTCTCCCGTGATGAACGCACAAACATACATATTGTTACATCGCATATCTTAAGTGCGCGCTCAAAATACAAGAATAAGTCTAAATTTCAGGATAAATAAGACATTTATTCACAAGCACAGCGTAAACAGGAACAATATACATTAAAACAGTGCTTAAATGCTCCATTTATTTCACAACACAACCTATGCTATTCTCTTCTCGATATAATGACAAAAATCACAGTTCACTGTAGCTCGTATCAACTGCTCTCCCACTGAATGATAACTCCATTTATAGACCGTCTATAAAAACGTCTTGAAATCTGTCATATCTAGCAGGATATTGGTTATTTCGAGGTATTCCTCGAACCTTCGGAAAGCTACCAAATGTCACCCAATTGGCAGCAACCCTTCTTCTAACTTCGACATATGGAAACCCTAGATTCACGTCATAGGAAAGGTTGCCTGTACGGGTGCTTTCTTCGCCTGGTCTTACAAAGAGATGAAAGTGAGAGGGAGAAAAAGAGACTTCAAACCGTTTTACAAGTTCGTCATAATATTGACACATTTTCAATTTATATAAATACAAAATTTGTAAAATAAGCTATAATTATTTTAAAAGTTATGCAGATTTTTTTTTTTTTTAGAATCAGTCTGAAAAGCTGTTCTTACCAAGGCTCAAAAACTCAATTTCAAAATTTCCAACAACTAAGCCCTTTTGTAAACCATCCCATATTTATTCGAAATAACACGCACAATGAAGATATAAAAGTCCAGTTTCTGCCAAAGCTATTATTTCGCCAATTTTCATCAAATTCCTAAAACTTTTTCACTTTTTATCGACATTCTTGAATAATGAAATGAGCTTTGGCTTTCCTGTTTTGAAAGCCGTGCATCGTTAAAAAAAATCTCACCTTTTTCTAGCGCAATGTCGAGAAAAATTTTTCAAAGCTTTCACAGATATTCAACTTTTCGTACACAGATGAAGTCGAAAAAATGGTGGTTGCTGAAAAGTTTTTTTTTTTTTGCTGTATGCTTTATTCGAATACTTTACCCGGAGTTTCGGAAGAAAAAATAATTGCTCTCAAGTTTTGTGTTATATTTTTAAGTTTTTACTTCCTTTGCCATGCATAGTGTAATATACAGTGTGTTTCAAGAAGATCGCACTACTAAAAATCTCTTCGTCCGATGGGTGGGAGGCCCATGGTTCCAGTTGTAAAAATCTGATGTGGGCAACACATGTCTTTCCTTATATAATGCAATGAATTTCGCCACATTCGTCGCCAAAATCTCGCCAAGCGTTATGGATGGAGAAATAAGTTATTCTTACAGCAGATAAATGACTGGAACGAGCTAGATCCACGAGAATAATGTCACCCAATTTATCACATGGTATTACATATGAAAAGTGAACATGTTTATCAATAGGAAATAATTTTTTTTATTTTATACAACTTTTTGATAATTTTTTGAAAAATGTGCAATATCTCGAGAACGGTTCATGTTAGCGTTCTAAAATTTATGTCAATCGTTTTCTAATGAAAAGGCATTGGCGTCCTTGGACGTCAATGTCTGCAAAGGGGGATCGAACTGTTTGGGATAGGGTATGTCAAATACCTGTCTTTTAGAGAGGGTCTTCGTTTGGGATAGACGCTGTTCCACCCGTGAGCAAAAGGTTAATTAATATATTTTAACAATTTTAGTCATTTATTTCAAATTTTCACGATCTTTGCGGACCATTTAATAAAAAAGGTCAATTATATTTTTAAGAATCATGCCAAAATTTAATTAGCATTAGGATAAAACTCGAGAGACTTAGCTTTTAAATTTTAGGAAATTTCGTTAGATAGTCTATTAACTATAGTGAAAAACACCTTCAGTTCCTCAAAATTAAAACACTTAAATATCTCGATCATTCTTCAACTTAGGGTAAAGGAGTTGATTTTATTCTGATCGTCATTAAAAATTAAGCATTAAACAAGCATGTAATTGATATATTGGAGCATATGTAGTCTTTTATTTTAGATTTTGGCAATTTTTACGGGCCATTACGCAAAAAAGGCAGCTTATTTTTTTTCTAAATCGTGCCAAAATCTAATCAGCACCAAGGTAACTTACAAGTGACTTATCTAGGTAGGTCGGACGATCTGGCTCGAAGAAGAGGAAGAAGTGAGTTATCCACAAAATTTTGTAAAATTTGGTCCATTATTTTTTCAGCTAAAATGCATACATGCATTGCACACACACACACACACACACACATGCACGTCACACTAAAAATAGTTTTATTGTGTTCTAGAGTGCTCGATATGTGTACATTCGTCGAAAACTGCGATTTTCGAAGCGATTCGAATACTTTCCCTATACATTACCATGTATTGCAGGGAAAGTAAAAAGTTCGGATATTTTATTGCGCACAGAGATTGAAAAGAACTAAAATTCCTGGGAATTGTTTGTAATAATCATTCAGTTTACGATTTGTAATATTTTCCGAGAAACGATATCGATTATATCGATTAAGGTATTCTGTAAAAGCTGTCATCGATTTTAACCTTGACCCGGTAATGCGACACACATTCTCCGTACGAGGGTCATTTGTCATTGGACGGCGAGCTTCTTCACTGGAAGAACATCGAGCAAAATGTTCCGTGAATGAAGGATTCGGCTGAAAATTCATTTCTAACTACTCGCAGATCTTTAGGTTTCTGTTGCAATAGAAAATATCAGTGGCGTGCCGTGTTGTTAAGTCTCTCACTTTGCTGTTTCCGAGCATCAATCAATGAAAAAACTCTTATGCGTCCACCATATAACTTTCCCTTTATATTAATGAATTTCGATATTTTGTTTAAACATTAGCAGAAATTAGAGCTGTTTTTATTGATATATCATGCTGAAATTCAAAGGGATTTTGGTGACTATTAAAATCTATATAATAATTATCCAACGTGTTTTGATCTTTCCAATTCCTCCAGAATCCCCCAGGAGACATTTAAGATAAATCTTTGCTCACTATAATCTTTGCACACTATATAAATCTTTGCACACTGTATCAATTGCAGGACAGAATCAAAGGGTAGTAAACAAAGGGCTTCGGTAGGGGGGATTTTCAATTTACCTCCTTCCGAAATCGACACATCCAACAGAAACATCATTACAATAATATACCTCAACAAAACATAATTATCAATTCGTCGCCAAATTCTTCGCTCGGCGACAAATCCGATGACCTTAGTGAGGAAGTTGGCGATTTAGTGAGGTCTAGAAACTTATCGAATTTTGTAAGTTGGCTAAGAATCTCAGGAGATAGTTAGTGCTTTTCCAGCTTTCCGCAAGGGGTATATAAGCGTAAGGAATATAGGTATTGGCGTGATACGAGTAACATAAGGGGTGAAATGGGCGGTATAAGGATGGCTGGTGTGATATGAGTAAAAATATCTGCCTTACTCCTTTTTCTTCTGATTATGTATACCCTATAAGCTATATCATGAAACAATTCTGGTAGAAAAATGTAAAAAAAATTAAATTTTACATCTACGACATCTGTGCATCGACATCTGAGCTAGATTTAAATATGCGCTTATCACTTGCGCTAATTGCGCGCTCGCACATTGAAAATAATCGACGGTAGCTTCAGTCCAGTAGAGACAAAATGATTTTGTACGAATGGCACCTTGTAAAATAAAACTACATAAGTTTATTCGATAATAATTTAAATAAATTAAATTCGATTAAAAGTAAAATGAATTCGAAGTAAAATAAATTCGATTTTTTAACTTCATATGAATTTATAATAATAAGTTAATAAATTCGATATAAAGTTACATAAGTTTATTCGATGTTTTTAGTCTCATTAATTTCTTTTACAACAAATAACTATGGTAAGTGAAGTAGGATGCATAATTACTATTTATACTAAGATGCATAATTACTACAAATACTAAGGTGCATAATTATTAGAAATACTAAGATGCATAATTACTACTAATACTAAGATACATAATTACTACTGATACTAAGATGCATAATTACCACAGACACTAAAATGCATAATTACCACAGACACTAAAATGCATAACTACTACAGATGCTAAAAATAACCTATGGTAACTAAAGTAAGACACATAACTACTACAGACACTAAGATGCATAATTATTACAGATACTAAGATGAATAATTACTACAGATACTAAAGATAACCTATGGTAACTGATGCATAATTACTACAGACACTGAGATACATAACTGCTACAGACACTAAGTTACATAATTAATACAGGAACTATAAGATGCATAATTATTACAAATACTAAGATGTATTATTACTACAGACACTAAAAATAACCTATGGTAACTAAAGTTAGATGCATAATTGAAACAGCTTAAGAACTGTTAAGTCATGAGTCAATATCTATCGAAATTAGAACCATCGCCTTCTCAAAATAGTTTAACATAGTAAAATATCGGAGTTACAACTACTGAATCTCGAAAACTAAGAACCTGATACGAAAACCAATTCTCGTTTACTATTCATTCCTAGCACTTTTATTTATCGAAATGCTTATGCATTGCAAATCTTAACCTTTTACTTACGGGTGGGACAGCGTCTATCTCAAACGAAGAACCTCCCAAAAAGACAGGTATTTGACATACCCTATCCCAAACAGTTCGATCCCCCTTTGCAGACATTGGCGTCCAAAGACGCCAATGTCTGCAAAGGGGGATCGAACTGTTGTACGCCATGTCTGCAAAGAGGGGTCGAACTGTTTGGGATAGGGTATATCAATGCAAAGGGGGATCGAACTGTTGGACGCCAATGTCTGTAAAGGGGGATCGAACTGTTTGGGATAGGGTATGTCAAATACCTATCTTTTGGGGAGGTTCTTCGTTTGAGATAGACGCTGTCCCACCCGTAAGCAAAAGGTTAAAAACGGTAAATGTCCAACCTTCTTCAATTAAATACAAGAAAATCTTGAAAAATAAATAATACAATAATGCAGCATAAAGCTGTTTCGAGGATACGCTGGATCCCCTTTATCAGTGCAAAAGAACCAACAAACCCGAAGTCCAAAAGCGGAATGAACGCAAAGGGAAAAAATCAGGGAGGATTATATACCTAAGAACTGGATTATAAGAAAGCCAATCAAAAATCAGCATGAAGAACCGCCCAACTAATCCAAAACGAGAAGTAACACACAAGATTGGCGTCCGGCCGTCCAAATGGTTGCTCGTGTCCTTTGGATGAGTCGGACGGTCTGGGTCTTCTACACAAGATTGGCGTGCGCCAAAACACAACAGGAATATCCTGACAAGACGAGTCAAGTCAGAATAAGAATAAATGAGATCCAACAAGACGCAAAAAGGTTCAAATGACACATAAGAACCTTAAAGGAATATAACGAAGAAAGGAGGAGGGTTGCATACCGTTCTGCCAGACCGCGGGGAAAAATGAAGTACTGGACACGTCATAACCTATACTACTGGAATTTTTCTGTACATAGAATTCTTCAAAGAAGTCAAGATCATAGACTGACGTACATTTTTGTATGATCCTTGCTAAAGAAAACTTAAAACGGTTTGACGAAACGATTGGTGGAAAACTATAAGAACTTTGTAAAAAAAACAAATATTGATCTAAAAACTAAACTTCATTTTTGACGCTTACTGTTTACAATTATCTTTGATAATTTAGAAGATATGCCGTGTGCCGCCTAAACCTACCATTTTTATCTTCAATGCGAGTCCTGGAATAGAATATTTATTAACATAAAGCTACTCAATTAATTGCACCACTTTTGACTTTTAGAATATATTTATTAACAACATTTGTTTAATTATTAAATTGATTATAATAATTATCATATTATTGCGGAGGAGATGGGACATGTGAGACCAGTAAGTTATTATTACCAAGATGTTCTATGACTTGCTACAATAATTAATGGGCAGGTACCTTCAATTTCGTCCTTTGGCCATTGACCACAACTCTTGCATCAGTGTATATCGTACTGGCACTAACTCTAAGTATTGTGCTTCTACTCGTACTGCATCTGCTCATTTCGTTCAAGTCTATATCAAGACATTTTTTGTGGACTATTTATGGAATCTCTGTGGAACACACTCTTACGGAATCATCATAGCATTCTGCTAAATTTCTCTGTTGCTATCTCAATCTCTATAGCTATCCGAATCTGTCGTAGAAGTCGTGCATATCATCGTTTGCCGCCCCCTTTGTCTGAGATCTGTAACGCCCATTCGGCTACCATTGTCGGAAATTAGGGCAAAGCGGTCAGACATCATCCATATTAGTCAACGTTTTTAGCCAATCTCGTGGCTACACTTTAGCCTCTTAGGTTTATGGCCTAATTGACCTCCGGGGTCAAAGTGTTGTAAAAACTGGCGTCCTTACGTCTGCTGCCATTGTCCAACATTACAGCCTTAATAAATGAAGAACATAAAACTGTCTCACATATTCCTGGTCTTAATCTGGTCTCACAGAAAGTAAGCAGAGGGAAACGAAAAATCGCTCGCACAAAAACTTTGAATTTTTATTTTGCCCGAATAAAATACTTCAAAATATTAAAATACTGAAATCATTTTTAACACTTTACAACAAGTTGAAAAGTGTTTATGACTTTGTTCATTCTGTCTGTCTGTCTGTCTGTCTGTCCGTTAGCACTATAACTGCCGTAAAAATGACTTAATCAAAATGAAATTTTAGTATGCTGTTCAGAAGGTCTGTAGGACCTATGGTAATATAAATGAGTAATATCACCCAATTAGTTTTGGATTGAATCCGGGTTGAAAAAATGAAATACATTGAGCCCTATGGGACCTAATTTTTCAAACATTTTTTAAGCGGATTTAAAATTCAGAAATTGCTTCGAAAATTTTAGGTAATATTCAAATTGTTCCATAAAATATATGAAAGAAATTCAGCGAAATATATTCAGTAGTTTTTTAAATAAAAATTAAAATAATATTTAAAATAATTTTTAAAATAAAAATTAAACACCTCTTATATGAAGCGATCACGTGACCATGATATGAAAAGATCACATGACCCACTTCAAAATGATATATTGCATCCATCTTGTCTCAAAATCGTGATTTTTAAAGTTCTTTTTAATTCATATTGAGTGTTGTATCCGTCCTAAAACCACTCTATTTTTGCTTAAATTCTGTGCATCTACATACTGAAACAGGGCAATTACAATATATTTGAGTTTAAATGTTAATCCAAATTTGATTATTTCTACAACGAAGCCTATTTTTCAGCTAGGTAAAATGTAAAAATATGTAGAATGAGTTGTATTAGAATTGCTGTATTTCTTTAACACAAAATCATTTAGTTCATGGAGTCTGCTGAAGTCTGATATGTATGAAATATTCATTGATTTTACAAAGAGAAGGACGATTTTTTCGATGAAGTTTTACGCATAGAGTTTAATTACTTTTAGCTCCATGGTATCAATTTTTAAATAAATTAAATTATTATAGTATTGTGATGAATGACATGAATGGGAAATTATTTATGAATGAAATGCTGCTTTTATAGAGAGAGCCAGGTGTGTTATTTTTTCTATGACGTCACTTGAATGAATTTCAGTTGTTTTCGATGAAGTTTTCAAATACAATAAATTATCGTAGTATTATGAGAATTCTAAAATTATTACCGAGGAATGTATCACATTTTAGAGATGTTTCAACCAGGCAATTTATATTTCAATGCCGTCATTTAAATGAAGTTCATTTTTTTCGATGAAGGTTTAAGTTTTCAAATATGATAAATTAATGTAGTATTGTGATAAGTTTTAAAATATTACCTAGGAATGTATTGCATTTTAGACATGTTTAAATAAAATTGCATTGAAGTTGGAAAGTGTTTCATAATTAATGCTTTAAGCATGATTGATCTTTCTTGTTATATATTCATAAAAGGTACCTTATTTACGACAAAATAGGAATAAATTTGTTTATATTTTTATCTATTAGGTTCGGAAATAGAAGCGTCTAAAGTGTTTGCATTTTCCGTAAAGTTCTTATTTAGCTGAATACCCCGGCCAAAGAATAAAATTACCTCAATCTTCGAAATCTCATAAACACAGCTTTAGATCAGCCCGGTGAGCATGGACATTCTACTCTACACTCTTAACAAAAGATTTTTTAATCATATAAATTATTCCTTACTCATAATCCACCTAAACTCCAAATCCCAAAATATTAAATTTAAAATAAAAATAGAATAAAGCCAATAACGTTTTTATCATATACATTGCATCGGAAATATACATTGATCGAAATATATTAATCCGAGTGAAATACATTGCATCGGAACGAAGGGGAAGGCATAAGCCTTACAAAGTTATAAATATTTCTATCATATGTTGCTATGGAATCCAGAAAGTTTATCTTCAAATTGACTTCTGTCATTCGTCCTTCCTGAAGGTTTTATGTTAGGTCGTATATTAGAGCTTGAAAATGAAAAACGCAGACGATAGTTTTGATCATTCGGGAATTTATGGTGGAACGTGGAAGTGGAGAGGTTTTCGGATTGTTTGCCTGCAGTTTTATGTTTTAAATATAAATCGATAAGAATGTGAAGTGTTTTTTAGATGATTAAATATTGGGGAAACAGAATATTCAAAACATGTTTTTATGCTAGAAAAAGGTGGAGTGTGGAGTTAGAAAGAAGGAGATAAAACTCCTATGGATGAAACGCTTGAGAATGCCCTAATGCTTTGAGAATTATAGCTAGGTGTCGCCAGTGTTAAAGTAGCCACTATTGTTAGTTGACCCAACAAAAAGGCGTAGTGTTGGGTCAACTAACAATAGTGGCATGTTGAAGACCCAGACCGTCCGACTAATCCTTAGGATACAGAGCAGCTATTTGGACGATGTGTATTACTTTCCTTATATACATAATGTATAAGGAAAGTATTGTGAAGGGCGAAAATTCGAATTCGAGTTTTCGATGGGAGAATTCGAGTTTTCCATTTCAAGCATCCCTGATCACGAATCAAACATTTTTTAATTGATGCCTGTGTGTGGGGGGGGGGATGTATGTGTGTGTCAGTGAGTCTGTGGAGACGATAACTGACGAACGAATGGACCGATTCGAACCAAATTTGGTGCAAATATCACAATCCGTAAACACTGGAAGCCTATTGTTTTTATACGCAATCGAATGCTTAGAACCCCCTAAATTTTCGAATGAAATTTTGGAAAAATCGTCAAAAAATCAAAATCACTAATAAAATTACGCAAATAGACATTTCTTATGTAATGTTTCATTACAAAACGATTGGCATAAATTTCAGAACGCTAACACAAACCGTTCTCGAAATATTGCACATTTTTCAAATAAATTTATAAAAAAAATATAGTAACTGTTGAGAAATATGTTCACTTTTCATATGTAATACCATGCGATAAATTAGATGACATCATTCTCGTGGATCTAGCTCGTTCCATTCATGAAAAAAGATACTTTGAGTAATACTTTTGTATTTGAACCCCAATAGTCATTTATCTGCTGTAAGAATAACTTATTTCTTCGTCCATAACGCTTGCCGAGATTTTGGCGACGAATTTGGCGGAATGTCGCCAACTTGGCGATTTTTTGAAATATTGCCAAATTAACGAAAATCTCGCCAAATGGATAAAAATGACGCTAAATCAATGAAAATGACGACTAATTGCCGAAAATTCAATATCTTGGAAAAAATATTAATATCTACTATAAGAAAAACCTATTTATTTTACTGTAAAAGTAGTAAATTCATTACATTATATAAGGAAAGTCATGTGTTACCCACATCAGATTTTTTTTTATTATTATTTTTAACTGAAGTGTTCGCTAATGATGAGCATAGTTAACCAATATTTTTTCGATTGTAGTATAGAGTACAGAATATACGGAGATAAAAATAAATTGAAAGGTGAATATAATTTTGAATACGTAGGAAAATTCTTTATTGTTTCAGTTCTGCTGTGCATTGCGCTAATCATTTACTTTTAAATAAATAGTTTAGGCCTTTCGCCATAGAAATGCATACAATGCAGGGATAATTATCTTATTCCAACGCCACTTGAATTATTGCCTCAAACGATATGGGCGTTTTCTTAATATGAAGTTTTAAGTCCTTACTTTTACCTCCATGAGGTAATGTTTAAAAAGAATTTTTCAGCTTATACTGGACACAAAGATTCATAGTTTTGACACGTTTTGGATAAAATAGATTTCTAGCTGAACTTGACCTGTATTCTACAGTTGAAAGTGATTTCAGCAACGGGTGGTCGGGAATAGTGGTTGGAAGTAGAGCGCTGTAAGTAGTGAAACTACAGTAGTCACTACTTTTTCTCGTAGTTTGTAGTGTAACACGCTACTTTTAAATTTTAAAAATAAGTAGTGTAGCGAGTAGCGCAATGCAGTAAATCACTCGTTTGTAACGAGTGTGAACGCTATACTTTTAACGTTACTTCATTAAATAAACAAGGTGCCATTTTACGTATCACGTGATCCCCCTTTCCTCCTTTAAACAAAATGTAGTGCTCTTTGCAACGATGTACGATTTGCAAAGTGCCAAGCGCTTTGGAACAATTAAAAAATATCGGTCGTTTTAGCTGACAAGATATCTTCATATCTCTCTCATAATACCAAATAAGACGAAATAGAATTCAATGCATTCTACTGCCGGACGCATGTGCCAGTTTCAGAGAGAGAGAGAACAAGGAGAAACTATATGAGATTATCTATGCTGCAAGGTTAGAAAAGCTGTTGCCTCATGAAGTTGGTTTTTTATATGAATATATTCAGATGTATTACGTCCAAAAGGCCCTGTTTATCTGATTGCAATTTTGAGATGCAAATTCTACTAATAATGAACATGTTTTTAAATAAATAGTTTTTACATTTATTATATTTTAGACCTTTAATCTTATACTTTTATTTTATTTTATTATTTTCAGAAATGGGTAAATATTGGTAAGTTGATCAGTAAATTTGGGAATCAGTAAATTTTACTTATTCAGAATAAGTATGATAAATTACCACACTACTCGTATATCCGTATCCTCAACTTTTGAAGCTGTAGCAAAATTCGTCTTATAAAAGTAGTTAAGTAGTGACTACATTTTAAAAGTATTTTGTAGTCACTACTTTTTAAAAAGTAGTTGCAGTTGTAGTTAAATACATTTGTCTTAAAGTAGTTGTAGGTGTAGTTCACTACAAAAAATATGTTGTTTTTTTAACCACTGTTCGGGAACTGTTGGGTCAGAGTAAAATCTGAACATTGCCACTTATAAAGTCGGTTTCTAGCTTTTGTTCGCTCGGTCTGGTGAACCTCAACTACTTTCTATCTCCACACTCTCAACAAATGATTTTAATCATATGAACAATTTGTACTGCCAATCAATATTCCATATATAAACTCAAATACAAAATCTTACATATTAAAAGTAGAATAAAGTAAACATGAAAGATCAATCATGCATAAGCATTGATTATGAAACACTTTCCAACTGAAATGTAATTTCATTTAAAAATTTCTAAAATGTGATTCATTCAGTGGTAATATCTTTTACATTATCACAGTACTACAGTAATTTATTATACTTAAATATTTAAAACTGTATCGAAATATAAATCATCTGATTCTTTATGCAAAATCAATGAATATTTCATTCATATAACTTGTATTCCAGACTCCAGAGCTAAATAATTTTGTGTGAAAAAAATTCAGCAATTCTTATGTAATTCATCTTACAATCGCTTGAGATATTTGCATTCTGCATATGTTAAAATTAGGCTTCCTTGAAGAAATAATAAAAGTTTAGGGATCATTTAAAATCACAACTATTGTAATTGCATAGGCACGGAATTTAGATACACAGATAATATATATGTGTATGTGTATGTACTCAAAGTATTGGAATCGTGCCGAAGATCGGAACTCGAATTTTCAAAGGATCTACACGTTTTGGGACTTCTAGAACACGAAAAAACTACTTTTAGGAAGACGTCTGTGTGTGTAAGGGTGTATCTGTGTATGTTTCTGTGTGTCTGTGTGGATATTACATCCACTCTAATTGAAAAACTAATGGACCGAATTTCATACAATTTGGTAGGTATATTTTTTGTGGGAAATCCTGATGTTCATTAGATTATAGAACGATTCGTAATAAAAGAATCTGCCTTCTTTGCGAAATGGCCGCAGAAATTGCCTTTATCCACTCTAGCTAAAAACTAATGAACCAAATTTAACAAAATTTGGAGTATAATATTTCAATAACCTACAAGTGATTTATATACCAAATTTAACAAAATTTTGTATATAAATCATTTGTAGGTTATTCTACTACGATTCGGGAAAAAGGAACGGGCTATTTTTGCGAAATGGCCAGCAAAAATCGTTATATATAAAAATAAAAGACTACGTGTGCTCAATTATATCAATTAAATTTCTATTTTATATGTGATTTTTGACAACAAAAAGAATAAGACTAACCCCATTACTCTAGGACTAGCCGTTCTTGAGATATTCTAGTTTTTTCGCGTTTTCGCTACGCCACCTTTGACAATAAGTCCAGCTATCAAATGAGAACCAAATTTAAGTTTAACGTGTAAATTCAATGTCATTTAAAATACTTATGTTGTGCAGATAAACACAAATTATCATTGAATAAATAAAGAGAACGAATATGAGTCTGCAGAGAAAGACATGTGCTGTCCACATCAGAATTTTTAACAATATTACACCAATGATTTATAGAAGTGAACGGGGATTATTTTCAGGCCATTTCGAAAAAAATGTATGATCTATATTTAAAGATCCATCAAATTTTTGTCGAATAAAATGTTCAACAAATTTAAGCTGTGTACCAAATTTTAACTCTCTAGGACGTAGGAAAGTGCATTTAAAATGCCATCAATTAAATTTATCATGAAGAGTTATATAAAATTTAAAAAAAATGAAAAATTGTTATCTACCAAATTTATTTTAAAATATGAAGCCACTCCCATATGCAAAACGTTTAAACAAATGGAGAGATATTTATTATATAATATCTCTCTCTTTTCTTTCTGGAAGATATCCCAAAGTCAGAATTTAAATGAATTTGTTTTTTTCCCTATATTAAATAATTTTTTTAATTAAAAAACTACTTAACATATTTTACTGAATTTTTTTTTTATATATTCTATGGGATAATGTGAATATTTCCTAAAAATTTCGAAGCAATTCGTGAATTTTAAATTTACTTAAAAAATGTTTGAAAAATTAGGTCCCATAGGGTTCAATGTATTTCATTTTTTCAACCCGGGTTCAATAAAAAACTAATTGGGTGATATTATTTATTTATATTCCCATAGGTCCTACAGACCGTCTGAACAACATACTAAAATTTCATTTTGATTGTACATAAAAATGTATTGTCACATACAGTGAATAATATACTCTGCATCCTGGGGATGGAGACCCATAAACATCTCACTGTTGTAAATATTTCTGATATATGTTGCAATGGAATCCAGAAAATGTACCTTCAAACTGACTTCTATTATTTATCCTTTCTACAGATTTTATGTTAGGCAGCACCATGGAGGTAAAAGTAAGGAGTTAAAACTTCATATTAAGAAAACGCCAAAATCGTTTGAGACAATGATTCAAGTGACGCTGGGATAAGATAAGTAATTCTGCATTGTATGTATTTCTATGATGAAAGGCCTCAAATATTTAATTAAACTGTACATTTTGTAAAAATAAATGATGAGCGCAATGCAAAGTAGAATTGAAACAATAAGGAATATTCCTAAGTTTTCAAAATTATTTTACCTAATTTATTTTTATCTCCATATATTCTGTATTCTCTTCTACAAGTATAAAAAAAATACTAATTAATTATATTCATAATTAGGGAATACTTAATTTAAAAAATAATCAGAACTACATATTTTAATTACTGCGCTTTTCTGTTATGTCAGATAACAATAGCAGCTACTTTACTAACACTAGCGGCACTTAGATATAATTCTCAAAGCATTATGGCATTTTCAAGCGTTTCATCCATAGGAGTTTGATCTCCTTTCTAACTCCATTAGAACGAGAAAATAAAAAAGCAGACGATAAATTTTGGTCATTCAAGAATTTGTTGTGGAATATTAGTGTTGAGATGTCTTCGGATTGTTTCCTTGTACTTCACAGTATTTTACGCATAATTAAAATTTTGAAGATAGAATATTCAAAATATTTTTTAAATGAGTAGTACAGTTATTATGCGCAATTGCTTTTAAAATAGGTAGACAATGTTTTGAAAATTAAATTACGCAGATAATTCCATGGAATTTGGCTATTGCCTCTTCCAAAATATCTATCTCCGCTCTTAGTCTCATATATTCAAATTCCATAATTGTTGAGATCTACTTCTGTCACAAACAGCTGCAGAGTACAGAAAATATATATTTTATTAGCTTTCATTCTTACGTTATTCTTCTGAAAAAGTTTGTAAAAGTTCTTGATTGACAATAGGTCTATTTTTAATTTCTCATACAATTAAATATAGTATAGCGAAATTTCAAGATTTCAATTTTTTAATTTCGAGATTTGATGCCACATATGTTTTAGGACCTCCTGAACACGTTTTGACTATTTTTAAAGTGATGCCTGTCTGTTAGTCTCTGGTGTCTGTCGTCTGTCTGTCATTTTATATTCGTCTATTTATCAAAAAGTATAGAAATATATATAATTTTTTTTTAATTTGAGAGGAAACTTCGAAATTTATACGAAATTTTATATTTTCTCAACATGGCAGCATAGGACAAAATGTGGCATAATTATAGATAACAGGGATCCTATATAGCTCAATGGTCCTGAAACTCAACAGTTTCAACTTAACAGTTGAAGTGAAAAATCACTGCGATACAATTTATGTGTTTGCGACGTCATTTTACCCCCCTCATGGGTACATTGTCAAGTATAGTATCAATCGAAAGATTTTTTCAAGCCCTTTAAAGTGAAGGGTAACATACTATAATTGTAATCATTTGGATCAACGATACAAATTTTTAAAATTTTGTTTTGAAAATTTTGGAAAAATAAAATATATATATATCACAAGATACTTAAAATTAGAGTATGAGAAATTCGAGTTGAGTCGCACTTCAGTTAATCTTAAATTGGTAATAGGTTTTTTTTTATGTTATTCACATCAGAAAAACGCCTTCCACTGCTAGACCAACAAGAAGCGCGGCGGCACATATTCAAGTCAGGTTGGAAACTGGGGTAGAAAGAAGATCCTACCTTTGAACCAATAAATAAGTTTATTTATGTATGCTGTATTTACAACGTTTTTGTTTATTTTGTATGCTGTATTTTCAAAGTTTTTGTCCTTACTTTTGAGTTATCTTGTCCAAACTTCAGAGAAATAAATATACTCATAGACAGACACATTTCCAAAAATATTGAAAATCGGTTCAGTGGGTCTTAAAACGTACTTATCCGTCAAAATTTCGGATTCGAAAGTTTTCGGCAAAACAACACTTTTTCTAATTTAATAATATGTCGACATGTTCCGGTTTCTCTCCAGACAAGCAGCTTCTCTCCCTAGTCGGGCTCAATATTTGTCTATACGTTTCAGTATTTACCTGTTTCTGGTATAAACAAACCATTTCAAAGCTGTGTCATTCTTCAACAAAAGAAGGTGTACAACATCTATGTTATCTCAAATAAAAGATAAAAGCATTGAAATTTCACTGCATGGAGTTATAAAGAGCTCCATGTTTTAATGTTCCAGTCCAAACTCTACTTTTACCTCCATGATTTAATGTTTCAGTCCAAAATACATCTTCTTACGTAGGAAGAAGAAGAAGAAGAAGCAATATGAATGGTTTTATAGCAAGCAAAATTATTTTATTTTTGACGGGTCTTCACTTGGTAAGTAGCCAATGCTTTAAATATTATTAGGAATGAATATCGCATTTCTATATTATTTACCTTTTGTTAAACGTAGTTGTTACGCAACTCTGACGATGAGATTGGTAACTCAGCAAATAAATTATATTACTAATTTTATTAACTAGCTGGAAAAATGAAAATGTGCCCTCATCACCGATACAAAGGTGCAATCTTCTTTCAAAGTATTTCTTGACACGCGTTGCAGTTCGTCCGTTGCAATGTTTTGGAACGCTTTAGTTACTAGAGATTAAAAGTTGAATGCAAAATGAGATGGAGAAGCACTGTTCACTTCACTGGCACCAAAAATATTACAAATCAGTAACTAATAAGTCAACCACTGACTCAACGGTTCTTTGCAAGAATATGATTTCTCATTCATTTTTGTGGAAATGTTTGCCCCCATTATTCAATTACTTCTAAAGATTCCTGCTCTTTCGACTTTCATGGTAATTAATGCTTACTTATCAATCCAACATACCTACACTATGCCAGTCACCGCTTTATTTCTTATAATTATTATCTGGTATTGTCTTCAATTGTCTAAATTCTCCAGATATAAGGTGGGACAGAATTGGTTACCACAGGTATTGCAAAATTTTGTCATACAGGAAGTTTTATGACTGCCAGTACAGTAACAACTATTGGAACGGATGAGTTCTAACACGTTTGAAACTAATCTAATAATGCTGTTGTTGCAGTGGGAGCACTTTTCTAAGATTCAGAGTACCTCTTATTGTTTTGTGATTTTTGCTTTCTCATACGTACTATTGTTTTCACGAAAATTTTCGATTTCGAGATTTTGATATCAATACATGTTTCAAGATCTCCTGAACACGTTCGGACTATTTTTTAATGATGTTCGTCCATCTGTCTGTATATCTGTGGTCGATTTCTCGCGTACACAATAGCTTCTACAAATATTATTGAATTTTCACGAAACTTTACATCCAGCTTTGTCATCGAAAAATATAAAACTAGATAGCATTTTTTGAAATTCGAGCGAAAACTTCGAAATGTATTCAAAATTTTATATTTTTTTAACATGGCAGCATAGGACAAAATTGGACATAATCAAGTATAAAAGGTATATTTATAGCTCAATGATCACGAGACTTAATAGTTTCAATCATTGCTGACAAAAATAACCGCGATACAATTCTTGTGTTCGTGACGTCATTGGCCCCTCTCGGGGGGGGGGGGGGGAGTGAGGGGCAAGTTACCCCCTGGGGTATATTTTCAAGTATGGTATTAATCGAAAAAAAAATTTCAAACCCTTTAAAGTGAAGGGTAACACGCTATCATTGTAATCATTTGGATCAACAATACCGATTTTTCAAAATTTTACTTGTAAAATTTGAAAAAAAAAAACCCACAAACTACTTAAAAATGGGTTATGGTATTATAAAGTCGAGTTAATTTTCCCACACTAGTTAATTTTTAAACACTTTAATACTTGAGAAGTGTTTATGACTTTGTTCATTCTGTCTGTCAATTCCCACGATAACTGCCGTAAAATGACTTTATCTAAATGAAATGTTAGTATATTGTTGAGACATATGGGAATGTAAATAAATAATATCACCCAATCACTTTAGGATTGAACTCGGGTTGAAAAGGTGAAATATATTGAACCCTATGGGACCTCATTTTTCAAACATTTTTTTTTTCTTTAAACAAAGTTAAAATTCACAAATTGCTTTGAAAATTTTAGGAAATATTTAAATTATTCCATAAAATATATAAAGAAATTTCAGCAAAATAGGTTCGGTCGTTTTTTAAATGGAAATTAAAATAATAATGACACCCATATTGTATGAAGAGATCACGTGACACAAAATAAAATGGGGTATCCATCTTTTCTTTCCAGTGTAAAAATCGTGATTTTTGAAATTCTTTTAAATTTATATTTAGTGTTGCATCCGTTCTAAACCCGCTTTATTTTTACGTATTTTCTGTGCATCTATATGCTGTGTCAACACAATTACAATATTTTTCAGTTTAAATGATCATCAAACTTTGATTATTTCTACAGCGAAGCCTCATGTTAATGGATGCAGAATGTAAACAAGTGATTGTAAGATGAGTTGTATAAGAATTGCTGAATTTTTTTTCACTCAAAATTATTTATCTCTGGAGTCTGGAACAAAAGTGATATGAATGAAATGTTCATTGCTTTTATATAGAGAGCCAGACGATTTATATTTCAATGACGTCATTTGAATGTAGTTTTTTTTTTTTCGATGAAGTTTTAAGTTTTCAAATATAGTAAATTATTGTAGTACTGTGATCATTTAAAATATATCACCGCTGGATGTATCGCATTTTAAAGATGTTTAAATAAAATTGCATTTCAGTTGGAAAGTGTTTTTATAATCAATACTTTACGCACGATTGATCTTTCTTGTTTCACAGAAAAATTCCACCCGCCATGGCCGGTTGCCATCCCCGTTCTTGCGATCACCACTGCGCCAGAGTCTGTCGGCAGTATGCGTGTGCGTGCGATTACCAGCCGGGACACACCAGCAATCCGGAAGGACAAAGGATTTGCTGCCAGTGGGAGCTCGAGCAGAGACCAAGGTAGGCGGGTCTGCTTGAGGAATTAATTAATTATTAAAATATTTTAATATGTGAGCTCCCTATTGCTTATTGCGGATGCTATCGATATTGATAAGTTGTGAAT
The DNA here is from genome assembly GCA_951213105.1 of Amaurobius ferox. NCBI lineage: Eukaryota > Metazoa > Arthropoda > Arachnida > Araneae > Amaurobiidae > Amaurobius > Amaurobius ferox. The sequence goes on along the minus strand of OX578138.1, from coordinate 12,044,995 downwards.
TTAGAGTTGCGCGAAGTGAAAGTTCGTTACTTCGAACGGGTACTTCGTTCGGGTACTTCGAAATAGTCTTACATGTCGTCATCCGCAAAAGCGCCCAATATACAATTAAACGTTAAAAACATTGTGCTATAGATATTATACATCACTTTTTCACTGAGAAGTAAATTAATCGCATTATATATATATATATATACATATATATATATATATATATATATATATATATATATATATATATATATATATATATACACCCTTTTGCAAAAAAAATAGAAGCACCATGAAGAAAATGACTGTTTTTATTAAAATTAAATATGCGTACAGCTCATACACAGGTAATGAAATGATTTCAAAATCAAGGCCGCAGGACTCATCAATGGTTAGCAATTTCACATTGAATTTTCAAATCAGTAATTGGTGACCCTCCCCCCTTGGCAGTAATGCATGCTTGTATACGTCTGGGTAAGGAGTGATAAAGTTTTCTAATGTCATTCTGCGATACATTCTGCCAGGCATTCCTCAATTTTTTCTCCAGATTTGCTACATTTCGAGGTGCACGAATCTGGCGGCCTAGCATGTCCCATACATGCTCGATTGGCGAAAGGTCTGGTGACCTTGCTGGCTAAGGAACAGTAACAACAGCACGGAGATAGCCCACAGATATGCGAGTCGTATGTGGCGCGGCATTATCTTGTTGGAAGGTGCTGGCAACAATCATTGCTGCCAGCACCTTTGCACAACAGCATCAATTTGGTGCAAGTGGCGGCCTATTGCTCGGTATGACCAGCCAGCTTCACACATCCCGACTATACGACCACGTTCGAACTTATCAAATTGCTTATAAGGTCTCCAGCAACGCCGTAATGGCATTATTGGTTGTATCTCCACGGAACTGCAAAGCCAATAACGAACAAAGGTAAACCGTCCACATTTTAACCTGTTTTATAGGATGCTAGTTGCGCAGTAGAAACGTGTCTATATCCGAAGTTAACACTCATTAGCCTTGCAAATTTAATCATTTGCATACTTGGTATAATGGAATTTGCATGCGAAATTTCGAGATGATCAGATTATTTTTTAAGGTTGCTTCGTTCTTTTGCATATATATATATATATATTATTTTAAGTGGAGCCAATTTAATTATTAGTCCGTTTGACTTGAGCGGGGACAGAAATACCCTTTTCATTTTTCTTCTTTTTTTTTGTGAAGGGGAGATTTTTCCCGGGGAAACGATTAACAGAATTTCAGTTGTACTTATACTACAGAGAAAAACTCAATAGAATCTTTCGAGCCGTTCTTGAGAAAAACTATTTTTACGGTTTTTCATACTTTTCATACTATTTTCGAGGTTTTAATACTATTTTCAACTTTTACAGCTATAAACCTAGCCCACAGCCCACGTTAGTTGTGACCGCTGTGCAAACTGTCAAGCTTCTAGTGTCAGCCATTCTTGAGCAGTGGTGTGACAAAGATAACATTGAAGCGGATCCTAAAGAGCTGAGTTTACCTAATAATTCTATTGCCGGTTGAGCAAAATCGTATTACTTTAGGTTTACAGGTTTACATATGTATATTTGAGTTGCTCAGAATAGGATGATATTACGAGAGTAGCTGCAGAATCAGCAGTCCTAGAAACCTTCAAAATTGGATGCCCAGAAATGTGTCTGACCCCCACCCAATATTACCAAGTAAACCTCATGTGAAACCAACAGAGCATCCACTAACGTTAACACCATTACGGCAGTGATGGAGTCATTGTTGACTAGTGTTAAATTACTTTCACTGTACATATTCAAGTATTTTATTAAACACTTTTATTCTTTCAGATCCGATCTCTATGCCTATTCAGACCAGGATGCCCACGAAGACACGCTTACTCGCTACTTTGGAATCGAACGATCTCTTAGAGAAGCTCATGACCCTGTTCGATTTACTGGCATCAACCACATTCCCCAATGGCTCCACGCGGATCTCTCTTCTCTCGAGACTGAGTACTCCAACCACCTGAAGGAGCGCGAAGTCATGGCTGCAAGCAGGTACTTTGGTCCAGGAAGTTACTGGACGCACCGGAGTATCCGACCTTACAACCAGACTCAAAAAGACGATGGTCCAAAACAGAAGTCCAGTCAATCGAGGATGAGTACTCGGGACGAAGACGATGCTCGTAGAGGTGTCCAAAAGGGTAGAATTTCAAACTGCGGTTTGCGAAGCGGCCAAATGCCTTATTTAGATTAAAACAATACGTTGGCAAATAAAATATTCCAGTTTATTTGTCATTTGAGCTGTTTGTTATACTTTTCCTACAGCAGTGGATTCTCAACAATGTCAGATTAGCCACCATAATAACATTCCCTAGAAGCTTCATGTTGAATTCTTTCATCGACAATGAGTACTCCAATGAACTAAAAGACTGTAGAAAAAATGAACCAGCTGTTCTGGTCTTCTCAGTTCTTACTACTTGTACATCGAAGTACCAGACCAGATAACACCGAGGTACCAGACCAGTATGCAGGCCGCACTAAACAAAAAACCAGTCAGTCGAGGATAAAATGTAGAACTGACACAATAAGAGTATTCAGAAAAGTAGAATTTCAACCCTTAACTACCATAACCAAAAGCTTGGTGTTTATGTATTTTCCGGTTTGTAAGATTATTTATCCGTTGCGCCTGATTATTACATATTATGTCTACTGGTATTGCTTAGGTCTTCGTGATTCATGCCCCCCTCCTCCAGTCCATGTTTTCCGACATCTACATCCAGTAGTGAATGTCTAAAACATTAGTACCGGAACGCTCGTCAATTAACCACAAATAGTTACCAACCCGTTTTTCATTTGCAAAAGTCAAAGATTAAAATATTCGTTCAGTATTTATTTATAATTACTAAATAAAAATTTCAATAGTCAAAAACAGAGAAAAATGTTAAAAAAAATAAAAAATTAAAGTATGAAAACAAAAAATCTGAAATAATATAATAAACTAGCAGTATACCCTTTCTTCATAAGGAATCTACAGAAAAAAAAATTAAAAATCTGTCTGTCTGTATGTATGTATGTTTGTCTCATTATTACAGGAGAACGGTTGAACAGAATTTAATGAAATTTTGTAGGTAGCCTTGAAATAGCCCCACTTAAAATTTAGTCCATGTTTCGAGTTTCTAAGACCAAGGGTTGTCGAGATATTAATGAAAATCGAAACTTTTCATACGAGTTCTACTGAACTCCCTGGTTCTTCCAAACGAAAAGGGTTGGAAATCGCTGGTTTAAAACGTGAAAGTGAATTAAAACTCTATATCTGAGTTTGGTGGGAGATTATTGTACTAATTAATCACTTTTGAAAATCTCAGGTTTGAAACATGTATTTAAATGGAAACTCTATCACCATGGTTTATTTTTCACAGGCTCTTACTCAACAATGAAAAGTATTGAGAAATCGAAATGGCTATTTAATTATCAGCATTTTATGAGGACGATTCTATCATATCATGTTGCTCAGTAACGCAATTAAATCAAATGTATTTGTTCAATTTTTATTATTACTCTTCCTATTTGAATAATAAATAAATGGATATAAAAATATATCTTATAAATGAACGGTTTGATTTTTCTTTTAATTATATCAATTACGGACTGCGTACATCACTTTCATTTATTCTGGCAAATAGTTTTCAAGCTTATATATTGTGTTTAACTATTAAACTCATTTAGCCGATTGTAGAAACAGAATAAGAGTAGAACGGGTATATCTTCTAATACAATTTTAGTGTTTTAATTTAGTGTATACAAACGGGATCAGGCTGTTTTATTCTTCAGATCTTCAAATTTGGCGGAATATCGCTAACTTGGCAACTTTTCTTAAACGTTGCCAAATTGACGGAAATGTCACCAAATTAATAAAAACGACGTTAAATCAATGAAATTAATTTTGTTTTATTAGAAGAAAGTGCTGAAATTATGTTTCGGTAGCTATTATCTGTCAGTTTAACCGTCCTACTTGGTAACACATTTAGCGAATTTTTAAAATGTCGCCAAATTGATAAAAACGTTTGCAAATCCATAAAGATATTTTGAAATTGGTAAAATTGCACTAAATAAATGAAATTAATTGCATTTTGTTAGGGGATAGTATTGTGATGGTGTTTCGTCAATTTGTCGCCAAATGGGAATGTCATTTCTACAGTCCCACTTGGCGAGAAATTTGGCGATTTTTTAAAATGTCACTAAATTGACGAAAATGTCGGCAAACCTTCCATAGAGATAGCATTATTCAGACGATACTTTTTCCACCAATTTATTTGAAGAAAATGATACCATGTCGCTTAGCAACGGATTTAAATCCAATGTGTTTATGCAGCAGACGATTTTTATTAAATCTTTTCCGATTCAAATAATAATGAAATGTAATTTTATCGGAATTGCATTTGTGACTGGATTATATCAATTACTGCCTTCGGGTTTCAAGATTCCGGTAATTATTGATACTATTTTCAATTGAATACTGCATAAGTTTTATTATAGCAAAAATTTTTCAACCTCATATATTGTATTTAGCCAATTAACTCATATTGTGTTTAGCCAATTGTTGAAACAAAATAAAAGTAGTACTCATATATCTTCTAATACTATTTCAGTGCTTCCATTTTGGTATACGAGAGCCGATACTTCAGTTTTCAGAATGTGGCAGCACCAAAAATAATAGCTTTCAGTGCAGACGATTTTTTAAACTTTGAACTTTCACCTAAACGTTAGCTGTTAAAGAACGAGAAATGCTATAAAATTATTTTTATGGCGTCGTTTTGAAATTAATAAAATAGTGACAAAACATGAATTTAAGCCAAAGAAATTTTCGAACTCTGATTTATTATGACTTTCGACAGACTCCCGACACTTTCTTTAAACATGGCGTTTATTGTTTTTCTTGCTCGAAAAGATATTGAATGTTAATAGAGTTACTAATGAGATGTGTTATATAAGAGTAGTATTGATGTCATCCCTTAAGAAAATGGAGTATAATGGTATTATTTGTATTATTTGCAAGTTATTTTAAAGTACTTTTATTGTGAAGTTTATTTCTACTTCTAGTCTATGTTAAGTGAATTTGGATTTCTATGTTAAACTTTCTTTCAATAGCAGATAGTGATGTATACGCAGTAGATTTGAGCTTGGGGTCTTATAAGGGCATATAAACCAGTAGTCAGTTTTAACTTGAGAGGTGAACTTTCAAATCGAAGCCAATTTTAACTTATTATTTGTTATTCAGTCAATTCACTCGACAAGATTGCTCGACTTAGCATAGATGTCTTGAAATATAAATATGTAAATATCAAATATTCCATACATTGAGCTGACATAAAAGTGGTGTTATTTAAATGACTGGTTTCGCACATTCCGGACTTCGTGCGACTAACTGCGGGGCAACCTTTCTATTTTGACTGGTTCTATGGTGCCCTAGGGCTTAAGATAATTACCATGGAAAACTAGGATTGTGCTTGTATCATTATCAAAACCCGGTACTTGTACCACTATTGTACTATGTACAACCTGTAAGAATTAATTGAATTGTTGCGCGTGACGCCACTGATTTCCTCCTCGATTTTACAAAGATAAACTGCTAACATGTATTATTAATTGATACACAGATAACTGATTATGATTGATTATTGAGGATTCCGGTGTAAAGTTATGATGGATTAAAATCTTGCACTAATCGATAAATATTCTGTATAGTGAGTCAACTTAGAAGTGAAATTTGCTTAACGACTGGTTTCGCCTATTCAGTCCCTGTCTGCGGCACAGACTTTTCCTTTTTGAACAGTTTTCTCCTCTCCAGTGATATCCGATGCAACGGAATTGGCCCTCTGGAGGTTAATTAAAATATTAAAGAGTTGCATATCATAATTAAGTCAAAGTGAAGTGATTGTTTCTCATCTGTTCATCGTTAATACTACGTCATTGGACTGCTACCTTGGACTTATTGGTGAGATGTGATTATTTAATAGATTTTATTACTGATTCTGTTAAAAAACCTATATGATCTTTGTGATATTTATTTGCCATGTATGATTATGCCTTGTGATATCTTAACACCTTATGTGATATCTTAACACCTGCCACTGGTGAACGGGAGTTAATCCCCTGATTGATAGGATAGGATTTTTCGACTAGTTTAGCCGAGCTCTGTGGGCAATGGATTGATTTAATTACTGTCTGGTTCTTGAATTTAATTCAACTGTAGGGATTTGTGGATTTTGTATTTTAAATTTTAATAACTATTTGACTTATTTGTATTGGGTTGTCTATTGGTTTGGTTGATTTTGATATGGCCTACACTTCGGAATTGGACCTGCTTATGGACCAATTTACGAGGGAAGATCGCTTACACACTTTTTTCGGATGTGGTAAAGTAAAAAAATAAAACATGCATGTTTCGATGTATTTAAAAATAAATAAATTAAGGTGAAAGCATTGTAGTACGGATTCTATTCAAAGATAGTTAGAAAGAACACCTTTCGATCTTTCTGATGATGTTCGGATGAAAACTCTGTGATAATACTTTCGATAGCTAAGGAACTGGTTTGTGTGAAAATTGCTGGAAATCGTGCTTCAGCATAAAATAACTAAAAAACTAATCCGAATTTAAATTTTAAAAAACTCGATGTCGTACCGAAAGTTCAGCTAACCCAGTACCGAATTTCACAGCTGTTTGTAACTTAAATTTCCCGTTACAAACAACACACACACAGAGAGAGAGAGAGAGACTGTCATTTTCTTTCATTAAGATCCAAGATTATTGTATTTTAAATACATTTTTCTCATTTTTTACTCCATTTTAGCGATAAACCGGCAAATTTGGTATTGCGGCATCACGGAAGTTCCGGAAATGCCCGGATTATCGGAATTTTACGGCATATGGATACATAAAAGCTTGAAGAAATTATACCTCAAAGCAAAGGTAGCGAAAAAATGTGTTACAATCAAGTCTGCTTGAAACGGAGCCTGTGGGAAACGGAATACTGTCTTAGGCGGAAAATATTTTTAGTGCATTTGTGGAATTAATAATTAATAATTATTAATTATATGAAATTAATAATTATAATTATGAAATTTGTGTTATTTCCCCTGAGTGAAACGGAACCTGCACAACATGGAAACGGACGACCAATTTCAAATAATTTGTTAATACAGTACCTATTGCAACGAGCAAAGAAAGAAAAAAATCAACCAACCATATCAGCCATTTATTTCTAAGAGAACCATTTATCACGGGACTTTCGATTAAATCATGTTGTTGTTGTTGAAACCCAGACCGTCCGACCTACCAGAAAGGTGTAAGGTAACTGTTTGGACGGTCGGGAAGTGCCACCCAATTTAGACCGGAACCCAGTGGGGGAGGCATCCACAGGGACCGTACCCTCCTTCCCCTACCACCAACCTCTCGGAAGGACTTTCGGACCCACATGTTTAACGTGATCGTACTCCGCATGAACACGGCGGCAGTTATGGCAGTGGCTGGAATCGAACCCGGGCCAACCGAGTGCAACTCTAGCGCGCTAACCAATGGGCTACCGCGCCCCGATTAAATCATGTAGCGATTTTCTGAAAGCTGGCCTAAAACTTGAGAATTTTTTTAGTTAACCAGGGATTTTGAAATGCTATAGAAATATTAATTAATGCACGATTTTTAACTGAAAATCGTAACATCAATAAGACATATATCCAAAAATCCATCTTGGATCATTTTGAAAGTTCATCTCAGTAAAAATACAGTGTCTTGTTTTATTTATTTATTTATTGGATTCTTGGTAAGCAGTAATATTTTGCTGGTAAATCAATTTATCTAATTCTTAATAGTATATGGTAATAAAATAATAGTCAAGGCATGGGATACACAATTTTTACTTTCCTCATATGCATAGTATTATGTATAAGGAAAGTATTGTGATAGGGTCGAAAATTCGAATTCGAGTTTTCGAAGAGCGAGCAAGCAGGTTTCAAGCATCCCTGAACACGAATCAGACGTTTTTGAGGTGATGTCTGTGTGCGTGTGTGTGTGGAGACGATATCTCACGGACGAATCAAGCGATTCGAATAAAATTTGGTACAAAAATCACAATCAGTGAATAAATACTGGAAGTCTATTGTTTTCACACGCAATCGAATGTTCAGAACCCTCCTAAATTTTGAAATGAAAATTTTAAAAAAAATCATCAAAAAATTAAAGCCGGAAAAATTCTTCCGGTCCTCTCAAATTCCGTTTAAGTTAGGTTCGATTGGAAAACGCGAATCAAAACACCTCTTAAGTGACACTCTGGTCACTTCGGCTTCAGATCCTTTCCTCTTTCTTTCAGTAAAAGGAAATGATTTGTTTTCACGAATTGTAAAACTTAAGATCGCCCCCACTAATAGACTCTGTCTGTTTCACAATATACGAAACTATTTACCACCGACCAAGAACACTTTATCTGGAAAACGACTTCTGCATTCCCTCCAGAGTGACTGTAACTAGTACAGCAGAAAATAAATTAATTCCAGACTCATCTAGCTGCAGAACTTTAAGCAAACACCTTGAGGACATAAAACTTTTTCCAGACTATTGCGTCTAGTGTTTATCTTGAAATCGGAAGAAATAATGCAACATTAAATCTTTAATGATATCTACTTTCTGTTTCGTACTCGTTTACGTACAAACATTTTTCTACTTAATACTGTATTCCTTAAAAATAGTATGTACTGCCTTTGTTTTTCTACTTTTTAAGATTTTCCGACTTATAGCGAAAGTACCTGTTTAATAAACAAGTTCTACGGTTGTTATCATGTTTTCCAAGATTTCCCGACGTATTTCGAAAGTACCTGTATCAAAATTTTATATTTGTTATTCCAGACTTTCAAGACAACAAAACTATTCAACTGTTACTATATTTCTCGACTTCGGTCGATTTTATTAGACTGTCCGATTTTATACTTTCTTTCTCTTCGATTATACCAAACTCTAAAAGTTCCCAGCCATCCGTACAACTGCTTTAAAACGCAAGGTGAGCTAGATGGTTTGGGTAATAAAAAGAAGGGCTTAACGAATATCATCGGTCGTCCAAACAGTTACTTGACACCTTCGCATAGGTCGGACGGTCTGGATCGGAAGAAAGATTAAAAGTTATATCTGTCGCTAAAGCTTAATGGTTATCTGTATTATAACTTCTAGAAATATCTCATATCTCGTAGAATATTCGTTTCTTCAAGGTGTTTCTCGAACCTTCGAAAAATCACCAGATCTGACCCTCCGAACTTCAGCATCTGGAAACCCTAGCGTCACATCATAGGAAAGTTTACTTGTACAGATGTTTACTCCATCTTGTTTTCAAAAGAGACTTCAGTAGAAGCATTTTACACGTTCATAACAATACTCCTTAAAAAGTAGGCGAATAACATCACTACAAATAATGGGTCGCGGAGACGTATATATTCAAAATATTTTTACTTATTTTGAAGAAAATGAAACTTTGTTTTCACTGTGTATGCATCCTGTATTGCTTAAACAATGGTCCATTACGATTAGAGATGTTCATTGTGCCTTATATGATTTACTTTTAACATATATGATATAATTTGATTTGTGTACTTATCTTATGTGTTATCATTAATTAGGGAGTATTACCCACGACAGGGTTCTTTCATTTTGGGTAATGGCATGTTTCGTGTGAATTATGTATATAGGTTGATCTATAGTCAAGTATATATGTTTGGATATAAGCACGTTTGTGTAAATATTATATAACTATATTTATCTTTAAAATTTAGTTTGGATAGTCATGTGACATATAAAAATTGTTTAACATATATTATACAGGCCTGCAAAATTAGAGTTATGGAAAGTTATCGGGAAACTATTAACATTACTTAATTGCAAATAAACATTACTTAAAATGTTCCATAAACATTTTTGGAATGAAAGTATTGTAAAAAATATTTTTAAATAAAGTAATTACGGATTAATATACGTGCTGATAAATAGTTATATTTCCTTGTGGTGTATTTTTCTTTTTCCTTCAAAACTGCTTTTCGAACATTTTCTGCGAAATTATTTTCCCGGATCGTCCCTGTATAACATCCAGCAATAGTTCGCCATGACATTCCACTTGCCCTGAAACTTTCTCCTTGATGTGGAATCGCTTTCCTTGGCCTTCGCTGCCGGCTCAAAGAATCTCAGGAAAGTATTTTAAGTGAGAGTTGAGGAACTGCAGTTTTAAGCTCATAGAGCATCCCAAATCCTTGAATTTCTGTAGCATATCTTCCACAATTACTTTATAGTTCGGGTCCTTGTTAACACTTTACAACAAAGTTGAAAAGTGTTTATGACTTTGTTCATTCTGTCTGTCTGTCTGTCTGTCTGTCTGTCTGTCCGTTAGCACGATAACTGCCGTAAAAATGACTTAATCAAAATGAAATTTTAGTATGTTGTTCAGACGGTCTGTAGGACCTATGGGAATATAAATGAATAATATCACACAATTAGTTTTGGATTGAACCCGGGTTGAAAAAATGAAATACATTGAGCCCTATGGGACCTAATTTTTCTAACATTTTTTAAGCGGATTTAAAATTCACAAATTGCTTCGAAAATTTTAGGTAATAGTCAAATTGTTCCATAAAATATATAAAAAAAAATTCAGCTAAATATATTCAGTAGTTTTTTAAATAAAAATTAAAATAATAATTACACATCTTATATGAAACGATCACGTGACCATGATATGAAACGATCACATGACCCACTTCAAAATGATGTATGGCATCCATCTTGTTTCAAATTCGCGATTTTTTAAAGTTCTTTTTAATTCATATTGAATGTTGTATCCATCCTAAAACTACTTTATTTCTGCTTAAATTCTGTGCATCTACATACTAAAACAACTCAATGACAATATATTTAAGTTTAAATTCTCATTCAAATTTGATTATTTCTACAATTAAGCCTATTTTTCACCTATGTAAAATGTAAACAGCAAAATATGTAGAATGAGTTGTATTAGAATTGCTGTATTTCTTTAACACAAAATAATTCAGTCCATGGAGTCTGCATGGCTGATATGAATGAAATATTAATTGATTTTATAAACAGAAGGACGATTTTTTTCGATGAAGTTTTAAGCATAAAGTTTATGAATTGTAGCTCCATGGTCTTAATTTTTAAATAAAATAAATTATTATAGTATTGTGACGAATGAAATGGAGAAAGTTATGAATGAAATCCTGTTTTATAGAGAGATCCAGGCGTGTTATTTTTTCTATGACGTCATTTGAATTAATTTCAGTTGTTTTCAATGAAGTTTTCAAATATAATAAATTATCGTAGTATTATGATAGATTTAAAAATATTACCGTGGAATGTAATGCATTTTAGAGATATTTAAACCACGCAATTTATATTTCAATGCCGTCATTTGAATGAAGTTCATTTTTTTCAATGAAGGTTTAAGTTTTCAAATATAATAAATCAATGTAGTATTGTGATAAGTTTTAAAATATTACCGAGGAATGTATTGCATTTTCGACTTTTTTAAATAAAATTGCATTGAAGTTGGAAAGTGTTTCATAATCAATGCTTTAAGCATGATTGATCTTTCTTGTTATTTCCTTAAAATTGTGTCACCACCTCTTTCAAAGCTTTCCAAGCTTCTTTTTCAACACTTTCTATTTTTTTCTTCCAATAGTTTATCCTGTCTTGATGTCCGGACCGACAAAAATACCTTCTTTCAATTTTGTTGCACATGAACTCGGGAATGTTGCACAGATGTATTTAAAACACTCTCTTTCGACAATGACAAATTGCTTTATATATCCCAGCTTTATGTGAAACAGGGTAAAAGGATTTTTTCCGAGCAATATCCTTATTTTTTTATGATTTTTAATTTCCCTGCAATACATGGCAATGTATAGGGAAAGTACTGGAATCATGCCGAAAATCGCAACTCGAATTTTCGACGGATCTACACATTTTAACACCTCTAGAATACGATAAAACCATTTTTAGCTTGACGTCTGTGTGGGTGTGTCTGCCTGTGCAATGTATGTATCCACTCTAACTAAAAAACTAATGGACCGAATTTCATAAAATTTGGTAAATAAGTCTGTTGTGGGTGATCCTGTTGCTGATTAGAATTTGGTATAATTCGGGAAAAAATATCCTGCCTTTTTTTTTTTTTTTTTTTTTTTTGCGACATGGCCCGCAAAAATCATCAAAATCTAAAATAAAAGACTACGTATACTCAAATTTATCAATTAAATGCTTGTTGTATACGTAATTTTTGACTATGAAAAGAATAAGATCAACCCCATTACACTAGGACTAGCCGTTCTCGGGATATTTTAGTTTTTTTTGCACTTTCGCTTCGTCACCTTTGAAAATAAGTCCAATTACCAAATGAAATCGAAAACTGGATTAAAAGTGCAAATTCGGTGTCATTTAAAATAATTATGGGTGTTGTTTTGTGCAATTAAACTCAATGAATTATTGAAAAAAGAAAAGAGAGAGTGAATATGAGTCTGCAAGGAAAGTCATGTACTGCCCACATCAGATTTTTTACTTCTACGTTCTAATGTGACTCTTGCTGACCATTCCTCCTTGATCCTGTTGATCTCGGCTGTCCCATTCGCACAAAGAGAAAGAGTATTTGGCGTACCCACTATGTTGTCCTGAAATCAAAGTTATGACGATATATATATATAAGATCACCACAAACTGTCCATCCATGATCATTGCATTTAAGCTTACTGGGAAGTAAGGTTAAATTTTTCATATCGTTCTTTCAAATGCACTGAATATCTGACTGGTACCGAAGCGTACTTATCGTTATTATGGAGAAGCACATCTTTGAGGTTTTTATTCGAGAAATCGAAAAACAACCTCCAATCGGGACTTCCTATTTTACTTTGAATGGGTTTATCAATCCGGGAGTATCACTATACAGTAAACTAAATCACCTTTTATTCTTCCCTCCCTCCCTGTCTTAAGCATGAAAAGTTTCGTGAAAATTTCTTTATTTACCATAAAAATGCACTTCAATAAAGCACTAATACAACTAAGTAACTGTAAATAATGTAGAATTAAAATAAATATATTTATTTTTATTGTTAAAATTAAACGCATTAGTATATATCAATGTGCTTAATTTTAATCCAAATTCTACTAAAAATTGGAAATTGAGTATAAAATGGGTGGGTGATGGAATTATTTTACTATTTTTGTCTGAACTGAGCGCTTAAAAATATATAAGAATCAATTGTTACTTCTGAGACAACTTTTACATCGCAGGCCTGTGTTACTTATGATATATTTAAACATAGGAGTGCATGTCATGTATGTTTTTGTATTTTAGTTTATTGTATTGTATGTAGATGCAAGAGTATTTATTGCGATAACCTATCATTTTCTTTTGGTATCCGCAGTATCTTGAATTTCAAAGCAAGTTAGATACACCCCCCACCCCTCTTCATTTTTCCAAGTTTCACAGGTATTTATGTTCCTTTTTGATTAGATTTATATTTCGGTGCGAACTTGCATTAACTTATGTGTGTATTGTTGATGTTTATATGCGCGTTCACAAATATATGTTTTTTAACTTTTCCTCCCAAATTTCCATCTCATAGTTATAACATGCATTATAATGTTCTATTTTATTTTGTTATGATCCAATAATGCATTTCAAATTCCGTGGTGAGGCCTAGTCAAATTGTGAACTCAATGTGTCAACCCCTCACTCACGGTGGTTGATTGATTGATAGCATCGACCCCAGAACAGAACCTGACCGGGTCAATTTTGATCAAGATGACTATTTTTCACGCCAAGTGCCATACACTGTTAAACAAAATAAGGCGACAACAACTTATTCCTATAATGGTGTTATTTTCTCTGTTTTGAGCAGGATTAAAAATACTAGTTTGTATTATCGTTTCTCACTTTATCAAACTCTTTATTATTTGTAGAAAACGTGGTGTGCTGCATGCAACATATTCTTGTCTGTTCTTCTCGGTAGAAGAAAATGATTTACTTTCACGGGTTATAAAATTCAATATCGCCTTAACAAAACCCCACTTCACATCGTAACTGTATCTAATGGTCACTATTTCAAAATATCTGGGCCCATTGACTCCCAACTGAGACAGTTTTATCTCAAACATGACCTCTATATCGCCTTTAAGGAGGTTCTATCCAGTACTACAGCAAACAAATTCATTCCAAAGTAATCTAGATGGAGGGAACGTCTTAAGAGTGAGCGTCAGTAAATCTTCTGCCCTATCCGCGCTTTATTAACATTCGCAGAACACATTTTTCGCCGAAATTCTGCTCAAACAGTTGCGAAATATTTTCTAAAAAGTAAAATGCAATGCTTAGATTATATTAAAACTAAATTTCATGCTCAATAAAATATAGAATATATTTCTTATTTTAATCCAAAACATTTTTGGTGCTGCCATCTGTTGTAATTTAATTCATACCCACTAATTTTATTTTTTAATAAACATTTTTAAATATATATTCCTTCTAATACAGTATTAAATACAACAACAGATCATATATAATAATGCCACAATCACGGAAAGGTAATTTCTCATTCTATAAATTTGATAAAGGGATCTGAATGTACATCACTGAGGACTGCAGCCTTGTCTTCAAGTCCAAGTTCCATTACCTTTTCGTAATTGTGGCATTATTATATATAATATGTTGTATTTAATACCGTATTAGAAGGAATAAGCATTTAAAAATGTTCATTAAAAAATAAAAATAGTCGGTATGAATTAAATTACGACAACAGATGGCAGCACCAAAAATATTTTGGATTACAATAAAAAAATATATTCTATATTTTATTGAGTATTAAATTTAGTTTTAATATAATCTAAGCATTGCATTTTATTTTTCAGAAAATATTTTGCAACTGTTTGATCAGAATTTCGGTGAAAAACGTGTTCTGCGAAAGTTAACAAAGCGCGGATAGGGCAGAGGATTTACTGAGGCTCACCCTTAAACATATTTTGTAGTTAAAACTTCTGCGAAAATTATGCGTCGTGTTTATCTAGAAATCGTGAGAAATAATGCATATTTAGCCATTATTTGCATCTTATTTTAGTTATATATTTGTTTAAACCAGCGGTGCCCAACCTTTGGGTTATCGAGATGTGTATTTGATATGTGATTCTGTTAACGATCCACTTTTATCTGTATATAACATAATATAGTATCAGGGGCGTATTTAAGGAGAGAGAGTAGAATTTCACAGAAAACTTCAAATTCTACTCAAACTCTAGAATTCACCAGTGTTTTAATCGAATAAATTTCTTTAATTTGATACATTTTACTTTTCACCACGCTGAAAATGAATAGTTAATCAAAATATATATATATTACATTCAACGTTTTAAAGAGAGTTAAAAGTAAAATTTAATTTTCGTTCCAGTAAAGTGCAAAGCTCAAAATTTCGCATATTACCCAAAATCATCCAAAGATCTACTTGAAAAGCCAGGGCAATCAGGTGGATCAACAGACCAAAAAAATGTATTATCTAAAGTAAATCGCCCAAACTACTGCAAAAATAGCTAAAAAGTGAAATCTCTGTTAAAAATATTGCATGCAACCAATTAATAAATTTAAACCGTCTAGAATACAAAGACAAAACAGCGTTACCAACAAATGAAAACAGGTATACCTTAGTAAATAGCTGCATCGCCTGACCTGGAAATCCGTTGCATACGAAAATTGGAGACGATGAACAGGGGAGCCTGGGACTCATTCTAGAAAACCAATTAATTATGAATGAATTCAAATCAAAAGAAAGCTCTAGATTTTATTGTTTTATCTATATCAAAATTCTATGACTATATCAGAACTCGTTGATGTCGTCAAAATTATGTGCTACATACATACGATTATTTCCTGTTCCTCTCAGTAGGAGAAAATCATTTGTTTACACGGGTAATAAAATTCCATATAGCCTTAACATAACCTCACTTCGCATTGTAACTCCATCTCGGGGCCACCATTTCAAATTATATGAACCCATTTACTCCCAACTGAGATCATTTTATCTCGAAAATGACCTCTATATCGCCTTCAAGGAGGCTCTATCCAGTACCGTAGAAAATAAATTCATTCCAAAGTAATTTAGAGAGAGTAGAGATTTTAAACACATTTTAGAGTTAAAACTTCTTCCTGAATTATACACCTAGTGTTTATCTTGAAATCGGGATAAATAATGCGTATTTTAACCCCCTATTTGTATCTTCTTTTAGTTATCTATTAGTTTAAACCCGGGATGCCCAACCTTTGGAGCATCGAGATATACTTTTGATATGCAATTAAATATCGCCTCTTATCTGTAGCTAACATAACATATCATCAGGGACATATTAAAAGGGTTTATTCCCACTTCATCTCTTCCCATTTCGTCCCTTGCGCTACCCTTTTTTAAAATAGTAGCATTTCATCCCTTATCCAATGTACCCCTGTTTCTCACCCTTTCTCCCAACTGAGAGGGGTGCAAATGACTCCCTAGGGGATGAGTTCCGAGGAGAACAAATTAAAAATATTGCTTGTAAATATGCTGTTTGGCGTTATTTAAATATATTTAAATAATTTAGATAGAGTAAATCCTGTCTTGTCAGATATCCCTATGAAATGGATACTTATAATTGTTTTGTAGTACCATGAATATATATGTTTATGTAGTGGTTCTTGTGCAAACCCTTAATTGACGAACAGAGTCCAAAACTTTTTAACCTATCACTTTCTCTAGTATTGTAAAGTACTCTCTAGTAGCAAAAGTATTATAACTTAGTCAAACATTATAATTCCAATTTTTGACCGCTTTACAAGTTTGAATTTCAATATAACGTTTTTAGGGTCATATATTTGTATATATCAGTAAGTGTGTACAGTAGCATAGGCAAAGGGGGGGGGGGGGGTTAAGAGTCATACCTCTTTTTGCTTGAAAAATTACATAAACGAAACTTAGTGTTTTCAACATCCCAAGATCCTGGCTATGTGTATGTGTGTGTAAAGGCCTTACAAAAGGCCTTTACACACACATAGATATACATAAAGGCCGTGTGTCAAAGGTCTGCACCAGTCAAAAATTCAGTTTCACTTTCACCCCACCCGACAGAGTCAATGCTTAAACCCGGCCCGAGCTCGAAGAACTTTACAGGTGTAGAACCCGAGCCCGGCCTAGCTATGTTCAAAGACCATTGAATCTCGGCCCAGTCCGGCCCGAAATAATTTATATTCAAATGTGCTAAACATCTGAATTTGGAAGGTTTGAAAAACGCAGAATTTTTTTAAAAACACAACCCACCCGAATTTTATTGGGCTTTGTTGGGTTTTAGTGGGTATTTTCCAGAAACTCTTAAACTTTGATTTCCTCATATATGTTCTACTTAAATTTATCATTTACTAGTGAAAGCTGGGGAACATTTGTGGAAAATGTTGAGTGTAAATTTGTAAAAGTAATTAATAATGTAACTAGCTTTCAAAATTTTCTTCAAACTCAGACCAAGTTCGGGAACTGGAACTTGCGAGCCAAACCAGTAAAAATCTGAAATTTTAGCCCATGCGAGTAATTAAAAAAATATTACATCCGATTTTTTTAGCCATTTTTATACGAAATTCCATATTGAAACTTTTAAATTCAGAAAAGTAAAAAAATAAAGAATTTAGTAGATATGAAATAATTAAATAATTTAGTAGTTATGAAAAAGAAAACATAATGATGAAATTTTAACATGAAAATGATGAGTTCATATTACTTGATAAAACTTAAAAAAATGACCGAAATATTGCGATCAAGATAATTTAGAAATTGCTTATAAATAATTAAACAATAAAACAGAAATTTAAATGAATAAAAAATCACCTAAAGTTATCGCTTAAATTAAGAAAAATTAGTAGCCTGCAGTCTTAATAATAATAAAAGCAAAATTTTATATCAAATGGTCATTCAACTTAGAAATACAAAAAAATGAAATGCCAATATCAAAAAATTTGAAACAAAGAAAATGACACGCAAAATCGGAAATAATTGGTGATTTCAGTAAAAAATAAAACCTGAAAAATGCTAGAATGATCGAGTAGGGAAGGGAATTTAAAATTGCATCAAAAGTATTTAAGTGCTTTAAGGTAAGTGACATTTTTAGGATGTCCTGATAAGCTGAATAAAACAAATTATAAATCTAGAAACTAGATTTCCTATTGAACATTTTGTCGCTTACTATTTACATTTATCTCTTATATTTACAAATATATTTCGAGTGAAAATAAGCAAAGTGAAGCAAATCATTGCTCGGACAAAAACTTTGATCTTTTCGAAAAAATATTTAAATTATTTAAATATTGAAATCATTTTATATAATCATAATATGCACTATATTTTCCTTTTCAACGAAATAAGTAAAAAAAATTGTTTACATATTTAACTATTAGGTTTGGAGATATAAACGTCCAAACTCCAAAGGATTTATATTTATCGTACCGCTTCGATTAAGATATCTAGTATTTTAAAAATAAAAACTAAATACTGTTCTGGAGTAATATAATCTCGTAAAATAAATCTGCACAATTTAATGTCCAAAGAAAATAATGTTGAGCTTTTTTATCACTTATCAATTATTAATGTTATGACAATTAGCTAATTCTTTAAAATAATATGTCCCTCATGGCATTTTTGAAAGAACTCTTAACGTTTCCTTGAGAAGAAGGCACATTTGTTTGTAATGAAAAAATGACCTAAATGTCAAAGATATTGTCGAATCGAAGGCAGATTGGGAAATTGCAAGTAAATTATTCTAAATAGAAATGAAAAACGTTTGTTCGGACAATTAGAAAAATATGTCAATGATTGTTAACCATCTTCGTGAGAAAAATTTTCAGGTTGTTCACTTTTCGAGATTTTCATTCTAGGTTGTCTTCATTAACAATATTAACAATAAAAAAAATTATGGGACCTACCCATCAGTCATTTTAAATATGGTGCAGTAAACGCGACCTTCATTTTACTACACTAAATATTGAGTTTTGTATAGCGAGAATAAAGAACTTCCTTTTTGGAGCTTTAATTTAATTATTGTAATATAATGTTTTGAATAGCAATGTCATTTAGAATACTATAGGAATGTGCACCTGATGGTAAATTTTAAGTTTCTTTATAATGTATTTTCAATACGAAAACGGGAATACTGCTAGTTATGTATAAAATAGATATAAACGAACATAAATCTTCCCAAAGGGAAATTATCTTTACTGTATATTTTTTTAACAAAGTAAAGTTATTCCAAATGAAATGGCCGCAAGGGGAACAAATCTCAATCCCTCCAACAGGCGAGGAGGGTTGTGAAGAGAAGAGACTAGAGCTCCTCTACTACAGGCTGACTTATCAAACATATTGAAGCCCATAAAGTTCCATACTACAGTTACAGATATTATAAAACAAGTGTTTAAAATAAGTATTTTATATAAAAAAAGAAGTTTCAATTAGAAGATTGTAGAACTTAGCTCGCACAAGTATGCTCCAGTACCGGATATCCAATTATTTATTAGTCATTGTTTTCTTCTTTCTTCGTTTCTGGGAAAGCGAAATAGAACTAAACCCTTTGTAGAATGATTAGATCAGTTCGGTGCAGAACAACCACCCATAATTATTTCAATTATACTTCCTAAAGTAAAAATACGAATAGAGCTAATGCTAATGGATTGCGCTTTCAGCTATGGTGGGCTTCAATATGCTTGATGAGTCAGCTCGTATATAGAGGAGCCTTAGAAGAGACTATTGGGGAGCGCACACAATTTTCCCCTCTACCAACAGGTGAGGACCTCAAGTTAATTAGGAGGGGTTCAGACAGGACGAAATGGGAATAACAAGAGACGCAGGATAAAATGGGAAGAGATCAAATGGGACATCACCATTAAAAGGAGAGAGGGGCTCTTAACTTTTCCCTCTGTGCTGAAAACTTTCAAGGAAATCTCAATAATATTGTATATTGTCGTCTTTAGTTTTTTTAGACGAAATTATTTCCGATACCCATAGCAAATATAAATTCAAAATACGACTCAAATATATCCCGTAATTTAAAGAAAGAGAGAGAAGGCAATACTGCTTTCTTTAATATTCACTGTTATACTAATAGAGGATGTAGAATCTCACGAAAAACTTAACATTGGGCTTTATATATCCACCACACTTTTAATAAATTCATTTAATTTGAAATGTTTATAATTTCCTAAACCGTCTCTTAATTATTTCTGTGAAACAACACATTTCAAATGAATAGTTAATCAAAATGTAAATATATCACTCGTTTACTTTAAGAGGCTTTAAGCTGATATTTAATTTTTGTTCCAGTCAAACACAACGCACAACTCTTCATTTACTCCGAAATCATCCAAAGATCGACTTGGAAAGTCATGGCAATCAATATAGTGTATCGCGATCGACCCGTTGAACAACACTTGTTTAAACTAATAACTGGTATTATCTAAAGTAAATCACTCAACCGGCTGCTAAAATAGCTAAAAAGTAAAATCTCCGTTAAAAATATGGCATCCAACAAATAAATAAAGGTATCGAGCGTGTCTGATATAAATACAAAGCAACCTCACCGACAAATGAATGCAGACATAAAGGTGGATTCATTTTGAATGCATCCGAATCAAAAAAAGGCTCTAGGTTGAATGAGTGTTTTCCTCTATATCGAAATTCATTGATTTGTATGAAAATTTATGTGCTGCATACATCATATTCTTTGCTTTTCCTCTCAATGGGAGAAAATGATTTGTTTTCACGGGTTATAAAATTCAATATCATTCTAACAAAACCCCACTTCGCATCGAAACTGTATCTAATGGCCACTATTTCATAATATCTGTAACCTATTTACTCCCAAATGAGAGTGTTTTATCCCGAAAATGACCTCTGCATCACCTTCCAAGCTTCTCTATCCAGTACCACAGAAAATAAATGCATTCCAAAGTAATCTAGAGGGAGTGGAGATCTTAAACACATTTTATAGTTAAAACTTATTCGATAATTATACGTCTGGTGTTTATCTTAAACTCGGGTTAAATAATGCATCTTTTAACCCTTCTTTTAGTTATATATTAATTTAAACCATTGATGCCCAACCATTGGGGCATCGAGATGTACTTTTCATATACAGTTAAGTTAAAGATCGATTTTTATCTGTAGCTAACATAACATATCATCAGGGGTGTGTGTAAACGGGGATGAGATGTCTCAACCTTTTTCTCCGAACTGAAAATTTTCAGGAAAATCTCAATGAAATTTTATATTTTCGTAAGTTATTTCAGACGAAAATATCCTCGAAACCCATACCAAATGCCTATTCAAAATTCGAATCAAATATCTCATAATTTAAAGAGAGAGAGAGGGGGTGGAGAGAGAAAGTAGTTTTACTTTAATTCGCAATGTTGCACTGGTAGAGGGTGTTGAAGACCCAAACCGTCCGACTCGTCCGAGGACTTGAGCAACTATTTGGGGCGGCCGAATTGGTAGAGGGTGTGAAATTTTACAGAAAATTAATACTTTCTTAAATTTTTACCACTTTTTAAATTAAATAAATTCATTTAATATGATACTTTTTTAATTTTCCAAATCAGCGACTTTTAAAGTGCGTTTCATAGAATCCTTCGGGCTCTGCTGCACGTTGCTTTCGTATATTCTCTAAATGTTAAAAAAAAAATATTTAAAATTTGAATACATAGCTTGGACCATAATAGAATTTTTCTCAGTTTGGGGATCCGCCATCAAATTGAATTTCAAAAGAGTTCCACGACCTAAAAAAATTTCAGAAACACTGTTCTAAAACATCTTTTACTTTTTTCTATGAAGTACGACATTTAAAATAAATGATTAATTAAAATGTAAATATATTTAACCTCACTCGTTTACTTAAGGAGAATTTAAGGTAATATTTAATTCTCGTTCAGGTAAAAACACAACTGAAAACTCCTCATTCTTCTCCAAAATGATCCAAAGATTGACTTGAAACACCATGACGATCAACTGGTAGATCGCGATCGACAGGTTGTATAACACTTAGACCAAATAATAGTATTATCTAAAGTTAATCGCTCAAAATGCTGCAAAAATAGCTAAAAAGTAAAATCTCCGTTAAAAATATGACATGTAGCAAATTAATAAACATATTAACCGTTTAGACATAAAGACAAAGCAACATCACCGACAAATAAAAGCAGGCATAGCTCAATAAATAGTTGCATCACCTATCCCAGGAATGTTACATGAAAATAGAAGAAGATGAAAATAGGAACCTAGGACTTGCTCCATAAAGCCAATTACTTTTAAACGAGTTCAAATCAAAAGAAAGCTCTTGTTTGTATTGTTTTCAACTATCAAAGTTCGTTGATTTGTAGGAAAAGTTATGCGCTGCATACCTCCGATTTTTTCCTTTTCCTCTCAGTTGAAGGAAATTATTTGTTTTCACGGATTATAAAATTCAATATCGCCTTAAGAAAACCCCACTTCACATCGCAACTTCATCTAATGGCCACTATTTCAAAATATCTAGGGCCATTGACTCCCGACTGTGAACGTTTTATCTCAAAAATGGCCTTTACATCGTTTTTAAGGAGGCTCTATCCAGTACTAGAGAAAATAAATTTATTCCAAAGTAATCTAGAGGGAGGAGATGTCACTTTGTAGTTAAAACTTCTGCGATAATTATGAATCTACTGTTTATCTTGAAATTCAGAGAAATAATGCATATTTTAACCCTTATTTGCATTTTTTTTTTTTTTTAGTTATGAATTAGATTAAAACAGTGATGCCAAATTTTGAGACAAAGAGATGTACTTTTGATTTGAAGTTAATTTAAAAATCGACTTTAATCTGTAGCTAACATAACATATCATCAAGAACATATTCAAGGGAAGTGAGCAGATTTTCATAGAAAACTTAAAATTCTACATTAAATATCTACCACTTTGTAATCGAATAAATTTATTTAATTTCATACATTTATAACTTGTTAAACTATCCTTTAATTTTTTACTTCCCTTATATACATAATGTATAAGGAAAGTATTGTGACGGGGTCGAAAATTCGAATTCGAGTTTTCGACGGGAGAGCACATTTCAAACATCTCTGATCACGAATCAAACATCTTTGACGTGATGTCTCTGTGTGTGTGTGTGTGTGTGTCAGTGAGTCTGTGGAGACGATATCTCACGAACAAATAGAGCGATTCGAATGAAATTTGGTACAAAAATCACAATCCGTGAATACTGGAAGCCTATTCTTTTTAAACGTAAGCGAATGTGCAGACCCCCCCCCCCCTAAATTCTCGAGTGAAATTTTGAAAAAATCATCAAAAAATCAAAACCTTTAATAAAGTTACGCAAATAGCCATTCCTTATGTAATTTTTTCTTATAAAACGATTGACATAAACTTTAGAACACTAGTATGAACCGTTCTCGAGATGTTGCACATTTTTTAAATAATTTTATCAAAAAATCCCATAAATTAAAGAAAATATATTAACTGTTGAGAAACATGTTCACTTTTCATATGTAATATCATCCGATAAATTGTGTGACATCATTCTCGTGGATCCAACTCTTTCCATTCATGAAAAAAAATACTTTGCGTAATACTTTTGTATTTGAATGCCAATAGTTATTTATCTGCTATAAGAGTAACTTATTTCTCCGTCCATAACGCTTGGCGAAATTTTGCCTCCGAATTTGGCGGAATGTAATAATTGGCGACTTCTAATAATAATTGGCGACGTTTTTAATGTTGCCAAATTAACAAAAATCTCGCCAAATGGATAAAAATGACACTAAATCAATAAAAATGACGACAAATTGACGAAAATTCAATATCTTGGAAAGAATATAAATATCTACTATAAGAAATACCTATTCTTTTATTGTAAAAGTATCAAATTCATTGAATTATATAAGGAAAGTCATGTGTTGCCCACATCAGATTTGTGTGTGTGTGTGTGTGTTGCTGTTGCTGAGACCCAGACCGTCCGACCTACCAGAAAGGTGTAAGGTAACTGTTTGGACGGTCGGGAAGTGCCACCCAATTTAGACCGGGACCCAGTGGGGGAGGCATCCACAGAGACCGTACCCTCCTTCCCCTACCACCAACCTCTCGAAAGGACTTACGGACCCACATGTTTAACGTGATCGTACTCCGCATGAACACGGCGGCAGTTTTGGCAGCCGCTGGAATCGAACCCGGGCCTACCGAGTGCAACTCCAGCGCGCTAACCACTGGGCCAACGAGTTGTACTTTTGATATGCAATTAAGTTAAAGATCGACTTTTATCTGTAGCTAATCATCAAGGGAGTATTTAAAAGGGGGAGGGGCTCAGCATTTTTCTCTGAACTGAAAACTATTAAGAAAATCTCAACAAAATTGTATACTCTCGTGTTTAGTTTGAGAAGAATTTATTTCCGAAACCCATAACAAACACCTATTCAAAATACGACTAAAATATATCCCGTAATTTAAAGAAAGAGAGAGAGAGTGATTGCTGCCTTTAACATACAATGTTGCAATCATGGAGAGTGTGCCATTTCATTAAAAATTTTTAAATTCTGCTTCAAATATCCACTACATTTTTAATAGAATAAATTCCTTTAATTTGATATATTTCTAATTTTTAAACCATCGTTTAATTATTTCTCTGAAGTACGACACTTAAAATGATAAAATGAATAATTAACAAGAAAAATCAATCATGCATAAGCATTAATTATGAAACACTTTCCAGCTGAAATGCAATTTCATTTAAAAATCTCTAAAATGTGATACATTCAGTGGTGATATCTTTTACATTATCACAGTACTACAGTAATTTATTATACTTAATTATACTTAAAACTTCATCGAAATATAAATCGTCTGATTCTCTATTGAAAATCAATGAATATTTCATTCATTTGTGATACATTCAGCATTGATATATTTTAAATTATCACAATACTACATTATTTTTTATTATACTTGGAAACTCAGAACTTCCTCAAAAAAGGCAATCATCTGATTCTCTATGCAAAATCAATGAATATTTCATTCATATAACTTGCATTCCAGACTCCAGAGCTAAATAATTTTGTTTAAAAAAAAAGCAATTCTTATGTAACTCACCTTACAATCGTTTGAGATATTTGCATTCGGAATAAGTTAAAATTAGACTTCGTTGAAGAAATAATAAAATTTTAGGGATCATTTAAAATCACAACTATTGTAATTGTGTAGGCACGGAATTTAGATACACAGATAATACAGATACGCAGATAATATATGTGTGTGCTTATGTATGTATTCAAAGTATTGGAATCGTGCCGAAGATCGAAACTCGAATTTTCTAAGGATCTACACGTTTCGGGACTTCCAGAACACGAAAAATTATTTTTAGGAAGACGTCTGTGTGTGTAAGGGTGTATCTGTATGTGTTTCTGTGTGTCTGTGAGGATATTGCATCCACTCTAACTGAAAAACTAATGGACCGAATTTAATAAAATTTGGTAGGTAAGTTTTTTGTGGGGAAACCCTGATGTTCATTTGATTATAGTACGATTCGTAATAAAAGAATCTGCCTTCTTTGCGAAATGGCCGGCAGAAATTGCCTTTATCCACTCTAGCTAAAAACTAATGGACCAAATTTAACACAATTTGGTGTATAATATTTCAATAACCTGCAAGTGAATTATATACCAAAATTTAACAAAATTTGTTATATAAATCACTTGTAGGTTATTCTAGTACGATTCGGGAAAAGGGAACGGGCTATTTTTGCGAAATGGCCCGCAAAAATCGTTAAATATAAAAATAAAAGACTACGTGTGCTCAATTATATCAATTAAATTCCTATTTTATACGTGATTTTTGACAACAAAAAGAATAAGACTAACCCCATTACTCCAGGACTAGCCGTTCTTGAGATATTTTAGTTTTCTTTTTGCGTTTTCGCTACGCCACTTTTGACAATAAGTCCATCTATCAAATGAGAACTAAATTTAAGTTTAACGTGCAAATTCAATGTCATTTAAAATACTTATTTATGTTATTTTGTGCAAATAAACTCAAATTATTATTGAAGAAATAAAGAGAACGTGAATATGAGTCTGCAGAGAAAGACATGTGCTGTCCACATCAGATTTTTTAACAATATTACACCAATGATTTATAGAAGTGAACGGGGATTATTTGCAGGCCATTTCGAAAAAAATGTAGGCTCTATATTTAAAGATCCACCAAATTGTTGTAGAATAAAATGTTCTACAAATTTAAGCTGTGTACCAAATTTTAATTCTCTAGGACGTAGGAAAGTGCATTAAAAACGCCATTAAATAAGTATATCATGAAAAGTTATATAAAATTAAAAAAAAAATTTGAAGAATTGTTATCTACCAAATTTATTTTAAAATGTGAAGCCTCTCTCATATACAGAATAATTTAACTCTTGGAAAGATATTTATTATATAATATATCTATTTTTTCTTTCTGGAGGATATCGCAAAGTCAGAATTTAATTGAATTCGTTTTTATCCCTATATTAAATAATTTTTAATTAAAAAACTACCTAATATATTTTACTGAAAATTTTTTTATATATTTTATGGAACAATTTGAATATTACCTAAAATTTTCGAAGCAATTTGTGAATTTTAAATCCGCTTAAAAAATGTTTGAAAAATTAGGTCCCATAAGGTTCAATGTATTTCATTTTTTCAACCCGGGTTCAATAAAAAACTAATTGGGTGATATGATTTATTTATATTCCCATAGGTCCCACAGACCGTCTGAAAAGCATACTAAAATTTCATTTTGATAAATTCATTTATACGGCAGTTATCGTGCTAACGGACAGACAGA
This sequence comes from Amaurobius ferox, assembly GCA_951213105.1. Taxonomy (NCBI): domain Eukaryota; kingdom Metazoa; phylum Arthropoda; class Arachnida; order Araneae; family Amaurobiidae; genus Amaurobius; species Amaurobius ferox. The sequence goes on along the minus strand of OX578138.1, from coordinate 12,018,074 downwards.
CAGACAGACAGACAGACAGACAGACAGAATGAACAAAGTCATAAACACTTTTCAACTATGTTGTAAAGTGTTAATAAAAATGTAAATATATTTAACCTTACTCGTTTACTTAATGAGAGTTTAAGGTAAAATTTAATTTTCGTTCTAGTAAAACACGACGTAAAAACCATTCCTTCGCTCCGTTTTCTCCATGCGCAGCCATGCTAATTGAACGGCTACATAAGTACTCACTGGATTAATTCTTCTATCCATAAGTAAACTAGAGCGAAATTATATTTGAAGAATAGAGAACTATAAATTATTCTGTTGCACCCCAACACCAATACCACCACCACCAATATATTTTTCTGGCAGCGTCGCTGTTTAAATGTTCATTTTTTGTCTGATAGGGATTATTGCGATATAAAGGGACCTAAAAAAGGGAATATTAAAATATTAATGCACAAGAAAGTCTAGTGAAGTCAGCTGTTTCAAGTAATTTGTCGAATATCAAAATTATGACACTTTGAATAGATATTCTATCTATATATACTAATTGCCAAGTGTCCGTCTGTCTGTCCGTCTGTCTGTCGCCTTTTTTTTCAGGTACTTCCCGAATAGATAAAGACTTGCAATTTGGTACACGGGTCGATCGTTTGATAAAAAAAACCTGGAAAAATCGCATTTTTCAAAAATGTTCTATAGAGAGGGTGCTCCACATCAAAACTTTCGAAAAGTGAAATGTTAGCAAAGCATACTTTGCGATGAGATAGAGACTTCAAATTTAGTGTATAGGTAAACCGTTCGAAATAAAGAAAGTGCGCTATTTCAGATTTTCAATATTTGCTACTCTAGGGGGTGTCTCGCATCGAAATTTCGATTTGTCGAACAAATGAGCAAAGCCTGCTTTAAAAATTGATAGAGGCTTGAAATTTGGTATATGGGGTAATCATTTAATAAAAACACACAAGACAAAAGAGTTTTTAAAAAATGTTACTTTAAGAGGGTTCTCCAGGGAAAAACGTTCGAAAGATGAATTGATAAAAAAATATACTTGGGGATGAGATAGAGATTTCAAATGTGGTGTACGGGTAGATAGCTCGAAAGGAAGAACATGTGCAATTTCAGTTTTCTGATATTTTCTACTTTAGGGGGTGCCGCAAACACAAATGTTTGATTTTCCGAATAAATGAGAAACGCTTTCTTTTAAAATGTAATAGAGGCTTGATATTTGGTATATGAGGCAATAATCTAATAAAAAACAAAAGAATAGAGTTTTTCAAAAATGTTCATTTAAAGGAGTGGCTACGCTACACGAAAATGTTCGAAAAGTGAAATAATAGAAAAAATATGCTTCGCGATGGAATAGAAACTTCAAATTTGGTGTATAGGTAGATAGTACAAAAAAAAGAAAGTGTGCAATAGAAAATTCCCAATATTTGTAATTTTGGGGGGATCCGCACACCAAATGTTTGAAAAGTGAAATAATAGAAAAACATGCTTTGAGATGAGATAGAGACTTCAAATATGATGTATGGGTAAAGCGTTCGAAAGGGGAAATGTGTGCAATTTCAGATTTCCAATATTTTCTGCATGGTGCCGTGGAGGTGTCGTACACCAAAATGTTCAACTTGCCGAGAAACGGCTCCTTTAAAATTTGATAGAGGCTTGAAATTTGGCACATGACCTAATCATTTGATGAAAACACTCAAGACGAATATAGTTTTTCAAAAATGTTCGTTTAAGGGGTGCTCCAGAGAAAAACGTTCGAAAGGTGAATTTATAAAAAAAACATGCTTCGGGATGAGAAAGAGATTTTAAATGTGTTGTACCGGTAGATAGTTTGGAAAGAAAATCTGTACAATTTCAGTTTTCCAATATTATCTACTTTAGGGGGTGCCGCACATCAAAATGTTCAGATTTTCGGAATGAATGAGATACGTCCCTTTTAAAATGTGATAGAGGCTTGATATTTGGTATATGGGCCAATCATATGGTAGAAAACCCAAGAAAAAAGGAGTTTTTCAAAAATGTTCATTTAAGAGGGTAGATACTCCACACAAAAACATTCGAAAGGTGAAATGATAGAAAAAGCATGCTTCGCGATGAAATAAAGACTTCAAATTTAGTGTACAGGTAAATAGTTGGAAAGGATGAAAGTGTGCAATTTCAGTTTTCCAATATTTGCTATTGTAGGGGGGAAGTGGCGCACACTAAAATATTCGATTTGATGAACAAATGAAAAACACCTCCTTTCCAACGTGATAGAGGCTTGAAATTTAGTATATGGGCTATTCATTTCATAAAAAAACACAAAATGAATGCAGTTTTTCAATGTTCATTTAAGGAAGCGCTACACAAAAAAAAGTTTGAAAGGTGAAATGAAAGAAAAAGCATGCTTCGTAATAGGATAGAGAGTTCAAATTTGGTATACGGGTATACCGTTCGAATAGAAGAAAGTGTGCAATTTCAGATTTTCAGTATTTGCTACTTTAGGGGGTGTCACACACCAAAATGTTCTATTTGCCTAATACACGAGAAACGCCTACTTTAAAATTTGATAGAGGCTTGAAATTTGGTATATAGATTAATCATTTGATAAAAAACCAAGACGAATAGAATTTCACAAATGTTCATTTAAGAGGGTGCTCCACATAAAAGCGTACGAAAGCTGAAATGATAAAATTGCGTGCTTCAGTATGAGATAGAGACTTCAAATTTGGTGTGCGGGTAGATAGTTTGAAAGGAAGAAGGTGAGCAATTTCAGTTTTCCAATATTTTATTCTTTAGGGGGTTCCGCACACCAAAATGTTTGATTTTCCTAATAAATGTCAAACGCGAATTACTCAAAAATTTACGTTATTCGAGGGTTGTTTAATGTGGAACCGTTGATTTTCAACGGGTATTCGGCTAGTCACTTATTATTTGCTTAAAGATCTTGACATTCCTCTATGGACGGTCCCGCGTGAATGCATTAATTTCTCATGCGTTACAATATATTAATCAAGTCAAGTAAAATATATTATCAGTACAGCCCAGATACTTTTGCAAATTGCCGCAAAATATATTTGTGAAAGTTTTGTCGTCATTAACTCGTTGTGAGCACGGTAGTTTGGCCTAAGAGTTTTTCAAACGCTGTAATTTTTAATATAGCTGTATTTACTCACGATAGATGGCAGCACTTCATATTTTTAAAGAGGATTTTATTAATCAAAGTAGGTTCAAAACTTGTATTAAAACTAATTATAAAAGGAGCTTCGTATAACTACAGCATATTGACGATCTTTGTATAAATATAAAATGTACATAATAAAAATATATATTTTTAATGTATTCTGTTATTGCACGGAGACTTTCTATATTCTCTTCAAAATTTATATGTTCCTACTAAGGTTCCTATATATAAGACATGGGCGCCCATAGGAGAGGGCAAGGGTTTGCACTTGCTCCCTCCTGAATGCAAGGTCATAAAAGAAGTCAAGCTAGTTGATATTGTACATCTTATCCTTGATTTTACCTTCCTCCCCTCCTATGGAAAAGTTTTATGGACGCCCATGAAGTAAGAACTAGTACGTAGCTATGAACTAAGTATCTAGTAAGAATTAAGGCTCCTATGAGGTCCTTAATAAGCCAGACATCTATCTAGGCTAGTGATTCCCCATCAGGGTTCCGTAAGCCCTAGGCCAGAATTTGCCAAAAAACAAGAAAAAGTACAACTTGCCACCTCTTTTGTAATTAAGTAAAAGAATTAAAATTATTAAGGTTTTTTAACTTGACTATTACACGAAAGTTTTACAAAATATATGCACATGTTTGTTTATAACCAGTATTAGAGTCGTATTCGCCCTTTTTTGATAAACAATAATGAATAAATATAAAGGGTAATAAATGCTCTTGCAATATTTTGTTTTAGTTAATTATTAAGTAAATTATTACTTATTAATTCTACTATTTTATATGCCTATTATGTCATTCGCTTCCATGGAATCTCATATGTGTCAACCAGGTAGGGATTCCCTGGAAACTTACCAAATGTTTCAAAAATTTCTCCAAAGAAAAAAGGTTGGGCCTCACAAGCATACTTAAAATACAAAAAAAAACCGATATTTTTATACTCAGTTATAGTGGCTGAAAGGGGTGTGCTATTGTCTCATCTAGAGTAAATAAAAATTATGTCGGAGTTGGTGTTCTTTTATTTTTATAATGTGACATGTTAGGGACCAGATACCAACCAACCAACATGTATAAATTTCTATACACAGACATGTGCATATAGAAATTTATCGAATTTATTTGCTGCTCGCTTCCGATAATATATTCAAATGTGGTCGAATGCAGGCCATCCCCGACTCGAAAACAGTTTTGTAAAGATGTAATTTACACAACTAAAGTCAACATAATAATTTCATGTAGTTTTTTTTGTTTTTTCTAATTTCAATTATCATATTTTTCCAAAATTTTATTTGAGAGGTGAAATACATCCTAACCCAACTCATGAATTTGAGCCGAAAACGTACAGTCCTCTACTGTGTGTGTATTTAATCAGTATTTATTATTTTTGCTTATCTCATATGTTTTCAGTTATTGTCAAAGGTATTTTATCTTTAACTTTCATCTATAGATGGCAGCACTAAAAAACGCAAAAAAACAGTTAAAAAAGGTTTAAAATAAAAAGTTTATATGCCACACATTTATTTCTAACTTCATGATACCACAATATTAACTACTATACAAAAATTTAAATTTTTATCATTTCTTAAAGATAAAAGGCTAATTTATCCATTTTACTTATTTTTAAAACGGTCGATTTTTCACTTACGTCCCTACAAGTTAAAAATTCACACAATAAACACTCTATTACTAGGTTAAGAATTTCGAGGATCCTCTATTTCTAATAATAAAAAAAAATAACACAAAAATTCAAATTCAGATATTTACAACCTGTTTATTGAAAAAATAAGCTTCTCAGCCCAATGCAGGACCGCTCATAAGGGAACAGATATCAAGTGACTTGGATACCATGGGACTCATCCATGGGAGAATAAAAAAGATATATTAGTCTGTGGAAGAATTTATTTACTTATATTAGTCTGTGGAAGAATTTATTTATTTATTACCTAAGCCGTCCAGCTCACCCAAAGGGTGTAGAGCAGTTATAAGGAGCAACCGGGAAAAACACAGAAAACATCACATACACACATATATATATATATGGGCGTATATGCAGGATTTTTTCCAGGGGTGTGCTAAATTTGATTGCATTCAAAATTCAGAGATTATTATCAACCTTAAAATATGTATTGTTGTAAAATAAATTTAAATAGATGGTATGAGCGTACATTTAAAAAATTAGTGTGCATAGCACTTTTAAAAATTAATATGCACCCATTTTTAAAAATTAGTGGGTACTACCTTTAAAAAATATTCCCCCTTTCATAACTGAATTCTAACCCTCCTGGAGACAGAGCAACTAAATTAACAAATTGGACATTCATAAACATACCAAAAGCAATCATCCTAAGTTTTCCATTTATGTATAAGTTTTAAATTGTTTTTATTAATATAATACGCATGGGAGAAAACACGCAGTTGTAGTTTAATGTTCCTAAATACGCCTATGTATATACATATAATACGTTATATGAATACAAAAATGGTTCAAATAAAAAAATGATGCAAAAATATAGAAAAATAATTTTGAATGAAAAGTGTGAAACAGTCTAAAGAAATGAGAAAAGTTAAAAAGGCGAAAGAGAAAACAAAATTATACGAACAAAAGTGGTACAATGCAAAAATGTTCCATCGATCAAAAGATAATTAAAAGCAAAGGCAACTCATAAATCAGTTACTACCATCTCAAATCCTTTTTGCAATAAGAATACAGTTTGTGAATTCTGTCGATAGATATTTTACTTTTTATACAATATTTTGGCTAGACCCTTTGTATGAGATTGTAGTTGAGCATTTTGAAATTCTGATACTATAATACACGTGGTGCGCTCTCTATGAGATTTGGTGGTTTTAATGTAGTCTCTGTAGCATTTGGTTGTTTGATATCTTCGAGTTTTGGTATTTTGCAATTTCGGGAGAGCTTAATGGACCTTGGCCTAGAAGCATTTACATAATCAGTATTCCTTCTTCTTACCTGAGATATAACTATGGATCTTTAAGTATTATATGGCATAAAACTATGGTTATATAGCAGGATTATCCATTGCCCATTGGACAAGGTTATTTCGAGCCCGGAAATATTTTCAGGTTTCCAAAATATTATTGACCCGGCAGGGTGGGGAGTCAAAATTCTATGCCAAAACCTAACGAAATGAATCTGCACAGGGCCCGATTTAGCCTAACTGGAGCCCGGGGCAGACATTCCTACGGGGCACCTCTCCACCTCTCAACATATATTAAATGAACAGAAATATTTTATCAAAAACATAATTGCATTCCAGAAAATGGTATAAAAAGTAGTTCTTACATATTTTAATTTAATTTAAATTACTGGCAACTTTCTCATGATGATCAAGAAGCCAACAACATACTCTAGAACTTGAACTGGTACTGTTTTTATTTTTTTATATATACCCAAAATGAATTTTTTTGCTGAGCAAATCTATTCCGCTGACTTTTTTTCCCCCCCAGAAAGAAGTCGTTAATTTTTCAATGTTGCAATTGTTCAATTTGAGGCTACTCTAACGTGGGGGCCCAGGGAAGCTGCCCCGTATGCCACTGTGTTAGTCAGGCACTGAATCTGCATTTATTTTTGAAGTAGAAACAACATTAAAAATTGTCGAATAATCGATTTTTAGGATTACCAATTTTCGGATTTGTGTCCTTTTGCTGCATTTATTATTCAGATGGGGCCTTTTATGAAAGTTTGCTTGGAGCTTCAGACGACGCTACTGCCCGGTTTTTTTAAGGAGTCTTAGAACCGGGTCGCCCATACAAATTAGGGGCCACTCTACAAACATTTATCACGGGCCCCTCCCACCATTTAATTTTCTTCGTTTTGTTAATATTTCATGTTTTCTCCTCCCTAAAAAAAATTATTGGAAATCCGGGCACCCTATGAAGACCGCCTCCACCTCCCCCCCCCCCCCCCCACACACACACACACACCGTCTGTCCCCCTCTGCCCTATAGGCCGTCCTGCTTAGTGGAACCCGATCAATAAAGTTTGAAAAACACTGTTATAGAGAACTAATGTAATTTTTTCCGCCAATGAGGGAGCGATTATGACTTCCAACTGATTAGGGGGTTATTACCGAATGAAGGGGGACTTTCGTTTTTCAATACGAATACGAACCCTATAGAGAATTAATATAAATTTCCACCAATGAGGGAGAGGTTATAACTCCCAGTTGCCTCCCTCCATTTGGCTCTTAGGTTTTGGCCCACGGTCAATCACCAGGGGGCATCTGGAGGGTCTGAAAAGACTTTCCACCCTACCTTCACCCCATTTTTCCTCACAGGTCCCAGAGGAGAAGTTCACATATTAGAAATATGTCCCTATTCCGTTAATTCTACCGCGTGATCGATACTATTAGTATCCAAAATTTCAGCCTAAGTCACCACGGAGCTTCTGGAGGATTTGAAAAAACTTATAATAAAAAAAAAACATTTTCTCCACCTCCAGAGACAGAATTGAAAACCCGGCTTCATTAGGTCATGTCACATGGTCGTGACAATAAATGTGCAAATATTCAGTTTTCTTTTTCTTCCACCCAGACAGTCCCGACCTACCCGAAAGTATAAGGTATCTGTTTGGACGGTCGGGAAGTGCCACCCAATTTAGACTGGAACCCAGTGAGGGAGGCGAGCATAGGAACCATACCCTCCTTCTCCTACCACCAACCTCTCAGAAGGACTTACGGACCCACGTGTTTTAACATGATCGTATTCCGCGTGAACACGGCGACATTTTTGGTAGTGGCGGGAATCAAACTCGAGTGCAATCTCCCACATGTTAAGCACTGGGCTATCGCTTCCTAAATATTCAGTTTTGTAAGTCACCGGGAGGCTGTTGAAGAGTCTGGAAAAACAAAAACATATTAAACAATTATTATATAGACTAGCTATTACCACCCGCGCTTGGCGCGTTTGAAATGGCTAGTGGTCATTCAATGTGATACACATTTCAAAAAAATGGTTCGCATAAAAAGGGAGCACATTTTATAATCTTGATAGCATGCTAAATGGGAAAATACATTGAATATTGTTTTTGCATGCGACAAAATGATTTAATGGGTTCATTTTTTCCAATTAGGAGCGAAATGATATAAAATTGCGTTTTAATTACTTCTGTCTCGTGAATATCTTGAATATCATTTCCACGTGACAAAATTATTTAATTATTGGGAAACGATTTTTAACAATTAAAAAAAAATTGTGTCGCGTTATTTTTATAAAGTTATTTATTTTTTCTAGCTTTAACTGTTAATAGCGAAAGGATATCAAATGTAGTTATTATTTCTGAGCAAAAAGCATTTTTAAAATCCGTTCGTATCTTCACCCGGCATTCAAAATTTTCCATTTATCCCGTTGATCCGGAAGCTGTGACGGATCGAATGAGACCCAAACCATGATTTTAACTGAAGTGGGAGTGCTCGATAACTAAGCAAAGTGGGTTTGAGTTCTTTTTTTTTATATGGCCTTTTCGCACCGTCACCCCTACTTCAAATTTTTAAAATTTTCTATTGATCTCAAGCTGTGACGGATAGAATGACACCCAAACTCAAACTAAGATTCTAGCTATAGCGACAGTGAAAGTGAACGATAATTCTGGTCTCATCAGTGCATATTATAAAGATAACAGAGAAAGTAGAAAACCAAGCCGACTCATCTACAGCAAAAGTCATTCGTTGGCCACAACAAATTTTTATAGCGAGGAGGATAACTGAAGCACTCCGATAAAATGTTCTTTGCTCTCTCCACTTCGGATAAACAAAACCAGGAAGAGACCTATGTACAACAGCTGAATCCACAAAAGCCCTGGACGAACAGATGACCTTGTAAACAATTTTCCATCAGAGCAGGATTTCTGCCTCCCCTAACGACACGTTTAGCAGATCCTCGCCCAGAAAGGGGCCCCTAGGAGTTGATAATAAAATTTATTATATCACTGTTTGCGGTGTTGAATGGTAGGGGGAGATGATAAGGGCTGTTAAAGGCGAACAGTCATCTGCAACTGTTGAGAGCTGGGGCGCAACGATAGAAGTAAGGGCGGATCCAAGACCGATGCTTCCTGACTAGGGCAATGAATGGCAGACAGAAATTAAAAAATTGTATTTCCCTATTGACTGATGTTGATGCTGATATTTTCTAAATTTTCAAATTTTTACACTATGCTCCGCAGAAAAGTTGGCGAAAATTTAAGGAAAAATAGCAAGGCTTATATTATAACTTATAAAATAACAAGACTTATATAGAAGAACAAACAAGTAAAATCCAGTTTCCAAATTGCACTGAAACTCTTTAGCACATCGAACAACGTAATTTCGAGTGTGAGTAATTTATGCACATTATCGTTTGCCAAATGGCAACAAGACTATGCACGAGTTCGGCGATTTGGGTCTGTTTGCATTATTCACTTTTAATAAAGTAAGATATTACGTCATTTTAAAATACCTTTTTGCAATAGCAACACTTATACACAATATTTTTGTCTTACGGGGGCCGCTTTTCCCCGATGGTGAGGGGTAGATTCACACTCGGAACCTAGAGCATTGCAGACCCGTATTATGATCTTTGAACCAGAAAAATTCTCCAGGCCGGAAGAAATAATCGGGAATGTCTTTCGTAGCAGTAAGTGACACAATGCAGTCCCGCCACAGTCATATTTTATAATTTTCAACTTATTCATTAAATCTTAAACCAGGGTATACGTACTATTTATTTACCGAAGATTCTCCGCAAGCATGCAGTTAAGCCTAACTGACAGAGCTTCCGCCATTATTCTAATGTCATTTAAGACTAGGTGTACATCTACATATAACTTGATGTACGCCTAGAAAGCTACACGTACGCTAGAAAAGTACGCCTAGAAAGCGTACATCATTTTCTTCCGTGAGGACCTTTTCCGATTGAAATTTTTCGACTTATTGAAGTCGCGACTACAGAAAGGTAAATCATGTTGTCCATTCGCACATGCATACGATGTGTATGTATTTCCTGATATGACATCCGCGTGGAATTTGGAGATTTTGTTTATATCGTGAACATGATTTCAGTTCAAAACAAACGATTTGGAAATTGAATATAGTGTTATCATCTATATCTGTATAAGTATACATCTGTATTGTTAAAGTACACACTTATATTGTATACACATTTGTATTATTTAAGTACATATATATGGAACTCGAGAAACACTTAGTGATTCGTCGTAGTTATATGTGTAATTATGTGCTTAGTCAAGATCAAAACGCCTCCATAAGAATCACAACATTTTATTGACTAACTACCAGCCGCCTTCGGCGACCAGCCTGTTCGCTACCCTTGAAAATTCTGACCGTGGAAAACTCGCTAGAGCCATAACCCCGTGAAGTTGTTGTTGAGATCCAGACCATCGGACCTACCAGAAAGGTGTAAGGTAACTATTTGGACGGCTAGGAAGTGCCACCCAATTTAGATCGGAACCCAGTGGGGGAGGCATCCACAGGGACCGTACCCTCCTTCCCCTACCACCAACCTCTCGGAAGGACTTACGGCCCACATGTTTAACATGATCGTACTCCGCGTGAACACGACGGTAGTTTTGGCAGTGGCGGGAATCGAACCCGGGCCTACCGAGTGCAATTCTCTGGCTAACCACTGAGCTACCGCGCCCACAACCACGTGGAGTTAACAAATGTTTGGTTTAGTTTAATGACGTTAAAACTAATGCAATTTTAAGATGAAAAATAATGTTCTACGGGTGGGGGGTGGGGGTCTTGAAAATTAATTTGTAAAGTGAATTTATTCTAATGTTTGTGAACTGTGGGATTCTGAGGATTTCTGTACCTGTAACCTTGGGAAAGGAATCCCTTTGATGTGTACTCACAGCCGGGATCATCTGCTCCTATGTTTTATACAGAGGTATGCTCCTCTATTTTTTGTTTTACATAAATGAAATTGTATCCGTTTGTCTCCATTTTTAGTATTGCATCGCAAATAACATGAACGTATTTTTGAGACTGATGATGTTGAATGTGAATTTAGTTTTTAAGAAATAGCGATGCTGCTTTAACGATGCTGCTCAGCGAAAAAAAGTTTTTTTTTTTTAAAGATAGTCACCACCACCACCACCACCCGATGCATAAATGCAGCGCGACAATCTCCATAACTTTATTTTTATTTATTTTTTTTATTTCTTCAGTGTTTAAGTTTTTCATTGTGGTCCCAACCACCACCCGATGTAAACAATACATCGCCACAATTCAATCCAGCATGAGCCAAAAACCTTATAAAAAGCAAACACTAATTCGGTTTATAATTGTCCCTAGGCCAAAAACCGTACAAAAAGCAAACACTTATTCGGTTTTTAATTGTCACTAGGCCAAAAACCGTATACAAAGCAATCACTGATGACATTTGTAAATGTAATTTAATACCCATGCTAATATCCTCATCAGGATAAATATATCAGCCATATACCACCAAATATCTGCTAGGCCAAAAACTGTCCCCATAACAACACCGTGCGTCTGCGCGCGCATGTGGTTGAAAAATAGAACTGCTTTCGCCGTATCGCCGAGAAATTGAAATTCATGAAGTCTTTAAAATCCGGATCCATCCTGCAGGTATTTCTGGTTATTTCTTGACCAGACTGGGCTTGTAAGAATGCCTGATGTTTGAGCTTTCTAAAAATGTAAATTATTAGTCGAAATTGTCGGTAGTTTTCCCGACGGGAGGATTTAAAAACGAAAGTTCGTTTTTCTGAGCCGAAAGTGACTTTTGTTTTAAAATCTTTAAAAAATATTAGAATTTGTCCCTGGAACTTGAAATTGATATATTTTTACTCGCAATTGTCTGCTCTTTCCGGTCGTGTAATTTGTATTTTTGTACGACGTCTGGATGGTGGAGAAAAAAGGGGGAAAGGGGAGAAAACGGTCGAAATCGAATAAAACATTAAATAACAAAAAAATAATAATTCAAATTTTAAAAATCGGTTTTCACGTGTCACCTTCCCACCCCCTAACCCCAACCCCGGGTCTCCGATTACCAAATGTCGTGGCTCTGCGACGCGCGATCGCTGAGCCTATAATGTATAAGGCAGACACACAGGCAGACATTGCTTTTTATTATATAGATCAGTTCACGAGTCTAGTACATTTCCAAGCTTTATCACCAGCATCTTCGTCGCCCCTTGAGAACATTGCATTCCGTTCATCTTCCCCGACTTTTTCCACCGTAGGGTTGCACACACTCGGCCGTAGCACGATTTCCCCCTGACGCAGAAGCATATTCTCTTCGACCTGATGCTTTTGCTTGTCCTCTGCTTGTGGCAGGATCTCGTCTTTCTTCTCAATTTCCACGCCCAAATCTGAAGTGCAGTTGGGAATGATCAGTTGAAAGTCGTAGAAATCTCCCTCTTCTTTCGGGAGCATTTCTGTTGATATTGTCTCGGTTTCTGACAGATCGTCTGAGACTTGTAGAAATTCTAACAATTTCTCGGCTTCCAATAATCGAAATCCTGACAGATCGTTTACTTCTCGGCCTAAACAAAAGTAAAACAAGAAAAGACAATTGAACACATTTTAAAGACGGACACGTAAGACCGACTCCAGACGCGATCTTGTTGTGACAAATCAGTGGCTGATAATAAAAGTTTGAGGGTTTCCACCGTTACCTCCATAAAAAGGATGCGATGGAAACCGTGAAACTTTCGCCATCATACTCTGACTAGTTGTCACAAGAAGACAGGATCTGGAGCCGGTCTATAACTGTAAAGAGTAGCAGTGAAAATTTCGGAGGTAAACCTGTTTAACCCTCAACTGTTACGGTCAAAGAAAAGCTCTTGTTGAAAAGCATACTCTAAAGTTCGTAACAGTTAATGATAAAACAAATTGACTAACACTAACATATACACTGCTCAAAACAATTAGGGGATATTAGTATGATTTTGGGAATAAACTGCTGATGAGAAAAAGTTTTGCTTGCTGATATATGATCTATAGGTGTTGTAAGCTATTAGAAAAGAAAATTACGCACAGAACAAGGAATAATTAAATTTCATTCTTGTTTTTTGTCGGAAAACAAAAAATGCACATTTTGAACATGTTGTAAAATCAAACGAAAAATGTGATTTCTCAGATAAGAACGAGTTTTAATAAGGGATATGGTTTTCCCTGCCCGAAAGTAATGGTGCACACCTGTGAGGCATGAAGTCAATGAGATTATCGAGGAGAGACTAGGGTATTCTCCCCCATTCCTGAGCGGTTTCTAGCTGCTGAACTGATTATGGAGGCGATAAGCGACCAGCAACCCTTCTCCCTAGAATGTTCCATACGTGTTCGATTGGGTTCGCGTCTGGAGAACATGTTGGTCCATTCATTCAAAGGATTCCTTCGTCGCAAAAAAAGTCGTTCACTAGCCGAGCATGATCTGGCCTAGCGTTATCATCCATGAGAATGAATTCATCCTCGATTGCTGCAACTTAAGAAACCACAAAAGGTGTTGTTGTTGTTGTTGAGACCCAGACCGTCCGACCTACCAGAAAGGTGTAAGGTAACTAACTGTATGGACGGCCGGGAAGTGCCACCCAATTTAGACCGGAACCCAGTGGGGGAGGCATCCACAGGGACCGTACCCTCCTTCCCCTACCACCAACCTCTCGGAAGGACACCACAAAAGGTGTGAAGATCTCATCCCTATATCTCTGAGCCGTCAGTGATCCATTTCTGATGACGTACAACCATTGATAGAGATACCGGCCCAGGCCATCACTCTGCCTCTTCCAAATCTGGCACTTTCATTCACAAATGCAGGATTATTCCAAATGCCACGTTCTCGCCATATTGTCAGGTTGTACTTTAAAGTGGGACTTGTCTGAGAAAAGAACATTGTTCCATTCATTTCGTCTCCATCTGAGATGACCTTGTGCCCACCTTCTGCGGACAACAAGGTAGCCCGATGTTAAAGAAACACAAACCATAAGTCTGCGAGCATGCGAACCAACACGATGGAGTCGATTTCGAACAGCTTCAGTTGAAACACTGGTGCCAGTAGCCTTCCGAGGGTGCTGTTGCAAGAGAGTGGTGTTCGTATTGCGATTTCTTCTGGCCGGTCCTCATTTTGTGTTGCTGCATGCCTACGACCTTATCCTAGACCTAGGTCATCGGCTAACATTTCCAAATTCCCAAAATCGATTCCAGAATCTGTAAATGAGACACGCCAAGCTACAATGAGTTGCGTTTGGCAAGCCTCTAAACGACCGATGGTCCTCTAGGCTACCGATTCCGCTAAGTCATGTTGATTCACTGCTACGAAGCATTCAACATATGTCAATTGTTTCTAATCTCTTCCTACATAAAGAATGTTGCAGATCGCTTTTCACTCCTTATCTAAAGCGCGTAATTTTTGCCGTCACAGATGAAATTTGCATATTCCGAAGTGTGTAAACGTGATAGTTTTCCTTTTTAGTCTCTTGTCTTTCATTTTTGTTAAAAAACTTGTCGATTATATAGTTGTTTCATACCGAACTCACAATATCCCCTAATTGTTTGGAGCAGTGTATATATATAATAATAAAATATGTATGTAGGACGGCCAATAGTTAGTGCGCCGTCACCTCCGAGAGCAGGACTCTCGGAGGTGACGATTGTACTCGGACGACACGCGTTCGATTCTCCGCCATCTCAAACAGTTCCCGTGTTCACGCGGAGTATGGACACGTTAAATATGTGGATCCGTAAGTTATTCCGAGATAGTAGAGAAAAGAGGGTACAATCCCTGTAAATGCCTTCCCGACTGGGTTTCAATCTAAATTGGGTGACACTTCACGGTCGTCCAAGCAAAATCTTACACCACAGACTAATATACATACATTGACTAATATAGTATTCTGTGCCTTACACCTTCGGGTGTGTCGGGCGGTCTGGGTCGAAGAAGAAGCAAACACGAGTTACTGATTGCGAATCTAGTTATTAGAGAACACCAGCACTGTGTTAAACTCTTTCAGAGAGTGATATCGCACTATTAAATATATTTAAGCAGCGCCTCATTAAATACCTTCATGCCGCAACATAAAATTTTTTTGGCACTTTAGGTATTTTAGGGTGTTCTGGGATAACATGAGAATGTCGTAAGCCTGCACGTAAAGTAGTACAGGTGAATAATTGCATAGAATACATTAATGCCAATATAACCAACTATATTACACAGCACATGTAAAGTTGTGGGATAATGCATAGTAAAAAACTGAAGTAAAATTGGATAAATATGTTCAAAGATCAGTCACATCATCCTCACCGTGGAATTCTTGTTTTATTCGGTCGGGCATGGTCACTTTACTATAAATAGACCTAACGATTACACTCGTGAACCTTTTGCAAAATGATTGGTATACTTCAGAACTTTCCTTCTGATATTTTAATTAGTATGAATATTTTTTGTACTCACTCAGTTCGGCCTTTTCCTGGTACTGAATTATTTCTCCCTCTTCAGAGCAGGATTCCGGATTTTCGTCATCTTCAGACTTATTGGAAGATCGCCCACTCACTTGATGTATCTGAAAGGATGAATGAAATACTTAGACTGGAAAAACTCCACTCGACATTCTCATACATTCATATTACAGCTCCTGGCGTCTCAATAAATCAAATCACAATAAAAGTCATCAGTGTTCACGACTGAAATATTCGGAAACGTTTATTATTATTATTATTATTACCCAGGCCGTCCAGCTCATTCAGATATTTTTAGAGTTTCTGGTTAAACCCAAATGACTGCACATGCGCAAGGCTTCATTAAAGAAATCTGTCGCCTATCGCGGAAGGACACAGAGACGATTAGTTTCGTATCGAGTTTGGCAGAACATTGTCAATATTCCATTGGCGTCTGTGCTAGCGTGTTTCAAATTCCGTTTTATTTAGTATTTTTTACGAATTAAGAACATGGCTATATCATACAGAAATCGGTGGACAAAATATAATGAATTAAAGCTCCACGAGTAAACTGTTTGCTATTTTTAAACTGTATATGCTTCGCATGAGCAGCCCCAATTGAGAACGTTTAGCTTTGCCTATGCGGCCCAACCCCAATAGGGCGGCACAGCCAGCGGCCACAACAGACACCACTCACACCGCGGCGGTTAAAGCAGCCATATGCTATTTTTTTAATAATTTTTTTAGACAAAATAAAATATCTTGTGCTTATGCACCTATATTTCACCAAGGATTAAGTAAACAGACTGAGCTGTAACAATCGTGACATTTGAAGTATTACAGCTTTCCCAGCCATTGAAAACCCCCAGCTTAAAATACTAAAGTATCGAATGCTTTAAAAACTAAAAGCTCGATCCAAAATCCAATTGTATACACTTGTAGAACTTTCAAAGAGCAACAAATGCTTGCTTATTGTTCATGGCTAACATTTTTGGGCTTTAAAAAGAAGCATTGCAAACTTGAAAAACGGAAAAATTTGAAATGTTCTTCAACTTGACAAGACTATGACTCGAAAACTATAAGAGCGTTTTTCTTAAAGTAAACATAGATTTAGAAACAATATTTTCTATGCATATTTTTGTCATAAGATAATGCGTATTTTTTAAGTAAGAAAATGAAGAAAAAAGAAAAACTCGCTCGGACAGATACTTTTTTTACGTTTTTTCAAAACGAATAATTCAAAAACATTGAAATTATTTTTATATATTCATAATCTGGAACCTATTTTGAACAAAACAAGAAAAATTATTACATTTTTATCTATTGGATTCACTGATGAAGGGCATGCCCGCAAACGCTAAGGCCGTGTGATTTTTGTACGTCGTAAAAAGGAGATTTCAATAAAATACTTTTAATTATGGCCAAATTTTTGGGCGGTCTTTATTTTTAAAGTATTAACTATTTGATGTGTTACCATACTATTTTATATTCCTTATTGTTTCAGTTCTAATTTGTATGACGCTACTCATTTATTTCTACAAAATGGACAATTTAAATAAATGTTTTAAGCCTTTCACATACAATGCGGGAGGCGCTTATTTTATCGCAGCGCCACCTGAATGATCGTTTCAAATAATATTGACATTTTCTCAGTAAGGAGTTTTAACGCCTTACCTTTACCTCCACGTTTTTAAAACTGGAAAATAGGATTGCACCATGGATAGTCCCTTGATTGTTTGTTATCTTAATTATTTCCAAAAATGCATTGTTTCTGGGGACGGTTATCTCTGAGAATCCCAAGCAAAGAAAGGATCCCGGGATTCAAAATGCCGGTGAAATAAACTAAAAGAAATGACTTTAACTGCATTCTTCATGAATACGAAAAGGTTTCTTTCGCGGTGAAGAAGATTATTTCCTACTCTTACCTTGCCCGACTGGATAATCCTCCTCTCCAAATCTGACCGGGCCTTATCCAGGATTCTTTTGTTGACCTTTCTTCCCAACTCCGGCAATTCGTCCAAAGAATATTCTACCTCACTCTCGTCCGCCAATCTTGAATCTCCGTCAAAGTAATTTGTCAGCTCAGTGCGGACACTCCGAGCTCTGAAAGGGAAAAAAGCCATTTCAAGGGTTTCAAACTGAAAATAAAATATTTTCTGTAAGTTAAAAGCTTCTTTTCTACGCAACACTTTCTATTTCATTTAAAAACCTAATGTAGACAATACATAACTAAGATTTACATTTCTTCCTCTTTTTTATTGATTACTTTTTGTTATATCGCACAGAACGATACATGAGATGAATATCTTTCAAATTGCATAAAATTTGACGTTTTAATAATTAACTTTCCCTTTTGGCGATTTGAGCACTGGCGCCATTCGGGGGAGGGGGGGGGGGGCTAGGAAACTGCCCCTTCCAGGGATTTTCAAGTTAATATGTTTCCTATATAATTTTACTTGCCAAATGATAATTTTATCATTAGAATATGTTCTTCAACTTTTGCTCCCCCCTCCCCCCAAGAAATACTTTTGTCCCCTCCCAATTCAAGAAATTCTTGAAATGAAAGCCTTGGACACGCCTTAAAAAATGACAAGCTAAAAATTAAAAGTTGGCAAAATTCCAAAATATTAACATAGCTTGAGATTCGTTTATTAACACTTTACAACAAAGTTGAAAAGTGTTTATGACTTTGTTCATTCTGTCTGTCTGTCTGTCTGTCTGTCTGTCCGTTAGCACGATAACTGCCGTAAAAATGAGTTTATCAAAATGAAATTTTAGTATGTTGTTCAGACGGTCTGTAGGACCTATGGGAATATAAATAAATAATATCACCCAATTAGTTTTTTATTGAACCCGGGTTGAAAAAATGAAATACATTGAATCCTATGGGACCTAATTTTTCAAACATTTTTTAAGTAAATTTAAAATTCACGAATTGCTTCGAAATTTTTAGGAAATATTCACATTATCCCATAGAATATATAAAAAAAAATTCAGTAAAATATGTTAAGTAGTTTTTTAATTAAAAAAATTATTTAATATAGGGAAAAAAACAAAATCAATTAAATTCTGACTTTGGGATATCTTCCAGAAAGAAAAGAGAGAGATATTATATAATAAATATCTCTCCATTTGTTTAAACGTTTTGTATATGGGAGTGGCTTCATATTTTAAAATAAATTTGGTAGATAGCAATTTTTCATTTTTTTTAAATTTATATAACTCTTCATGATAAATTTAATTGATGGCATTTTAAATGCACTTTCCTACGTCCTAGAGAGTTAAAATTTGGTACACAGCTTAAATTTGTTGAACATTTTATTCGACAAAAATTGGATGGATCTTTAAATATAGATCATACATTTTTTTCGAAATGGCCTGAAAATAATCCCCGTTCACTTCTATAAATCATTGGTGTAATATTGTTAAAAATTCTGATGTGGACAGCACATGTCTTTCTCTGCAGACTCATATTCGTTCTCTTTATTTATTCAATGATAATTTGAGTTTATCTGCACAACATAAGTATTTTAAATGACATTGAATTTACACGTTAAACTTAAATTTGGTTCTCATTTGATAGCTGGAGTTATTGTCCAAGGTGGCGTAGCGAAAACGCGAAAAAACTAGAATATCTCAAGAACGGCTAGTCCTAGAGTAATGGGGTTAGTCTTATTCTTTTTGTTGTCAAAAATCACATATAAAATAGGCATTTAATTGATATAATTGAGCACACGTAGTCTTTTATTTTTATATATAACGATTTTTGCTGGCCATTTCGCAAAAATAGCCCGTTCCTTTTTCCCGAATCGTAGTAGAATAACCTACAAATGATTTATATACAAAATTTTGTTAAATTTGGTATATAAATCACTTGTAGGTTATTGAAATATTATACTCCAAATTTTGTTAAATTTGGTTCATTAGTTTTTAGCTAGAGTGGATAAAGGCAATTTCTGCGGCCATTTCGCAAAGAAGGCAGATTCTTTTATTACGAATCGTACTATAATCTAATGAACATCAGGATTTCCCACAAAAAACATACCTACCAAATTGTATGAAATTCGGTCCATTAGTTTTTCAATTAGAGTGGATGTAATATCCACACAGACACACAGAAACATACACAGATACACCCTTACACACACAGACGTCTTCCTAAAAGTAGTTTTTCCGTGTTCTAGAAGTCCCAAAACTTGTAGATACTTTGAAAATTCGAGTTCCGATCTTCGGCACGATTCCAATACTTTGAGTACATACACATACACACATATATTATCTGTGTATTATCTGTGTATCTAAATTCCGTGCCTATGCAATTACAATAGTTGTGATTTTAAATGATCCCTAAACTTTTATTATTTCTTCAAGGAATTATTTCTGCATATGTTAAAATTTCTGCATAAATTTTAACATATGCAGAATGCAAATATCTCAAGCGATTGTAAGACGAATTACATAAGAATTGCTGAATTTTTTTCACACAAAATTATTTAGCTCTGGAGTCTGGAATACAAGTTATATGAATGAAATATTCATTGATTTTGCATAAAGAATCAGATGATTTATATTTCGATACAGTTTTAAATATTTAAGTATAATAAATTACTGTAGTACTGTGATAATGTAAAAGATATTACCACTGAATGAATCACATTTTAGAAATTTTTAAATGAAATTACATTTCAGTTGGAAAGTGTTTCATAATCAATGCTTATGCATGATTGATCTTTCTTGTTTTAGTGAGACTAGTTTATGAAAAGGGATAGCCCAGTGATTAAGAAACGGGGATCGAATTAGGAGGATCCTAGTTCAAGTCTCAGAGCCTCCTAAAGCAACCATCGTGTCCACGCGGAGTATGGACACGTTAAATCAGCCAATCCAAAGACCTTCCGAGAGGTGATGGGCAGATGAAGGCGGGAACAGTCCCTGTGGATGTTACTCCCACTGGGTTCCAATCTAAATCGGGTGGTATTAGGCAAAGTCAGACTTCTACCATGGTATGCCTGGGATTTTTGGATCTTCGACCTGATATATAAGTAGACGGGATATTGTTACTGAAAGTATATTGTAGAAATGAGCACTGCATGTATCCCGTGACTACTGATTGAACAATCCCAGCCTTGGCTTCTTATCGCCACGCTTACCGCTAGAAAATTTTCCCTTTTTTCGCGCTAGCGTAAAAGCGCACAGTACTGAATATTTCTTGGGTTTTGTGATATTAATTTGCATTTCGATACTTTTAAATTGTTTTTAATTCAATTCAGTCATCAGTAACATTGCCTTTAATATCGAAAAAGTGCATTCATTACATTATTTAAGATTATGAATGTTTGGCATTACTGCATCAAAATTTTATCAACAAATTATAAACTAGTATAAAATTCGAGGTCTAAAAGAACACGTTCAGTGTCGGAAGAGAAGGGTATAGATTTGTATTTAGGGCCACCATACTATTTTTAGTGTTGTAAAATCGCTACTAGAATTATTTTTTCTATGAGTAAGAATTATTAATTTCTAATAAAATAATTTTTTACTTTTCAATATAACAATATTTTTCTTACACGAATTAGTATATATATACCAGTATTAGTACGTATATACCAGTGATGAAATATAATTAAATATTAGTTATTTAGCAATATAATTAGATATTATTAATTATACTGAAATGCACTATAAATATTGTATATCAATATAATTAAATATCAGTATATATACTAGTACTCACGAAAATATTGCCATAACTTTATCTACTTTTATATCACCTCCATGGTTTGAACTAAGGCTCCTGAATATACAGGCTGGAGCAACAGCGGCCATCTTGACTCCCAAATAAAGCGATGGCTGTACGTGATGAAAAGAGAATTACTTTTACGTCCTTTTCTAGGGATCTCGAAGAAATCAAAACATTCTGGACTACTTACTTGAATGATTGGTACAAGTTGTCGGAAGCAGAAACACTTACTTCACAGCTGAATTGCGTATCCAATCATAGGCGCCGACTACGGGGGGGCAGAGGGGCACGAGCCCCCGCTGAACTTTTCCAGAGGGGGCAAAGCCCCCTCTGGGAAATTTCAATATTTCTTTCTAACTTCATATTTTACTAAATACCAAAAAATGAAATTTTTTTAAACATAAAAATAATTGAAAGAAAATCCTATCAACGTAAATGTCACATTTCCGTTCAGCCTTGCTCACATCTTCCTTCCCATAGCTCCCTAAACTATCTCGCACACAAACCAAGCTCATCTTTACTCCCAGGAAACATGTTTACGCTAATGACAAAAACACCTGGTTACCAGAACTTTTTCGACTGACCGCCTAATTCAAAGAGAAATGGAATATTTACAGCCATGTTATTGGCATTTCCAAAAAATAGCTGTTTCCCTCCAGTAATAACTATAAATGATTACCACGAAGTAGAGATGACTTATTTTGTCTACCTAAAGAGATCTTATCTGTAATTACTCCTGGATCCTATATACCAGTGCTGTCTTTACAGATGGCACCCATTCCGTTTGAAGCTGCAAACCCCGTGGGTGGTATCCATTCCGTTTGAAGTTGCAAACCCCGCGGGTAGCTTTGTTCCTGCTGAGCACTGGACGTTTGGCACAGCACCGTAGTCAGGCAAGGGTCAGAGGGTGCTACACCCTCCCCCCACCCACTAGGTATACTCAGCCCACCCCTATGATAAAAATATTAAAGTTTTAGTTGTGATAAGAACTGTCAACTAACATGTCATTCAAATTTTGCATAAAAATATTATTTATGATATTTTTTTTTATAAATTGATTTATTTTAAAAATTTTTTAATTTAGCTGAATGTGTGGTTATAGTGATGATCACTTTATATACATATTTAATTTAAAAATATTTAAATATAGACAGTAGTGTTTGGATACTTTTGTATTATTGCTGGATTCATTGTTTTAATTTATTCAAAATCAACTGATAGGTAGTTAAGAGTTGATATTAAGCGTTAACTTGTATTAACTTTCAGGTTTTTTTTTTATTAATTAACAGCTTTGCTACTACGTAATTCTTATGTAATAATTACAATGGATTTTAATATATTATAATATTGATGCATAGTAACTATATGGATTTTCCTAATCAACTCCTAGCTTACAAATATAAATAGGCCTAAAAAGATTAAAAATATTTATCGTACAATAAATAAAACTGCTGATATCTTTCTTTCGACCCAGCCCGTCGACCTACCCGAAGGTGTAAGATGTCTGTTTAGACCGCCGAGGCAATGCCATCTAATTTAGATTGGAAACCAGTGGGGGCGACATCCACAGGGACCGACCCTCCTTCCTTTGTTACCAATAGCTCGGAAGGACTTTCAAACCCACAAATTTAACGTACTCGTACACGGGGACAGTTTAGGCAAAGCCGGAAATCGAGCTTGGGTCCTCCGAGTACAATCCCCGTGACTTAGCCTCTCGGTTATCTGACTCCAAAACTGCTGCTTGTAAGACAATAACTCACAAAATTTCCTTGAGGAAAGCATATGTATGTCAGTTAGGTGACTACAGTTGCTTCGATGGCATTATAATCCCCCTTTTTCAGGCCAAAATAACAGTATACACTCTTAACAACCACTACTGCCGTTCGTTGGGCAGTTCGTTCTTGACTGTTGTTAAAGGCGTATACTGTTCTTTTGGCCTAAAGTAGGGGCTTAAAATGACCTAGAACCAATTGTAGGCACCTAACTGACATATGCTTGCTTTCTTCAAGGTGGCCTTACAAGTTGTTATGTATTTATCGACTTTTTGAATCTTGTATATAACTTTATCGGATTGTGCCCCCCCTGAGATTTTGAAAACTCGGCGCCTATGTATCCAATATCAGCCCAAGTAACATGCGGAAATAGCCCAGGCAGACTATAACTGAGTGGACTGGTTGGAGTCAAAATGGCGGCGGCGTCAGCTTGTATATTTAGGAGCCGTAGTTTGGACCAACGGAATCGACTCATTCAAAACATTGCTGCAAATTAATCTACCTTACCTGAGCAAACTGAGACTTTCCTTTTCGTCGCGGGTCGTGTAGAACTGATAGAATGAGTAGATGTAAATAGGTAAACCGATGCCAAAGGACACGAACATCAGCAAAGCGATAATCAATGTAAGGGAAACCTGTGACAGAAAGGGATAAGAACATTATTTAACCAATTATGAAAAATATATGTTGTGAAGAACCAGAAAGAAGCAAGCCATAAAAATTGTTTTTAACAAGTTGAAAAACCCTCATATAGCTAAATGCAGGAAGCAATAAATTTACTGTCGTGGTGAGGTGCCTTGAGGGTTCTAAGTGGTCATGAGTTGGAATTTCATGTCAGCTAGGTGTGCTTACATATTGTCGCATGGTAAACCCATGAGCCAATATTTTCGGGAATGCGACCTAGAGTCTTCTTATTTATTTTGGGGGTCAGCCTTTTCGTTCGGCCATCTGCACTCGAAATAGAAAACCTGGATGTCGAAGCTGCTTTGGATCTCGGCTTCGTACCGAGAGATTTAACGTCCTTTTCGGAAGGGTCATAGGGTCCTCGGCGACTTTGAATTAGTGGCCGAAGGAATATCAGTTTCGCAGGGGCTTGAGAAGGGGCTTTTTGTTTTTGGAAGGCCTAAAGCCAATGGCGGTGCTTTGGGGTCAAGGGGTTAAGACCCTGAATCCAATGGGATGTTTGTATGCGCCTCAGGGGCGTGTTTTAAATTCTTGGAGAGAGAGAGAGTTTTTGAGAATGAAAAAGAGGAGCAGGGAGAAGTTTTGGCGTTGTGAGTGAGAACAGATACTCCAGCAGCATTGTCCTCAACCATGAGAGGCTGTTCATTCAGCGAATGCTCGGTGAGTTCCACATTTAAGGGCCTATGCCTGATTTGCATATTTTCTCTCTCTCTCTCCGGATTTAAGGATATTTAAAATATTGCATAGGATTGTTTAAATTTAATTTTTAATTGCCATCTTTCACTTTTTAGTCTATGAGACTACATATACGTTTGTAATTGTTTATTTGTTATCTTAAAGGGGTATACTTTCATTTTGAATATTTTGAATCAATTTTGTTGTAAATATTTTATATAGTGTAAATAAATTAATGTTTGTAAATACACATAAATACACACGGCCTTTTTTCTTCGTAACCATTCTGCGGGTCTTGTGTTTTGTCTGTGAAAATGACCCTCCTTTTGGAGTGAGGAAGAAACCCTACTGCGACGTATCAAATTTCAACCAATGTTGCCCCCCTTTGAAAACATCTGTGTTGTGTGAACAAGAAACTTTTGGAAATCCTTGTGTTTGCCATAAAATGGAACCGTCAAAGTTAAGAGAAAATTCTGTTGCCTTTGAAAATTCGATTATCTAACCCACTCACATTCTAAATATCATTTTCAGAACCATTTGTAAAATTTTTGTAAACTCGTACCCATAACATATAAAAGGTTTATTATAATCTCACATTACTTCTAATTTCAGCAAAAATTTTGTTCTAAAACTAAAAATCACTCAAATGTGTATTAATTAACTAATCTTCGCGACCAAAATTAAAAATGTCAAAAATGAAAATTTGTCCCAAAAATACACTACCAAAAGAATATACATAATCAAAAACATACACAAAATTTAAGAAATATACAAAGAGGTCAATACCAACAAAAATTTTCAAACCGTATCGTGGACCCAAAAAGTCTGCCTCACAAAAACACAACTCCTCTCGATATACATTATCCAAACCCAGTTATTGAATAAATTCCCATGGGAAAAAGAAACCGCTTTTTATCTCTACA
Organism: Amaurobius ferox; assembly: GCA_951213105.1. Taxonomy (NCBI): domain Eukaryota; kingdom Metazoa; phylum Arthropoda; class Arachnida; order Araneae; family Amaurobiidae; genus Amaurobius; species Amaurobius ferox. The sequence goes on along the minus strand of OX578138.1, from coordinate 11,992,720 downwards.
TAAATTTGGAATAAACATTCTATCTAAATTATTTCAAATAGACTCAAGAAAAGATTTTTTTTTTTTTTTTGTACTTAAAATAGCCTCTATCTAATTTCGCTTCCAAAAAATTTCTTGATGTTACCATTTTCCCCAAAAAATTCTTAAATTCCAAAAAAATTCTTAAACTTTCCCCATTTACATGTAAAATGCAATCAATGACATATTATATAAACCAAAAAATATATATATACACATAACTCTCACAAATTTTAATTCTTTGTATTTTATCAATATAACATTAAAATAGCACATATTTTCATGGCAAATGAAACAGTTTCTACTTTTATCCAATGTTTAAAAATTTCTTCTAAATTTCTCATATTAAAATTTATTTTTTACTAGGGAAAAAAAATTATTGCAGATATTGACATCTATTATTTGCTTTATTTTTACCATCTTTCAAAAAAAAAAAATTTTCCTTGGTTAATGCACCAAACATAATTCTATCCTGTTCGTTGGCGCCAAACTATTTTCCTTCGTTACTGAACCCAACCAAATTCATCCCGGTCTAAGGCACCAAATTATTTTGTCCTAAGGTAACTTCCTTTTTAGGACACGCCCGGTAAGAGCGCGAAGAAGAAAAAAGGCCGTGTGTATTTATGTGTATTTACAAACATTAATTTATTTACACTATATAAAATATTTACAACAAAATTGATTCAAAATATTCAAAATGAAAGTATACCCCTTTAAGATAACAAATAAACAATTACAAACGTATATGTAGTCTCATAGACTAAAAAGTGAAAGATGGCAATTAAAAATTAAATTTAAACAATCCTATGCAATATTTTAAATATCCTTAAATCCGGAGAGAGAGAGAGAAAATATGCAAATCAGGCATAGGCCCTTAAATGTGGAACTCACCGAGCATTCGCTGAATGAACAGCCTCTCATGGTTGAGGACAATGCTGCTGGAGTATCTGTTCTCACTCACAACGCCAAAACTTCTCCCTGCTCCTCTTTTTCATTCTCAAAAACTCTCTCTCTCTCCAAGAATTTAAAACACGCCCCTGAGGCGCATACAAACATCCCATTGGATTCAGGGTCTTAACCCCTTGACCCCAAAGCACCGCCATTGGCTTTAGGCCTTCCAAAAACAAAAAGCCCCTTCTCAAGCCCCTGCGAAACTGATATTCCTTCGGCCACTCATTGAAAGTCGCCGAGCACCCTATGACCCTTCCGAAAAGGACGTTAAATCTCTCGGTACGAATGCGAGATCCAAAGCCACTTCGACATCCTGGTTTTCTATTTCGAGTGCAGATGGCCGAACGAAAAGGCTGACCCCCAAAATAAATAAGAAGACTCTAGGTCGCATTCCCGAAAATATTGGCTCATGGGTTTACCATGCGACACGGAGTACCCAGGAAATAAATCTTAACCATACCTCCACATCTTAAATTATAAAAATTTACTTAAATTTGATTATAAGGGGAAATATCGGCAGTGGCTCCAGTCCAGTGGAGCCGAAATGGTTCTGCGTCAATAATATATTTTTGGCGGGTGGTTTGTCTTCTTTAGATATATTCAAACCACTTCAAAATATTGAATTATCGAAATTGGAATCTCGGCGGTTTAGTCTTCCTATCGACACATCCGCCTCGCAGTTGGAAGATGACACTCTTAGAGGAAACAGAAAGACTGTAAATCATACACAATAATAAAGTATTTTTTATCCTGGAGATGTATAGCATTGGCTTTATATTTTGATGTTTCCAAACACTCGATTGAACTGCATCATTATTATGCATTCAATAAAATGACCCGATAGCATTGCCACTTTTCAAAGTTTTAAAAAGAAAAAAAAAAAAAAACTGAGCAATACGTCATAAATAAGATCATTCTTAAATTTGTGATACATTCGTCAGCTAATTAGTTTTCAAAATAATGCATCGCTATCTTAATTACTATTCAAAATATTTCCTATCGAGTTTCAAAAACTGCTTTTGATTGTAAAATATTAACAATAACTAAAATGAATGACTTTAATTTTTAATAAAAGCTTATTAGCATATAAATATTTAAAATTGTACAAATCTGCATAAACGTACTGATATATTAAGCTATATGAAAATTTGGCGGTGGCTTGAGTCCGATGGAGCCGAAATGGTTTTGAGTGAATAACATCTCGTAAAGTAAAACTCTAGTAAAGTTGAATAAGTTTATTTGATTTTTTTTTTCAGACTCATTTGTTTCGTTTACAGGCTTTCAAAGCGCTACAAATGACTCGCTAACTCTTTATAGCTAGCTAGCCCTTTTGGTTTTCTCCTCGATTTCATCTGCATACTTCTACCATAGACTTCGCGTCAAAATATCAGACTATTTTTACTGACTTGCTTGGCAGTATATAAATTAAAGTTATATATCTGATGATCTTTCACATTAATTTGTAAACTTGCCTGATGACACATAAATACGTACTTGAATACGCACTTAAATACAGAGGGTGTTCACACATTTTTGTAACGATTTTGAAAAAATATATATATAAACAAAGGTAAGAATTTTATTTTCTAATATGTTCAATCTGATAGGCCTTTTGTTGAACTATCTTATTACATCTTGATTTCCAATATAAAAGAGCTTTTCTTAAAATATCAAGGTTGATTTTGTTCCACTCTCCACCACAATCTCTCCAGAGTGCATCCAATGTTTTGGGATGTCGCTTATACAGAGCTTGTTTTAAACGTCCAAATGCACAGTAATCCGTAGGAGACAGGTCGGGGGACTTGGGTGGGATGCATTTAAACGGAATATCCTCAATTCTGGTTTCATTTCTCATTTTCCAAAAAATATAGCAATAGATTTAGAGGTATGGCTGATAACCTTATCCTGATGGAACTTAACACAGTGAAGATTGTTTGGGTAAAGTGATGGAATGTCTTTTTTGAAACCAGGTGTTAAAACATATTTCTGATAGTAATTCGAGTTAATTTTAATATTTTTTTCTACTTTCCTTATTTTAAGTTTTCCGTTCTAAGAGAATCCAGCAATAACCATAAAACCTTTAGCAAAACTTTCCTTGTTTTCTCTGAACCAACCTTTGTTGGGTATGCATTTTTTACCTTTTTCCCAGTCAAATGTAAACTTTGACGTTTTTTTTTCTTTTTTTTTTATTAATTATGTCACTTATATTACGTGTAGAAATATTAAAACCATACTTTTCACATTTGTTTTTAATAATCGAATAAGAGTATTATAATTTAATAAGAGTGTTTCTCTTCGGAAAACGCAAAAATATAGCCTTCGGTTCATTGTTTATTTTCTAGCGACATTTTAAAGCAAAGAATATTTTTAATGAAGCAGACGATAATTAAACTCTATTCCGACTTGATGCCAGTCAGGTTTTTATTTATTTAAATTTAATTCATGGAGAAAGTCAAAATCGTTACAAACATGTGTGAACACCCTCTGTACGCATATTTACATTTATTGTGTTCAAACCTCATCCATCATTAAAACCTTAGAATTTTCAATCATTTCTCTAATTTTTTAAAACAAAACAAAATATTTCGTGTTTATGCACCCCATATTTCACCAAGGAGTCAGTAAACACACTGAGCTGAAACAATGGTGACATTTTAAATATTACAACTTTCTCACCCATTGGAAAACGCTAGTTGAAATTATAAAATATCGAAATTCTAACCACTGTACTTCAAAAACTGAGCTCGATCCAAAATACAATTATATACACTTGTAGGGCTTCAAAGTATTGCCTATAATTTATAACTAACACTTTTAGTGTTCCCGATATAAGCATCACAAAATTTCAATCTTCTTCAACTTAACAAGACGATTACTCGAAAACTATAAGAGTTTTTTAAAATATATATGATTTAGAAACTAAATTTCCTAATGCCTATTTTTGTTCCTTGCAATTTATATCTATCTTTTCGCAGTTTCGAAGATATTTCGAGTGAAAGTAAGAAAGAGGTAAAAACCACTCGCTTGGAAGTTTTATTCTTTAAATTTCGAATTAGTTTTTAGTTATTTTATATTTTAGCCCAATTCACAACGATTTTGGCCGATATTCACAAAAATCGATTCCTTAGCGACTTAAAATATTATCATATAGTTTAAATCTTGATGCCATCGTAAAGACCGAAAAATTATTTTTCTAGAAAACTGTGAATAAATCTATACGATTATTAGACGATTTTTAGTGAATTTTTGAGAAATATATACTTTACATTCGTTTTAAATCTTTCCGATTTTTATATTGCAATATACACAAATAAACTTCCCATCTAAAATTCCTTTTTTTTCAGCACATGCTTAAAATGCCACAGATTACGCTAGAAAAATAAAAATATTTATAAACCCATTCGTTGATTAATTATAAATTTTTTTAGTCCAGGCATATCTTGGATTTTTTTAACGTATATCCCAGTCTATTGGGTAACTCGGACCCCTTCCGAGGTAGAAACGGACCGGGCAAGGAACTCACACATTTTGTCGTAGGAGGAAGGGATACTTTGGGATGGGCTGAGAGGGGTGCGGATTTCCGCGGAATCTCCTGTTTCGTGATCGGTTGAATATGCGAGGAATTGTGCTTCTCATTTTTTTCTATCTGCGGAGAGCGCGTGCAATTTGGTTCGTGCAATTTTCGGATCAAAGCCATTTTAAATTGTATTCAAATGCATTATTTAAGCAGTGGGTACTTATTTAATTATTTATACGTAGTGGGCGCTTATTTAGAATCCGTTCAACGCCGTGTCATTCGTTCTAGTATACTTAATAAAAGCTCAAAATATCAAAATCCGTTTCAAATTAATGCATAAAAGGACGCACATATCGTTATATTAGTATTTAAATTGCGGTTGTAAAACATATTTTATCTTCAATCACCGTGTGTTGATGTCAATAGTTGATTAGAAGAATAGCCAGCAGACGATTTCGTTATGTGAATCGTAACTCTCTCACTATTCTTGTAAATGGAATCAAACATAAATTATGAGAAAAAATCGTGTATGGAATCCGTTTAAACGGCCGGAACCAGTGCCACCCCATTTAGACCGAAACCCGGTGTGGGGGGGGGGGGGCGACATTCACAAAGACCGTACCCTCCTTCCCCTACCACCAACCTCTCGGAAGGACTTTCAGACATCCACATATTTAACGTGCCCGTACTCTGCGTGAACACGGGGACAGTTTGGGAAAAGCCGGGAATCGATCTCGGGTCCTCAGAGTTCAATCCCTGTGCCTTAACCACTAGGTTGCCCCGCTTCGAAATCTCAGGATTGAAAAGAACGTCAGGGATTGTACTTAATTAAAGTCGCATCATTAAAAAACAAACTGACGTCAACACCAGCCTTAAAATCAACCGATGCGTATTTACATTCTGAATAAAATAAAATGTTGCCGTACGTCGATTCCCCTTCTTTCCTCAGTCAGCGCATTGGCGAAGTAGGCGATTCCCACAGCCAAAATCACGGGGCAAACGAAGAAGCTCATAGTCGACGTAAAATAGCGTAGATTCTTCTGATAGGCTCTCAACTCGGATTGAACCTGCAACGATAGAACCATTTTAATGCACTTCGAAATGTATTTCGTGAAAATTTGGTATTCAAGTACTTAAAATAGAGCTACATTTTCAAAATTCAGGTATAATGTACATAAAAGAATAACAAATTATATGTGTGAAAGACTTGACGAAATATTTCTAATTCTATCAGAAATCTTGAAATATTGATTTTGCGACAAAATCGAATTCTGCACACATGTTCAGATAAAAAAAATAACTACCCAGTATATCACTTATACACGCCCCACTGAAAACGGTTTTGTGCTTGGTAAAAAATAAATTAGAAGTATATAAATTGTTTTCTTCTATTTTCAAAGCACGTTTTTCAATATAATTCAAAATTTTCATATTTTTTTAGGTTTGTTATTTCTATTTTTCGAATACAGGTGTCATTGCTAGTCATTTTTTAACTTTTTGAAGCAGAGAGGGTGTTTACAAAGTCTGCTTCTTCTCTGATGAACAGTTGTTAATCACCGAGTTGCGACAAACCTGCAATAATCCTGATACAGCAGACTTTTGCTAATCCAGCCGTTACTTGCAGTGAGGGATGGCAGATTAACGAGAGTGCCGAATTAGTAAGAACGTATAAATGAACATTGGTTTATAAAATGTTATGTTTCGAGTTTAGTGTATGTAGTATTTAAAAAAAACATGAATAAGATACAAGCGTATAATAATGCACTAGTAGGAAGTAAAGGCCTGTTCACCTGCAGTGGCGGTACGTGCGGTGCACGCACTGCGCTATAAGATACTAGGCTGGTGGTGGGACCCTAATTCGATTAAGAAATATTGCTTTCATCATTTCAATTGCAAAGATTTATTTATGTATTTTTTAAATAAACATACCAAATCCTGTTTTAAGTTTTTATAAAAATTGATATATATATATATATATTTATTTGACTTAATAGCAAAAGAAATATAGAATGTCTTAAAATATTATGCGAATGGTTTATAAATATTGGATGAAAAGTAAATAATTGTTATATCTTAGAGAACAATAAAGCATTGCTGCTATGAACACTTCAAAATTGAATAAATTTAAAACAACGGATTGTGGCGGGCATAAAATGCCAAATTGATGATAGGAAAGGTAAAAAAATTTTAGTAGGTAATTTAGATGGAATTTTAGAGTAGTAGGAATTTTAGAGAAGAATATACCAAGTCGTACGACTTGTAAACGGAAGGAACCTCAAGAAAAAGAATAATGGAAAGGCGCTAATAATAATTTAAACGCAGAATCTCTATATATATTAAACAAGATGAATCATGTATAAAACATTGATTATGAAACACTTTCCAACTAAAATGTAATCTTATTGACACATCTCTAAAATGCGATACAGTCAACGGTGACATTTTTAAAATGATCATAGTACAATAATTGGATACTTAAAACTTCATCAAAAAAGACAATGCTATAAAATCGCTTGCTTCTCTATATAAGTAAAATCAATGAATATCCCATTCATATCACTTATATTCCAGAGCTAAATAATTTTGCGTTAAAAATTTCAATTCTTATACAACTCATCTTACAATCGTTTGTTTGTTTACAATTTACGTACGTTAACATTAGGCTTCGTTATAGAAATAATCAATGTTTAGTGATCATTTAAAATAAAAAATATTGTAATTGAGTAAGCACTGAATTTAGAAACACAGCTAATATGCAAAAATAAATGGATTTTAGGACAGATGCAACACCAAATATAAATACAAGAAAAATCAATCATTCATAAAGCATTGATTACAAAACACTATCCAAATGTAATTGTATTTAAACATCTCTAAAATACGATACATTCAGCGGCGATATTAATTTAATTATCACAGAACTACCATAATTTATTTTACTTGGAAAATTAAAGCCATGGAGGTAAAAGTACGTTCTAACTCCATGCTTAAAACTTCATTTAAACTTCATATAAACTTTTATTAAAATAACGTCATCGAAATATAAATCATTTGACTCTGTGTAAAAGCAGTGAGTATTTCATTCATACACTTTTATTCCAGACACCAAAATCAAATAATTTTGCGTGAAAAGAATTCAGCAGTTCTTATGCAACTCATCTTACAATCACTTGCTTACATTTTACATTCATTAAAGTTAGGCTTCCTTGTAGAAATAATCAAAGTTTAATGATCATTTAAACTCAAAAATATTGTATTTGGGATGGCGCAGAATATGGATGCACAGAAAAAACGCAAAAATAAAGCGATTTTAGGACGGATGCAACACTAAATATAAATCAAAAAGAACTTTAAAAATCACGATTTGGCACAAGATGGATGCAATATTTTTTTTATTTTGAAGTGGGTCACGTGACCTCTTCATGTTATATGGGTGTCATTATCATTTTAATTTTTATTTAAAAAACTACTGAACGTATTTTGCTGAAATTTTTACTTTCCTTATATACATAATGTATAAGGAAAGTATTGTAACGGGGTCGAAAATTCGAATTCGAGTTTTCGACGGGAGAGCACGTTTCAAGCATCCCTGATCACGAATCAAACATTTTTGAAGTGATGTGTGTGTGTGTGTGTGTGTGTGTGTGTGTGTGTGTGTGTGTGTGTGTGTGTGTGTGTGTGTGAAAGTATGTGTGTGTGTGTGTGTGTGTGTGTGTCAGTGAGTCTGTGGAGACGATAACTGACGAACGAACGGACCGATTCGAACCAAATTTGGTGCAAAAATCACAATCCGTAAACACTGGAAGCCTATTGTTTTTATACGTGATCGAATGTTCAGAATCCCCCTAAATTTTCGAATGAAATTTTGAAAAAATCGTTAAAAAATCAAAACCGCTAATAAAGTTACGCAAATAGACATTTCTTATGTAATTTTTCATTAGAAAACGATTGGCATAAATTTTAGAACGCTAACATGAACCGTTCTCGAGATATTGTACATTTTTAAAAAAATTATGAAAAAGTCACATAAAAAAAAAAAAAATCCTATTGAGAAACATGTTCACTTTTCATATGTAATACCATGCGATAAATTGAGTGACATCATTCTCGTGGATCTAGCTCGTTCCATTCATGAAAAAATATACTTTGAATAATACTTTTGTATTAGAACGCCAATAGTCATTTATCTGCTGTAAGAATAACTTTTTTATTAGTGCATAACTCTTGGCGAGATTTTGGCGACGAATTTGGCGGAATGTCGCCAACTTGGCGACTTTTTTGAAATGTTGCCAAATTAATGAAAATCTCGCCAAATGGATAAAAATGATGCTAAATCAATGAAAATGACGACTAATTGTCGAAAATTCAATATCTTGGAAAGAATATTAGTATCTACTATAAGAAAATCCTATTACTTTCCTTATATACATAATGTATAAGGAAAGTATTGTGACGGGGTCGACGGGAGAGCACGTTTCAAGCATCCCTGATCACGAATCAAACATTTTTGAAGTGATGTCTGTGTGTGTGTGTGTGTGTGTGAAAGTATGTGTGTGTGTGTGAGAGAGTCTGTGAAGACGATAACTGACAAACGAATGGACCGATTCGATCCAAATTTGGTATAAAAATCACAATCCGTAAACACTGGAAGCCTATTGTTTTTATACACAATCGAATGTTAAGAACACCCCTAAATTTTCAAATGAAATTTGGAAAAAATAGTCAAAAAATCAAAACCACTAATAAAGTTACGCATATAGACATTTCTTATGTAAGTTTTCATTAGAAAACGATTGACATAAATTTTAGAACGCTAACATGAACCGTTGTCGAGATATTGCACATTTTTCAAAAAAATTATCAGAAAGTCATATAAAATAAAAAAAAAAATTTCCTCTTGAGAGACATGTTCACTTTTCAGTAATACCATGCGATATATTGGATGACATCATTCTCGTGGATCTAGCTCGTTCCATTCATGAAAAAAGATACTTTGAGTAATACTTTTGTATTTGAACGCCAATATTCATTTATCTGCTGTAAGAATAACTTATTTCTTTGTCCATTACGCTTGACGAGATTTTGGCGACGAATTTTGGCGGAATGTCGCCAACTTGGCGACCTTTTGAAATGTTGACAAATTAGCGAAAATCTCGCCAAATGGATAAAAATGACGCTAAATCAATGAAATGACGACTAATTGTCGAAAATTCAATATTTTGGAAAGAATATTAGTATTTACTATAAGAAAAACCTATTTATTTTACTGTAAAAGTGGTAAATTCATTACGTTATATAAGGAAAGTCATGTGTTGCCCACATCAGATTTTTTTACATATTTTATGGGATAATTTGAACATTTCCTAAAATTTTCGAAGCAATTTGTGAATTTTAACTTCGCTTAAATAATGTTTGAAATATTAGGTTCCATAGGGTTCAATGTATTTTATTATTTCAATCCGGGTTGAATCTAAAGCTGATTGGGTGATTATTATTCATTTACATTCCCATATGTTGCACAGACCGTCTCAACATACTAAAATTTCATTTTGATAAAGTTATTTTTACGGCAGTTAGCGTGCTAACGGACAGACAGACAGACAGAATGAACAAAGTCATAAACACTTTTCAACTATGTTGTAAACTGTTAAAAATACTGCTTTTTTCTGTCCCGTACCAGAAAAACTATAACATACAAAATTTTGTACATTTGTAGAGATATGCTAAAACACACTGAAACAAAATGTTTTTAACACAGAACATAGTTGAAAAGTGTTTATGACTTTGTTCATTGTATTTCTCTGTCTGTCTATCCGTTCGCACGATAACTGCCGTAAAAATGATTTTATCAATATAAAATTTTAGTATGTTGTTGAGACGACTTGTGGAATATATGGAAATATAAATGAATATTATCACCCAATTAGTTTCGGACTGAACCCGGATTGAAAAAGTGAAGTACGTTGAACCCTATGGGATCTAATTCTTCAAACACTTTTTAAGCGAAGTTAAAATTCACAAATTGCTTCGAAAATTTTAGCAATTATTCAAATTATCCTACAAAATATATATATAAAAAAAAATTTAGCAATATATGTTCTTTATTTTTTTAAATAAAAATTAAAATAATAATTACATCCATATTACACGAAGAGATCCGTGACCGACTTCAAAATAAAATATGGCATCCATCTCTTTTTCCTAAAGTAAACCTCGTGATTTTTAAAGTTCTTTTACATTTATATTTAGTGTTGTATCCGTCCTAAGACCGTTTTAATATCGCGTATTTTCTGTGCATCTATATTTTGTGGCAACGCAATTACAATATTTTATAGTTTAAATGATCATCCAATTTTGAATTTTTCTACAACGAAGCCTAATTTTAATTGATGCAGAATGTAAACACGTAATTGTAAGATGAGAAGTATAAGAATTGCTGAATTTTTTTCACTCAAAATTACTTAGCACTGAGTCTGGAATAAGTGATATGGACAGTCATTGCTTTTACATAGAGAGCCAGACGATTTATATTTGGATGTCGTCATTTAAATAAAGTTCATTTTTTTTTATAAAGTTTTGAGTTTTCAAATATAATAAATGATTGTAGTAATGTGATGATTTAAAATATATCAGCGCTGAATGTATCGCAATTTAGAGATGTTTAAATAAAATTGCTTTTCAGTTGGAAAGTGTTTCATAATCAATGCTTTATGCATGATTGATCTTTCTTGTTATTATTATCATTTTATTTTATTTATTTATTTTTTTTGGCAAGGAAAGTTTGTGAAATCTTTATCGTTGGGTCTAAATAATCACAATTATAGCATGTTACCCTTCACTTTAAAGGACCTGAAAAAAAAATCTTTCGATTGATACCATACTTGACCCTGTATTCCCCCCCCCCCCTCCCGAGGGGAATGAATGACGTCACAAACACAAAAATTGTATCGCTGCTATTTTTCCAACTGTGAAGTTTCGTGATCATTGAGCCATAAATACCCCTTTTATTCACAATTATGTCAAATTTTGTCCTATGCTGTCATGTTAAGGAAATATAAAATTTCGAATCCATTTCGAAGTTTCCTCTCGAATTTAAAAAGAAACTGTATCTAGTTCAAGATTTCCTTATAACAAAACCAGATATAAAATTTCGTGATACACAAGAAATCGGCCACAGTTATACACAGGCAGGCGAACATCACTCTGACAATAGTCAGAACGTGTTCAGGAGGTCCTAAGACTTGGTCATCCATTGAATACTTACATTGGCATCTCGAAATCGAAAATTTTCGTGAAAATAATATTTTCTCTATACTATATTTTTATTGTATGAGAAAGTAAAAATTCATTCTTTGCTATTAGTTGGTAAGAGAAAGAAAATAGATCTCTATAAATTTCATTCTCTTAAAATCACTAAAAGTTTCAGAGGAGTTATCGTGGAACAATGTATATTAGGGAAAGGGGAGGGGGGGGGGCAATTTTTGTCCGACTACGTTCAGCAAGAAATTGTACCTATAAAACAACTTCACCACATTTCCGAACTGTACGTTGAACATTCAGTAAAGAGGGCCTTGCACGTGCAATTTGCATCCGATCACGTATGTGTCTCGAATGGAAACCCACTCTCCATCACCCCACCCCTACCTAATTTTATGCATTGTAAGGAAATTGAAATGTCCTTTACACTTGTTCCTCATGTGTATCCCATTAATGCTTGGCACAAAGTCCGTTCCATCCTTGTAAGAACCAAGGTCTATAGAAAGGTAAGGTTGGCCAAAGATTGTACGCCAACAGCTGGAATTCTCCCCTTCCTTCGCGACTGACGTCACTGGTCCCAAAGACAGGTCCGTAGCCCGTTGCTGTCATAAGAAATACAATGAATACCGCTGCAATTTTCCTAATTTAAATATACATCATATAGTATATTGAAATTTCTACCGAGTAAATGATAGATTAGATTTCATTATTCATATATAAGAATATAATATTAAATAAAACTAGCTATGGTAAATTTTATTTAGGACTTTTTTTGTTAGAGTTGTTTTTAAGCATCTCTAACGATGGCATTAGCATTTGAGCTGTTTAAACTATGCTAAAATATTTTCTGCATTTTAAAATTGTTATTAGTTTTTCTTTAATAAGTGCATAGTAAAATATCGGAGGATTTAGCTAAAATGCAAGACACTATTATTCTATCTGAGACTAGAATAATAAGCAACAAAACCTGTTCATTTTTATCGAACTGCTTTAAAATATCATGCTTGTAAACTTCACATGATAAAATAACTTAGAAGACAGTGAATGACTTGCTGAATGTAATTCAAAAATAGTTTTCAGAATTATAGAATTAAATAAATATGTGACGTCCTTAAAGATTTCAGGCAGAAAAATGCTCGTATTATATTTTTTTTCATAATGAAATTGATATGTGTACGAAATCCAATTATTTAAAGACTTCTCCGAATGCGAACAAATGTGGAAATCATATTTTGTACGATACAAAAGATCAGTACAATTGTTTTCTTTAATTATGTATTATTATTGTTACATGATGGTCAAAAAATCGAATTATTCAAGAAATTAAATGAGCACTGAATTTCATATAACGATAGGCAATTTTTGAATATGGGTACTTCATGATAAAAAAAAAATTAAAAATTAAAAAAAGTAAAGATATAGGACGAGATATTGATTAGATAAGTTCAGATGTGACCAGATTTTGAAAATGCCTTTCATAAAGGAACATCTACCGAAATTGTGCCTTATTTACGCTATATGTTTGAAAATCAATGAAAACTAACACGTCCAACCAGTCAGTAGGTTTTAATCAATTACGTTGACAGAAAAAATGGGGGGGGGGGGGGGATAATGAAATGAGTTGTTTCCTATTTCTCCTAATATCCTTCCTTCTAACTTCAATAGTTTTCGATAGGTTTCTGCGAGGGGGAGGGGGGTATCTCCCAATACCTCTTTAGTGACTTTACTAGATTTGATCTCACGACCTTTCAACTAATTCTGGTGTTACAAAGGTCAGTGATCAAATGACTGGGTTACGGATTTTCCCCTATGGGAGAGAAGGATAATTTTTAAAATGGTCATTCTATAAAGGAGGAATGCCTTCATGGAGGACTTTTTAAGGGAAGCTGCGTCACATTTATGTTACATGTTAGGAAAACCATGAAAACCTAACACACGTAGCCCGTCAATTCCTAACTACTAGGTCATGAGTAAACCTTAAAATTTAAAGCTCTCTCTCCATTGCTTATTTTTCATTTCTTCACGTGAATGACCAGAAATTCTTTCAGCTTTTTTTTTCATGGCGTTTCTTCTCATCTGTTCATTTATGTGCTTCATTCGAAAGAAGGCTCTGGTTCTGGTATATGTTCTTACAACATCAAGAGCTATTTCAGGAAATTGTTCTTTTATTTTCAGTTGGAGGTTCTCTAAAATATTTCTTGAATTAGAAATAAAATTTCCGTGTAGTTTTAAAAAAATGTCTTATAATTTGGTGACTGTTTCTACCCAGGTATCATGTGGAACAATTAAACCACCTCTTGATAAAGATTCAATCCATTTTTTGTCATTTTCGGATGTTGATTCCACTAGATATGAATAAGTTCCTAACTGCGCTTCTTTGTGACGATATGCCAAATATCCTGCAAAAAAAAAAAAAAAAAAAAAAAAAAAAAAAAACTGAAATGAATGTCATGTTGAGGCTCAATATCTGCAGTGATGCTGACTACATCGTCTTTTTCTTTTAATTTGAAAAATGAAGTCGCAGTTAGTGTTTGATCTTGGTCATTTTCCACAATTGTATTTATTGGCAGAGGAAGCTTAGACCCAAGCAATAATGTTTTAAGTCGGGATTTGAAATCAGTAGCAAGAGGATGGTTATAAAATCGTCCAAGACCTCTAATTTGGGAAAATATATTTTCTAAAGCATCTTGATTGACTCTACTTGTCATTATGTATTTAATATTATTTTCTTTCATGTCATCATAAAGTCCTTTTAAGCTTGCTATTGAAACAAGAATGCCTTTTTGGAAAGGCAGTATTGAAGTTTTAGAAATCACTCTGAGTTCCGTAATATCCGCTTGCATTTGACTCAGAATTTGCATTTGGTCATTTATATTCTTTCCAAAAGCTGAGCGCTTTGATTTACTAGGAACGCGAGAGTTAAAAACATCGACACATTTTCCAATGCTTAGGAAAGGTCCGGCTAGGGACCAGTGACGTCAGTAATTCCAAGAACTCTGGACAGGAGTAGGTTGCCAGAAACGAATGGCCTACCTCTCTTACTTCCATTTACCTTGGTAAGAACTACGTTACACCCCTTGTCATGCATGTTTCTTGTCCAAGACATCCTACTGCTGCCAGAACAAATAGAATAAATACTGCTTTACAGTATGTGACAACGCCTTCGGAAAAGTCCCATAGCAGACGATTTGTCTTCCTGTCCACAGGACCTGTCCTACTGGATCAACAATAGCCTTTCGTTCATTCGTTCCACGGGATTAAACTGACCACCCACATCTCTACAGATGTCAATGAGGGGGGCTCGCACAGGGGTTGCACGAGTGTAGGAAGCACAAACAGGGCCTAGGTAAATGCAATAGATCTTTCAAAGGTCTATGACAAATGCTGGAGGCTTGGGAACTTCGAGGAGCAATCAAGTGATTCTAGCTCTTTGCTTGGGAAGCTCTGAGGGCCCATATGCTCAATATAGCCCCCTCCCCCCCCCTTCTTTCACTACAAACATTTTATGATGGGGTGGTGAGGGCTAGAATGCCAAGGTACTTTAAACATAGAATGCACCTAGCTAGAATGCACCTTTATCTAGGGGCTCTGGCAAGAATTCAGACGGTTCTAGTGGGAAGGTGTCTTTTTTCTCCTAAAGTGAAGGTTTTACAGATTTATCTTGTACATTAAAATTACATCCTGTTCTAATTTAATTAAAAGTTATGCACGTTACTTTCGCTACTTTAAAAGTTATAGTCCGTCCATATTGGCCGTCCAAATAGTTGCTCAAGTCCTAGGATGAATCGGACAGTCTGGGTCTTCAGCACGTTACTTTCAAACGTTACTTCGACGGCCGTCCAAATGGTTGCTCAAGTCCTCGGAAGGTCTGGGTCTTCAGCGCGTTACTTCCGTGGCGCTACGACAAGATATAAAATGTATTCAGACTTGTCTAAGAACACTAACCAACCTGTAAGAAAACTTTTCAGTATTCCGAATGTTTTGTTTTGGTTTTTCCCTACGCTAATGTGTTTTTAACTAAAATTCCCCTTTCCGATAGGCAACACTGCGTATAAGTAGGAGCTAAGACCCGTTACTGAAGAATAAGTATTGCAATTTTAATCATTTAAGTAAAATCAGATCCGAATCAATATATCAAATGTCCGTATTACACGTAGAACTTTTCGTCACAACAATATTTGCTCAATTTAATAATTTAATAATATTTGGTAAATGTAAGTCATTCCCATCGGCCACCTTTACTGTATGGTATGAGTTATGATTGCGCCAGACACCAGATGACGAGAAAGCTGATATAACGTCATGTTTCGCAAAAAAAACGGCAGCTACTCTTGACGTGATGATAAAAGTTTCGGCAACTTATGTTCGCCCCGTGGCTTTGAATGCAGAAGTGTTGCCCACAGAGCGAGAGTCAATAAACAACCTGCGAAGGCCCAGAAACGTAAGAGCAAAAGGGCATTATTTTCACCGTAGCGGGTCATGGTAAACTGATGATGATAGCAAATATCGATTGAAACTAAGCCTATTAAACATCGAGATTGACCTTTCTGCTGAAAATAAATTATTTAGAACACTTGAGTAACAATATACGTTTAAAGATTCCATTTGCTAAAGTGCACTTTAAGTGAATATACACTACTACTCGTTTTTATCGTAGTCACTAGCTAGCGTTCTGAAGATGTATAATGTACTAGAAATTTCTGCAGTGTATATGAGAGTGAGAAAAGAAAAGTGCATACCGAATTTTCTTTAAAAAAATCGTGTATATATTTCATTGAAAGTGAATATTTTATTTTCCGGTAAATTAAAAATATCCTTCAAAATATATAAACGATTGTACATTTCTAAAGTAGCCGTTTTTAATGCAGAAATGATGAAAATTTCCATACTGCTAAACATACGAGTATTTTTTTTTTTTTTTTTTTTTTGGAAACGTAAGGGCAAAATTTCCCGTGTGGCTTCACGTGACCATGCGCTATTCGAATTGCTACGTAGCACAGTGTCAATGTGTTACAGCACCCAATGTAAACCCGAGGACCGGAAAAGAAATACTCATTCAACCATGCTGAATACAAATTGAAAACCCGTTCTTCAAATAATTCCTTTTATCTAGAGAAATAGCCTCTCAAAATTTGGCCCATATTTTCTGGCCTATATTTAACTGTTTATAATCTCAGGCTGAAAGGCGTTGCCACAACATGATGCAATGGCATGGTCGTACGACTTTAATTGCTGAAGAAATAAAAAAGAAACTGTATTCATCTCGTGGACCATCTGCACGATTCAGCTGAACAGGAAAGTTAATATAGCAAGGTCATCCCAATTTAAAAATTCAGAAATCAGAACAGGAATATTTAAACCATGGAATTAGAATGCTTTATCTTCAAATCAATGTTTTAACCAATGCAATAATTGGAAACTTTGTTTATAAATAGATGGGTAGGAGCTGAATGGTATGACCCATAAAGTTAGAGCGAGAGAGTGGGCCCCTTTTTTTCCGTGGTATAACCAAAAATTGAAAACTGGGGATAGAATAAGTTTGAGGTGTTAACCCTGATACATTGGTTTGTTAGAGGGTCTAGGGGAGCGTAAATTAATTACATTATGATAAGAATTGGTATAGTAAGTGTATGTTGCGATAGGGAGTCGTATAAAAAATAGTCATTTGAATGGAAGGGGTGTGTGACTAGCATGTGTCGGTGGATATTAGGAAATTCGGCGGCAGTTCATCGCCGCCGTTTCTTGTGTCCCATGCATGACAGTGGTGTACTTGGATGGACGAAACGCGCGAACTTTGTTACTACCGATCCAATATAAATAGTACCTAAAAATCGAACTTGAAAGGACTTACTTGTGCTGTCCGTTCACTGATGGCATTCATGAAGGAGAACAAGGTGTTCAAGCCATTATCCATTTCTTCTATAGCATCATTCATCCAGGCATCGAGTTCTTCGGCTAAAGAACAAACAGTTGTTATTATAGAAAGATAATACGCCAACAGGGGGTGTTCCCAGTGCTTGAAATTGCAATTCCTAATGCAGTGACCGCCATCGGTGAACCGGTTTCGCACGTTTAGATCTCTTCATCGCCGAATGGCAGATGCTATTATATAGTACCCATCCATCGTCATGGCAGTCATTATTCAGCGACGTGGATTTTCGCGATATTTACCAAGAATTTTAGGGAGATTTCTGAAAGTTCTCGAACATCAAATACACTCGTGAATTTCAGATTTTTTTATTTCCATTATTGCCTAATTTTTATTGCAATTTTTAAATTTTTATTTCGCGACGCGAATTTCTGAAAAACATTTTTTTCTTTCTTTTTTTTTTCTTTTGCGAAATTTAGAATATTTTCAGAAATTTCGCAATTAATCAAATATATTGAATCCTTGATCTTCTTACAAGATGCAGATTTTTTACAAAACGAGTATAAAAGAATTTTGTATCAAAAAAATTGAATAGATGTGTGGAATATAATTAAAAAAAAGAATTTTCCTAATTAAATGAAGTCTGCATCCGTTTCTCGGTAATATCCGCAGTGCCGATGGCAAACCTTTTCTATAGATTTAAATTCATGTCACAAGGTCAGCAGTCACTGCAATCTTTGTATGTAAAATGTAATACATCAAAACGCTTAGATGAAAAAGAAAATCTTGACCTCATGGGACGGCGTTATTAATATTGCCAAAATTTGAATGGTCCATAAATGTAAGTATTAGTTTAAAAAAAATTTGGAGTATAATATACTTTTTGATTTGCATAGTAGTTATTTGTGCGACTGTTGAGCACAACTGATGAACTTTATTTTTTCAAGTGGTGATGTGTTAGGGGGACGATGGTACGGTCCCTGTAGTTTCCACCCCATTGGGTTTCGGCATAAATTGGATGGCAATGTCCCTGACTTGTTACTTTACACCTTTGGGTGGGTCAGACTGTGTGGTTAAGAAAAGAAAATGACTTTCACCGACGTATTTCACTTTCATTAGGCATAAGCTTAACCGAAAGCGTTCGCATGTCCGCCATTTCTGTTTCGTCAAGTGCTAAAAAAATGTTTTCCAACCGTCTTAAATTAAAAGAAAACTTAAAATAAAAAATTATATCTAAAGGAAGAACTAAAAATAATCTTTCAGAGAAATCTAAAAATGTAAATAAGCTAGCAGTGACCGGATTTATTTATGTATTTATTTTATTTGTTTATTTATTTTTTATTAGGAAAGATTTAGAAGAAGAGGAAAATCAAATAGGGAGAGTACAAACATCATAAATATTTGTAGGGATGAACAATTTGCATGAGTGGGCCTGCTAAAGTCGAACCTAACTGTTTATCAACCATTATTGTTCTATAAATAAGTAAGTTGGTATCATGTCTGATTTCAAACAAATAAGATTAAGCACACAACTTTGATAGAAGGTCTTTTATTACACTTCTTATAAGACGTACAAAATAGAATGGAAATTTTTATTTTGTACGTGTTATAAGAAGTGTAATAAAAGACCTTCTATCTAAGTTATGTACTTAATCTTATTCATTATTGTTCTATAACTGCAAGTAGTACGAGTTCGTACACATAGAGTGTTTTAATTGAGGGTCGAAAGAGCCCAGTGGTTAAGACGAGGGGAGGACGGGCTCGAACCCCGACGTCACCCAAAACTATCTCCGTGTCTACGCGGAGTGTAAGCACGCTAAATCTGGTCCGAAAGTGCATCCAATAAATTATGGGTTTAGGGAAGAATGGTACGGTCCCTTTGGGTTCTGTTCCAAATTGAGTGGCACTGTCCCGACCCTCTAAGTAGTTACCTTACACCTTTGGGTAGGTCGGACGGTCTGAGGAGAAGAAAAAGACGTTTTGAGTATCCAGTTTACAGTCGAGAAATACAGTGATCTATTTACAGATTCAAAAAACAAATCAAAATACTCTCGAAACTGTTATTAAAACTGCGAGTTTTAATGAACGACTTCGAATAACTGCAGCACAGAGTAAATAGTAAACGCATCAAACGGTTTTAAAGACAAAATAAAAACAACCTTCTGATTCGTGATAAGCAAGAAGCTCAACCTCGCTCACCCAAGTTAAACTTGACCAAATTGCTTAAATGAGTGAGATCGCTCCTCTTCCTTAACTTGAAGACGATGTTTTTGCTTTCGAAACTGGTTAGCACCGGGATTTTTTACTGTATACTGTAACTACATAAGACTTTTCTATAAAACTCCTTCATTCAAAAAGTTAAACGCAACATACAAGACATTTAATTACTTTCCTTATATACATAATGTATAAGGAAAGTATTGTTGTTGTTGTAGTTGAAACCCAGACCGTCCGACCTACCAGAAAGGAAGGAAAGTATTGTGACAGAGTCGAAAATTCGAATTCGAGTTTTCGACGGGAGAGCACGTTTCAAGCATCCCTGATCACGAATCAAACATTTTTGAAGTGATGTCTGTGTGTGTGTGTGAAAGTATGTGTGTGTGTGTGTGTGTGAAAGTATGTGTGTGTGTGTGTGTGTCAGTGAGTCTGTGGAGACGATAACTGACGAGCAAATGGACCGATTCGAACGAAATTTAGTACAAAAATCACAATCCGTAAACACTGGAAGTCTATTGTTTTTATGCGCAATCGAATGTTCAGAACCCCCCAAAATTTTCGAGTGAATTTTTGAAAAAATCGTCAAAAAATTAAAATAGCTAATAAAGTTACGCAAATAGACATTTCTTATGTAACTTTTCATTAGAAAACGATTGACATAAATTTTAGAACGCTAACATGAACCGTTCTCGAGATATTGCACATTTTTCAAAAATATTATCAAAAAGTCATATAAAATAAAAAAAAATACTTCCTATTGAGAAACACGTTCACTTTTCATATGTAATACTATGCGATCAATTGGGTGATATCATTCTCATGGATCTAGCTCGTTCCATTCATAAAAAAGATACTTTGAGTAATACTTTTGTATTTGAACGCCAATAGTCATTTATCTGCTGTACGAATAACTTATTTCTTCGTCCATAACGCTTGGCCAGATTTTGACGACGAATTGAGTGAAATGTCGCCAACTTGGCGATGTTTTTAAATGTTGCTAAATTAACGAAAAACTTGTCAAATGGATAAAAATGACGCTAAATCAATGAAAATGACGACTCATTAACGAAAATTCAATATCTTGGAAAGAATATAAATATCTTCTATAAAAATAATTTAATTTTTTTTGCTTTAAAAGTAGTAAATTCATTGCATTATATAAGGAAAGTCATGTGCTGCCCACATCAGATTTTTTTTAATTGTGCGAGTTTGCAGAATAAGTTCAATTTCCTGCATCGTAAAAGGGCCTTGAGGCTCAAGTTTCATTATGATTACCACAAGTTAAATGCCGCAAATTTAGTTTAACATTTGAATATATTGAAATATTTTAAAATAAATTTTTATATTTTGAATTTATTTGCATTTAGACTCTTGCAGATAATTTAAAAATGTGTAAATAGTTTTAACATATTTTTAAGAATTTAAACGTTGAGTTTAAAACGAACTGTTAGTGTACTAAACTATTATGTGTTATTATTTATTACTCTTTTGTTACCAAATATTTATACTTCAAGAAAATTAAAAGAAATTAAAAATAAATATTTAAATGAAAAATATTTGTTTTTAAATTGATTAAATTATAATAAACGCGCTCGACCAAAAGATGGCTCCTTTTAAAATCAAGCCAAGCGAATACGTACGATGCTGTACATGAACTTATAACCTTTTGTCCGCGTTTTCGCCAATTATTTATAAATAAAATTCGTAAATACGAAAGTGATAAAATATAATTATTGGTACTTTTCCATTTCGCCGGCGCAAATTTCGCCAAGCAGACTTTATTGGTTTTTCATTGGTTTTTCATCCATTTTTGACGTATTAGGAAAAAAAAGTGACTGATAAGAAATGGCCGCGACTTGTTTTGAAAATGTGGCGGTAAAAGTTACAAAGCAGCAAGGTCTATTGAAAGGTAAGGTTGGCCAAAGATTGTACGCCAACAGCTGAAATTCTCCCCTCCCTTCGCGACTGACGTCACTGGTCCCAAAGACAGGTTCGTAGCCCGTTGCTGTCATAAGAAATACATTGAATACCGCAGCAATTTTCTTAATTTAAATATACATCATATAGTATTTTGAAATTTCTACCGAGTAAATGATAGATTAGATTTCATTATTCATATATAAGAATATAATATTAAATAAAACTAGTTATGGTAAATTTTATTTAGGACTGTATTGTTAGAGTTGTTTTTAAGCATCTCTAACGATGACATTAGCAATTGAGCTGTTTAAACTATGCTAAAATATTTTCTGCATTTTAAAATTGTTATTAGTTTTTCTTTAATAAGTGCATAGTAAAATATCGGAGGATTTAGCTAAAATACAAGACACTATTAATCTATCTGAGACTAGAATAATAAGCAAACAAAACCTGTCCATTTTTATCGAACTGCTTTAAAATATCATGCTTGTAGACTTGACATGATAAAATAAATTAGAAGACAGCGAATGACTTGCTGAATGTAATTCAAAAATAGTTTTCAGAATTATAGAAATAAATAAATATGTGACGTCCTTAAAGATTTCAGGCAGAAAAATGCTCGTATTATTATTTTTTTTTTCATAATGAAATTGATATGTGTACGAAATCCAATTATTTAAAGACTTCTCCAAATGCGAACAAATGTGGAAATCATATTTTGTACGATACAAAAGATCAGTACAATTATTTTCTTTAATTATGTATTATTATTGTTTCATGATGGTCAAAAAATTGAATTATTCAAGAAATTAAATGAGCACTGAATTTCATATAACGATAGGAAATTTTTGAATATGGGTACTTCATGATAAAAAAAAATTAAAAATTAAAAAAAGTAAAAAGATAGGACGAGATATTGATTAGATAAGTTCAGTTGTGACCAGATTTTGAAAATGCCTTTCATAAAGGAACATCTACCGAAATTGTGCCGTATTTAAGCTATATGTTTGAAAATCAATGAAAACTAACACGTCCAACCAGTCAGTAGGTTGCATCGACAGAAAAAAATGGGGGGGGGGGGGGGCGATAATGAAATGAGTTATTTCCTATTTCTCCTAATATCCTTCCTTCTAACTTCAATAGTTTTCGATAGGTTTCTGGGGGGGGGGGGGTATATCTCCCAATACCTCTTTAATGACTTTACTAGATTTGATCTCACAATCTTTCAACTAATTCTGGTGTTACAAAGGTCAGTGATCAAATGACTGGGTTACGGATTTTCCCCTATGGGAGAGAAGAATAATTTTAAAAATGGCCATTCTATAAAGGAGGAATGCCTTCATGGAGGACTTTTTAAGGGAAGCTGCGTCACATTTATGTTACATGTTAGGAAAACCATGAAAACCTAACACACGCAGTCCGTCAATTCTTAACTACTAGGTCATGAGTAAACCTTAAAATTTAAAGCTTTCTCTCCATTGCTTATTTTTCATTTCTTCACGTGAATGACCAGAAATTCTTTCAGCTTTTCTTTTCATGGCGTTTCTTTTCATCTGTTCATTTATGTGACTTATTCGAAAGAAGGTTCTGGTATATGTTCTTACAACATCAAGAGCTATTTCAGGAAATTGTTCTTTTATTTTCAGTTGGAGGTTCTCTAAAATATTTCTTGAATCAGAAATAAAATGTCCGTGTAGTTTTAAAAAAAATCTTATAATTTGGTGACTGTTTCTACCCAGGTATCATGTGGAACAATTAAACCACCTCTTGATAAATATTCAATCCATTTTTTGTCATTTTCGGATGTTGATTCCACTAGATATGAATAAGCTCCTAATTGCGCTTCTTTGTGACGATATGCCAAATATCCTGCCAAAAAAAAAAACCGCAAGGCTTCTTTTTCATTTACATCAGGACTGAAATGAATGTCATGTTGAGGCTCAATATCTGCAGTGATACTGACTGCATCGTCTTTTTCTTCTAATTTGAAAAATAAAGTCGTAGTTAGTGTTTGATCTTGGTCATTTTCCACATTTGTATTTATTGGCATAGGAAGCTTAGACCCAATCAATAATGTTTTAAGTCGGGATTTGAAATCAGTAGCAAGAGGATGGTTATAAAATCGT
This sequence comes from Amaurobius ferox, assembly GCA_951213105.1. Taxonomy (NCBI): domain Eukaryota; kingdom Metazoa; phylum Arthropoda; class Arachnida; order Araneae; family Amaurobiidae; genus Amaurobius; species Amaurobius ferox. The sequence continues at coordinate 11,968,845 of OX578138.1, read as the reverse complement.
TCAAGACCTCTAATTTGGGAAAATATATTTTCTAAAGCATCTTGATTGACTTACTTGTCATTATGTATTTAATATTATTTTCTTTCATGCCGTCATAAAGTCCTTTTAAGCTTGCTATTGAAACAAGAATGCCTTTTTGGAAAGACAGTATTGAAGTTTTAGAAATGACTCTGAGTTCCGTAATATCCGCTTGCATTTGACTCAGAATTTGCATTTGGTCATTTATATTATTTCCAAAAGCTGAGAGCTTTGATTTATTTTCATCATTAGGAACACGAGAGTTAAAAACATCGACACATTTTCCCATGCTTCGGAAAGGTCCGGCTAGGGACCAGTGACGTCAGTAATTCCAAGAACTCGGGACAGGAGAAGGTTGCCAGAAACGAATGGCCTACCTCTCTTACTTCCATTTACCTTGACAAAGCAGGGATATTCCTTTTGGCGTCGGTTGTAGTATTCTTGGCGACTTTATCGCCTACACCGGCGAAATGGAAAAGTATCTAATTATTTTATAAAACTCGCGAATAAAGAAAGTTATTAAATTTTATTTCCGCGGAATATAGCATAACATTGTTTGCCAACTTCTACGAAATAGTATAAAAAAGCACCATTTTATACATTTTATCGCTACAAATTAGAAAGAAAATGCTACAAATTAACAAAATGTATCTGAAGTGTTAGACATACATAAATAAAATGAGATCTAGGAAAGTACAAACTATAGCGAAAACACAATAGAATCATCGTGAATGATTTAAATTATTGAAATTCAATAAACAATAAAAATTAAATTATGCAATTGAAAATATTTTATCACCATTTCACTTGTATTAACTGTTACTATAGAATTTTTTTGGCAACTTTGTTTATTTTTGATGGCAATAGGCAATCCACTGATATTAAGCATTTCTATCACAAACATTTGTATTTTAGAAATTTTAATAAATTGTAAATTTTGGTTTATAAATACACGTAACGCTAATTTGGTTAGTACATAAATTACTATTATTTTAAAATTTAACATCTTATTGAACACTAATAAAGAATAAAGCATCTTATTATTATATTTTTTTAGACTTAATCTAGTACTAAGCATTTTTACTACAAACATTTATATTTTAGGAATTGTAATAAATTGTAAATTTAATTTACATATACATTTAAAGCTAATTTGGTTAGTATATAAATTGATATTATTTTAAAATTTACCATCGTATTGAGCACTAATAAAGAATAAAACACGTTATTATTATATATTGACTTAATCTTAACATAAAAATGTTTGAATTTCACACGAAACTTTACCTGGCAATATAATATGACTGTCTGCATCACCCATATTAATTATAAGATTTTAATCCTTCTGTCTAAAAAAAAATTCTGTCTACTATTTAGTAAATTTTGATATAACGCTGTTTGTTCTAAATGCTAAATGAAACTGCAGAAACTATTTTTTGATTTTTTTTAAATGTTGCCATTCGAAACTCCCTAAAAGTATGAAGTTGAACCAACTGAACACATTGAGGTGAATACACTTTCACCTCAAAACTCTAATATTATTTAAGCGTATTGCATTACTTGTACTGGTACAAGTACCCAATACTGGTACAACTGCATGGAGAAACTAACCGAAATATCTGAGCATGTCAAATCAACATAGAAGTAATCTGGGTTTGTATATAGTCTGATAACAACAGATATTGATCTTAGATTACACTATGTTTATAATAGTCTCATTATTCTAATCATGTTATAATCATAATGTTCACGAATTATATTATAACTTAAAGGGTAAGCCCGTCATTAGACGAAATAAAGTTGCAAAAGATTTTCTGCCATCTGCCCACCTGCAGTACTTGCGCTCCACAGACACACGCGAGCCATACACCTTTCCTATTCGGTATTTCCACTATTTCTTATACGACTCCCTATCGAAACATGCATACTATACTATCCCCTAACATAACGCAATTAATTTAGGCTTTCCTGCACACCCTATCAAAATTTAGCTGTTTAACGAACAGTGAAACTCACTTAAATCGACAGAGATTTATCAAAGAAATTAATTCAATTAACAGTGTAGATTTACAGTTAAATTCAATCATTTTCAATTACATTCAATTAATCCATGTAGATTAGTGAAAGAGTTATTGGATTTTTAGCAATTTAACAACATTTTTGTCGATTTGGCTCTGTTTTACCCATTTTGCGACATTCAGCAACTTTATCGCTAATGGGTACAGGTGGACAGACCTTATTGATACATAATACATCATTCATTTATTAATTTGTTTGAATTCCAATCCATTCCAAATATTTAAAATCGATATCCCACTTACGTTTTGGTTTTAAAATTTATCAATTCGGAGCTAACTTCATTAATTTATCGTCCTTTCCAATACCTTAGCGATATTTAAAAAAAGTGTCCAAATTCGTCGTCAAAGTCGCTAATGTTTCGCCAAGCGTTCCGAACAGAGAGACAGATAGACCTAGACCATGATAGTATTAATTATTATTTATATAATTTTCATATAAATTGTAAAAATACAAATATTAAGTTATTTTCTAATTTAATCTTTATTATCCAACATTACATCAATCAGGAAAAATCATAAAATTTAATTATCTATAAAAATAGATCGAAATATTGGTGGCTTCGATACGATACAGTTTCGATATATTGAGACGCGATTCCATATCGATCCATCACTAAACAATACGCATTCATATACGTCCCGCATGAATTCGGCCATCCGTTGCGAACTAATTAAACATACTTTCAGCTTGTAATACTCCTTAACGAAGCTGTCCATTTTCGTTAGTCATTCGATCTTTTCATTTCACGAGTCTTAAACTCACTAATCTCTTCTCCGGCGATTAGCATTTAAATATCTACAGCAGATCAGCTAAGCTTGAAAATCTTCACCATCCTGTAGCTCGGCATTGCAGCGTAGACCGTCCCACAGAGAGTCTACCCATCTGTATGACACATTCGAATGTGTTCAGCCATTTTGTGTCGAAAAAGCTGCCGGAGTCTTATATGTTTTATATACGTGCGTACCCCTATGAACTAGGAAATAACAGGGTTTTGGGGCTTAGATTTAAGGACATGGGAGAGGTCTGGAGCGGGGCCGGCGGGATTAGTTCTGCTCCTTATCGGGCCTATGCCTGCGGCGCTGCTGTAGCTCGTGACGTCATAAAGTACATCCCAGAATTTGCAACAAGAAGCTGATAGAAATCGCTGAACAATGAATGTAAATTCAGAGAAACAATTTCAGAATACAAAAGCTGTAAATTTGGAAATACAAAATGAAGTAGAAAATGAAAATTTTATCATTTTTAACTTTTCAAAGGTATAAATAAACATACCTTAATGGGAAAAAGTAAATGTGCAGAAAATTTCATGTACGTGTTTTGATTTTTTATTAGTGAGTCAAAAAGGAATCATTGACCTGCAATTTGTAAATGGTCTATGGGCAATTGTCATATTGTCGTAGCAAAAGGCAAGATTAAAATTAAGAATATTATTGCTACAGTCAATTAATGAATAATGTAACTTTATACTTTCAATCATCTGACCTCCAAAGAGACTGGAAACCATTGATTTTATTTATTTTATGCACATGTGTATTAAATATAAAAATGTGAAATACACAAATCATTTTTTTTTTTTTTCTTTACATTCCTTTTTTAATTACAAAAAAAAAATCTGAATTTCATAATTTTTTTTTGGAAAAACTGAAATTCATATTGGCTCCGAAAACTTTTCGTGGATTATTTAGCTTATTATTGTTTCATTAAAATGCAGATGACAACACTCAGCAAACTTAAAGTGTTAAAAGTAGAATTTTCAAAACTTCACATCAGAGGTGAAAATCGTCTGTCAATAAGTAACGTCTAAAATTATTTTCGCTGAAAAAAAAAACAGGTAAGATTTAAGCTATTAAAATAAGTTTGGTAAAATAGTTTGTCATTGTAATACAGTATTATATTTGATATTTAATCGATTTATTCAAATTTATTAAATTATTTCTGTTGTAAAAAAGCGTATAACCCGAAAGCGATTTTTAGTTTTTTTAAAATTATTACTATTTGAGACTACTGTCTTTTCCTGTCATTCACGCTAATCTCTACATTTCATTTAACCAAAACAGGGATTTCAATTTAATCTGAAAGTGCACAATAACAAAAAATAAATATTTTTATATCACAACCCTGCTGTCAATTACAAATATAACTTCCGGAATAGTCTTCATAATAGGCGTGATCACTTATTGACGGTTAAAATATAAATCTAATGTCTGTATTATTATGTATGTATATTATTATTAAGTATGTATGCATATTATTATTAAGTATATATATTATTAAGTATGTATGTATATTACTATTAAGTATGTATTATTATTAATTATATATATATATATTATTAAGTATGTATGTATATTACTATTAAATAAGTATTAATATTATATTAATTAATAGTATTAAATAATTATTAATAGTATATTAAGTATTATTACTATTAAGTATGTATGTATATTAGGATATATGTTATGTAAATCTGACAGTTAACACTTTTGAAAGACATTATTACAAAAATGTTTTAGGAGAACTGTGTAATTAGAAATTTAATTAACTCTGCCCAAAAGCATTATTATATATATATAAGAGGTCATAATGTGTTTCTGTGCATTATATTATTTAAGAACAAAAACCAGATTTCTCAAGTAAATGAATTTTATGAAAAAATAAAATTCAAAAGGTTAAAACCTGGCATTGAATTTTTTAGAAGAAAGGAAAAAAAAACCTCGTAACTACGGAAATATTCCGCACTTTTTTACTTTACAATCTTATTTATATTCCTTCTTTATATATAATTTGTTTTCGTTATATTTATTCAATTAAATCATTTTTACTTAAGAACTGGAGCAAAGTGTAAACGCCGTGGATGGGATGTAAGTTGTGACGTCACGAAACCTGCATCTAGGCCCGATAAGAAGAAGAAATCCCGCCGGCCCCGTCTGGAGGCGGCTGCTCCCCCAACCCTTCCACCCTAGGATTTCGTAGTTATTATGTTTCTTATATAATTTTAACTTATCGAATCATATTATATTCATCATTAGAACATTAGTCCGTCAACTTTCCCTTTAAGAAATAATTTTGCCTCCTCCCTCCCTTCAAAAAATTCTTGAAATGGAAAACCTACTTTGATTAAAAAAAATTGATAAACAATATTTTAAACGATTTATATATATATATATATATATATATATATATATATATATATATATATATATATATATATATATATATATATATATATATATATATATATATATATATATATATATATATATATATATATATATATATAATATGTATATATATATATATATATATATATATATATATATATATATAAATATAAATTAGTAAATCCAAAGTTAGAATGTATGTAGTAACTCATAATACACTATTCCAAAATTTTCTACAAAATACAAAGAAATATAAGAAATTAAGACATGTGATAAGGCTTTCACACCTCTGTGTTAAAATTGTATATTAAAGTATTGTTTTATTTCTGTGTGATTTAAAGTGTCAATTTCGAAATATAGATGTCTTTTCTACATGTTTTCAATTACATTGACTTTTAAGGGAAGTGAACTCTAAAATCGCAAAAGTGTTTATGTTCCAGAAAAATAGTAATAGTTTTGTATTTTCGCTTCTCAGTCGCTAGTTGGGAACTTGCAGGTTTTGCGCACGCGCGCGTTTGAAAAAGGATTTTGGAAGCAGTGTGGAAGGAGTGGTGGAGGAATGTAGACGTGTGTGTTTGATTCGCGTATGATCGCGAATTTTAAGAAAAGGTGGATTGATTTTGAAAGTGGAAGGATGTGATTAAAATATGTTGTTGTTGTTGAAACCCAGACCGTCCGACCTACCAGAAAGGTGTAAGGTAACTGTTTTGGACGGTCGGGAAGTGCCACCCAATTTAGACCGGAACCCAGTGGGGGAGGCATCCACAGGGACCGTACCCTCCTTCCCCTACCACCAACCTCTCGGAAGGACTTTCGGACCCACATGTTTAACGTGATCGTACTCCGCATGAACACGGCGGCAGTTTTGGCAGTGGCTGGAATCGAACCCGGGCCTACCGAGTGCAACTCCAGCGCGCTAACCAATGGGCTACCGCGCCCCTGTGATTAAAATATGTAACATAGTTCGACAAGTTGTGCGTAGAGTCGTTTGGCTCGGTTCAGAGATGAGTCACTCGTGTTTTTAAATGAATCAGCCTGGTAGTAATGGAATAATGAGTCTTGTGAAAAGAGAAAATGGTTCTTTCACTGGTCGGCTTGAATCGCTGATAGGGCAAGAGGGAAAGCTCATTTTATAGCGATTTGTATTTGCCTGACTCCTCCTTGTGTCCTAAGGTACGAATCAACCAATCTCCGTAACCAACCAAGATGTCGAATTCCGCCAGCATGATGTTGTGTAGTCAAGTTTCCCGACCATTATGGATTTTGTTCTGCGCAAGAATCTCGATGAGTTTATGCCGAGAGTCCATCCTGATATCCTTCCCATGGTACAGAATTGTAAATGTTATATTTAAAAGAGACGAGGTAAAGTTTTATATATATTTAGTCTTCCACCTAACGAATAGAGTGTTAATTGTCAAATCCTCGTGAGTATCAAGTCATTGATGATGTTATATGAAAATGTCGTATATGTTCAAAGTATACAAATGTGATATATAAATGTCAAGTATAATATGAGGAATATTGTGTTTATTTTATGTATCAGAAAATATGTGTATTCTCTTGGTTCCTCTTCCTCCAGGGGTGTTCTTAATGGTCACCCTACCGAGTGTAACTCTGAGTTATTGCGAGAAATGCTTGTACTCCACTGTTTTCGATCAACTGCCTTGTTATTTCATGTTTAATAAATGTGTTTGATTTCAAAACTTTGTCTTCTCTGTCGAGTATACCAAAACGTTCGCGACAGAATTGGTGCCGTTACTTTTCTCGGTGAGTGGGGAAGAGCTGAGAGAATTAAAATTTTTAAAAATTTTCTTAAGAATTGAAATTTTGAAGGTTAAAAATTACCGTTGTGCTAAAATGAGTGTTTTCTTAAGTAAACAGAGTTCCATGTTCTGTTTTCGGTATTCTCAAAAACGAGTGTTCTTGGAATTTGATATGTGCCATTTGATAAAAAAAATTGATTTGTTTGCATATTTATGTCATTTGATTTGATAAAAACTGGTTTTATTGTAAATACTGTTTAAGAACATTGCAATTGCATATTGTGTTAAACTATACGAGTATATTTGATTGTTATGCAAAATGGCTCCAATTACTAGAAACAAAAAAGTAAATGTCGGTAAGATGAGTAAAAATTCAAGTAAAAAATTAAATTCCTCCTTGAATTTGTCGCTTGATATTGCTACTGAGTCGGATACTGTTAATTCTAAAAGTAAAGTTAAAAATGTTAGCCACAAAGCTAAATCTAATGAGGAAAATATATCAGATAAATCGCCAGTATGTTTGAATTCTTCTTCTGGCACTTTGCCAAATCAAAACAGTGCTTCATCGGTAAATGATAACATGTTAAAATCATTCCATATGTTCACACCTAAGTTCGCACATCATATTCCAAAATTCTCGGGAAATTCAGAGCTTTCGTTGTCACAGTTTTTGGAAAAGTTAAATTTAGTAGCCACTCATGCAAACTGGAGTGAGTGTGACAAATTAGTTTGTTTGAGATTGAATTTAGAGGGGGAAGCAAATAGATTGATTGAAGAGAATCCAAAGCACAGAAATTGTAAAAATTTGCAGGAAATTATTCACATTTTGAAAGATCATTTTGAAGTGACCGAAAATGTTACTAAAAACATAATTTCACTCGTGAACTTTACACAGAGACCAAATGAGTCGGTTAAACAGTTTTCGATGAGAATCGAAGCTGCTTCATTTAAGGTTGTTCCGGAAGATGTAGATTCCGAAAGTGAGAATAAAATCAGGCAAACACTTTTGAAAACTTCATTTATTAATGGTTTATATCCGGAACTAAAAAGATTGGTGTTGTCACAAAACCCTAGAGATTTTTATTCGGCTAGAAAACTTGCAATTCTTGAGGAATCTATTTTAAATGAAAATAATGCTATGTACTTGACTAATCCGGTACTTACAAAAAAAGGTGTTCTCACACCAGAAAAATATGTTCTCACACCAGATCAAAGTGAAAGTATGTCAGATTTAAAAAGAAAAGTGTTAGAACAGGAAAGGGACATTGAATTTCTTAGGGGTAAAATAGAAAAATTTAAGTTTAATTCAGATAAAGTTAACGAAAAGCGTTCACCGCGTCCAAAGTGTGACAAATGTGGTAAATTAGGTCACGTTCAAGAACAGTATTGGAAAAAGGTTTTTCAAAAAAGAGATGTGTACGGTATAAAATGTAGGAAAATTTATACCAGTCCTGGAACTAGGTATCACCAGGGTGAAAGACACAGAGGGCAAATGTCTGCAAATGAGTGGAAGTATAAAAAGCAAGGAACGCAAAATTATAAAAATAAGGAGTCATATAAATCTTTGCAAAATTCCAAAAATCATTCTTCTGGGAATCAGAGTAGATATCCCATGCACAATTATAATAATAGAAAAACTTTTGATAGGCAAACATCACATTTTGAGGAAAATAATATTTGTCATAATATTACAAATTCTTTGTCATCTTCTTCTATTATAAAAGGAAAATTAGTGAGCAGTGAAGTGTCAATATTGATTGATACGGGTAGTTCAATTAATTTAGTGTATGAGGAAGCTTTAAATACTGTACCCATTGCACATATGTTGCTAACATACAAACCAACAATTTTGCGTAGCTTTAGTTCACAAGATACTAAAGTTGAATGTTTAGCCACTATTTCACTAAATTTGGGAAAAGAAAGATTCCCTACCGAATTTTTTGTGTTAAAATCACCAGCTCCTATTTCATATAATGTAATCCTTGGTAACAAGTTTTTACATAAACATAATGCTATTATAGATTATAATCACTTCTGTTTTAAGTTTTCAAACTCTTCCATTCCTTTTGTTGGTTATCAATGTACGAATAATTTACTTTCGATTTCAAATCATGAACCGGCAAATGAGTCGGAAAGTGCAGACTCAAACCTAAGTAGTGTCGCAAAGCGTATTGCTGTGCCTGACTCGCAGATGAGTAGTGGAAAAAATGTTCGTGTGGTAGAGGACTGTAAACCGAAAGAGTTCCATACGAATGCATGTGCCAAATGCAAAGCAGATCTGGCACCGGTAGTGAATGAGTCTCAGGTCATTCGGGAAGAGTATGTGAGCAGAAATTTTTCGGAAAATAATGTAGTGCCACATTTGGGTAGTGAAGAGGTACATATTAACGATTTGGAAAATGGAAGCAAATCTTTTAGAGATTTGGTAGTAAATGCACAGAATGTTACTTTGCATATGGGGGAAAAGCAAAATCATGTTAGAGGTGGTACTGAAGAAGTGGCACAGCATAAGAACTTAAACATTAAAACTGTTAATAACTTATGTAGAGTAAAAGAAACTCTAAATACAAAAATTAAAGAGCCAATTATTGTGAAAAATTCACAAAAATGTATAATTCCTCCTTTATCTGAATCATTTATTAAAATCAAACTTTCAGAAGGGTTTCCGGAAAATTCCACCTTGCTTCTGGAATCAGAGAAAAATGACCACATCTTCATTGCTAGAGCTGTATATAGAGCTCCTAAGGATGGAATTATTTGGGTTCGTGTTGCTAACCCAGAGGAAAAACCTTATCATTTGAATAAGGGTAGAAAAGTGGCTCATGTTCAGGAAATTCAGGTGTCTGAGGAGGTTGAAGTTAATGTAGTGAGTGAGGGAGAGTTGGACTCCAGTGAACCTTTGGAGCCTTTTGAAAGTTGGGGAGGAGATTTTGACCTGAGTCATCTCCAAAAAGATCAAAAACATAAATTATCAACTTTGTTGAATAAATATAGACAAGTATTTGCAAAGAATGTTGCTGAGTTGTCTGGTTGTAAAACCATATTACATGAGATAAATTTGGAAACATCTGTTCCTGTTTATCAGAAACCATACAAAGTTCCACATCATTTACAAGGGGAACTCAATAGACAAGTCACAGAATTATTAGAAGCTAAAATAATTAAACCTAGTTTTTCACCTTACAATACGCCAGTACTGTTTGTAAGGAAACCGGATGGTTCTTATAGATTATGTTGTGATTTTCGCAAGTTAAACAAACTTACTATTACAGAAAATTTTCCAATTCCTAACATTAGTGAATTGATTGATAATTTAGCAGGTGCTACATTTTTCTCAACTTTGGACTTAACTTCAGGATTCTACCAATTGCATTTGAATCCACAGGATTCACACAAAACAGCTTTTTCCACGCCCACCGGTCACTACGAATGGTGTAGGACCCCTTTTGGCCTAAAAAACGCACCAGCGTCTTTTCAGAGATTAATGTCTCTTGTACTGGCAGGGTTATCAGGAATATACATAGATGATGTTATCATCTCATCAAAAACTTTTGAAGAACACATGATGAAATTAGAAGAAGTTTTTATTAAATTATCTCAACATGGTCTTAGGTTAAAGCCATCAAAATGCTTCTTTTTCAGAAAGACAATAAAGTACTTAGGTTTCAGAGTGTCTGAGGGAAAAGTTCAGCCAGACCCTCATAACATTGATTTAGTGCAAAAATTTAAAGTACCCACCTGTGTCAAGAATATCAGACAATTTTTGGGTTTGACAGGCTTTTATAGGAAGTTTGTACCAGATTATGCAAAGATTACTCTTCCACTAACTAATCTTTTAAAATCAAAGCAGAAAAAGTTTGTGTGGAGTCAGGAGGCTCAGGAAGCTTTTGAAATACTTAAGAACAAGCTTATTCAAGAACCAATTTTAAAATTACCAAATTTTAATTTGCCCTTTACTTTGCATACAGATGCCTCTAATTACGCTTTGGGATCAGTTCTTTCGCAATTGGATGAAAATGGGTTTTCTCACCCAGTTTCCTTTGCTAGTCGAAAATTACAAGGTGCTGAAGTGAATTACAGTGTAGTCGAGAAAGAAGCTTTGGCTGTGGTTTGGGCTACCCAGCAATTTAAGCACTATCTCTTAGGCAAACATTTCAAAATTTACTGTGATCAAGCATCCTTATCGTTCATTTTCAAATTAAGAGATCCTACTTCGCGCATAGCTCGCTGGATCGTTTCATTGCAGGCTTTTGATTATGAAATCATTCATAAACCGGGGAAACATAATGTTGTAGCTGACTATTTTTCGAGATGTATTGATGAGTCTTCTTCAAAGAAATCTCAAAACACTCAGAAACAAACTGTTCCTAAAAGTATTGTAGAATCTGTCCCTACGAAAATTTCTGGAAAAGTAGTGGTACAGAATAATGATAGTAGTGAAAACATAAATGCAATCGTTGAAAATTCTCAAGATCAAGTACAGACTACTGTGGAAGCTTCTCTGGTAACTAGGATAGCTATTGGTCAATTGAAAGATCCTAGATGTATAAAAATCAAAAATCTTCTGGAAAAAGGTGTAAAACCATACCCACAAAAACTTTCATTTTTCATGAAAAATGATATGTTACATTGCATACACAAAAATCCAAAGCAGAGACAGCAATATAATGAGAGAGTAGTTATTCCTCAAGACTTAGTCTCAGAAATTCTATGGCTTTGCCATGATTCTCCTGTTGCTGCACATTGTGGTTTTCAAAGAACTCTGGCAAAAATTTCAGTTAACTATTATTGGCCAGACATGCATGCTCAGACTGAAAATTATGTGAAGTCGTGCACAACTTGTGTAAAAAACAGAGGTTTTCGTAACAACAAGGCTCCAATACAGAAATTTCCTATTACAACTTATCCTTTTGAACGTGTGGCTATGGATGTAGTCGGCCCACTACCTATCTCGAATTCTGGGATGAAGTACATTCTTGTCATTACAGATTACTTCACTAGATGGCCAGAGGCTTATCCACTTGCTACAGTTAAAACTGAGGATATTCTCGCTTGTTTAGAGAGATTTATAAGTATTCATGGAATTCCTGCTCACTTAATTACGGATCAAGGTAGTAACTTCATTTCTGAAGCTGCCAACAATCTATACAAGAAATTAGGCATAAAAAAACATAATACTTCAGCGTACCATCCCCAGTCAGACGGGCTAGTCGAAAGACTGAACGGTACGTTAGTTAGATCCTTAAAGAATCTGGTCTATTCTGATAAGGGCGATTGGGATCGAATGATTCAATTTGCTTTAATGGCTCATAGAACGTCAGTCCATGCCTCAACAGGCGAGTCCCCAGCACATCTTGTCTTTGGTCGAGACCCTGTGCTACCTGATGCTCTTTTAACAGGTGTAAAATATCCAGTTTACAAATCTACTCATGATTATTCAGATGACTTACAGGTTCGCTTAAAAAAGACCTTTGTAACTGTTAAGAAAAACCTTGAGGAAGCTCAGGAATCACAACAACTTCAACAACATAAATCTGCTAAAATGCCTAAGATTAAAGTTGGTGACTTGGTCTATCTTTACACACCTCATATTCGGCCAGGCCAATCAAAAAAACTCAGTTCTTTAAATCATGGTCCTTTTGAAGTTATCAAGCAAACAACTGAAGTTAACTTTGTCATTCAACACAAAAACAATCCATGTAATCAGCAATTGGTCCACGTTAATAGATTAACTCCTTTACCTCCTAGACGTAGTGAATTGATTTCTAGCACATATAATGATAACATTGATAATTCTTCAACTCAGGAAACAAGACAATTTAAAAGTAGATATTTTCTAAACCATCAAAATAGGGTTAAAACTCAAAATGTTCCTAATTCACACAAGTATGACTTGCGCCCAAGAGGCCAATTTATTCATTAAAGTTACTTGTCAATTAAGGCAATATGTCAAGAGAGCAATTGGCTCAAATGTAAAGTAAAATATTTAGATTGTGAAATTCTCACATTTTCAAAAAAAAAGACTGATATTGTTGTGAGATGGACAATTATGTTTCATAATATTATATTTTCAATTGTTTCACAAAATGTTTTGCAAAACTGTATGCTATGTTAAAATGGATCCGATATTTCTGAACTTCTGTGTAATTTGCTTTATGTGTCAGTCAGCTGAATGTTCTGTACTGCAAGTTCTGTGCCAGTGCAGCTTTCTGAATGTGAGTGCCATGTTAATCAGGTTGAAGTAGTGTTTTAAAATTCTAAATACTTAAATAATAATTTTTTTTGCTTTGCTTTAATGATAAGCAGTAATGTTTTAAAGTAATTTTAAGATAATTAAGTACTTGATGGATTAGGGTTTTGGTAAGGATTTTTAAGGATAACTGATAATTTTTATCTCTGTTTTATTTTATGAATGTGTGAATGATTTTTTTTTAATTTAAAGGTCTAGTAAATTTTAGAAATTTTTTTTTGTCATTTGGTGTTTGTTGACTTATTGGTTGGGGGTACCGCCACCTCTAGGTTTGCAACTTTCTAATGGACTTGTTTCTTGCCTGGGTGCCTGATCAACATTCTTGGTTTGAAAATTTGTCTCATTTTCTAAATTAGTAATTTTTTTTAAATGTCTTTTAAAGTAATTTGTTGGCAAGGTTGGATAATAGTTAATAAATTGATTTCTGTGAAAAGTAAATTTATAGAATTTTAATTGTAAGAATTTTGAAGAAAGAAAACTTTTTGTTTAGTTAAACTTTTTGTGAGTTGAGTAAATTAAATTTTCATGTCTCTGTGGTACTCACCAGAAAATGTATTAGTGTTTAAGTTTTAAAAGGGGCAATTTCATCATTTGTGTCTTGTTAATTTGGTGTTGTCTTGTAAAGGTCTATGCTTGTATTGAGACTTATTTTTTTTTTGACTCACGAGTCAAACTTTAGGCCACTCTTGGATTTTGGTTATTATGCTGGTCATGATCTTGTTTGTTTTTGTTTTTTTCTTTGATGTACATGTACATCGCTCAAAATTTACACTAAATTCCTCTCAATGGAACATATGTCATTGGGAACTTAATGCAGGTATTTTCCTAGTATTGTGTGGAAAAATTCCCCGCTTTGCAGGAAATTTTTCTCCCGGGCCCCGAAGGAGTGTGATAAGGCTTTCACACCTCTGTGTTAAAATTGTATATTAAAGTATTGTTTTATTTCTGTGTGATTTAAAGTGTCAATTTCGAAATATAGATGTCTTTTCTACATGTTTTCAATTACATTGACTTTTAAGGGAAGTGAACTCTAAAATCGCAAAAGTGTTTATGTTCCAGAAAAATAGTAATAGTTTTGTATTTTCGCTTCTCAGTCGCTAGTTGGGAACTTGCAGGTTTTGCGCACGCGCGCGTTTGAAAAAGGATTTTGGAAGCAGTGTGGAAGGAGTGGTGGAGGAATGTAGACGTGTGTGTTTGATTCGCGTATGATCGCGAATTTTAAGAAAAGGTGGATTGATTTTGAAAGTGGAAGGATGTGATTAAAATATGTAACATAGTTCGACAAGTTGTGCGTAGAGTCGTTTGGCTCGGTTCAGAGATGAGTCACTCGTGTTTTTAAATGAATCAGCCTGGTAGTAATGGAATAATGAGTCTTGTGAAAAGAGAAAATGGTTCTTTCACTGGTCGGCTTGAATCGCTGATAGGGCAAGAGGGAAAGCTCATTTTATAGCGATTTGTAAATGTGTTGGGTTGCTTTAGAATTTAGGTAATTTGGGGATTTGAAAATTTACTTTTATTTCTTTTTCCCTGGCTCAATATTCTTAATTTGGTAATATTTAAATAATATTTATTGGCTTTTTCATTTATTCTTTAATTAGAATATTTTTAATCTTCTAAATTAATTTTCTTTATAATATTCTTAGTTAAAAATGTTCCATTCCTTAAATTAATATTACTTTTGAATTGTAAATTTTAAAAATTATTTATTTATTTGATTCCCCTTAAAATTCCCTTTAATTTGACGTCCCATTTTCCCATTTTGGTTAGAAATTCCGTTTGTTCTACAGTTTCAAGTTATTTCCATGTCTCACTGTAATTCAAAAATTTCAGTTGCGGCCATTTTCGGAATTTTGTTTCGCGGGCCCTTTACTGCGATTAAGCCGCCACCTAAGCGTTTTTCGCGCCTCTTTAGAATTCGGGATTTTTTTTAATTGGTTCGCGTTTTTACGGATCGTCTGCTCTCGGAATTATGAGTATTATTTTGGCAATTCTAATTTCGGCAAGCGAATTTTAATTGCTGCCGTTTATCTAAACTCGCCCTTTTGCCGCAAGTATAAATACGCGCGTAGAACTTTTCAGTTTCAGTTTTTTGTTGAAATCCTTCGTTGTGCGTTAGCGCGAGAAGCGCGTTGTTTTTTTTCGAATGGAACTTATGTTCCACGCGAGTTTTTTTAATGGAATGTTAAGTTCCTCGCGTTATTCTTTTTTTCATTAGTTATTTTAATTTAAATTATGCATTTTTCAAGCTTTTTCGCGTAATTCGCGACGTAACTCTCCAGAAAAGTGTATGGTGAAATTCCTTTTGCGAGTTATGTGAATGAAGCGTCTGACGATGACGTCCGAGTTTTGAGAAAATCCTAGCGTTCCAGATGTGGTTGTTAGGCCTCTGCTGATGTTTTTCAAAAGTGCTGAATCCTTTCCTGACTAAAGTTTGTTGAGATCCTGATCCCAAGAAAACCAGTTTTTTCCAAAAATCTGTGCTGCTCCAATGATTGGAACTTTCCCCCTGTCTGGCGGCCCATCCGGGTGAATACTGATGTTTTATTTAAACCCTTAATTTCTTTAATTCTGAATATGATTTCTCAATATTTTTGAAATGCATTTAACTAAAATTTATTCTGTAAAATTAAAATTCTAAACTTCATTCTGAGAGCAAATTTCTAAACCTTCATAATTTTTAAGAGCCTGGGTTAAATTCTAAAATTATTTAAATTTAATATTTTTGTTAATGATTTTTTGATGGAATTTAAAATAGATTGTTTTGAGTAAAGTTTTATGCTAATTCCTTAATTTTAACCAAGTTGATAAATTCTAAAATTCTAATGTTAATTCTTCCTGAGTTGCCTGCCTGTGAGCAGTGTTTTTGTATTTGTTAATTGGAAATAATTGAAGTTACAATTTAATAAACTAATTTTCTTTAAACTAAATATTATGTCTTCATTTATCTTTTTTAAACACAGCAGGTTTTATTCTATCTGTCAAACACAACAGTAGTTTTGGTGCCGTGTACCAGTCTAGAAATTGCTCTCATGTTTTATAATATTTATTAGTAGTATTAAACTTTCAATTGTATTGCAATTATGGATGATGTTAGAGAAAGTAACTGTATGTATATTTCTGTATTTGGGTCAGATGAAACTGGAGATGGCTCTAAAGATAAGCCTTTTGAAACTTTATTATATGCTATGTTCTCTGTTGGTAAAGAGCCATTTCCTTCATTTCTTACTAATTCAAATGATGGTAAAGATTGGGATTTAATTCCCAGAAGTCAGGTTGCTAGTACCAAGAAAACTTGGCTATCCTTATTGGAAAGAAATTTACCTTCTAAAATAAACATTGAGGTAACCTCTGATAATGTAAATTCTGTTGGTAACAAAAATATTGATTCAAATGTTAATAGTAAACAATATGACTTAAATGAACAGGGATTAAAAATAGATTCTTCTAAATGTAATGTAATGAGTAATTTTAAAACAGTCTCTTCAATAGGAGACTTTTTAGATTCAATCCCAGTGTTTTCAGGAGAGGAATCTGGCCTCCCATTGGAGGATTACATAGATAGAATTAAAATGTTAGCTGACCATGCAAATTGGTCTGAGTCAGACAAGGTCTTAGTTTTAAAGTTAAAACTGTCAGGCATAGCTGCAAGATTTATTAGAGATAATCCTAAGTTAAAAGAAGAGAAATCTTTCTCTCAAATTCTTAAAGCTTTACGCGACAGATTTTCCTCAATAGAATGTTTACACAGTAACTTGAGAGCATTTCTGCAGAGTTATCAGAGACCAAATGAATCTGTGCGTCAGTTTGCTGCTAGAGTTGAGGCTTCCTCATATAAAACTGTTTCACCTGCCTTACTGAATGACAGAGTGGCAAACCAGCAAAGACTTGATGTCTTGTGCTCGGTTTTCATTGAAGGCTTGAAGCCTCATTTCAAACGGCTAATCCTACCTCAAAACCACAAGAGTTTTGACTCTGCAAAAAGGCATGCTGTGGCAGAGGAAGAGGTGTGGAGCAAGCAACATGGGGATGACCCTCAATATGTTATGAGTCTTGGAGAATCTGAAAATAAGCAGCTCCATGATGAGCTTAAGAGAAATAAAATGGAGGTAGAGAACCTCACTA
The DNA here is from genome assembly GCA_951213105.1 of Amaurobius ferox. NCBI lineage: Eukaryota > Metazoa > Arthropoda > Arachnida > Araneae > Amaurobiidae > Amaurobius > Amaurobius ferox. The sequence goes on along the minus strand of OX578138.1, from coordinate 11,951,452 downwards.
AAAGGCTTGCTGAGTTGCAAACTCAGATTAACACCAAACCACAGCTGCCTCAAACTAGAGTGACAAAGGATAGCCGAAGGTGTTTTTCATGTGGTCTATTAGGTCACATAAGTGTGGATTGTAGGAAATTTCCTCAATCACACAGGTTCAACAGAAATTCTAGGTCTCTGCCTACTCGAATGTATCAACAACCTTTTTCTTTTCCACAACCTACACAAAACTATCCATATAGTTATTTTCCACAACAAACGCAGGGATTTCAACAACCTACTCAATTTTTTTACCATCAGCCAAATCAAAGCTTTCAGCCTGACATAAATGAAACTAAACCTAAAATGAGTTACAACACCTTTTATACACCTAGGGGTGATAAAAATGACAACGAAAAACAAAATTTAAACTAAGTAAGGGTGAAGGGAGTTTTCACTCCAACTTACCTTCTGAAGCCCTTGGGGTGTTACCTGTGGTGCAAAATTCAAATTTGATTTCATTACAGAATTTGTCTCTACCAGTGATTTCAGGTATGATAAATAATGTTGATATTCCTATACTTATTGATTCTGGTGCTTCTATTAATGTGTTGTTTACAAATGTATTATCTCATTTAAATATACCTGACAGTCAATTAACAAAGTGTAATATAAATTTAAAAGGCATCTCTAGTGATATTATAAAAGTTTCCAGGAAATTAAATATTAATTTACATCTAAATAACAAAATATTTAATGTTGATTTTTATATTATGGACTGTGATTCTTGTAATTATTCAGCAATACTTGGTGTAAAATTTTTAAAGGGTTATAAGATGTCAATAGATTTTAGTAATAATGTTTTATACAATAATATTATAACTGTGCCTTTTGCAATTAAGGATGAATCTGTACCATTTTCATTATCTGATACAACTCAATTCTTTAATAATTATGAAATTAACAGAGAAAATACCTTGAATTCTGAGATATATAAGGATAATTTGTGCTATGCACTTAGGAAATACACAATTCCTCCTCTATCGGAGGCTTTCATACAACTAAAATTAAAAGAGATTGTTAAATTTAATTCACCTACTGTGATGATTGAGCCTTTAAACAACAGTAAAATTCTGGTCGCTAGATCAGTAAATAATGTATCTAGATCTAATATATATAATGTAAAAGTATTGAATTTGTCAACTGATGAGTTGCACATAAATAAGCATTCAAATTTAGCAAAAATTGCTCCTATCACAGTAGTATCTTCTTTTTCAGTTAACAATATTACTGAGTCAAGTGCAGAGAGTGGTGATAATTTTGATGTTTGGGGAGGAAATTTTGATCTTTCACACTTAGACTATAATGAAAAAAGACAAATAGAGAGTTTAATTAATGATTATAAACATATTTTTGCTAATTCTATTCCAGATTTAAAGGGGTGTGATACGGTTTTTCATAACATTAACTTAAAAGATGATATTCCTGTTAAACAAAAACCTTATAGAGTTCCTTATCATGTAAGAGATGAATTAGATAGACAAATTAATGAACTTCTTGAAAATGACATTATACAAGAAAGTGATTCACCATTCTCCGCACCTGTACTGTTTGTTAAAAAGGCAGATGGAACATTAAGATTAGTAACAGATTTTAGAAAATTAAATGATAAAACTATTGATGATATTTTTCCACTGCCAAATATCACTGAATTGATTGATAGTTTAAGTGGTGCGAAATATTTTTCTACATTAGACTTAACATCTGGATTTTATCAAATGAAATTGCACCCAGACGACACACACAAATGTGGATTTTCTACACCTTTTGGCCACTATGAATGGAAAAGAGTCCCTTTTGGTTTGAAAAATGCCCCCAGCTCCTTTCAACGACTTATGTCCATCGTCCTAGCTAAGCTTTCCCCTTTACAAATTTCTATTTACATAGATGATATTGTTATTGCATCTAGAACCTTTGAGGAACACTTAATGAAATTAAAGGTAGTATTTGATAGATTATCTCAACATAAATTATGTTTAAAGCCAAGTAAATGCAATTTTTTTAAATCTTCAATAAATTATTTAGGTTTTCAAGTTTCTGAAGGTATTGTCCAGCCTGACCCCTCAAATTTAAAAACTGTTAAAAATTTTCAAAAACCCACCTCTAAAAAACAAATTCGCCAATTTTTAGGATTAACTGGTTTCTACAGAAAATTTATTGAAAATTACTCCTTAAAAGCTCTTCCCTTAACTAATTTAACTAAGCAAAATATTAAATTCTCTTGGACCCCTGAAGCAGAAAATTCTTATCAAACCTTAAAATCCGAATTACTTAAAGAACCCATTTTACATCTCCCTGATTTTTCAAAACCATTTTCGGTATGTACCGATGCATCAAATCTTGCTCTTGGAGCAGTTCTCTGTCAAGAAGGAGAGGATGGATTTTTGCACCCTATTGCTTATGCTAGTAAAAAACTAAAAGATGCAGAAATAAACTATAGCACAGTCGAGAAAGAGACTTTAGGAGTTGTCTGGGCAACATCCTATTTTAAGCAATACCTTTTGGGAAAACATTTTACAGTTTATTGTGATCAGGCCTCCCTTTCAAATGTTTTGAAATTAAAAGACCCCACTTCTAGGATAGCACGATGGATAATGTCCATGACCCAGTTTAATTACAAAATTATTCATAAACCTGGTCGCCTAAATTTAACAGCTGATTATCTATCTAGATGTGTAAATAATGTAAACGTAAACACTATAGACCTGGATGTTGATACTAACCTTCTTTTAAGAGTACGTAATTCTCAAAATTCTGACCCCAATTGTATAAGAATTGGCTCATGCTTAGATAAAAATATTGACCCATTCCCTAAAAATTTAATGTTTTTCTTAAAAGATGATGTATTATATTGTACTAATAGAAAACCTAAATTAAAATATCAAAGAAAAGAGCGTATTGTTGTTCCACAAAATTTGATCTCTGATATTCTAAATTATTGTCATGATTCGATCACTGCAGGACATGGTGGTTTTAGAAGGACTTTGAGAAAAATTCAGCAACACTTTTATTGGCCTAGGATGTATGTTCAAATTTTAAATTATGTTAAGAGTTGTCCTGATTGTTTACAGAAAAGAGGATTTAAACAAAAACAAAAAGCTCCTTTACAGAGGTTTCCAAATTCTACTTACCCTATGGAAAGAATAGCTATGGATTGTATTGGCCCCATGCCTCTAACTTACTCTGGCAATAAGTACATACTGGTGATTACGGACTATTTTACTCGTTGGCCAGAAGCTTATGCTATCCCCAATATTAAATCTGAAACTATTTTAAATTGTTTAGAAAACTTCTTTTCTCTTCATGGTGTGCCAAAACACATTATCACTGACAAAGGATCTAATTTCATTTCGAATGCTGCCATGAAGTTGTATGAAAAATTAGGTATTGAAAAACATACCACTACTAGCTATCACCCACAATCGGATGGAGTCTGCGAGCGTTTAAACAGTAAAATAATTAACACACTTAGTCATTTAGTGTCTGAAACACAAGAGGATTGGGATCGACATTTATCTTTTGCCTTGCTGGCCCACCGAACTTCAATCCATTCCTCGACTGGTGAGTCTCCAGCTAATCTTCTCTATGGTAGAGAATTAATTTTGCCACATCATCTTCTTTTTAATTTAAATGAACAAAATTTTACCACTGTTAGTGATTATAGTCACGATTTGGCAATTCGTATGAAAAAATCTTTTGAAATAGTAAAGAAGAACTTACTTAAAGCAGCTAAAACACAAGAGACATACAGAAATAAGTCTGCTGTTATAAAAGATATAAAAGTTGGAGATTTAGTATATTTATACATTCCTGTTTTTCCAAGGGGACATTGTAAGAAACTCTCCAAACTTAATAAAGGTCCTTTTAAAGTTATACAAAAAACATCTAATGTAAACTTTAAAATTCAACATGTAAATGACACACGAAATATTCAGTTGGTGCACATTGACAGATTAACAAAAATTCCAGAAAGAGATTCTGTGTTCTTTTCTTGTGCACAATCTGATAATTCAACAAGTAATACATCTCATGAGAATGATATAATTCCAACACAAAGATATAATTTACGACAAAGGAAAAACTAGAATGACATTTTTTTTATTTTATTGTTGCGCAACATAATTTTTTTTAAGTGTATAATTTTTATATGTGTGTATTTGTTATTGATACATTGCAGAATGCTGCAAACTGGATTTAATTGATGTTGATTTAAGATAAAATTTGTTGCTATTGATATTGCAGATTACTGCAGGATTTAGAGAATGATTGAGAAAAGATTAATTTGGATTATATGAATTGATTATATTTATATTGATTGAGAAAAGATTAATTTGGATTATATGAATTGATTATATTTATATTGATAGAGATATATAGTTACTTATTTATTGTTATTGAGAGTGCAGATTTATGCAAATATTTGATTACGTGGTCCATGACGTAAGTTCTGATCACATATGTTGATATTTTTTGGTATATATTTGTTGTCGTTAAAAGTATTAGAGTTCTGCAAAGATAAAAGTGGCAGTGTATATTAGATAACTGCAGATGCAGATGATGTTATGTGTAGTTCTGAATGGACATGAATAGATACTTGTGTCTTTGAAATTTTAGTATATTATTGTTACTTATTGATAATAATTGTTATTGTGTCAATTGTCATTTGACACTTCTATTGAAATTTTATTTATTTTATACAACTTATGTACATTGTTTTATTTTTTTTAGATCACTCTATTTACACATTTTTTTTTTCTCTTTCCAGCTGGTATTTATATTTTGTAGTGGAAGTGAGAGTTGTTTCTCATTGGTTATTCAAGGTACCTTTTCAAAATTCAATGTTTCGATTCTTTGAAAACTATTTGGCTGGTCCAATGTTTTCTTAAAAAATTATTTTTATTTATAGCTAATGAGAATCAATGTCAAATCCTCTACCTTTACTTTATCTACACAAATTTAGTGATCTGATGTACAAAAATTTATTCATTGTTATATAATTCATGTTTTAGTTTATAGTTTGTTAACAAATTGCTTATTCCGAAATAGATGTTGAATTCGGATAAAAATTGTTATGCTTAATTGGTAACTTCTGATAGATATTTTATTTTATTATCAAAAATTTTTCATTTTTCAAATGAAAAATTTTTGGGGGATAGGTGGAAGGAATGTGTTGGGTTGCTTTAGAATTTAGGTAATTTGGGGATTTGAAAATTTACTTTTATTTCTTTTTCCCTGGCTCAATATTCTTAATTTGGTAATATTTAAATAATATTTATTGGCTTTTTCATTTATTCTTTAATTAGAATATTTTTAATCTTCTAAATTAATTTTCTTTATAATATTCTTAGTTAAAAATGTTCCATTCCTTAAATTAATATTACTTTTGAATTGTAAATTTTAAAAATTATTTATTTATTTGATTCCCCTTAAAATTCCCTTTAATTTGACGTCCCATTTTCCCATTTTGGTTAGAAATTCCGTTTGTTCTACAGTTTCAAGTTATTTCCATGTCTCACTGTAATTCAAAAATTTCAGTTGCGGCCATTTTCGGAATTTTGTTTCGCGGGCCCTTTACTGCGATTAAGCCGCCACCTAAGCGTTTTTCGCGCCTCTTTAGAATTCGGGATTTTTTTTAATTGGTTCGCGTTTTTACGGATCGTCTGCTCTCGGAATTATGAGTATTATTTTGGCAATTCTAATTTCGGCAAGCGAATTTTAATTGCTGCCGTTTATCTAAACTCGCCCTTTTGCCGCAAGTATAAATACGCGCGTAGAACTTTTCAGTTTCAGTTTTTTGTTGAAATCCTTCGTTGTGCGTTAGCGCGAGAAGCGCGTTGTTTTTTTTCGAATGGAACTTATGTTCCACGCGAGTTTTTTTAATGGAATGTTAAGTTCCTCGCGTTATTCTTTTTTTCATTAGTTATTTTAATTTAAATTATGCATTTTTCAAGCTTTTTCGCGTAATTCGCGACGTAACTCTCCAGAAAAGTGTATGGTGAAATTCCTTTTGCGAGTTATGTGAATGAAGCGTCTGACGATGACGTCCGAGTTTTGAGAAAATCCTAGCGTTCCAGATGTGGTTGTTAGGCCTCTGCTGATGTTTTTCAAAAGTGCTGAATCCTTTCCTGACTAAAGTTTGTTGAGATCCTGATCCCAAGAAAACCAGTTTTTTCCAAAAATCTGTGCTGCTCCAATGATTGGAACTTTCCCCCTGTCTGGCGGCCCATCCGGGTGAATACTGATGTTTTATTTAAACCCTTAATTTCTTTAATTCTGAATATGATTTCTCAATATTTTTGAAATGCATTTAACTAAAATTTATTCTGTAAAATTAAAATTCTAAACTTCATTCTGAGAGCAAATTTCTAAACCTTCATAATTTTTAAGAGCCTGGGTTAAATTCTAAAATTATTTAAATTTAATATTTTTGTTAATGATTTTTTGATGGAATTTAAAATAGATTGTTTTGAGTAAAGTTTTATGCTAATTCCTTAATTTTAACCAAGTTGATAAATTCTAAAATTCTAATGTTAATTCTTCCTGAGTTGCCTGCCTGTGAGCAGTGTTTTTGTATTTGTTAATTGGAAATAATTGAAGTTACAATTTAATAAACTAATTTTCTTTAAACTAAATATTATGTCTTCATTTATCTTTTTTAAACACAGCAGGTTTTATTCTATCTGTCAAACACAACATTTGCCTGACTCCTCCTTGTGTCCTAAGGTACGAATCAACCAATCTCCGTAACCAACCAAGATGTCGAATTCCGCCAGCATGATGTTGTGTAGTCAAGTTTCCCGACCATTATGGATTTTGTTCTGCGCAAGAATCTCGATGAGTTTATGCCGAGAGTCCATCCTGATATCCTTCCCATGGTACAGAATTGTAAATGTTATATTTAAAAGAGACGAGGTAAAGTTTTATATATATTTAGTCTTCCACCTAACGAATAGAGTGTTAATTGTCAAATCCTCGTGAGTATCAAGTCATTGATGATGTTATATGAAAATGTCGTATATGTTCAAAGTATACAAATGTGATATATAAATGTCAAGTATAATATGAGGAATATTGTGTTTATTTTATGTATCAGAAAATATGTGTATTCTCTTGGTTCCTCTTCCTCCAGGGGTGTTCTTAATGGTCACCCTACCGAGTGTAACTCTGAGTTATTGCGAGAAATGCTTGTACTCCACTGTTTTCGATCAACTGCCTTGTTATTTCATGTTTAATAAATGTGTTTGATTTCAAAACTTTGTCTTCTCTGTCGAGTATACCAAAACGTTCGCGACAGACATATAGAGGAAATAATAAAGCGTAATGCAGGTCATAAAGACAAAGACAATATATATATATATATAATAATAGTAGTTTGAAAGTCCAATGAATGAAAAGTAAGAAGCTGCAACACGATAAACCTAACTTTCTAAAACTATATATATATATATATATATATATATATATATATATATATATATATATGTATGTATATAGATATATATATTTTAATTCAAATAATCCAATTAAGTGTACTTATAAAATGAACTGGGAATTACTCAATAGATAAAACAATATTTATGATCTATGAATTACACTGTTAAAAATGGGTATTCAAAAAAAAAAGTAGAATGTACTCATTTTCAAGCACTTTGCATGCTTATAATAGCTCCAAGTGACCGTGTTTCAATTTTGAAAAACGCATGTACTTATTTTTGAGTATATCAAAGAATTAAATTTTAAACATATTGAGATTCAAATTGTAAATACTATATACTCATTTATGAGTATGGGAGAATCAATTTTAGGCATAATTGTAAATACTATGTACTCATTTATGAGTATATGGGAGAATCACTTTTAAGCATAATTATAAGTACTATGTACTCATTTTTGAGTATATGAGAGATTCAATTATATTTTTAATTTTCAATTATATTTTTAAACTGTAAATAAATGAAGGATGGCAAGCAGCTTATATGCATAAGACAAGCAATGCTTATTGCGTGTCCGTATTCTACGGCAACATTAGAGAAAAAAAACACGACCGCATAGCACCGCAAACGAAATATATACATCCGCCATCGTAATTCTTATGATATAGTTCTTTAATTTCGAGGCTATAACTTTTATTCTTGGAAATATTTCCACAAAAAATTTCAGAATTATGATTGCACATTTATTACGCGATTTTTAATGAAATCAAAATGAAATAATACTTTTATGTATTGAAGTACTCATTTTCAAGAAAGTGCGGTTACTTATATTTCAGTATGTAACCTACTCGTTTAGGGTGCCATTGTACTCAAATGAAAACGAGTACGTTGAAGTTTTCGTTTTTAAGTACTTTATTTTTTACAGTGATTTTGGCATGATTCGGAATAAAAGAATATGCCCCCCCCCCCCCCGCTTTTTTTTTAGCCAAATAGCCAGCAAAAATCGTCAAAATCTAAAATAAAAGACTACGTATGCTCATATGACTATGAAAAAAATAAGACTAACTCCTTTACTCTTGGACTAGTTGTTCTCGAGATATATATATATATTTTTTTTGCATCTTTGCTATTCACGGCCTTTGAAAATATTCCCGTTAGCAAATGAAAACGAAAATTGAATTAAAAGCGCAAATTCAGTGTCATTTCAAATAATTATACATGTTATTTTAAGCAATTAAACTCAATTTAATGAATTATTAAAGAAATAACGAGAAAATGAATTTAAGTTTGTAGAGAATTCGTGTGCTAACGATAATTGCCGTAAAAATGACTTTATCAAAATGAAATTTTAGTATGTTGTTCAGACGGTCTGTGGGATATATGGGAATGTAAATGAATAATATCACCCAATTAGGTTTGGATTGAACCCGAGTTGAGAAAATGAATACTTTGAACCCTATGGGACCTAATTTTTCAAACATTTTTAAACGAAGTTAAAATTAACAAATTTCTTCGAAAATTTTAGGAAATATTCAAATTACCCACAAAATATATAAAAAAATTTTCAGCAAATTTTTTTAGTAAGTAGTTTTTTAAATAAGGATTAAAATAATAATTACATCCATATAAAATAAAGAGATCACGTGACCCAGTTCAAAATAAAATAAAGCATCCATCTTTTTTTCACAAAAATCGTGATATATAAGTTCGTGGTATATATAGTTCTTTTAATTTATATTTAGTGTAGCATTCGTCCTAAAACCGTTCTGTTTTTGAATATTTTCTGTGCATCTATATTCTACGCAACGCAATTACAATATTTTAGAATTTAAATGATCATCAAACTTTGATTATTTCTACAACGAAACCTAATTTTAATGGATGCAGAATGTAAACAAGTGATTATAAGATGAGTTGTATAAGAATGGCTTAATTTTTTTCACTCAAAATTATTTAACTCTGAAGTCTGGAATAAAAGTGATATGGATGAAATATTCATTGCTTTTACATAGAGAGCCAGACGATTTGTATTTCGATGACGTCATTTGAATAAAGTTCATTTTTTTCGATGACGTTTTATGTTTTCAAGTAAAATAAATTATTGTAGTTCGGTGATAATTAAAAAAATATCACAGCTGAATGTATAGCATTTTAGAGATGCAATACATTCTGCGGATTGCATTTCAGTTGGAAAGTGTTTCAGAATCAATGTTTTATGCATGATTGATCTTTCTTGTTAAGTTAATTATTTTAATTTTCATATTCTAGATTTTTATTTTATTGTGTTTATATGTTACTATTTTATATTATTTTGTATTTTCCTTCTCTGTAACTGAGCTTGCCTGATGAGAAGTATATTTTAATAAATAAATGAATAGATAAATAATAAAATATAAATTGTGAAATCAGGGTTGAGAAAGGCGTTGAATTCGGGAAATAGCAGCGATTCTTGTCAAACGTGTTTTCTTCGCGATTGGAAGTATATAGTACGGGTTTCGAGTGAAATCAAAATATCAAAGTGAACCGCAAAGTTTAGGACTATACACAATTAGCATGGTCGAAATTTCTTAATATTTGAAATATGAGAAAAAAAAAAGTGTCGGTCATGAAAAGGGAAATCAACGATTTTTCGCTCGAAAAATCGTTTAACTTTTGCGATCAAAAATCATTTACATAGCTAACTGCGTATTACTATCTGAAATAATCATATCTAATTTCAAATAAATCGTTCGAAAATTGGCCGAGATGTCATAACAACCTATTTTTAAAAATGAATTTCGAGAGAAAATGTGTTTAAAGTCATGAGACTGCAGTCCTGAGTTCTTGAATTGTATTATCAGTGAAATCTTTATATCTCGGTCATTGTTGTATACTTCCTGATGAACCATGTTTGTATTCACTCTCTCAAAATCTATTGGACCAAATTTCATAAAATTTTATAAGTAAGTCACTTGTAGGTTTCTCTGGTACTGATTAAATTTTGGCATGATTCGAGATAAAAGAACCTGCCTTTTTTTACGAAATGGCCAGCAAAATCTTTTTGTATTCATTCTAGCTGACAAACTAATTGACAAAATTTCACAAAATTTGATAGATAAGTCACTTGTGGGTTACCCTGGCTCTGGTTAGATTTTGGTAAGATCTGAGATATTTTTTCCGTCTTGCAAAATGGCCCGCAAAAGTCCTCAAAATCAAAATCTAAAATAAAGTCTACGTATGCTCAATTGTATCAATTAAATGTTTATTTTATGAGTAAATTTTGACGATAAAAAGGATAAGACCAACCCTATTACTCTGGGATTAGCCGTTCTTGAGGCATTTTAGTTTTATTGCATTTTCGCTTTTTTGTGTGTGTGCTTTTAAAATTACATCCAGCTACCAAATGAAAACGAAAATTAAATTAAAAGTGCAAATTTAGTGTCAGTTCAAATAGTTATACATGTTATTTTGAGCAATTAAACTCAGTTTAATGAATTTTTGAATTACAAGAAAATTAATTTTAGTCTGTAGAGAAAGTTACGTGCTGCCCACATCAGATTTCTCACGCTTTTATTGACGAAGTATTTGTATTGACGCATATTTAGAATCACCATAAAGATTTCCTTTCTACCGGAAACGAATCTGAGTTCTTTACCTCTTAGCTGTGGCATCTTCATACAAAAGGTATCTACTTTAAAAATCTAACATCTATGTGATGTGGACATTAAAAGTTGAGTTGTACATGATGGAGAAACAGTCTATACTTAAAATAACTTTCAACTCTGTCTTCGTGACTACAGAACATTTGCAGTTTAGAATCGACGAATCTAACTTAACTTTTCAAAGTTTAAATAATTTGTATTCTAGCAAAAAATATTGATGTAAATAATAATTGCATATTAATATTGTTGTAAATAATTAATTACGATACTTTTACTTTCTCATAGCTTTGCAAGTAGAAAATATTTCTCTGTGTACCTTTTGCACTACATTTTTTAAATTGAAATAATTTATATTCTGGTAAAAAATATTGTTGCAAATGATAATTATTTACAAGTTTATAAATATTGTTACGGATAATAACTAGTTACACTTATGTTAATATTGTTGCAAATAATAATTATTTACGAGTACATTAATATTTTGTTGCAAACAATAGTTATTTACAATTATGTTAATATTGTTGCAAATAATAGTTATTTACAAGTATATTAATATTGTGGCAAACAATTAATTATAACATTTTTGCTTTCTCATATTACTGCACAGAGAATGTCAAGAAATTTTTGATTTAGAGTGCTGGATGAATAAGTACGTTTTAAGACCTCCTTTAACTATTTGGACACTTTGGAAAGTTGCACGTATGTGTGTATGTGTATATGGGTATGTCTGTAAGATGTGAAGACGATAATTCACCAAAGAATACAATCATTAAAAAATTAAAAAACATTTGGGGAAACGTTCGCACATTCCATTCCATATTTTGTGAATTTCATTCTATATTTTATACAATAAATTACATAATTTCATAATTTGTACATCCCATTCCCTATATTGTACATTCCATATTTTGTACAATAAATTACATAATTTCATAATTTGTACATCCCATTCCCTATAATGTACATTCCATATTTTATACAATAAATTACATAATTTCATAATTTGTACAACCCATTCCCCATATTGTACATTCCATATTTTATGCAATAAATTACATAATTTCATAATTTGTACATCCCATTCCCTATATTGTACATTCCATATTTTATACAATAAATTACATAATTTCATAATTCGTACATCTCATTCCCTATATTGTACATTCCATATTTGATACATTCCATTCCATATTTTATACAGTACATTCCATACTTTATATGTAGATTGCATATTTTGTACATTATGTTCCATATTTTCTACATTAAATTCTATATCTTGTACCTTATTTTCCATATTTTGTACATTACATTCCATATTTTGTACATTGTATTTCATATTTTGTACATTGTATTTCATATTTTTGTACATCACATTCTACATTTTGTGCATTATATTCCATATTTTGCTTATTATACTTTATAGTTTGTACTTTCCAAAATTGTTCAGGAGATTTTAAAACGTTCTTTCCCCTGGACATATCGAATCCGAAACTTTTCTGACAATAATAGTTTCTCTGTGCAATAGTATCATGATAAGAAGTAATGGAAAGAAGTTTGTGCGCAATATGGCGGCCCATAGGAGATGGCCAGACTCTTATAAAGGGATTCTACCCCCAGTTAATCCCTAAAAGATCACACCCAAATCCCTCAGCTGAGGGGTTGAGTGACCCAAAGTGGGAGGGATGAGTTTTTCCACCCCTACACAGAGGGTTTGCTACAGGGGTTGTGGAAACGGAATTTGCAGGGCATACCTCTGTAACGTACTGAACTGCAAGCTATATACGGGGCCAAACTTAGGGAAGGAGGGGCTATAAGCCCAAATAACAATCCAATTATTGACAACCCTATTTAATATATGACGGGGAGGGGATGTTGGGGAGAGTTAGTTAGATATTGGTTGGTAATCTAGAAATTTCTGAAGGGCAAGGGAAAGTGTTGAATCAGTCCTCTTTTCAGGGCCGTAGTCTATAGAGGGGACTGAGCCCCCAATACCCAAGATATATACTCAGACCCCCTGATCAAAAAAGTTTTCAATTTTTAGTAGTGACATGAAATTTCATCTAACATGTCATCCAAATTTTACTTGAAAATTTGCTTTCAGAGAATTTGTTATAAATTACTTCGTTTTATACGGTACAGGAATAGGATTTTTTAGTTTAGCTGAATTTGTGGTCAAATCCAGCTTTTGTATATTTAATTTAAAAATATTTGAAGGTTTTAAAATTTAAATTAAGGCAGTATTTAGGGTAATTTTGTAATATTGCGGGGTTCACTGTTATACATTAAAGAGTCAAAATCAACTCATGAGTCAATATTATGCTGGTATTAACTTTTAGACAGTTTCTTTGATTAATTAATAGATTTGATACCAGTTAATGCTTATATCAAAATGAATTATAAGAAATGCTTATAATTCATAATAATCATCAATGCTTATAAATCATTTGTTGTAAATATTTTATATTTTAATGTATTTATTCATATGCAAGTGCTTTTAAAACTCATTTGTTGTCAATAGTTTGCATTTTAATGTATTTTATTATATTTTAATCTGTATATTATGTATAGTATTTTACCTTGCATGCTGTTACTGGGACTTTGCCCTGTAGCTTGATTTCTTTAAAATAAATAAAAATAGTTATTACATGCATTAAGATTGATATATAGTAGCTACATGGATTTAGGATCAACTATTAGCTTACAAATATAGCTATACAATTAATTATTTGTTAATCATTAGTATAGAATAATTTGTGTGGATTAAAATATATAATTAGAACTATTAGAATTTACAAATACTAATGATTCGTAGACCTTATAGTATATTAACTTAACTTTTAGCTCAATAACGCATAATAATAGTTGTCCCCAATAATACTAGAACGAAAATTTCCGTCGGTTGGCATATTGAAGCGAATCTGCAAATTAACTTTTGTTGGAAAAATCTTATGAATGAGACATTAGCATTTCTATATATTTTTTTAATTACCAATACTTGGCAGATTTAAATGTTCACTTCTTAGGGAGAGATTCTGAAACTCATTCTGCGAAGACCCCCTTCTTAGAGGTTTCTCCCCCTAATAGTCGATCTATTATGGCCGGGTCAATAAAGCGTCTATAAGGTTATTTTTTTCCGGCGATTACTATTCCTTCGACACATGACATATTTTGAATTTTCTTGTAAAAGCATTTCATATGCTCATAGACTACAAATTAGAGATGAAATGAATTTATGATCAAAATCTGATGGGCCGTCCTAGGATGCTTTGATGCTTTTGCAAATATTCTGACATTGAAGTCCCCCAAGAAAGGAACCACGTTCGCTTCGCTTCAAAAAAGTACCGCATTTAATTATAATTAAAGAAATTCTTATTAGAGAAATTTATTTAAAGAATAAAATTTAATATTTTAGTGCATTCCCCTCCCCCCCACACATCCCAGAAAAGTTTCTAGTGAGCCTCTCTTTCAGTACTGTTGACCCCCTCCCCCACCCTTTGAATTTTTTTTCTAGCCCCTCCTGAATTTATTTTCTAGATACGATTCTGCCACCCCCCCCCCCCCCGATTGTGAAAAGCTTTATACACCGAGTGAGTGCTCTGATCAGTGTTTCTTTCAGGCATACCTCCGGAGGGACGAAGCACCCCCCCCCCCCCCCCCGAGATATTTTATGTTAACCTAGTTTCAATTCATATGAACAACATTTAGATATATTTACATGGGGCAAATAAAAAACTTGCCCTTCCCCCTGAAATTTCATTCACCCCCCCCCCCCCCTCCAATACGGACAAAAGTCTTGAAAGAAGCCCTGGCTCTGATATGGTGGTAATGGACATATTTCCTTAAATATCAATCAGACAGTTAAAGTTAGCTTACAGTTAAAGTTTTTAAAAAGTAAGGAGCTCATTTTCAACTCTGTGGGTAATATTTCTGGAAAAATTCAAAATGAAACACGTGCCCCCTAAAGCAAAAGTTCCAATCAGAAGAATATTATTTACGCTTTTATTAGTTCAAATAAAACAGAAATCTACCAAAGTAGAAAAAAACCGGATTTATTTTAGGGATTCTTAGGGGTAAATTTAGGGATTCCTTATTTATTTCTCTATATTAAAACAAGAAACATCAATCATACATAAAGCATTGATTATGAAACACTTTCCAACTTCAATGCAATTTTATTTAAACATGTCTAAAATGCGATACATTCCTCGGTAATATTTTAAAACTTATCACAATACTACATTAATTTATTATATTTGAAAACTTAAAAGTTCATCGAAATAAATGAACTTCATTCAAATGACGTCAATTAAATATAAATTGCCTGGCTTCTCGGTAATGTTTTAACATTATCATAATACTACAATAATTTATTATATTTGAAAACTTCATCAAAAACAACTGCAATTTATTCAAATGACGCCATCGAAATATAACACGCCTGGCTCTCTCTATAAAAGCAGCATTTCATTCCTAACATTTTCCCATTCATTTCATTCATCGCAATACTATAATAATTTATTTTATTTAAAAACTTAAGACCATGGAGGAACAAGTAATTAAACTCTATGCTTAAAACTTCATCGAAAAAAATCGTCCTTCTCTATGCAAAATCAATGAATATTTCATTCATATCATCTATGCAGACTCCATGAGCTAAATAATTTTGCGTTAAAAAAATGCAGTAATTCTTACACAACTCTTTCTACATATTTTGCTGTTTACATTTTACATAAGTGAACAAGAAAGATCAATCATGCTTAAAGCATTGATTATGAAACACTTTTCAACTTCAATGCAATTTTATTTATACATCTCTAAAATGCTATACATTCCTCGGTAATATTTTAAAACTTATCACAATACTACATTAATTTATTATATTTGAAAACTTAAACCTTCATAAAAAAAAATGAACTTATTCAAATAACGGCATTAAAATATAAATTGCCTGTTTAAACATCTCTAAAATGCGATACATTCCTCGGTAATATTTTTAAAATTATCATAATACTACGATAATTTATTATATTTGAAAACTTCATCGAAAACAACTGAAATTCATTCAAATGACGTCATAGAAAAAATAACACGCCTGGCTCTCTCTATAAAAGCAGCATTTCATTCATAACATTTTCCCATTCATTTCATTCATCACAGTACGAAAATAATTTATATTATTTAAAAACTTAAGACCATGGAGCTGCAAGTAATTAAACTCTATGCTTAAAATTTCATCGAAAAAAATCGTCCTTCTCTCTGTAAAATTAATGAATATTTCATTCATATCAGCTATTCAGACTCCATGAACTAAATAATTGTGCATTAAAGAAATACTGCAATTCTTATACAACCCATTCTACATATTTTGCTGTTTACATTTTACATAAGTGAAAAATAGGCTTCGTTGTACAAATAATCAAATTTGGATGATCATTTAAACTCAAATATATTGTCATTGCGTTGTTTCAGTATGTAGATGCACAGAAATTAAGCAAAAATAAAGCGATTTTAGGATGGATACAACACTCAATATGAATTAAAATGAACTTTAAAAATCACGATTTTGAGACAAGATGGATGCCATATTTCATTTTGAAGTGTGTCACGTGATCTTTTCATATCATGGTCACGTGATCGCTTCATATAAGAGGTGTAATTATTATTTTAATTTTTATTTAAAAAACTACTGAATATATTTTGCTGAAATTTTTTTTATATATTTTATGGGACAATTTGAATATTACCTAAAATTTTCGAAGCAATTTGTGAATTTTAAATCCGCTTAAAAAATGCTTGAAAAATTAGGTCCCATAGGGTTCAATGTATTCCATTTTTTCAACCCGGTTTCAATCCAAAACTAATTGGGTGATATTATTCATGTATACTCCCATAGGTCCTACAGACCGTCTGAACAACATACTAAAATTTCATTTTGATTAAGTCATTTTTGCGGCAGTTATCGTGCTAACGGACAGACAGACAGACAGAATGAACAAAGTCATAAACACTTTTCAACTTCGTTGTAAAGTGTTAAAAATGTAACTGATGCTGCCGTCGCTGTTTGACACATTTCTCGTTCCTCGCGTTTCTCTGCTTCGTACCACAAAAACTATATCATACAAAAATATAGAATTGGGTACACTTGTAGAGAAAGGTTAGGAAAACCCGCTGAAATAAACCGTTTTACGATATATATTGTAGTTTTAGAAAAATTTAATGTCAGATTTAAAGACAAAATGTTTGAGCTGCGAGTTCGAATCCTGGATAGACTAACAATAGCAAGCCTACGAGTTTTTGCAGGCAGGTACCTACACAGTTAAATTTTTGCAGGACGGAGCCCATTTTAATACTTTACAACATAGTTGAAAAGTGTTTATAACTTTGTTCATTCTGGCTGTCTGTCCGTTAGCACGATAACTGCCGTAAAAATAAATTGATCAAAATGAAATTTTAGTATGTTGTTCAAACGGTCTGTAGGACCTATAGGAATATAAATGAACAATATCACCCAATTAGTTTTGGATTGAACCCGGGTTGAAAAAATGAAATACATTGAGCCCTATGGGACCTAATTATTCAAACATTTTTTAAGAGGATTTAAAATTCTCAAATTGCTTCGAAAATTTTAGGTAATATTCAAATTGCTCCATAAAATATATATATAAAAAAAAAAAAACTGCGAAATATATTCAGTAGCTTTTTAAATAAAAATTAAAATAATAATTGCACCTCTTATATGAAGCGATCACGTGACCATGATATGAAAAGATCACGTGACCCACTTCAAAATGATATATGGCATCCATCTTGTCTCAAAATCATGATTTTTAAATTTCTTTTTAATCCATATTGAGTGTTGTATCCGTCCTAAAACCACTTTATTTTTGCTTAAATTCTGTGCATCTACATACCGAAACAACGCAATTACAATATATTTGAGTTTAAATGATCATCCAAATTTGATTATTTCTACAACGAAGCCTATTTTTCACTTATGTAAAATGTAAACAGCAAAATATGTAGAATGAGTTGTATTAGAATTGCTGTATTTCTTTAGCACAAAATTATTTAGCTCATGGAGTCTGCATAGCTGATATGAATGAAATATTCATTGATTTTACAAAGAGAAGGATGATTTTTTTTGATGAAGTTTTAAGCATAGAGTTTAATTACTTGTAGCTCCATGGTCTTAATTTTTAAATAAAATGAACTATTATAGTATTATGATGAATGAAATGAATGGGAAATTGTTTATGAATGAAATGCTGCTTTTATAGAGAGAGCCAGGCTTGTTATATTTCGATGAAGTCATTTGAATAAATTTCATTTTTGATGAAGTTTTCAAATATAATAAATTATTGTAGTATTATGATAGTTTTAAAAATATTACCGTGGAATGCATCGCATTTTAGAGATATTTAAACCAGGCAATTTATATTTCAATGCCGTCATTTGAATGAAGTTCATTTTTTTCGATGAAGGTTTAAGTTTTCAAATATAATCAATTAATGTAGTATTGTGATAAGTTTTAAAATATTACCGAGGAATGTATTGCATTTTAGGCTTGTTTAAATAAAACTGCATTGAAGTTGGAAAGTGTTTCATATACAATGCTTTATGCATGATTGATATTTCTTGTTTAATTTCGATGAAGTTTACGAGATATCTGACTTTTTATGCACTTTGAAGTGAAAATTGTTCATTCGTATCGGCACGCCTATCGATTTTCTCTGTCTAGCACCTCATAAACTATAGCATACGAACATATGAAATTGGATACTCATCGTATTTCCCTATTATAGAAAAATAATAGGGAAACACGTTGAAATAAAACGTTTTCTGATTTAAATTGTATTTTTGCTTGAAATAACTCGCAAAACGAGCTCTGCGAGCGCCGGCGAGTAGGAGGTGAAGCCATCACTTTAAAAATAGCCAAAACGTGTTCAGGAGGTCCTAAAACATATATTGCCATTAAAATCTCGAAATTGAAAATTTTGTTGAAAACAATACTTTCTCTATACTTCGTATGAGAAAGTAAAAATTGCGGCCGTTTTCTATGGCAAAGACAACAATGTAGCCAATAATGGCCAAACTTCTGGCGTGTGACATTGTATCAAATTTCAACGGCATTTCAATTACGAATTTTTACCCGCGAATTTAAATTCAATTCGCATCCAATTCTTCCGTCAACAAACAGAGAGGGAGGGGTGATAACTCCGTGAGAATTTAATTTCGAACACAACAAAGTTTACTGAACTATACTGACCTAGATTTCTGGGCACTTTCGCTCCGGCATACAGGGGTGCGGACCGTCCCTGTTAGCGGTTGTCGAACTTTTTAAAAGATTCGAAAAAGAACGGGGAACACGTGTTTGACATAGACACTGACAGGCATCAAACACCTAAACGAGGCAAGGAAAATATTCGTTGGCTGAAACTGTCACTGCACAGACCGGTGTCAATACGGATTGATAAAAATTGCGGTCAGAAAGGAGGAGAAGAGGGGGAGATGACGAAATTTGAGGGGAGGAGTTAAATGGTAACATTTTTCGCAACCAGGACTTGATGGATGTCGTGGCCCTGGGCCCCAAATTTTAAGGAGTCCCTAAATTTTATATGTGATTAAGCGTTTAAGTCGAAATATTTTTTAATTGATTTAAAACTGGTAATATTAGTTTTTATTTTAAATTATGAAATATGTTAATAGTTTTAAATATAATGCATCTTTTAAA
Source organism: Amaurobius ferox (assembly GCA_951213105.1). NCBI lineage: Eukaryota > Metazoa > Arthropoda > Arachnida > Araneae > Amaurobiidae > Amaurobius > Amaurobius ferox. The sequence continues at coordinate 11,931,618 of OX578138.1, read as the reverse complement.
GTCTTAATCTATTATTTTAAAGTAGAAACAACATATTGCAGAAAACTATATTGCAGACTCCATGAACTAAATAATTTTGCGTTAAAGAAATAACAATTCTTGTACTACTCATTCAACATCTTTTGGTATTTACATTTTCCATAAGTGAAAAATAGGCTTCGTTGTAGAAATAATCAAAGTTGGATGATTCTTTAAACTCAAATATATTGTAATTGCGTTATTTCAATATGTAGATGCACAGAATTTAAGCAAAAATAAAGCGGTTTTAGAACGGATACAACACTCAATATGAATTAAAAGAACTTTAAAAATTACGATTTTGATACAAAATGGATGCCATATTTTATTTTGAAGTGGGTCATGTGATCTTTTCATATAGTGGTCACGTGATCGCTTCATATAAAAGGTGTAATTATTATTTTAATTTTTATTTAAAAAACTACTGAATATATTTTGCTGAAATTTTTTTATTTATTTTATGGGATAATTTGAATATTTCCTAAAATTTTCGAAGTAATTTGTGAATTTTAAATCCGCTTAAAAAATGTTTGAAAAATTAGATTCCATAGGGTTCAATGTATTTCATTTCTTCAACCCGGGTTAAATCCAAAACTAATTGGATGATATTATTCATTTATATTCCCATAGGTTCTACAGACCGTCTGAACAACGTACTAAAATTTCATTATGATTAAGTCATTTTTACGGCAGTTATCGTGCTAACGGACAGACAGACAGACAGAATGAACAAAGTCATAAACACTTCTCAACTTTGTTGTAAAGTGTTAAAAAAGTTGCAAAAGAGCCTGTGAAGGGTGCTGTGATCCTATACTCCTGCAAGTGCGTTATTTTGTTGTTGAAACCCAGACCGTCCGACCTACCAGAAAGGTGTAAGGTAACGGTTTGGACGGTCGGGAAGTGCCACCCAATTTAGACCGGAACCCAGTGGGGGAGGCATCCACAGGGACCGTACCCTCCTTCCCCTACCACCAACCTCTCGGAAGGACTTTCGGACCCACATGTTTAACGTGATCGTACTCCGCATGAACACGGCGGCAGTTTTGGCAGTGGCTGGAATCGAACCCGGGCCTACCGAGTGCAACTCCAGCGCGCTAACCAATGGGCTACCGCGCCCGCAAGTGCGTTATGTGTCGATGTTTTGCATGCGTTTGGTGTGTGTATAATGGGACTCCGTCCTGGGCCCCATTTTGGCTTGATCAGGCCTAGGACATGACAGTGCAGTGATCTACAAACTAAGCTGGTTTTGAATATTTATTTTCCATATACTATACATCAGTGGCGTTGCGTGATATTTTTAACTGGGGAGACTGAGCGATTGGCGTTTAAACTTGGAAAAGGTTTTGCATTATAAGTGAAATTTATATTGGAATGCACACTTTGAATACGTTTTATTTCCTTGGCGAATAAAGTAAAATAATTTAACATAAAAATGCCAAGAATGACTGAAATGCACAATATCTTAAAATATATTACCTATGTAAGATAAATAAGTACAAAATATAACATTTTAAATGTTTCCTTAATTCTAAATGAGTTCAACTTTTACAACCAATTTATTAAATATAAAGTCTTGGTCGCTCCGTTTCGGAAAACGTTCTAAAGGGCGCATGTATGAAAAGAGTGCACTGAAAATGGATCAGAAATCTGGCTTAGTTGAAAATCAGTGTAGTTAACAATGTCCTTAAACACTATTGTATATTAATGATTTACAAATACTGTACTATGAAAACTTTAAAATGTCTTATAATGACAATATGCTAAATATACCGATATAAAGAGCTAAGTCTACTTTGCAAACTACTTAAGTTGAATGGAAATTATTCTTAATATATTTCTTCGTTTTGATATTATATAAAGTTAGATAAATGATAGGTTGTTCGTGAAAAACGACAAATTCTTTAGTATTGCAAATAATGAATATTTTCTGCGAATATTCATTAATAGAATTACGTTTGACCCGAAATGGAGGATCCATTAACCTTGCACTATCCATCCCCACTTACCCATCATTGATGAAACGTCACGTCCCACATTCAATCATTGATTATTAAATAAAGGGTTGAAAATGGGGAAGCAATAGCCACGCCTGTCTATAAGCTAGCTTCCTATGTTAGTTAATCAGCTAGGGAGGAGTTTAACAAATGGGTAGTCTTAATGACATGCTTCTCCTTATAGACTACAGAGACTGGATGATTTCAGCTTCAAATACATTAAGATATGCGTTTTAATGGGAAAAGTACTTTGAAACGTGCCACTTTAAACAAATAATGGCAACAATTTTTTAAATAATACATATATATTCGAAAAGTTATTTAAAAATTATAATAAATGAAAGTATGTTTAAATAATTCTTTAAATTAGATTTTAAACAAGGGAGGCTCAGCATTTTAGCCTCAATGGACGCTCCGTCACTGCTATACTAGTGTCGAAAGTTCTCTATTTATGAACATCTAATATATAGGCATTCACATAACACACGTCTCAATTCGTCCGAAATTTCTTTCCGAATTTCTGTCCGAAATTTCTTTCTTGTTGATGTCCGAAAAAAGTCGTTAATACGCCAATACAAGAGATGCTTATAAAAAGAAAGAATAAATTCCACACGTACTATAATGAACAGCAATATAATATTTTAAAAATCGAATGTGGGCAGCATGTCACTTTCTCTATACATAATGCAATACTTTCACTTCTTTCACATCAGAATAATGATATACAAAATCCACTGCCCAAAGCTCTTGACGTTCAATTACATTGCACAAAAATAAAACTGCTGCTTGCGAGAACAACACTTTCAATGCTTCCTTTTAAAAAAAGCTGACATATGCAAAATTCAGTGCCGTAGCCAGAGATGAAAATTGAAGAGGCGCTGGGGGGGAATTCAAGAGGGGCTCAACAGTCTTAAAGGAGGGGCTCAAACACAGTTAATCATTAGCATTTATAAACCATAATAGCTACTATTATATATTTCAATCCATATAAATTATTAACAAATAACTACATGTATATATATATATATATAGTAGAAATAGTTTATAGATATATTCTATCTATTTCTTCAAAAATATACATTTTTGTGTTTGCTTTTACAAAAAACTTGGACATGATTAGATTTCTGTAGAGGTGAACAATTCATGATTTAGGCTTAGAGCCTCCTCCACGTATATAGCGTTTGTGCTTGATTTCGTTTGTTATTCTTTTTTCGATTCCATACCTTTGTATTTTGATACTTTTCATTGACTTGTTGATTCGATATTTATTTTATTTATTTATTTTTTTTCCATTTGCTTGATAATCTGTTGATGTTTACTTTTGTTTTGTAAGCCTGTTAGATAGTTGAATTTTTGTGTTACAGCTTCTCACTTTTCTTTCATTGGATCTTCAAAACCCTTTTTTTCTTATATATATATATATATATATTTGCAAGCTAAGAGCTGATTATTACTATCCATATAGCTACTATACATCAATATTAATATATAATAATTACAATTGATTTTAACGTAAGCATTAACTAGTAGTAAAGCTATTAATAATTTGTAGAAACATTCTGAAAGTTAATACAAGTTAATGCTTAATATTAGCTCTTGCCTACTTATCAGTTTCTCATACTTCTGTATAACAGTGAACTCCCCCGCAATAATACACAAGTAACATAAATACTATTATCATAATTTTTAAATAATTTTAAATTAAATATGTAAATAAATGGATCGTTAATCACACATTCAGCTAAGTTAAAAAATCTTTAAGACAAAGTAATTTATAAAAAAAAAAATTTATGCAAAATTTGAATGACATTTTATTTGAAATGTCATATTACTACTAAAAATATATATATATATATATTGATTATTTTATCAAGGGGTCTGAGTATACCTCCCTGGGGGGGGGGGGAGCGGGGCTTAGCCCCCTCTGGTCCCTGCCTGGCTACTGCAAAATTACGTGATAACAATTGTTTCGAGGGCGTTTTGATCCCTTTGCATCAGGCCAAAGCAGTGTCTTTTCTTAACAAACAAACGCCAAGTAAGGACTGTAAATTGGAAAGCCAAGAACTAGTGGGATACATATATTTTATTATGAATTTCATTGTTTTGACCTAATAAAGAGGGGTCAAAATTCTCTTTTTCAAAAATTCCTTCAAAAATTTGAGGATCTTCCAAACATTCGATCGCGTTTAAAATCAATAGGTTCCAGCATCCACGGAATGTAAATATAGTACGGAAATTACATTCAAAACGCTCTATTCGTTCGTGAGATACCTCATCCACAGATTCACGGATACACACACATTCACACAAACACACTCTTACATATACACACTCTCACACATACACACTCTCACACATACACTCACATTCACACAAACACACTCTTACATATACACACTCTCACACATACACACTCTCACACATACACTCTCTCACACATACACATTCTCTCACACACACACATATACAAACACACACATACACACACGCCCTGACACATATACGCATACACAAGCATACACAGGCACAAAACACCCTTAAAAACGTTCGATTCAAGTTCAGGAATGCTTAAAACGTGCTCTTCCGTCAAAAACTCGAACTCGGTTTTTAGACCACGTCACCATATTTTCCCTATACAATATACTATGTAGGGAAAGCAATAATGCTAATTGATTGATTTAACGCTTAAAATGTCTGAAAACATTGAAAATAAGGCAACATACAATGATCGGAGATGAAATATTGTTTCACATACCGAAATTTCCATATTAACAGATTTCTAAAATGTGCGCCAATTTTATGCTTAAATTTGAAAGAGTTTTTGATATTTAGAACTTTTATAAAGTGTGTAGATGTCACATTGAGCGACCGCCAGCCATTTCGTCCACGTGAAGCGTGGGCGGAAATGTCTAGTATAAAAATACATTCAGTGCCTTTTATTTGAAAAGCAAATTCCAAAGCCCTTTACTGTTTCGATCCATTTGCTGCCTATAAAGAACATCTTTTCAGCAAGAATCAAATACGCAAAAGCAGACGATAATAAAATTTGCGAAGTTCGACATTTGACGCTTGTATTCAACAGACTAAGCACATTGGATGCGAACGACACGCTTGTATAACCAATCAATGAAAACATATATTCTAAATTCGAGCCGAATTGAAATATCGCTGAATTTTAAAAAAGTATTTTTGGGCAGAGTTCCGTTCCGCCATTCTTTTCTTCTGGAGGGTAGATTATTCTTTTATGTTTCCTAGGCAACATATTTTTTGAAAAAACAGGAAGGTTTTATTTTTTAGCAAAAGGGAGAGAAGAAATGCGATATCGTTTCAGCTCGTATATTTGTAATTGTGTATATTGTAGGATTTAGTAACTTAAGGTGCAATAGAGATATTATAGGTGCAATTCAGATAAAGGTGCAATTCAGATATTTGCTTTCTCGCCTAATTGCATAGTGAAAGTATTCCCCCCCCCCCCCCCCCCTCCCTAAATTTTCGAATTCGAGATTTTCAACTCTGAAATAAAAACTAAAAACACTGCTACAATCTGTTCGATCAGAAAAGGCACATGTAACCGTTTTAGAGGCCCAGACGCCCTTGACAGATAACTGATCAAAAGGATCGTGCAGTCAGGAGAGGAGCCACGTCCATATCAATGGCGTCGCTATTAGCCAGCCATTCGAAGGCATGTGCCAACCTCCATGCATCCTGTAACAAGGGATACTATTCGGAGACGACAGGCAGAAGGTGGGATTATATTTCGATGTCCATTAATGCCCCCACCACTGACCTCTCAACATAGGCAGAGCCGTCTGGATCTGTGTCGAATTCGGTGAGACTGGAGAGTGTTCGATTGGAGTCATAGCGACGAATCCCACTTCTCTCTCAGTATTGATGACCGCCGCATACGTGTGTGGAGGATAGAACGGACTTCTTTTCCTCTTTCGACCCAAATTGTCCGACCTACCCGTAGGTGTAAAGTATCTGCTTAGACTGGCGGGACAGTGAAGCCCAATTTAGACCTGAACCCAGTGGGAAACGATATCCACAGGGGTCGTACCATCCGTCCCCTACCACCAACCTCTCGAAAGGACTTTCAGATCCACATATCTAAAGTGCCCGTTCTCTTCGTGAACACGGAGACGGTTTGGACAGAGTCCAGAATCGAACTCGGGTTCTTTGAGTGCAATCCTCATGCTCTAATCACTGAAACTATTAATCACTTTATGTCCACGTCTTCTTTTCCTACGCTAATGGGATATGAACGTCGACCACCTGTGCAAATCATAAGTGCCGATACCTTTCTTAATTAGATCGCGGAAGTAGGGGTCATCCGAAAAAAAAAAACGTTTTGGCGGTCTGTGTTATTCATCTATTACATAGAATATCTAAGTACGGCCCTTACCAAGCTACAGCCCTCGATTTCAGTGCTACTTTGCGATACATTTGTTCCACTGCAAGTTAAAAACATGTTTTCTAACTGGAATCGGAGAGCAAAAGAGCACAGCTGTGTGATTTGCAGTTTATGCGAAGCATCGCACGAATTCCTTTTGAAGCTATTCTTATGAGCTGTCACCTGTATCCACACCGAATGTGACTGACAACGCCCAATTTAGATTCTTCGAAAGTTACGTGAATATGACAGATCGCAGGTGGTTAAACATAAAAGCGACTGTTCAGTCGCAGAGTAGAGAATGTGTTTAATAAGGAGATACTAAATGCTCTTAATTAGCCGATGAAAGTCAGCTTAGAGTCAGCAGGAGATATTAAATGCTGAAGTCAGCGGTCTCACAAGGAGCAAACCCCGAACGATGGAAATTTTTGAATAATTCGGTTTTTCCAGTTAGCCTGTTTAAACTGTTTTCGACTTTTTTTTTTAATCAAATTTAATATCTATTTCACTCTAGACTGGACTTTTCTCCTTTTTTCGACCATATAAACATTTCGATGTGCATTCAAGTTCCCATTTCACTTATTAGTGCTTTTTCAAACAGTATTTATTTTTAACGCTTTGATGTGGAGCACTTTCTCTTAAAATTTAAATTTTAGAAAAATTATTACTATTATTATCATTATTATTATTATTTTCAATGTATCTTATCGAATTGCACCCAATTTTATGCACGTGCACCAAATTTCATGTGTCTATCTCACTCAAAAGAAGGTGTTTTTCATTTATTCTGAATATCGAACATTTTAGTGTAAGGCACCCCTACAGAAGCAAATATTGGAAAATAAAAATTATACACTTTCTTTCGTTCAAACAATCTACTATTACACTAAATTCAAAGTCGTTATCTCATCGCGAAGTATGTTTTTTTTTTTATCCTTTAACCTTTGGAACGTGTTGGTGCATATAGCATCCCTTTACTTTTGAATAACTTTATTATTCCCGGAGGTTTAATTGTACGATAACCCGTCGAAAACCCGTCAAAAACCCAGACCACTCGACTCGCCCTGAGGCATGAGCAGCTCATTGAGTGGTCGGGAACGGTACGATAACACGTGTATCAATTTCTCGTTTCTATCCCACTTAAAAGAAGACGTTTATCATTTATTCTGCAAATCGAACAATTTAATGTGTACGGCACCTCTGAAGTAGAAAACACTGGTAAATTGAAATTGTCCATTTTATTTCTTTCGAACAATCTACTATTGCATCAAGATTAAAGATGTCGAGATGTTTCTCGTCACGAAGTATGTTTTTCTATCATTTCCCTTTTCGGACGTTTTGGTATAAAACACCCGTTTACTGAATATTTTTGAAATTATCCGGAGGTTTAATCGAATGGCCCGTGAATTATATTTCAAGTTTCTATATCACCTGAAAGAAGGCGTTTCTCATTTATTCGGCAAGTAAAATATTTTGGTGTGTGGCACCCCTAAAGTAGCAAATATTGGACAACTAAACCTGTCCATCTTCTTTCCATTAAACGTTCTACTCTTACCCCAGAATTTAATTTTCGATCTCACCACGAAGTATGTTTTCCTATCATTTCATCTTTCAAACGTTTTTGTATTGTATACCCCCACCCCTTCTAAGAAAATTCTTGAAACTTTCGATTTTTCTCCGGGATTTTATGGAACAATTGACCCCGTGTATCAAATAACAAGTTTTGATATCACCTAAAAAATGCGTTTTTCACGTATTCTGAAAATCGAACATTTTGGTATGTAGGGCACACCTAAAGTAGCAAATATGGGAAAACTATAATTGTACACTTTCTTGTTTTTTTTTCATTGAGCCATAAATATCTCCTTTTATGCATAATTATGTCAAATTTTGTTCTATACTGCCATGTTAAAGAAATATAAAATGTCGAATAAATTTCAAAGTTTTCGCTCGAATTTCAAAAAAATTCTATCTAAGATTTTTCTTTAACAATGCCGGATTAAAAATTTCGTGAAAATCCATTAATATTTGAGGAAGCTATAGTGTACACAAGAAATCGCCCACAGACAAACGGTAAACGACAGACGGCAAAGAGACAACCTGACTTTAAAAAGTAGTGAAAACGTGTTCAGGAGATCCTAAAACATATATTGGCATCGAAAGCGAAAAATTTTCGGGAACACAATACTTTCTCAATATTACGTACGCGTATAAGAAAGTACTACTAAGAGGCCAACGAAAAAGCTACTATGATTACAAGTACACTTGATAAGATTCAGGCTGCAAAATCAGGATCTGGAGAAACTTTAACTTTTTCTCTGGTCGAAGAAATTAGAAAAAAGACAGATCCATCATGCATAAAGCATTGATTGTGAAACACTTTCCAACTGAAATGCAATTTTATTTAAACATCTCTAAAATGCGATATATTCAGCGCTGATATTTTTTAAATTTACAGTACTAGAATAATGTATCGTACTTGGAAACTTAAAACTTCATCAAAAAAGACAATGCTGTAAATTGTCTGCTTCTCTATGTAAAATCAATGAATATTTCATTCATATCACTTTTACTCCAGACTCCAGAGCTAAATTATTTTGCCTGAAAAAATTCAGCAATTCTTATACAACTCATCTCACAAACACTTGTTTACATTCTGCATCCATAAAAATGAGGCTTCGTTGTAGAAATAATCAAAGTTGGATGACCATTTAAACTCAAAAATGTTGTAATTGCGTTGGCGCAGAATATAGATGCACAGCACGCAAAAATAAAGCAGTTTTAGGACGGATGCAACATTAAATATAAATCTAAGAGAAAACTTTAAAAATCACGATTTTTACATTGGGAAAAAGAAAGATGGATGCCATATTTTATTTTTAACACTTAACAACAAAGTTGAAAAGTGCTTATGACTTTGTTCATTCTGTCTGTCTGTCTGTCTGTCCTTTAGCACGATAACTGCCGTAAAAATGACTTAATCAAAATGAAATTTTAGTATGTTGTTCAGACGGTCTGTAGGACCTATGGGAATACAAATGAATAATATCACCCAATTAGTTTTGGATTGAACCCGAGTTGAAAAAATGAAATACATTGAGCCCTATGGGACCTAATTTTTTAAACGTTTTTTAAGCGGATTTAAAATTCACAAATTGCTTCGAAAATTTTAGGTAATATTCAAATTGTTCCATAAAATATATAAAAAAAAGTTCAGCGAAATATATTCAGTAGTTTCTTAAATAAAAATGAAAATAATAATTACACCTCTTATTTGAAACGATCACGTGACCATGATATGAAAAGATCACATGACCTACTTCAAAATGATATATGGCATCCATCTTGTTTCAAAATCGTGATTTTTTAAGTTCGTTTTAATTCATATTGAGTGTTGTATCGGTCCTAAAACCACTTTATTTTTGCTAAAATTCTGTGCATCTGCATACTGAAACAACGCAATTATTTGAGTTTAAATGCTTATCCAAATTTGATTATTTCTACAACGAAGCCTATTTTTCACTTATGTAAAATGTAAACAGCAAAATATATAGAATGAGTTGTATTAGAATTGCTGTATTTCTTTAACACAAAATAATTTAGCCCATGGAGTCTGCATGGCTGATATGAATGAAATATTAATTGATTTTATAAAGAGAAGGACGATTTTTTCGATGAAGTTTTAAGCATAGAGTTTAATTACTTGTAGTTCCATGGTCTTAATTTTTAAATAAAATAAATTATTATAGTATTGTGATGAATGACATGAATGGGGGAAAGTTATGAATGAAATGCTGTTTTTATAGAGAGATCCAGGCGTGTTATTTTTTCTATGACGTCATTTGAATTAATTTCAGTTGTTTTCGATGAAGTTTTCAAATATAATAAATTATCGTAGTATTATGATAGTTTTAAAAATATTACTGTGGAATGTATCGCATTTTAGAGATATTTAAACCAGGCAATTTATATTTCAATGCCGTCGTTTGAATGAAGTTCATTTTTTTCAATGAAGGTTTAAGTTTTCAAATATAATAAATTAATGTAGTATTGTGATAAGTTTTAAAATATTACCGAGGAATATATTGCATTTTAGACTTTTTTTAAATAAAATTGCATTGAAGTTGGAAAGTGTTTCATAATCAATGCTTTAAGCATGATTGATCTTTCTTGTTAAATGAGTCACGTAATCTCTTTATATAATATGGGTGTCATTATTTTTTCAATTTTTATTTAAGCAATTGCCTAACATATTTTGCCGAAATTTATTTTTACACATTTTATGTGATAATTTGAATATTCCTAAAATTTTGGAAGCAATTTATGGATTTTAACTTTGCTTAAAAAATGTTTGAAAAATGAGGTCCCATAAGATCTAATGTATTTCATTTTTTTCAATTGGGGTTCAACCCGAAACCAATTGGGTGATATTATTCATTTATATTCCCATAGGTCCCACAGACCGTTTCAATAACATACCAAAATTTTATTTTGATAAAATCATTTTCTTACGGCAGTTTTGGTGAGAACGGACAGACAGACAGAATGACCAAAGTTATAAACAATTTACGACTATGTTGAAAAATGTTAAAAACAAAAATGAAGATTAAAAGAAACAAGCAGCGCGTCTAGTCACAATAACAATAAATAACAATGAATGAAACGTCTTCTTGTGAGTATATAATATTCTAATACATCGTTAAAGCAAGCAGGAATAGTAAAATTGTGCGACTACAAGTGTTTCGATGACGTTTTGAGCCCTGTTCTTCGGGTCAGAAACAGTGCCTTTTCTTAACCGCTAAGAAAGAACTGCAAACTGACAGGCAGAGCAACAATCGAATAGATAAATATGGAACACCCAAACCGAGCATTTGCAGCGATGAGGGAAGAGGGGGGGGGGGGGGTAAAAGGCATTGAATTCGAGATTCCAGTCATAAACGATTCAACACAGGGCGATAAAGTGCCTTCTCCCTACCCCAGCACATTACATCAAACGAAAAAATCTGATGTGGGCAACACATGACTTTCCTTATATAATGTAATGAATTTAGTACTTTTACAGTAAAAAACATAGGTTTTTCTTATAGTAGATACTAATATTCTTTCCAAGATATTGAATTTTCGACAATTAGTCGTCATTTTCATTGATTTAACGTCATTTTTATCCATTTAGCGAGAATTTCGTTAATTCGGCAACATTTCAAAAAGTCGCCAAGTTGGTGACATTCCGCCAAATTCTTCGCCAAAATCTCGCCAAGTGCTATGGACGAAGAAATAAGTTATTCTTACAGCAGATAAATGACTATTGGCGCTCAAATACAAAAGTATTACTTAAAGTATCTTTTTCCATGAATGGAACGAGCTAGATCCACGAGAATGATGTCACCCAATTTATCGCATGGTATTACATATGAAAAGTGAACATGTTTCTCAATAGGAAATATTTATTTTTTATTTTATATGACTTTTTGATAATTTTTTTGAAAAATGTACAATATCTCGTGAACGGTTCATGTTAGCGTTCTAAAATTTATGTCAATCGTTTTCTAATGAAAAATTACATAAGAAATGCCTATTTGCGTAACTTTATTAGCGGTTTTGATTTTTTTACGATTTTTTCAAAATTTCATTCGAAAATTTAGGAGGGTTCTGAACATCCGATTGCGTATAAAAACAATAGGCTTCCAGTGTTTACGGATTGTGATTTTTGTACCAAATTTTGTTCAAATCGGTCCATTCGTTCGTCAGTTATCGTCTCCACAGACTCACTGACACACACACACACATACTTTCACACACACACACATACACACACACAGACATCATTTCAAAAATGTTTGATTCGTGATCAGGGATACTTGAAACGTGCTCTCCCGTCGAAAACTCGAATTCGAATTTTCGACCCCGTCAGAATACTTTCCTTATACATTATGTATATAAGGAAAGTAAAAATGAAATAGCAAGGCTACATTGATATAGGATTTAAAATAAAATGTAGCAATAAAGAAATTAAAGCCTTTAAATGATTAGCAAAATTAAGTGAATAGTGAGAAATTCGATGAAGGAAGAAATAGACAAACACAACCAAAGAGAGAAAATGGCAGAATACCGAAAACAGTAACTAAATGAGAGTGAAATAGGATCAAAGCATAAGAAACATAAGAACTGGGATAACCATATTAAAAATCCACGGAAAAATGCAAAAACTAACAAAATAAAGAAAACAAGCAGTTCAGTTTCGGGTATTAAATACCTTCATCAAAACAAAAAACTTTAAAAACTATTTAATTAAATGATAACAGGACAACAATAAAGGAAATAACAAAAATGAGGAAAATCTAATTTTATTTAAAAGTTCAAATTTATCAGTGTTAGACTATTTATTTTCTTCCTCTACTACCCTCCAATTTCTTTTCTGGTAATTAACATTATAATGTTTTAATTTTAGCAATTGAAATTAAAAAAAAAAAAATGTTTTAATAAAATGAAAAGCAACGATTGTTTGTTGAAATGAAAAGGATTCATAAAATAAAACGTTGAGACATCAATTCCGTAGCATAATTAAGAATATGATTTCATTCTTTCAAATGCTTGATCCAGAACTATTTTCGGAATACAAAATAAAACTGCTTCGACTTAATATTTTCTTTGTGTATTTTACAGATTTTTCCCTTATTCCCTTAAAAATCATGATTATATTTTAAGCGGAGTTAAACATAACCCTATATACAGCTAAAATTGTGCGGTCGCAGTTTTAGACATTTTTACAGCAGAATTAAAAATTCGTTTCGACGAATCTATTTTAAGTAAAAGAATGAACATTTTTAATTGTCTGTTTTATGCGTAAAAATGTTCAGAAAAAAGAAACAATAAATCTGATATGGCTCCGTCATAAACTATTTAGAATTTAACGCCAAGTCTTGGCGTCCGCTGGTGTGCTTTAATGTAAGCATGGGCTAACATTTCATTGCTCAGGTCTCGACTTGGCGTTTATTTCTTGGTATAGTAACATTAACATCCTAGTGTGAACTGTTCCATCTGTCACCGTCTACTACCACACACACGACTATTGTGCTTCGCGGTGAACAGACAAAGAGAAGAAAAGGAAAAACTTTAGCAACGTATTTAAGCACAAATAAAACAAAACTGTTGTGGACAGCACACGAGTTTCCCTATATAATGCAATGAATTGACCTATATAATGCAATGAATTGGGAAAAATTGAAATAAAATGACGCCTAATTTTTGAATTAATTATTAAATGATTTTACCCCTTTGCTGACGGGTGGGACAGCGTCCATTCCAAACGAAGATCCTACTAAAAAGACAGGTATTTGACATACCCTATTCTTCGTTTGGAATGGACGCTGTCCCACCCGTAAGCAAAGGGTTAAAATCTTTTAATAATTAATTCATAAATTTGACGTCATTCTTTTGCAATTTTGATTTTGATTTCGTCAATCTGGGGCGATATATCGCCAAGTTGACGATATTTCTCTGAATGAGTAGCCAAGTTCGCAAGTATATCGCCAAGCGTTAGAGAAGGGCTTTTCTTGTGTATAAATGACTATTGGCGAATTGTATGGTCGAAAAAATACAAAATTATTACAAAAGTATCTTCTTTCGTGAATGGAACGAATTAGATCCACGAGAATGATGTTAATAAATATGTTGCATAATATTGAATGAAAAGTGGATATATTTCACGATAGTTATTTTTTTTTATATATATAATATTTTTGATAAATTTATCAGCGAAACATGCAATGTCTTGGGAACCGTTCATGCTAGCATTCTAAAATTTGTGTTATTCGTTTTCTAATAAAAAAAAATTATTTACAATAAATAAAGAGCTGAATTTTCAAGCAGAGGGCCTCGTCCCAAGTCACTGATTCCTCAGGGGCTAAAATAACTACGAAAAAAAAATATGGAATTGTAAATAACTTTTCGATGTGGATGTCATAATGGAACTATTTCTGCCATTTTAGGTCTAAATTTTATTTAACTTTATTTATAACCTGATAAAGTTTCTTTCTAGCAATGGCACTTAATACAACGAATATTCGCCAATCAACCTGCAGTATCGTAAACCATTTAACCATCGCATGACGTTGCCCCGGCGCACCAGTGGGGGCAGAATACATTACATCCAACAACACAACATCCATGCTCTCAGACGGCATTCGAACCCACAACCAGGCAGCATAGCGAACACGAGAAACGTCTGCCTTGACAGCTCAGCCACTACGTCGCCTAACCCGATAAAGTCATAGGTATACTTTTTTCAAAGGCAGTTAAACTCCCAAACGGATAACATTATTCTATGAGATAGTAATAAAAAATTAAAATTCAAATATCTTTGCATAACGCCAGTTTATTATAAACCGATAATATTTCAAAGGTATATTCTATATAAAAATGTAAAGGTATATTCTATATAAAAATGTAAAGGTATATTCTATATAAAAATATGATTTTGCTTAATCAAAACCATAGACTGAAAGCTATTTAAATCTAGAAAACTACGTTAAATATAAATAACTTAGTTTATTGAAAAAGTTAAAACAAGTAACCGGGAAATTTAGACGATAGTGGTTAAATACGAAGAAACACAATAACGTGCTGCGCTGCTGGAGGTCTGCATCCAATCAAATATTTATATTTTAATTAACTTTCACTTAAAACTTTGTAGTTTGCAGAAGAAATTATATGATAATTTAGAAAGTTAATGTATGCTATAAAAAAAGTTATTTCATTAAAAAAGTGGTGGCGAATTAAAGCAGAATTTAAATTATTTGTGAAATTTCATTCCGTCTATCAGTGTAACACTGCAAGTTAAAGAAACGTTGCTCTCTGTTCCTCTTTAAATTATAACATATTAGTGTCGTACTTTGAACAGACTTTTGGTAGAAGTTTGAGAATATTTTTATCTAAGATAACTAAAAACAAAAATTTTCAACTTTATTGAGATTGTCTTTAAATCTTTCAGTTCGGATAAGGTGGTCCTTCTCTCTCCCCCCTTCCCACCCCCGACCCTTGAATAACTTCCTGATGATATAGTATATTAGCTATGGATAGAGGGTGATCTTAAATAGATATCAAAAGTGGATCTCGATGCCTCAAAGGTTGTGCATGACTATCATACAGCATGAATTTATAGAACCATTTATGCCATAAAGAATGAATTTATAGAATTATCTAAAACGTTCAGCATGATTTTTTTCTTCTAAGATCCAAAGTATAACAGAGACGTCCTCTTTCAAAATGAATTTCAAAAATTTGATTCATTCTTTCAACACTCTTCAAACTTTCCAAAGTGAACTTCCATCCTCATACATTTCTTTCTCCTTCTCATCTGCTTCCATTTTAAAACCAGTATCTAACGGGGTAGATCCAAAACTTTTGGGGCACACATCGGGGTATACGACAGAGGGGAAGGTTTCACAAACACGTGTTAGTAAAAATTTACAAAACACGAGAAAAGCCTGAAGAACCCCGCTCTCCTAGCAACTGTTTTCCCTCCGCAACGGGGAAAAATTCTCTGCTTTCCGGGATACGTAGGGGGCGAAAAGAGAGAAGAGAGAGAGAGAGAGAGAGACTCAGAAACGGAGTTGAGAGAGAAGCAGCATCAAAGATGGCGGCTAGCGGCTTGGCCGAACTCGCCGAAGCCGCGGCGGTTGAAATGGCGATGGATCTGAAAAGTCCCCGAGTGCATTTGTTTGAGCTCAATGCGATATTCTCTGGAACTTTCGACAAGAATACGACTTGCAGTGGAACGGATATAGCGAAGTGTTTGGAAAGATTGAACGGAGTACTCCCGGCTGCTGGGATAGAACCTTATTTAAAAGCGTCGCTCGCACAAAAACTCAATGGATTTAACTTCGGAAGACAAACTTTCTCTGCACGCCTTGGAAGATCGCCCAGCACCGACAGGTTAGTGAAACTCATTTTCTTTGTGCCTTTGTTTTTGACATTGTGCCGTCCTCCTGTTGTTTACATATCACCTCCCCCTCAGAAGTGGCCATTGGAACCGTCCAATTCTCCGTTGTGCCCTTAGCCCTTCTGATGGGTGCATAAAATCTCGCCCCCTTGAATAGAAGGAAAGTGAAAATAGATTTCCATGTTCATGTTTTATTTCCTAAAACAAATGCAATTCCCCTATATGTATCCGTTCATAATTTTTTTTATATTGCAAAACCAATAGATATATACCCGACTCGAGACTTAAATTATGTGCAAAAATTTTAATAGTATACCAAATCATATTGTTCGTAAAAGAAAAAAAAAATTCCAGTAAAATATTTTATTTAATTCTCCTTTGGAAATAAAAAATATACAAGAATCTCTGTATACAAAATTATCTTCACAAGTGTATCTAAAGAATGAAATAGGTATATCCAGTTTATAAACAAATTTATGAAAAATATGAAGTTTTGCCAACATATGCTAAAATGAAGACGCCGAAATATTAGTAAAGAATTGTTCTTTATCATTTTTTAATCCCGTCTCAGCCATGCATTAAAACACAATCGGGAAAATATGAATTTTCGGAAAACCTTTGCCAATTTTAAGCAGTTGACCTATAGGAATTTAAAACTATCAGTAATTTAAAGTCGTATTTTACCCCGTCAGAGCAACCGACGAATGAATTATAATCTAAATCATTAGATCGTTCATTGACAAAAATTTTTTTTATAAAGTTTATTATTTGCTGTGATTCTTTTCACGTTAAATATTCAACGAAGTTCAAAAAGTTTTATTTATACACCCTCTCCACTCTTAAAGAAAAAGCAATCTCGTTATATTTACAAATTATTTCGGCAATTGTACAAGAGTTCAGACATCTGGGAAGAGAGATCAGAGAATAATTACAGTAAAATTGACTAGAACATTATTAAAACATTTTAGGTTTCCTGCTCATATCGCTTGTTCTTTTTCTATTTTCCTTTCTTTTGCCTGGAATGATTTATTTCTACTCATTCCCCCATCATATTTAACTATTTATATTTTTAAAAAAAAACTGCCTTTTTTTTTATATAATGTGTAATAAATAATGGGAGAACAGGAACGTTTGCTTGTATATTTGTATCTTTGATTTTTGTGAGTGTTTGTTATATAGTATAAAAACTGTGATATCTCTCTTTAAATCAGACTTCATTTTTTTATTATTGCGATTTGGATTCTCTAGATGGTCTAGATCTAGACAGTTCAAACTAAAGAAGAAAAACATCTAAAGTACAATATTTCATTCACTACGAAATAAAGCATCTTGAAATCATTCATAATAGTGAGCATTTTCGTAGAAAAGTACATCAAATAATTGACAGGAAAAGAAAAGGAAAAAAAACAAACATTGTGTAAATTAAAAAATTACAACTAGTTTTTTATTAATAATCTAACCGTTGATGATTTTCGGTACTCTTACAGCCGGAAATTTGATTAATTTTTTAAAGAAGCTGTGAATTTGTAACTCCCTCTTAAGTCAGTGATCTATAAAATGCCGTGAAAGTCGATACGTGGGGGTACGCTAAGAAATTTAATATTTTCTTAATGTCAAGGAAAACTTGAGCAACGTATATTATAAGCACAAATAACACAATAATGCAACATTATTTGCTGCATCATTGTGCTATTTGCGTTTCTCAAGTTTTCCTTATCCCTCACACAAAGTATGTTCTACTTATTGATTTTATTTTTGTATTCCCCCGATAAGACAAGTTTTATATTTACAGAAAAAAAAATAAGAAAATTAATTAAAGAATAACAAATATTACGTACATTTTGTAATCACACGATCATGATAACAATAATATTATGATTATATGAATACCCGTTGCGAATGCTTTATTAACCCCTTTAGAACAAACACATTCTCGTTTAGAACCAAAAATGATAAAAAAAAATCCTTCATCTGTGTTGCCATAAGGGTACGCAAGAAGTCTTAGGGGTACGCGATCAAAAAGTTTGATCACTGCTCAAAGCAACGAAAACTGCATGCGAGAGCTAGCTTCCTTATTTAGAACAGGAACCACATAAGTATACGAAATAGATGTCTGAATTTCCAATTTCTATATGCAGAAACAATCAAAACTTAAAATAACTTTCTCAACCCTCTCTTCCAAATATTGTCGAAAATTTTTATTTTAAGAACGTTATCTAACTAAAATTTACTGATATCAAATAATTTATATTCTTACAAATAAATTAATACTGCTTCAAATCATTATTTGTAAATGAATATACCCCCCTCCCCTATTCCCCCCTGGATTCAGGTCTAAATAGGGTAGTTCTTCCCGGCCGTCCAAACAGTCCCTAGTACCACAAGTTTTTACAAGTTATTGAATTTTATATAAGCTGTTTATGCCTTGCCTTCAAACCTCCGGGCATGGAGTTAGGAAGAAGGAGATAAAACCCCTATGGATGAAACGCTTGAAAATGCCATAATGCTTTGTGAATTATATCTAGGTATCACTAGATTCAATAAAGTAACCTCTATTGTTAGTTGACCTAACAGAAAGGCGTAGTATTTGGTATATGCATTTTTGATTATTTTTTAATTAAGGATTCCCGTTCCCTAATAGTGAGTATAATTACCCAGTATTTTTTCATAGTTGTAGAAATATAAATAACTAGAATATAAATAACTAATAAATAACTAATAGAAATATAAATAACTAATAGAAAGAATATAAATAACTAATAGAAAGAATATAAATAACTACTATAAAATAATATATTTCTTTTTACTGTAAAAGTAGTAAATTCATTGCATTATATAAGGAAAGTCATTTGCTGCCTACATCAGATTTTTTATACTTGTAGAAGAGAATACAGAATATAGGGAGATAAAATATAAATTGAAAGGTAAAAATAATTTTGAATACGTAGACATATTCTTTATTGTTTCAGTTTTACTTTGCATAATTTATTTTTACAAAATGGACAGTTTAAATACATATTTCAAGCCTTTCACTATAGAAATGCATACAATGCAGGACTATTTAACTTATCCCAGCGTCACCCGAATGATTGTCTCAAACGATATTGGCGTTTTCTTAATATGAAGTTTTAACTCCTTACTTTTACCTCCATGCCCCCGGGGCTTTTATGCAATGCATCCTTTTACTGTCTCTCTCGCTGTCGACGAACCTGTTTAGAGCTGTCTTGAAAAATAAAGTTTATATAAAATTCATTATTTAGAATAACCATTTACAACCAATTTACAGCAAGCACCTGGAAAGCGGATGATAAAACAGCATTTACCGTGAAATCATTATGAATGCATTATTTAGGAGTTTTCCCGCGCGTAAAAAGAAAATATATATAAAACAAAAAATTCTCTAATGTCATTTTTATTTTTAAAAACATCAGACACAAATGAGTGAAGAATATTAGCTATTAATGGTTCCTGTGCATCAACGAGAATTGAAAATAATCTCTCTTCGTTCTGAAAATACACTATAGATAATATTTGAGCTATTTGTTTAAGCAATTGCTAAAATTTGGGTTTAAAGCGAAATATATATGGATCTTGTTACGGAAACATATAAATAGACAATAGATATAGGTAAATATAACATGTTGATTAAGTTGACCCACTTTGAAAAGCACATACAATTTCCATATAGCTAAAAATCAATAAGCTTCCGCCAATTAAAATAAACTCCCATTATTTAGTTACAATAGCTCAGTTCCGTCGTAAGATATCAAACTTATTGTGGCGTAAATATATTTTCAAATCCCTCAAGAACGGCTCATGACATCTACTAAAATGTATTCCAATTCCAGTTAAAAGTACTTAAAGCATACATTCATTTTATAACTATCCTATTACTTTTTAATTTTTTTTTTACGATTATTTCCATTTTAGATTAAAAGCGAGCAATATTTTGAGAGCAGCACATGTTAGCATCCTATAAATGACATTTACTTTTGAACAAACAAAAATTGTTATTTGTATAAAATGTTTTGTTTTCTTATATAATGATTTTTTTTTTTTAATTTTCAAATAAGTGCCCGATAAATGGAAGACTTTCCCCAGTCACGATATCTCCGAAAATCGATATACGTTTATGAGTGACGATTATCAATAATCAATACCAAATTTTCTTTTGACTAGCTCAATTTGTTCAAGGGATGATGCCCATAGACTCGAAGACACAGATATCATTGAAAGAATGGCTGATTCGCATCCAGAGAAGTGTAAATTCATCAAACTCCGAGCGTCGGATTAAAAAATATGAATTCATTTGAAAAAAATATTTAAGAAACAGTCCAATTTTCCAATTTAACTAATCGTACTAAATTTCTTTTAAATCACAAAAACTTCATTATGCCATAAAGCATTCCACACAAAAAAAAAAAAAAAAAATAAATAAATAACTGGTCCGTAGAAAAAAAGTTAGCTGTGAAAAAATAAATCCTTATTAACAAAACAGCCTATATATTTCACAGAAAACCAGAAGCTTCTCATTTTTTTTCTGTGCAAATTTTGCAAGTAAAAATTCGCAAAATCCCTATTGTTGGTCCAAATGATCAAAATTCATTTTAAAGGGCTTGAAAAAATCTTCTGTTTGAGACAATCTACATCGTCCGCAAGGGGGGGGGGGGACTTTCTCCCCCTCCGAAGGGCTAATAATGTCACGAATACAAAAATTGTATCACCTACAATAATTGAAACTGTTAAGTTTCGTGATCCTTAAACCATATATAACCCCTTTTATGCATAATTATGTCAAATTTTGTCCTATGCTTCCATGTTAAAACAAATATAAAATTTCGAATCCATTTCGAAGTTTTCTCATGAATTTCAAAAAATGTTATCTAGTTCTAGATTTTTCGTGATCGAAGCGAGATAAAAAGTTTCGTGATAATCCATTAATATTCGTCGCAGGCTATCGTGTATATACAAGAAACCGACCGCAGACAGACACGCATCACTCTAAAAATATTCAAATTGTGTTCAAGAGGTCCTAAAACATATATTGGTATCAAAATCTTGAAATCGAAAATTATCGTGAAAATATTACTTTCACTATATTCTAACTTTAATAATAATCTTTAATATTCAAAGAAAGGAGATTACAAGATATACATGAATATACTCACTCCTAAAAGATAACCTTATAGAAGGAGATGGGTAAAGACGGTAATTATAGTAGCATCAAATGACATAAAAATAATTGCAGATAAAACAATTACAATAAATCATTGCAACATAACATTTAAAAAGATAAACATGGACCATAAAAAGGGTAATGATGATAATTAACGCAGGTAAATAATTAGCTATGAATATGAAAAAAAAATCTCAACTTCAACTGAATTATAAGTAAATAACCAGACTTTGATAGCCTTGGAAAAGGA
Organism: Amaurobius ferox; assembly: GCA_951213105.1. Classification (NCBI taxonomy): domain Eukaryota; kingdom Metazoa; phylum Arthropoda; class Arachnida; order Araneae; family Amaurobiidae; genus Amaurobius; species Amaurobius ferox. The sequence continues at coordinate 11,909,850 of OX578138.1, read as the reverse complement.
ACAAAGGGTAACGATGCTTTTAAAAGATTGAGGCAGAATATTTTAAAATCTAGGAGCTAAAAAGAGATAGAATTTCTTAAACTTCTATTTCTTATTGTATATAAAACTTAGTAGAATTGTATATAGAACTGTGTAAAATTGTATATACTATATTCTATATGAGAAAGTAACAAGAAATATCAATCATGCATAAAGCATTGATTATGAAACACTTTCCAACTGAAATGGAATTTTATTTAAACATCTCTAAAATGAGATACATTTAGCTGTGATATTTTAAAAATTATCACAATACTACAGTAATTTATTATATCTGAAAACTTCATCGAAAATAAAGGAATTTTATTCAAATAAGTCATTGAAATATAAATCGCCTGGTTCTCTATATAAAACCTGTGAATATTTCATTCATAAACTTTTTTCCATTCCTTTCATTCAGCGGCGATATTTTTAAAATTATCACAACACTACAATAATTTATTTTACTTGAAAACGTAAAACCATGGAGGTAGAAGTACTTTTTAACTCCAACACTTCATCGAAAAAGGCAATACAATTGTCTGCTTCTTTATGTAAAAATCTATGAATGTTTCATTCATATCAGCTATATTGTAGACTCCAAAGCTAAATAATTTTGCGTTAAGGAAATTCGGCAATTCTTACACAATTCATCTTACAGCATGATGTGTTTACATTCTCCAAATGTGAAAATTAGGCTTCGTTGTAGAAATAATCAAAAGTTTAATGATCATTTAAACTCAAAAATATTGTAATTGCGTTGGCGCAGTATATAGATGCACAGAAAATAAATTAAAAATAAGCGATTTTAGGACGATGCAACACTAAATATAAATTAAAAAGAACCGTAAAAATCACGATTTTAACACAAGATGGATGCTCTATTTTGAAGTATGTCACGTGATCTCTTCATATAATATGGGTGCAATTATTATTTTAATTTTTATTTAAAAAACTACCAAACTTATTTTGCTGACATTTTTTTATATATATTTTGTGGGATAATTTGAATATTTCCTGAAGGTTTCGTAGCAATTTATGAATTTTAACTTTGCTTAAAGACTATTTGAAAAATGAGGTCCCATAGGATTGAATGTATTTCATTTTTTTAACCCAGGTTCCATCCAAAACTAATTGAGTGATATTATTCATTTATATTCCCATAGGTCCTACAGATCGTCTCAACAACATACTAAAATTTCATTTTGATAAAGCCATTTCTACGGCAAATTTTATGGCAGTTATCGTGCGATCGGACGGACAGACAAACAAAATGAATGAACCCAGCCATAAACACTTTTCAACTACGTTGTAAAGTGTTAAGAATTAACAGTAGCAACAGGTTTCAGAAGTAAAACGAGACTCCTTAGTCAGAATAACAATAATAAAAAAAATCACTACGCTAGCAAACTTTGAGAGTCCACACTTTTCAGGTTGATGTCTTTTTTTTTTTTTGTATGATGTTTCACTATTCAATTTGTTCCAGTGATATCCTCACAGACAGACACAATTTTAAAAAGGTCGATTCGTGTTCAGTGACTCCCAAAACATAAAAATACACCAGAATTAAACAGTTAGATTTTCACTAAATGTTAAATTCTACTTTCCTTTAGTGCCTGCATAAAGGGAAAATAGTTCTAGTGTGCGAGGTAAAAAATCCGACCTTTCAACTTTTCTGGATTTGCAAGTTCTGAACACTAATTTTGAACTCTAAACACGAATCAACAATTTTTTCAATGATGTCTGTCCGAGTCTGTAACCACGATATATCTCGGGACAAATTAAGTAAATCGAATGAAGTTTGGAATGAGTGTTTTAATCGATAACAGTTAAAAACCCTCCCAAAGGATTTTTGGAGATAATCGAACTTTGGGAAAGTCCTTGATTTTTATTGTAAAGAGATAATATGTTGTAAAAATATTTACGGTAATAGGTGCGGTAGATGAAGACCTGGTGTCACAACTGTGCATTTTATCAAGTGTCACAACTGTAACACTTGATAAAATGCTTTGACACCAATTTATAATCCAAATTTTGTTAAAAAAGAAAAAAAAATGTTATTATAAATTACTTCTTTTCTTATAGACATTATATAGTGAAAATCAACTGATTAGAAGATAAAAGTTAATATTATGCGTTAATTATTAGAATTTTTAACGTAATTCTAAGACAACCGTTATCGATATATTTTCGCAGTTTTACCATGTTGCCTTTAAAACTACGCCCAGTCGCTAAATGAAAGCGAAAATTGAATTAAAACGGCAAATTTAGTGTGAATTTCAAATAATTATCCGAGTTTCTTTGCGCAATTGAACTCAATTTAATGAATTAAGAGAGAAATAAAGAGAAAATAAATGGGAGTGAAGGGGAAGTCATGTACTGCCAACATCAGATTTTTAGAATGATTTTGATAAACAATGACAAAAACATAAAATAATTCAAAAGACTATTTGGCAACAGATTATTATTGCAGACCAAAATTATCGTCTGTTGCATTTTGTCTGCTTTAAAAATGGCGCATGTGAACAAGCTTTTGATGAAAGGCTGTGCTTTTGCTCCTACCGAAAAGAAATAATCTTATTCTGTAATTACAGAAACATTGTGAAAATTATAAAATTAGCATTTCTAAAATGAAAGAAAGGTAATATTATTAATAGTAAAAAGAAAAATCGTTAAGCACTGCTTTTGTACGAAAAAAGAACAAACACAAAATGAATTTTCTTTTTCTTATCAAACGAATATCCATAGAAGGGAAGTAAGTTTTCAATGGCTTATTCAAAAATAATGTTTTTGTTCTTAAAATATACCAACCCAAAGAGCGATTGCTAATGTCTTTAAATACTCCTGTATTTATTGTAAACAAGATAAAAATAAACAGCAATTTAAATTTAAATAAAGCCAAAAGTGCAATGTTCACAGCCTTTTGCTTAGACATATGACTGAGCTCAAAATACATTGTAGGAGAATAACTTTAGGAGAATAATTTTTACTGGAAATATATAGTGATTATTGATGAAGCAGATATTTTACATTGAAAAATAGGCTTCGTTGTAGAAATAATCAAATTTGGATGATCATTTAAACTCAAATATATTGTCATTGCGTTGTTTCAGTATGTAGATACACAGAATTTAAGCAAAAATAAAGCGGTTTTAGGACAAATACAACACTCAATATGAATTAAAAAGAACTTTAAAAATCACGATTTTGAGACAAGATGGATGCCACATTTTATTTTGAAGTGGGTCACGTGATCTTTTCATATCATGGTCACGTGATCGCTTCATATAAGAGGTGTAATTATTATTTTAATTTTTATTTAAAAAACTACTGAATATATTTTGCTGAAATTTTTTTTATATATTTTATGGAATAATTTGAATATTACCTAAAATTTTCGAAGCAATTTGTGAATTTTAAATCCACTTAAAATATGTTTGAAAAATTAGGTCCCATAGGGTTCAATGTATTTCATTTTTTCAACCCGGGTTCAATCCAAAACTTATTGGGTGATATTATTCATTTATATTCCCATAGGTCCTACAAACCGTCTGAACAACATACTAAAATTTCATAGCATTGGCTAATATATTATATATTAAAATATATTAAAACATATAATATATTAAAACATTAGCTAATATATTATATACAGTTCAATTTAGTTGCAATTTTAATTAGTTATCCCTTTATAACATTTTTTTTTTAGTTCAGTATAATATTTCTTATTTCTTAATCTAACTGTTTTGCCTGGCTTGAATGAATTAAAATAGCAATATATATTTAATGCCAAATGTGCTGGATGATATTTCCCACAAAGTCACAGATTTACACCAAAATCTTTCAACATTCCTTTTTGTTTTTAAAAGTTTTTAAAAAATAGTAAACAGCTTACGTTCAAAACCTCGCATTAAAGTGTGTACACATGTGCTTTTAATAGACCATGTAAATTTCAAAATATTGTGCCCGCAATTGTTGAGAAAAAGAACATAAACATTAAAAAAGCCCATTCTGAGAAAAATAGTGAAAATTCCCAACTCTGGCGGCAGTATAGAAACAAAGGGGGAAGAAAAATTCAACTCTGGATTGTGGAATAACTTGTATAACGCATCGTAAAACAGAGAACATTTTGAGCCATCCACACCGATAATAAAAACATTATTATTTTCTCCCAATAATTCTTCGGTTTTGGTCCCTTTAATGTAGTAATTCATATTTAATTTTTATGATTTTTCCATTGTAGTTTAAAAACATCTTATACATCGGCAACGGCGCATCTAAACTACTATAAATTACGCTTTTTATTTATTTTTTTAACTTTTTTTTTTCGAGTTTCGAAAAACAGAGGTTTGAAAAGTGGAGGACTTTTTCCTGATCCGATCGCTCTCAAGATCAGCTGGTATCTTAGTTTACCAATTCAGATAGTCGTACTAAATTTCATTTCAACCACATAATTTATTTGAGAGATATTCTGCTCAGAGACAGGCAGACAAACACGAAGACCATCATTGAAGAAGCGGTCGATTCGTATTCAAGAATATGAATCAACCTTTTCTTCAATGATATCTTCATAGATGATGTGTATTCAATGATTTGAAAGATGAATGAATGGATTTTTTTGACACCACCACAATACTTTTTCTTTTTTTACCTATACCAAAGCAAGTAAAATTTACAAAGTGTATCAGTTTTTATACTCAGTATCATCCATTGAATCCCCGCCCCCTACGCTACATAGTAACTTTAACATTATAAACTATAGGGACAGTATTGGAATGGGTGTCGAAAATTGGAATTCGAATTTTCGATGGATCTATATGTTTCGGGCACTCAAAAACGCGAATCTACTATTTATAGTGTGACGTTTGTGATTGTGTGTGCGTGTGTATCTATGTGTAATGTATATATCCACTCTAATTTAAAAACTGACGAGATTTCATGAAATTGGGTAAGTGATTCACTTAAGGATTTCCCCAATGCTGATTAGATATAGGAAGAAAAATACCTTTTCTTTCTAAAACAGTCGGTAACATAAAATCTTCGCCGTACATCAGCGTACACGATTGAATAAATATATCAACCCGTTTCAAAACCAGAAAGGTCTTCTTCGTCAGAGTAAATGAGACAGAGTATCATTACCAATAAAGACTAGAACGCTTCTGTCAAAAAATAGTCGTTTGCACTAACCCAAGAAGTTATTCGTTACCAAATGCACATTCTAAAAAATCGAAATATTCGTTTGGTAACGATCACCTTCGTGGGTCGGTTCATACAACTATTTCTTGACAGACTCCTTCTTGCCTTTGTTCTGGTGCTCTGTCTCATTGATTCTGACGAAGGCGGCCATATTTTGTGTTTGAAATCGGATGATACCTTTATTCAACTTTGTATGCTGTGTCTGACAAAGTTTTTATTTTCCAGATTTATTCGGACAGCAGTCTAAGCCAATTTTTATATTTATGAGGTAAACTATATTTGTGCAATTAATTTTGTTTTTGTTTTTAGTAAACAATCCGCTCACTTTAAGTAAAATAACACTTTTCTACCCCAGATCATCGTTGAGGGCTTTGCTCTGATGCCTATAACATTCCGTGGGTTTATTTTAACATTAGTTTGGCTTCTCTGCCATCTGCCATTGAGTGCGGCAGACGATTTCTAAACAAAGAAATCGATCGCTGTGCTCGCTATTCAAGGACAGTAAATAGTGCTAGTTTATAGAACAAAATTGGCAGTGTTTTGGCGTTAATTCAATAAAATGGCCATTCTGTCTTGAGGCAGTTTATCATCTTACATAGTACAGTAGAAACTTGATAATCGGAACTAATTGAGAAACAATTGAAAGTTTATATGTCTGTTTGTTTCGTATAACTCAAGAGATTTTGATATAATTTTGTATGATTATTCCTTACGTTACTGCAGGAAGCAAGACCCAAAGGTTGTCCAGATATTGAAAAAAGGCATAAAATAAAAACTTCCATATAAATAACATTGCATAGACAATTTCTCTTCTTGAAAAAAAATAACATTTTGTTGCCTCTAAATAGGAATTAATTAGTATTTATTAAAAAAAGAGGCTTATCAGTTAAATCTGTTGTACGTGGCAGACGAGTTTTAATTAATTTTTTGCATCTAAATAATTTGGAAAATATAACATAATTTAAGAAATAAATAATATATTTTTTGATAATGTGTTACCTATTGGTTGGTGCCATAGGATAAAATAAGATTACAAAAATTATGTTTAACTTTTTTTTGTCTTCTATTTAATTTTTGGTAAAATAACTTCAGAATTTTTTATCGCGTTCAATTAACTATGAAAACACATAAAAATGTTACAGAAATATATCTTGCTATTTACTGTGGGCTGCCTCATTTGCCATATGATGACCAAATTTGAATGATTTTAAAAATTGATTCGTAACGTATACCTGAATATGTTTAGTTAAAAAGAGAAAAAAAAATGCTATTTTTACATTTAAACTTCTTTTTTATTTATTTATTTTGTTGGTCAAAGGAAAAATTTCAATGCTTTTAGAATTCGCTTATCATTTAAATTCCGAACAACGACGGGCGCATTTGTTTATAGTATTATATACTTTACATAACGTTTTATTTAATAGCAAAATTTCACTTCAACGCTTGGATACGCAGAGCCTTTTGCGAGTTTCGACTTTCTAGGCTTTTACCGTGAGATTTTATAAAACACCAAACAATTTTTAGATGTTTTAGGAAGTTTTAAGGACTTTTATATATTATATCGTTCTGAACAGACTGAACGAGACGTAGAAATAAAAAAGCAATTGTCTGCTGTGTTCCAGTTGAAGGTCGTTCAAGAGCGATGTTCCGCGCCGTGTATCCCGCTCTCCGACCGTACGTAGGAAGTAGGGTTGTTGACAGAAAATCATTATTATTGTAAAATGGAAAAGGATGAGCGTGTTGAGCCCAACAACCCGGGCTGTGTTTTAGATATGGCTTAAATTGTGTGGTAGCCAGTTGTCTAGTAACAAATTGAGGTAGTAAATTTTGATCTTCGAATAGCCACCGTGGCATTTGCTAACTGAGTTACTTAGATTCATAGTAAATAGTAAACTCTTAAATATCACTTGCTGGCCGATCAAGAATATGTATTTATTTATTTTATTACTTTTACTATATACATAGTATAATGTATAGGGAAAGTGTTGTCAGTATTCGAAGTTTCGACGGAAGAGCACGTTTCATGCATCCCTGAATCGATCACACTTTACAACATATTTGAAAAGTGTTTATGACTCTGTTTGTCTACCCGTTCGTACGGTAAATGCCGTAAAAATGACCTTATCAAAATGACCTTATCAAAATGAAATTTTAGTATGTTGTTGAGACGGTCTGTGGGACTTATGGGAATATAAATGAATAATATCACCCAATTAATTTTGAATTGGACCCGGGTTGAAAAAATGAAATACATTGAACCCTATGTGACCTAATTTTTCAAACATTTTTTAAACGGATTTAAAATTCACAAATTGCGTCGAACGGTTTAGGTAATATTCAAATTATCCCATAAAATATGTAAAAAAAGTTTTATCAAAATGTATTCAGTAGTTTTTTTAAATAAAAATTAAAATAATAATTACACCCATATAATATGAACAAGTCACGTGACCTACCTCAAAATGAAATATGGCATCCATCTTGTGTCAAAGTCGTGATTTTTAAAGTTCTTTTTAATTTATATTTAGTGTTCTATCCGTTCTAAAACCACTTTATTTTTTGCTTAATTTCTGTGCATCTATATTCTGAAACAACGCAATTAGAATATGTTGGAGTTTAAATGATCATCAAACTTTGATTATTTCTGCAGCAAAGCTTAATTCTCACGTATGGAGAATGTAAACACATCAAGTTGTAAGATGAGTTGTACAAGAATTGCTGAATTTCTTTAATCTAAAATTATTTAGCTCTGGAGTCTGCAATATAGCTGATATGAATGAAACATTCATTGATTTTACATAAAGACGCAGGCGATTTTATAGCAGACTTTTTCTATGAAGTTTTAAGCATGGAGTTAAATTACTTTTACCTCCATGGCTTTAAGTTTTTAAGTAAAATAAATTATTGTAGTATTGTGATGGATGAAAAAAAAATGGAAAAAAGTGTATGAATTAAACATTTACTGCTTTTTCATAAACAGTCAGGTGATTTATATTTCAATGACGTCATTTGAATAAAATTAATTTTTTTCGAAGAAGTTTTAGTTTTCAAATATAATAAATTATTGTAGTATTGTGATAATTTAAAAAATATTACCTCTGAATGTATTGCATTTTAGAGATGTTTAAATAAAATTGCATTTCAGTTGGAAAGTGTTTCATAATCAATGCTTTATGCATAATTGATCTTTCTTGTTTGAGATGATGATGATGATGATGTGTGTGTGTGATATATATATATATATATATATATATATATATATATATATATATATATATATCTTTTTCTCTCTCACACACACACATCATTTGAGAGACTGTGAAGACAATGCCTTACGAGCAAATGAAGCGTTTTGAACGAAATTTATTACAAAAATTGCGATCAGTGAATGCGGAAAGTGCATTAATTTGAAACACAATTAACACCTTTAGAATCGCATGAATCTTTAATTCTCCGATGGGAGAAAATAAATATGAAATTGTATAAAATATGCATATTTGGGTTGCATTTTCAAGAATATTTTTTATATTTGAAGAAATTATCCTACTGATTTGGTTCAAAGCTCGTTGGCTTGATGTTTTCCGATCTTTTTGATGATGTCAGGATGGAAACTGTGTCTTAATATTTTCGATTGCTGATGCACCGATTTGTGTAAAAATCGCTCAAAATTGCATTTCAACACAAAATAACATAATAATAATAAAAAAAAAAAAAAAAAAAAAAAAAATTCGAAGACTTAAAAATCTGTGTGAGGTATCTTGGCACCTGACCTGATCTATCATTGTACGAATTTCTTATCTGTAAGTCTCTTGGATTTTCTCCGCTACGCGACCAACAGACAAATAGACAGACATACAAACAGGCATCTTTAGTAAGCAAGATCCGTGTTTTATACGCAATTTATAACAAAACGTAAAAAAAAAAACTAACACAATTCTTTTAGAAGAAATCATTCTCGAAATTTTTCATTTTGGTGAGCTCGGACAAATTAAAATACAGTTGCCAAATGAAAGAGAAAATATTTTTAAAATCTAAATTGGATATCAATTTAAATATTACGCATTTCATGGGTTATTTTGTGAGATAGACCTTAAATTATGCATGGCAAAATATATGAAAGAAAAAATAAATATGAGTCTCTAGGGAGTGTTCATGTTGTAGCCACATCAGAATTTTTTCGAAAACATCTTTCGATTGATACTATGCTTGATAATGTATCCCCTGGTGGCGGTAGTGGAGAGGGGGGTAACTTGTTGCCCAAGGGAAGACTAATGACGTCACGAACAAAAAAATTTATATTATAAAAAAGACAGGTTCTTTTATACCGAATTGTACCAAAATCTAATTAGCACCAGGGTACATAAGTGACTTATCTATAATATTTTATGAAATTTGGTGCATTAGTTTTTGAGTTAGAGTGGATATACATACATTGCAGAGACAGACAGGCAGACACACACACGCACACACACAGACGTCACGTTAAAAATAACTTCTTCGTGTTCTAGAGGTCCCAAAACGTGTATATCCGTCGAAAACTCAGTTGCGATTTTCGTCATGATTCCAATACTTTCTCTACATTACCACGTATTGTAGGAAAAGTAAAAGTATGAAAATTTTGTTTCTCCTCATTTGAGTTTTTTATCGTCTGTCAGATATTACTAGCGTGTATTTTGTTTCGAAGCAACAGCAACATTTTAATTATTTGTTTTGTACTGAGTGGCAATCTTGGGTTCTTTGTTACTATTAAGATTAGCAGCACCAACAGTTTCGTTTAGAATATTCTATGCATAAAATAGTAAATTTTTTTCTATGATTTTAATATTATTTTGTTCTTATAGATTTAAATTTTATTGTAATGATGATATATATGTTTTTAATAAACAAAATTTTCAATGTTATTTATATATAGATTAAAATTTTAAAAAAAAAGTAGAGACTCAATGTTATTTTTCAGTTTTTTTTTTTTAACCAATAATACTATTTGAATTACCGTGCTTTAAAATGTACTTTAGCGAACTCAATAAAATCTAAACGCGATTAAAAAAGAAAGAACTATTTTATTTTCTTCAGCGACGGAAGCGGATATCCTGTTTCGGAACATTTAAAGATTCCGTATCTTTTACGCTCTTGAGCTGTTCCATCGAGTAGCAAATTGAAGATGAAGTTCCGCTATCAAATTAGCGCCGTAATAAATAGATCCTCAAAACAGGCTCCCAAGTTTTCAGTTCCCCATTCAAACTAATTGTGCCAGGATGCTGTGAGCTTTGTTCATTATTTGCAACATGGATTATAATCTGTCGATTTGAGAAGATATTGTTTCATGAAGTGGAAACAAGTAGAAGCAAAGAAAAGGGTTTTCTTTTTACTTTCCCTACAATGCATGGTAATGTATAGAGAAAGTATTGGAATCTGGAGAAAATCGCAACTCGAGTTTTCCCTCGACGGAACGGGACCTCTAGATCACGAAAAACTATTTTTAGTATGCGTGAGTGTTGAAGACCCAAGCCGTCCGACTCAACCTAGGACTTGAGCAACCATTTGGACGGACGGGTGTGCGTGTGTGTGTGTGTTTGTATGCGCAATATGCACTCTAACTCAAAAACGAAATTTCATAATAATTAACCAAATTTCATAAAATTTTATAAGTAATTCACTTGTAGGTTACCCTGGTGCTGATTAGATTTTAGTACGATTCGAGATAAAAGAACCTCCCCCCCCCCCCCCGAAATGGCCAGCAAAATTCATTACGTCGCAAGGTCGCAAAACTCGAATGGAATTTTCGACCCCGTCATAACACTTTCCCTATACATTATACCTTATATGTTGGGAAGATAATAACTACAAAAGACAACGACATATACAATACCAAATTTCATGTTACCATTGTTAATGGAATGACCTTAACGTTACTGTGGTTAATGGAATAGCATTAATGTTACTTTGGTTAATGGAATTCGATTAAATGGCCTCCGAGATTTGAATCACTGTCAAACAGCAGATCGAGTTAAATAAAATGCTGTAAAAAGGGGGAGCACTTACCAATGATTAGGCATTTCCATCCATGCTTCGCGCGGGCAAAATGACTAGTGGTCACTCAATGTGACATTCAATAAAAATTTCGAATATCAATGTAAACATATAAATGGCGCATATTCATAGTTATATTAACAACATGGAAATTGAGGTAGTATGTAAAACAATATTCTATCTCCGATCACTGTAAGTTCCCTTATTTTCAACGTTTCCATGCATTTTTATCTATAAAAATCAATTAACTATAACATTAATTCTCAATAGTTTGAATAGGAAAACAGCCAGCAGACGATTTGGTATTTGAAGCGTAATAATTGCTTCTACGGTTACAAATGTAGTCAAAAACTATACTAAACAAGAAAGATCAATCATGCATAGCATTGATTATGAAACACTTTCCAACTGCAATGCAATTTTATTTAAGCATCTCTAAAATGCCATACATTCAGAGGTAATATTTTTAAAATTATCACAATACTATAATAATTTATTAAATTTGAAAACTTAAAACTTCATCGAAAAACTGAACTTCAAATGACATCATTGAAATATAAATCGCCTGGCTATCTATGAAAGAGCAGTAAATATTTCATCCACACACTTTTTTCCAGGGCCAACGGCCGTACCGTGCTGAAAACACCGGTTCTCGTTAGATCACCGAAGTCAAGCAGCATCGGGCGCGGTTAGTACTTGGTGGGTGACCACCTCGGAACACCGCGTGCTGTTGGCCATCTCGGGTGCGGTATCCCCGTGGTTTGCGCGCTAGATTTGCACGCTACCACAAATGCCGCCGTGTTCATGCGGAGTACGATCACGTTAAACATGTGGGTCCGTAAGTCCTTCCGAGAGGTTGGTGGTAGGGGAAGGAGGGTACGGTCCCTGTGGATGCCTCCCCCACTGGGTTCCGGTCTAAATTGGGTGGCACTTCCCGACCGTCCATACAGTTACCTTACACCTTTCTGGTAGGTCGGACGGTCTGGGTCTCAACATCAACAACACACTTTTTTCCATTCCTTTCATTCATCATCAATACTGCAATAATTTATTTTACTTAAAAACTTAAAACCATGAAGGTAAAAGCAATTTAACTCTATGCTTAAAACTTCATCGAAAAAGTCTGCTATAAAATTGTCTGCGTCTCTATGTAAAATCAATGAATGTTTCATTGATATCAGCTATATTGCAGACTCCAGAGCTAAATAATTTTGCATTAAAGAAATTCAGCAATTCTTATACAACTTATCTTACAGCTTAATCTTGTTTACATTCTCCATAAGTGCAAATTAGCTTCGTTGTAGAAATAATCAAAGTTGAATGATCCTTTAAACTCAAATATATTCTAATTGCGTTGTTTCAGAATACAGATGCACAGAAATTAAGCAAAACTAAAGCGGTTCTAGGACGGATACAACTCTAAATATAAATTAAAAAGAACTTTAAAAATTACGATTTTGACACAAGAGGATGCCATATTTATTTTGAAGTGGGTCACGTAATCTCTTCATATGATACGGGTGTAATTATTATTTTACTTTTTATTTAAAAACTACCGAATATATTTTGCTGAAATTTTTTTTATATTTTTTATGGGATAATCTCAATATTTTCTAAAATTTTGGAAGCAATTTGTAAATTTCAAAATTCGTTTAAAAATGTTTGAAAAATTAGGTCCCATAGGGTTCAATGTATTTCATTTTTTCAACCTGGGTTCACTCCAAAACTAATTGGGTGATATTATCATTTACATTCCCATAGGTACCAGACCGTCTGAATAACATACTATAATTTCATTTTGACAAAGTCATTTTTACGGCAGTTACCATGTGAACGGATAGACAGACAGAATGAACAAAGTCATAAACACTTTTCAACTATGTTGTAAAGTGTTAAAAAAGAAGCGTTTAATTTGTGCGTCTTAAGTCTATCCATGAAGGTAAAAGTAAGGAGTGAAAACTTCGTATTAAGAAAAGGCCAATACAGTTTGAAACAATCATTCAAGTGGCGCTGGGATAATATAAGAATCTCTTCATTTCTTTGGTGAAAGGCTTAAAACATTTATTTAAACTTTTCATTTTGTAAAAATAAATGATTAACGCAATGCCACGTATAACTGAAACAATAAAGAATATTCTTACGTATTCAAAATTATTTTACCTTTCAATTTATTTTTATCGCCCCATATTCTGTACTCTATCCTACAACTATGAAAAAATACTGGTTAGTTATACTCATCATTGGGAACCCTTTTAAAAATAATCAAAAATACATATACTAAATACTATGTCTTACTGTTGGACAAATTAACAATAGCAGCTACTTTACTAGCACTTAGCGACACCTAGATATAATTCTTAAAGCATTCTGTCCTTTTCAAGCGTTTCATCTATAGGAGTTTTATCTCCTACTTACTATCTCATTCTGTTTATCTGTCCGTTCGCATGATAACTGCCGTAAAAATGACTTATCAAATAATAAAAAATAATGACTTTAAAATAATGACGTAAAATTTAATGACGTAAAAATGACTTAATCAAAATGAAATTTTAGTATATTGTTGAGACGATCTGTGGGACATATGGGAATGTAAAGGAACATCACCCAATTAGTTTTGGATTTAACCCGGGTTGGAAAAATGAAATACATTGAACCCTATGGGACCTCATTTTTCAAGCATTTTTAAGCGTAGTTAAAATTCACAAATTGCTTCAAAAATTTTAGGTGAAATTATCCCATAAAATAAATAAATAAAAAAAAAAATCAGTAAAATATGTTCGGTGGTTTTTTAAATAAAAATTAAAATAATAATTGCACCCATTTTGTACTTATTTGTTTATTACGTGATCTTTTAGATCACGTGACCAACTTCAAAATAACATATGGCGTCCATCTTGTGTCAAAATCGTGATTTTTAAAGTTCTTTTTAATTTATATTTAGTATTGCATACGTCCTAAAATAGCTTTATTTATTTTTTTCTATGCATTTATATACTGCACCAACGCAATTACAATATTTTGGAGTTTAAATGATCATCCAACTTTGATTATTTCTACAACGAAGCCCACCTTTCACGTATGGAGAATGTAAACACATCAAGCTGTAAGATGAGTTGTATAAGAATTGCCGAATTTCTTTAACGCAAAGTTATTTAACTCTAGAGTCTGCAATATAGCTGATATGCATGAAACATTCATTGGTTTTACATAGAGAAGCAGACGTTTCCATATTATTGTTTTTCAATGAAGTTTTAAGCATGGAGTTAGAAAGTAATTTTACCTCCATGGTTTTACGTTTTTAAGAAAAATAAATTATTGTAGTAATGTGATAATTTTGAAATTATCACCGCTGAATGAAAGGAATGGAATAAATGTTTATGTTATGTATAAAAGTTAAATATTCACTGCTTTTATATAGAGAGCCAGGCGATTTATATTTCGATGGCGTTATTTGAATAACGTTCATTTGTTTTCGATGAAGTTTTCAAATATAATAAATTATTGTAGTTTTGTGATAATTTTAAAAATATCACTGCTGAATGTATCGTATTTTAGAGATGTTTAAATAAAATCGCATTTCAGTTAGAAAGTGTTTCATAATAATGCTTTATGCATGAGTGATCTTTCTTGTTTTCATTTTCCCACATAAAATGAGAGAAAAATATTTTGATAGGGGTCAAAAATCCAATTCAACTGGATTTTAGGAGAATTATGTGGTTTTACTGTTTAAAACATTTTCAGAACATGCTGGATGTCACCTCCATAGTATGTTCCCCACGATTGTTTTTGTGTAATATTGCAGCTATTTCTTCTAAAATATAAGAAAAAAGACTGAAGTAATAAAAGTTAATTAAGAAACATTATTTTTTTCATTTTTTGAAGAAAAAGTTGAAAAATAATAAAAACATTTATCTTGTAAATCATTGTTCGTAGAATTATAGTTTTTCCATGGAAGATACTTATAATTCCACAAAAATACCCTAGAAGGCAGTAAAGTCAAGAATGTTCAAATGAAGCTACACTAACCATTTTGTTAGCTAGCTATCTTGTAATACTAAGCTATCATTTCCTTTAGTTTTAATTCAAAGTACTTCAATTCAAAGTAAAATGGAGAGTACTTTTATCTAATGTCACCCCTATGGCCTCATTAATTAGGCCAGTTTTCAAAAAACAGGTAATTATCTATATAAATTGTTCTGCATTGTGTATTTTTATGTTATCCAAGCAGCATGATAATGCTGTGTGCATTGGTTATGAATTGAGTTAATCTCGAATATGTCATCTCCATGTCAATATTACGACAGGGAGCTGACACTAATCTTTATTGATATAAAATATAAGTTGATATAAAATACTTTCTCGACCTCTGTTCGAAGTTTGTACAACTTCATCGCCTTAACAGAAATATAAAAACAAAGTAAATAATAAAACTTTTAACTTTTTTTTTTCCCCTAAGAAATTTTGGTTATAAAATTTCCACTTCATTTCAGAATGACACATATAGGCGTTATATATTTGAATTGGAGGTATGAATCATCTGAACCTGTGTCCAAAACATTCGAAAGTTAAAAGAAGATACAATATTTTTAATTATTTTTAAAAAACACCCAGACCATTATATCGATGTATGCGTCATTTCATTAAGTCAATTTTTATAGATAAAATTTACTTAAGAATGCGACAGATTTTTTTTCCTCCCCAGTCATATTCCCTTTTGTCGCAATTTCTTTCTGCGAAAAGTTATTTACTGAAACATTAAATGATTGCTATTTTGTATTTTTAGATCAGATAATTAAATTTCGTACTGGGGCGGTTATATATCTACATTTTTGATATATTTGTTTGGGTGAGATAGCCCAGTAGTAACACGAGGATTAAACACAAATTCTATTTTCGATTCTGACCAAACTATCTCCGTGTTTATGCGGAGTACGGGCACGTTAAATCTATGGATCCGAGAGGTTGACAGTAAAGGAAGAAGGGTACGGCCTCTGTGTATGTTGCCCCAACTGGGTTCAGGTGTAAATTGGATCTCACTTTCGCGGCCGTCCAAGCAGATGCCTTACGCCTTTAGGTACAGGGCTCTACAAGTCTGTTAGAGCCCTGATTCAGGTAGGTTGGACGTTCTGGGTCGAAAGAAAAAAAGATATGTACTCTTTTACAGCTATTTAATTTGTTTTGTAAACATAGTTGAAAGAGACACGCTGAAGCAATTAATTAAATTTTGTACTGGAGCTCGGCCCTGCACGATTATGTACCGGGGTAAGTTTATTTATATATGTATTTCCAATTCTATCGTTGTGGCATCTGAAAAAGTTACCGCTACAGCTAAAAGAGTGACTGCCAGCTGCGTACACAGCAGCTACAAACTACAACTTACATTTATCAAACTGTTTTCGATAATTTAAAAGCGGTTATAGTTTTTTTTTTTTTACTTCGATTGGTCGTCCTAAAATTCTATAAACAATAAATTAATTATTGCTCTTCCGGATGATTTAAATTTTGTTTCGCTGGATTCATGATATACCTGGTCTGACCTCCCTCTTTAGTTTTATACATTTGCATATCTTTGTGTGCCACGATATTTTTTTAATGTTTTACCCAAATTACCATTTCAGATGGAATCAATATTATTTTGTGTGACTCATCACGATTGTATGGAACTTATATGGACCCGTCTTAAATGGTACACGATACTTAAAATGGCGTCCCCTGTTTTTCCCGTATCATTATTCTCTATTGCATACGCCACAGTTGACGAGGTCTAATTTTCTACATGAGTTGGCAAATGTCTTTCCTATTGTAATGCTTTGTGATATGGGCGTTCTCGATTATAAAAAAAAAAAAACCCTCCTTGTATAATCTAACAAGAACTTTTTTAAAGGAGTCTTCGTATGGGGGACAAATGGTGTGTAAACTTCATTTTTAAAGAAACATTGCATTTTTATTCTATTTTGCATACTTATTTCGTAGTCATACGATATTTCGGAAAACCGAAAATGGCATCACCAAAGCCGGAAATTGAAATCCTTAGTGAAACCCTCCACTCCACCCCTCCCTTTTGCCCCTGGGGAATTCGATGTTGAATCCATATCAGTCATCATCCAAGCTCTATCTATAGCTAATCTTGAGAAATAGACATTTCAAGAAAACTTTTTCAACCAGAACTAGAAATCTTTAGTGACCCCCCCCCCCCCCCCTTCCTATTTTCATCCTGAATTGGATGCTGAATCCATATCAATCATTATTTGAGCTATATCTATAGCAGATCCCGAAAAATGGATGTTTCAAGGAAAATGTAAAATTTTGAGTTGGAAGTTGACATCTCCAAAGCTAGAAATGGAAGCCCCTTTACCACCTCCGGGATTTGATG
The DNA here is from genome assembly GCA_951213105.1 of Amaurobius ferox. Classification (NCBI taxonomy): domain Eukaryota; kingdom Metazoa; phylum Arthropoda; class Arachnida; order Araneae; family Amaurobiidae; genus Amaurobius; species Amaurobius ferox. The sequence continues at coordinate 11,892,233 of OX578138.1, read as the reverse complement.
CTGAATTCATTATCTACATTCTGTCTATTACCAATCTATAGGCTTAGAAATAAATGTTTCAAAAAATGTTTTTGAACTGGAAGTGGAAATTCTTAGTGAACCACCTACTTCCTCCAAAATTTTATGCTAATTAATCATTTAAGTTAATCATCGAGTTAAATAATTTAAGTCATAAGTTAAATAATTAAGTCCCTGTGTATAGCCAATCCTGAAAAATAGATGTTTCAAGAATTTTTTTTTATATCGGATGTAAAAATTTTAGTGAAGCACCTACTTTTTCCAAAATTAGATGTTAATTAATCATTTAAGTTAATAATCGAGTTAAATCAGCTTTGCCTATAACCAATCCTGAAAAATAGATGTAAGAAATTTTTAAAACCGGATATGAAAATTCTTAGTGAAGCACCTACTTCCTCCAAAATTTAATGCTAATTAATCATTTAAGTTAATCATTGAGTGAAATCATTTAAGCCCTGTCTATAGCCAATGCTGAGAAATTGATATTTCAGGAAAATTTTTCTTTTGTAAAAACAATAGTATGGCGAAATTTTTGATCAAACTGTGTTTCTATTTTGACACCATCAGAAAGATTAAAGAACGTTCTTTCGAACGATTTTTAAATCGAATTCGTAAAATAATATCTTTATTCATATATTTATTTTATTACATACATCAAAATATGCATATTTTAGGTTATCTTACTTTTATTTCGTCGCATCCAAGAATGGAAAATTAGCACATTTTTAACCTTTGGCATGATTATGGATTGATATCTTCGCATTCTATTGGTAAAAAATAATTCTATTTTTGAATTTTCAACAAATTTTTAAATAAAAGCATAAAAGTAGACGTTTTTTTATCTTCGGATAGATTGCGATTCTTGGGTCCGCTGTTATTTTCGGCGTTTTGTATTAAATCCACAGCAACGCCGGATACATTTTCTATTAATAGACAAATAGAAATGAGTCTTCGAATAACAGTTATAAGCTGTGCAAGTATTTTGCTTACTTACAGTAAGAAGAGTAATAACTTTTATATTTTGTCAATGACAGATGTCGTCTCCATTAATCGATTCTGCAGAAGGATTAATGCATTTTTATTTGCATTTTTTTTTTCACCGTGAAATCCATTGATAGCATCTGTGTCTGGCACTAGTTAGCGTTATCATTTCTTGTAATAAATGTTCTGCACATGACGGTTTTCATTAATATTACACTATCAAAGTCCGAATAAGAAAAAAAAAAGTTTTTTAATCCCCTTCTCTATGCACAACAATAACTCACCGAGAAGTAAAAAATGAATCTTAATCACACACGAAATTGAGCCAAATTGAAAGTGTAGGCAGATTTAATTCAAAATAAACTACACTGCTGGCCATCCAAAATGCAACACCATGAAAGACAAGAGATATCAAAGCCAAATTTATTGGACAAAGAACATAAAGTAAAAGGATGAATTGATTGAAAATACAGTCCCGTTCGACTTGCGGAACATGAAGAAATCAGTATTTTGTGCAGCCGCCATGGCTGACAATAACTGCTGCTACGCGCCTCGTCATTGAAAGAAAGAGACTTTGAATGTGTTCTTGGGTTATGTCAGTCCATACTGCTTCCACACGTTGCCAAAATTCATCTGTCGTAGCAGCAGGTGGTGTTTGCTGGGCCAGTCGTTTGCCAATCATCGACCAGGTGTTTTCAATGGGCGACAGATCTGGAGAACGGGCGCGCTAAGGAAGCAGTGAAACTTGGTGGGCATTGAAGAAATGCTGAACGATATGTGCCACGTGTGGTCTCGCATTGTCCTGTTGAAACTTGGCAGCAGGCAAGCCTTGAAAGTAAGGTAAGACAACAGGCTCCAAAACTTCAGAAATGTAGTGGTGGCTGTTGAATGTACCGGCAATGCCTATTAGGGGGGTGCGGGAGTAAAATCCAATGCCACCCCAAACCATAACGCCAGGTGAAGGACCGGTATGGCGATGCGTAATGCAAGAGTTATGCACTCTCTCGCCAGGGTGCGCCAAACCCGGATACGATCATCGTCGTGTTGTAGACAGAATCGTGATTCGTCTGAAAACACAATGCCGTGCCATTCGTTTGTCCATGTCCGGTGTTCAACGCACCATTGCAGCCGCATACGCCTATAGTCTGGAGTCAAAAGTAATCGCAGCAATGAACGCCTTGCTGAAATTGTCCGTTGCTGCAGACGACGTCGAATGGTACGTGCTGACACAGATTGTTGTGAAACAGACCTTAATTCTTGCGCTAGGGTTGTTGATGTTTCAGTGCGATCCATCATTGCCATGCGCACAATATGCCTGTCCTCACGTTCGGTGGTGCGACGAGGCTGGTGCAATCGTTCCTGTCGGTTGGTCCGTCCCTCCTGCACCCACTGACTCCATATTCGCATCACTGTGGCTTGATTTCGTCCAACACGAGCACCGATTTCTCGGAAGGGTAATCCGCAATCTCTATAAGCCACAATTCTTCCTCTGTCAAACTCAGAAACGTGCTGAAATGGCTGCCGTATTCTTCGACGAGGCATACTGAAGCTTCCCACACAAAAATACAGAGTGAAAACAACGTTCCTGTACTTAAAAACAGCCTTCTCTTCTCCCCTTATATAGCTCTTGTAGGTGACGCTACTGGCGCACATGATTTGCATATGAGCTAAAATTCTAATCATTTGTATTCCCTATCGAAGTCTACGTATGGTGCAAATTTCATGCTTATTGGATGCTTCCTTTATGGTGTTGCATTTTGGATGGCCAGCAGTGTACATAAATGAAATTGAAAATCTGTCCGTTTATTTGTTTATGTGTTTGTCTCATCATCACGGGAAAACAGTTGCACAGAATTTCATGAAATTTTGTGGGTAGCTGTGAAATAGCCCCACTTTAAATTGAGTTTCGAGTTTCTAGAACCAGGGGTTATCGATATATTAATAAAAACAAGAAAGATCAATCATGAATAATGCATTGATTATGAAACACTTTCCAACTTCAATGCATTTTTATTTAAACGTCTCTAAAATGTGATACATTCCTCGGTAATATTTTTAAAATTATCGCAATACTACATTAATTTATTATATTTGAAAACTTCATCGAAAACAAATGAATTTTATTCAAATGACGTCATCGAAATATAAATCTCCTTACTCTCTCTATAAAAGCAGCATTTCATTCATAAATTGCTGAAAATAACTACTGAAACTACTGAATATATTTTGCTGAAATTTTTTTTATATATTTTATGGAATAATTTGAATATTTCCTAAAACTTTCGGAGCAATTTGTGAATTTTAAATTCGCTTAAAAAAAGTTTGAAAAATTAGGCCCCATAGGGTTCAATGTATTTCATTTTTTCAACCCGAGTTCAATCCAAAACTAATTGGATGATATTATTCATTTATATTCCCATAGGTCGGTCCCACAGACCGTCTGAAAAACATACTAAAATTTTATTTTGATAAAGTCATTTTTACGGCAGTTATCGTGCTAACAAACAGACAGACAGATAGAATGAACAAAGTCATAAATACTTTTCAACTATGTTGTAAAGTGTTAATAAAAATCCACAATTAAACCTTCCATCATAAACATAGCATTATTCAGACGACATTTTTTTTCGCCTATTTATTTGAAGAAAATTATGTCATATCGCTTAGCAACGGATGTAAATCCCATGTGCATTTATGCGGACAATTTTTATTAAATCTTTTCCGATTAAATAATAGAGAAATGTATATAAAATTAATTTTATCAAAATTGCATTTTTGACTGGGTTATATCAATTACAGCTTTCAAGTTCAAAGATTACAGGGATTATTGATTATTTCCAATTTATTACATCATCTGTTTTATTTTGATAAAGATTTTTGAAACTCATGTATTGTAGTACTGTATAAAGCAGAAGATCTTTGCTGAACAGGATGATTAGAATGAGCAGGGAAACAGAGAACGGTTTGAGAAAAACAGAAGTTAAGAAAATAGAATTATTTCTTGTAACAAGAACATCATGAAAGGATATTTGATTATTACATTCCTCCTCATAGGTAAACTGAATGCAAGGGTCAATGGCATATGGAATTTCGAATAAAATATCAAGAAGTCATTGAAAAATCAGAATCTTCAATAATGTGTAAATGATCATTTCATGTAATTTTTCATTGCAAAACGGATGACACAAACTACAGAACGCTATCATAAACCGTTATCGAGATATTACACATATTTCAGCAAATGTATGCATAGAATCCGATAAAATTCAAAGAGTATTTCACTAATATCATGTGATAAATTTGTTCACATCATTCTCGTGGATCTAGTCCGTTCCATTCACGGGAGGAGATACTTTGGGTAATAATTTTGTATTTTAATGCCAAACAATTCGCCAATAGTCATTTATATATAAGGAAAGCTTTTGTCTAGAGCGCCAGACGATAAATTTGACGAATTTGACGACTCGTTGGGCGAAATATTGCCAACTTGGCAATATTTTTCTCCCAGATTGACGAAATATCGTTACAATTGCAAAAACAACGCTGAATTAATGAAAATGACGCTAAATGGATGAATTAATTATTGATATATTTTATATATGGACTATACTGCTTGTTGTGGATGTTATCAATATTGATCATTATCTATTTAGAGCTGCTTGTAATATAAGTCAATCGGGTACTTCGAAATAGTTTTACATGTTGTCATCCGAAAAATAACCTGATGTACATTTCAACGTTAACATTGCGCCGTGGATCTTACGCATCATTTTTTCACTCTGATAGAAGTCAATTCACTGCATTATATAAGGAAATTCATGTGCTGTCCACATCAGATTTTTTTTTTTTTTTTTAATTTATATAGAGATATACAAGCACAGAAATCGTCTGCTAAAATTCCATTTAGAGTTTTAAGGACTGTCGCGTGCTGGTGTAGAAACGTGATAACCCAGATAAAACACTCGTCGTGATACAAGATATCCAGAATATGTGTACAACTGCGTCGAGCCAAATTGTCAATATAGGAAACATGCAGTTAGAAAGAAGGAAATAAAACTCCTGTGGACGAAACGCTTGAAAATGCCATGATGCTTTGAGTATTGTATCTAGGTGTTGTTAGTGATGGTAAAGTAGTTGCTATTGTTAGTCGACGCAACAGAAAGGCGTATCGTTTAGTACATGTATTTTCTATTATTTTTAAATGAAGGGAATGATGAGTATAATTAACCAGTAATTTTTAACACTTTACAACATAGTTGAAAGTGTTTATGACTTTGTTCATTCTGTCTGTCTGTCTGTCCGTTAGCACGATAACTGTAAAAATGGCTTTATCAAAATGAAATTTTAGTATGTTTTTCAGACGGTCTGTGGGACCTATGGGAATATAAATGAATAATATCACCCAATTAGTTTTTTATTGAACACGGGTTGAAAAAATGAAATACATTGAATCCTATGGGACCTAATGTTTCAAACATTTTTTAAGCGAATTTAAAATTCACAAATTGCTTCGAAAATTTTAGGAAATATTCCAATTATCCCGTAAAATATATAAAAAAAATTTCAGTAAAATATGTTAGGTAGTTTTTAAATAAAAAGTATTTAATATAGGGAGAAAAACAAATTCAATTAAATTCTGACTCTCGTTATATCCTCCAGAGAGAAAAAAGAGATATATTATATAATAAATATCTTTCCAAGAGTTTAATTATTTTATATATGAGAAAGGTTTCACATTTTAAAATAAATATGATAGACAACAATTTTTCAAATTTTTAAATAAAATAAATTATTATAGTATTGTGATGAATTAAACGATTGGAAAAATGATTATGAGTGAAATGCTGCTTTTATATAGAGGCGATTTATATTTCGATGACGTTATTTGAATAAAGTTCATTTGTTTTCGATGAAGTTTTCAAATATAATAAATTATTGCAGTGTTATGATAATTTTAAAAATATTACCGAGGAATGTATCGCATTTGAGAGATGTTTAAACCAGGCAATATATATTTCAATGCCGTCATTTGAATGAAGTTCATTTTTTTCGATGAAGTTTTCAAATATAATAAATTAATCTAGTATTGTGGTAATTTTAAAACTATTACCGAGGAATGTATCGCATTTGAGAGATGTTTGTATAAAATTGCATTGAAGTTGAAAAGTGTTTCATAATCAATGCTTTATGCATGATTGATCTTTCTTGTTCATAGTTGTAGGGAGTACAGAATATAGTGAGATAAAAATAAATGGAAAGGCAATATGATTTTGAATAAGAAGGAATATTCTTTATTGTTTCAGTTTTACTTTGTATTCTGCTCATAATTTATTTTTACAAAATGTACAGTTTAAATAAATATTTCAGGCCTTTCGCCATAGAAATGCATACAATGCAGGACTACTTATCTTACCCCAGCGCCACCTGAATGATTGTCTCAAAACGATATTGGTATTTTCTTAATAGGAAGTTTTAATTCCTTACTTTTACCTCCACAAACGAAAAATATTTTGACATTTCTGTTGCCACCTTTTGAGGAAATAGAAGTCAGAAATAAGATATTGAGAAATAATACTAAAAGACATCGACTGTATGCTACGTGTAAAGTTTGTATAACTGTAAATTACATTTCACGCAATTTTGAAAGACAGATGACAGTGGATATAGATGAGATTTAACACGTTTTTAGGCACCTATATGCGTACCAAATTAACTTTTTTGAGCACGACGCCTGTGTAATCAATACCCGATTCAGAATTTTGCAATGTGCTAACCGACCTATATTTTTGGTCTCTTGTGTTTATAGTATGAATCGTTCAGCAATTCAAATTAAAAATTTTTTAGGTTTATTTGGAGAAAAAAAAATAAAACCAATTGTTTTTTTTACTTTCCCTGCAATACATGGTAATGTATAGGGAAAGTATTGGAATAATGTCGAAAATCGCAACTCGAGTTTTCGACGGATCTACACGTTTCAAGACCTCTAGAATACAAAAAAAACATTTTTAGCGTGACGTCTGTGTGTGTGTCTGTGTGTGTGTCTGTCTGTCTGTGCAGATTTTGTATCCACTCTAACTAAAAAACTAATGGATCGAATTTCACAAAATTTGGTAGGTAAGTCACTTGTGAGCGAGTCTGGTGCTGATTAGTTTTGGGTACGATTTGGAATAAAAGAACCCGCCTTTTTTTGCGAAATGGCCCGCAAAAGCTTGTATCCACTCTAACTAAAAAACTACTGGACCGAATTTCACAAAATTCAGTAGATGAGTCACTTGTGGGTTACCCTGGTGTTGATTAGATTTTGGTACGATTCGAAAAAAAATAACCTGCCTTTTTTTGCAAAATGGCTCGCAAAAATCGTCAAAATCTAAACTAAAGAACTAGGTATACTCAAATATATCCATTAAATGCTCTTTTAATACGTAATTTTTAACGACGAAAATAATAAGATCAACCCCATTACACTAGGACTAGGACTAGCCGTTCTCGAGATATTTTAGTTTTCCGTATTTTCTCTACGCCACCTTTGAAAATAAGTCCAGTTACCGAATGAGAACGAAAATTGAATTAAGAGTGAAATAAATTTAATTAAAATATAGAGAACGTTAATATAAGTCTGCAGGGAAAGTCATGTGCTGCCCAAATCAGATTTTTAAATTAAAGCTTCCAAGTATTTTTATGAATAATAAAAATTTTAAATTAAATGCATACATCGAAAGCAAAATCAAACAAATGAAGCCAATAACTGCTATATTAATTTGTGTGTGTATGCTTCTTTGAAAATTATAAAATTGAATTAAAAATTAACTGGAGTTTTACTCAATTTGACTTTCGTATCAGAATTGTGATTTTTTTTTTCTTTTGCAGATTTTGTAAGAATCTTCACATGCACATTCGAAGATTGAAACATCCTGATCCCGTTTGTAAACAAATTTACAAAAAATATCAAACTGAATCAATATATGCCAAAATGAAAGCGCTAAAATTGTATGGGAAGATATATCAGTATATTCTCCTGGATTAGAAAATATACCTGTACTACTTATATTTTCATAGATAAGAAAAGAAGATAAACCCGTGTAATAGTAGAAAATTACCTACAATACATGAGTTACACGTCTGGCGCTCTAGACAAAAGCTTTCCTTATATATAAATGACTATTGGCGAATTGTTTGGCATTAAAATACAAAATTATTACCCAAAGTATCTCCTCCCGTGAATGGAACGGACTAGATCCACGAGAATGATGTGAACAAATTTATCACATGATATTAGTGAAATACTCTTTGAATTTTATCGGATTCTATGCATACATTTGCTGAAATATGTGTAATATCTCGATAACGGTTTATGATAGCGTTCTGTAGTTTGTGTCATCCGTTTTGCAATGAAAAATTACATGAAATGATCATTTACACATTATTGAAGATTCTGATTTTTCAATGACTTCTTAATATTTTATTCGAAATTCCATATGCCATTGACCCTTGCATTCAGTTTACCTATGAGGAGGAATGTAATAATCAAATATCCTTTCATGATGTTCTTGTTACAAGAAATAATTCTATTTTCTTAACTTCTGTTTTTCTCAAACCGTTCTCTGTTTCCCTGCTCATTCTAATCATCCTGTTCAGCAAAGATCTTCTGCTTTATACACCTATGTTTACCGTGTCTGATTCCCAGACACTTAATTGGAAGATTAGCCATCTGAAATTTTTGTCCGTGTTAGGTGGTCCACTATTATCGACAGGACTTGGCATAAATTCAACAAGCCGAATTTGGTTTCTAACCTTTAACGTCAAGAGGTTTTCTCACCTGATTTTATCGTTTTACCTTTTTATTCATTGGTTAGATATAAGGTAGCCAATTTTCTTTTCCGTTTCAATTTTAGGTGTGTATTTAAACCTTTTTAACAAAATTCACACTCCTTAACACAATCACATTCCTTGCGAATGCAGTCTTGGTTATGTTGGTCAAATAAAATAACTCTTAAATCATTTATTAAGGAATACACGAGTCATATTTCTGTACAAGAAGGTTCCTAGTCTGCAGTCGCTAAACATTTTTGAGACTCTTAATCATTTTTTTTTTTTTAATTTGTGAAGATTCTATTATTTACTATCATTTTATTCTAATTCCACTTTTTCCTGATTTTAATTTATGTCCTAAACTTCTCAACTTTTATTCCAAAGAATCGCATACCCACGATTGGCCAATTCTATAAGAAGGGCAGACTTTAGATTGACGTTCTGCCGAGTTCGCGCTTGTGTGTATTCTGATCGTCCGTGAAAGGCGGCATCGAGAGTTTATAGCCTGCAATCTTGTGAGTATATGTATTGTGTCGTAATTTGACTATCATAGGTTCAGATTGAAGGGCAGTTTAGTAATAAGTTAGGTTTGAATTCAATTGTAGATGAGTATGTCTCGGGTAGAATTTGTAATGCTAGCGTTGTACATAATTTGTATATAGATTTGTAATATATATGTGTGTGTTTTGAAATTTTTTTGAAATTCGAGCGAATTTTTCAAAGTTTTGTACTTTCATAACATGGCAGCATAGAACAAAATTTCACATAATTATTCATAAAAAAGTTTATGGTTCAATGATGACGAAATTTAGCAGTTTTAATCATTGTAGTGGAAAATAACCGCGATATAATGTTTGTGTTCATGACATCATTAGCGCCCCCCCCCCCCCAAGTGAGTAAGTACATCGTCATACTTAGTATCAATCGTAAGATATTTTCAAGCCCTTTAAAATGAAAGGTAACATGCTGTAATTGTAATCATTTAGACCAACGGTACAGATTTTTTCTTACAAAATTTGCAATAAGTAATAATAATAGTAATAATAATTACAAGCTACATAAAAATGAATTCTGGTATGAAGTCGAGTTGAGTCACACACCAGTTAATTTTAGGAAGGGATTGGAATTGAAACCGTCGGTTTGATACAGTCAATAAAAATGATTTTTTTTTTATTATTAAAAACGCTTAAGATGTGTGCCGAATTTGCTTGCCGAATGCTTACAATGTTAATGCGAACAACGTTTATGGTCGCAGCATCCGACTGAAATCGGAACGTTGCGAAAAATGTAAACACTTTGGACGCTTATATCTCTAAACCTAGTAAATGAAAAATATAAACAATTAAACTTAATTTTGTGCCAATTGGGAACCATTTATAAACATACGAAAATAATTTCAATATTTTGAACTATTTTTTTTCTCTAAAAATAAAATAAAATGTGTTTGTCCGAGGGAGGTATTACTTCCTTCACTTTGTTTGCTTTCACTCGGAATATCTCGCGAAACCATGAAAGATAGATATAAATAGTAAGCAACTAAAATGCTCTATAAGAAATCCAGTTTCTAGATCAATAATTTGTTTTTCCGATAGCTCTTTTTATTACCCTATTAGATATCTGCAAAATATAAGTTGATTCAAACGTTTTGAAATATTGTTTTGTATGAAGAGTCTCAATTTACAGTTGCATTGATTGCATTCCCCATTGAAATCACGAGCTACCCGCATCATAATTTTTACTTTCCCATACTATGTAACATAGTATAGAGAAAGTATTGTTTTCAAATTCGAGATTTTGCTGACAATATATGTTTTTAGACACCCCCTCCCTGAACACGTTTTGACTATTTTTGGAGTGGTCTGCGGTCGATTTCTTGTGTACACAATAGCGGCCACACATATCAATGAATTTTCAGGAAACTTTATAGCTGGGAATTGCTTTTAAAAAAAAATCTAGAACTAGATAATTTTTTTTTTTTTAATTCGAGCGAAACTTCGAAATGAATTCGAAAATTTATATATTTTTTATATGGCAGTTTGGGACAAAATTGGACATGATCATGCTTAAAAGGTTTTATTTATGACTTTGTGATCACTAGACAATCATCGTTGTGAAAAATGACGCAATACAATATTTTCACCTTCCTTGCAATACATGATAATGTATATGGAAAGTACTGGAATAATGCGAAAATCGCAACTCGAGATTTCGACGGATCTACACGTCTTGGGACCTATAGAACGTGAAAACTATTTTTAGCATGACGGCTATGTGTGTGTGTGTGTATCTGTCTGTTTGCCTGTGCAATGGCTACTCTAACTCAAAAACTAATGGACCGAATTTCATAAAATTGGGTAAGTAAGTCACTTGTGTGTGACTTTGGTGCTGATTAGTTTTTGGTACGATTTGGGATAAAACAACCGCCTGTTTTTGCGAAATGATCCGCAAAAATTGCCTGTATCCAGTCTAACTGAAAAACTAATATATCAAATTTTACAAAATTTGGAAGATAAGTCACTTGTGAGTGACCCTGGTGCTGATTAGATTTTGGTACATTCAGAAAAAATAACCTGCCTCTTATTGCGAAATGGCCCGCAAAAATCGTCAAAATCTGATATAAAAAACTGCATACACTCAAATATATCAATTAAATTCTTGTTTTATACATAATTTTTAACGATGAAAAGAATAAGACCAACCCCATTGCACTAAGGTTAGCCGTTCTCGAAATATTTTAGTTTTTTTGCATTTTCGCTACGCCATCGTTGAAAAAAAAGTACAGTTACCAACTGAAAACGAAAATTGAATTAAAAGTGCAAATTTAGTGTCATTTTAAATAATTACTGACGTTATTTTGTGCAATTATTATAATGAATTCTTGAAGAAATAAAGAGAACGTGAATGTATATGAGTCTGCAGGGAAAATCATGTGCTGTCCACATCAGATGTTTATTTGTGACGTTATTATCTCCCATTGGAGGCAAGTTACCCCCTCCTCCAGGGGGAGGGGATACATTGTCAAGTATGGGATCAATCGAATCATTTTTTTCAAGTCCTTTAAAGTGAACACGCTATAGTTGTAATCATTTGGACCCATACCCATTTTTTCAAAAATTTTCTTGTTAAAATTTGGGGGAGAGGGAGGGGGAGAAATTTGGAGAAAGGTTGGGGGAGAGGGAGGGAGGAATTACTAAAAAATGAATCTGGTATGATAAAGTCTAATTGAGCCACACTCCCAATTAATATTACAATTGATATATCTGGAATGTTGAGAATCTTAAAACGTTCTACCAGGCATCCCTGGAAATTGTAAATTTATTGGTCCAGTCAATTTATGGGTGAGAAAATGTAGATATCCAGCTGGCTACGATGCACTTGGGTACAGAATATCTGTTGTTGATAAACTGGTTATGAAGAACCGTTTGATGCATCCGGAACTTCATAAATAAAATACATTAATTGCACACATTCAGAATTTACATCAGACCTGCTTTCTCTCTAATGGACAAAAACTGGAGTCCAAAAGGTGGATGGATAATTTGTCTAGTGGCTGAAGATCATATGCGGAGCCCGTGGGGCGTGGGGCCATTGTGTATCCAATTGGCAAGCATCCGGTGCTGTTTCATGCTTTGTTTAATCGGTGATTAGAAAATGAGAAGGGGTGGTCCAAATCTTCGCGGAGTAATCTAATACTAGGTCTAGATCTAGTAATCTAATAACAGCTTGATACTAGCTCTTTGGTCCGAATCTTCGAGGAAGAATTTAATACTATATCTAGATCTAGTAATCTAATACTAGTTCTAGATCTAGCAATCTAATACCAGTTTGATACTAGCTCTTTGGTCCGAATCTTTGAGGAAGAATCTAATACTATATCTAGATCTAGTAATCTAATACTAGTTCTAGATCTAGCAATCTACCAGCTCAATACTAGTTCTTTGGTCTGAATCTTCGAGGAAGAATCTAATACTAACTCTAGATCTAGAAATCTAATACTAGTTCTAGATCTAGTAATTCAATACTAGCTTGATACTAGTTCTAGCTAGTATTATTCGAATATCCGGAGAAACATTCTGAAAAGGGTGGGTGATCTCAAAGGTACTATCAGTAATGTATATCGAGACATTTTTTGAGGGGTGCAAAATATTTTATTTTATATTTGCCTAAACGATAACTGATGTATTTTGCTATCGTACTGTTAATATACTGATTCATATAATAGAGACTTGCATTATACACCGAGGTAGATCTTTGGGAATCGAATCAGTAAGCTTATTAAGCAACTCACTAATGCAGTTTGGTTGTGACCCCTCATCTACGCAGTGCTGAAGAGCGCCAGCAAACACGAAATTTGTCCAGCAATGCTGATCGGCACTGGTAGCTCATTTCTACGCTTTGGAAATGCCCCCTCCCTTTTCAACGAGTATTGTGACTCGGTTCTTGAATTATTAATAGTGGTTTTGAAAAGTCGTCTGAATTTATACTGAAATATTTACTAATATTATATTTAATAGGAGATAATTATGTTATGTGTAATATTAATTGATTTAAATTACTAAGTACTAATTAGGGCGCGGTAGTCCATTGGTTAGCGCGCTGGAGTTGCACTCGGTAGGCCCGGGTTCGATTCCAGCCACTGCCAAAAACTGCCGCCGTGTTCATGCGGAGTACGATCACGTTAAACATGTGGGTCCGACAGTCCTTCCGAGAGGTTGGTGGTAGGGGAAGGAGGGTACGGTCCCTGTGGATGCCTCCCCCACTGGGTTCCGGTCTAAATTGGGTGGCACTTCCCGACCGTCCAAACAATTACCTTACACCTTTCTGGTAGGTCGGACGGCCTGGGTTTCAACAACTAAGTACTAATTGATCAATAAAATCAATCAGCAGGTATTTGAAGATGGTGTGTTTTTTTTCTTCAAATAAATCCTATGGCACATTTTATTAAATAATTTCCATAACTTTAATTTAAGTATATTTTTTAATTTTCTCTTTGAATCTATCGATTTGAGGATAGATAGATTGTGATTTTGACAAGCCCATTTGTTAAATCTTACTAAAACTACTGTAAAGTAGCATGAGTGGCAGAACAACCCCCTCCCGAAATTCTGACCTGGCCCTCCCGTACCAGTTATAATTCCGAAATACTTATCCCATAATCATATCGTAGGCCCTTTTACTTCATCTCGTAGGCCTCTTTACTTCATCTTCCCATAGATGAAGTTCCCCTGAGTTCATATTATATTTTTCAAGACTGCAAAACTCAAATCCTTTCTAAATATAAAATATAAGAACTAAATACAAAATACGTAATTTATATTTTGCTACTCATCCCATTTTCTCGTATTTTGTTAAATTTACAAAAAAATGCATATGAAAGTGAAATGGAAAAAATACATTAAAAACTCTTTGAGCTAAATTCTTCATTTGATTTTCTTTTTATTAGATAAGTAATGTGTATTAAAAACATTTTGTTTTCTCGCATGAATTAACTTTCAAAATAGTTCTTAATTTCGTCTGATAGATACTTAAATTATACATGACGGCTTTCGTAAAATTTTCAGTGAAATTTAGTTGACATATGGTAACTGTTCTAAAATGATAACTTATTTCGCATTTTTTTTTTTTTTTTTTTTTTTTTTTTTTTTGAAGACTTAAATATTTTGTATTTTTGTTTTTTCAGTAGAATTACCACGAATGTTGATTTAAAAGGAATTTAGTATTTTTGTATTTTACTTTAAAAATGTTTTTTCTTCCCAACCTTGTTAATTTAGAGATTATTCCGAGTAATATTACATGTGGAAAGTGAACATATGTAACTTACTACGTTCAAATTTATATATATATATATATATATATATATATATATATAAAGTAGCATGATATAATGCTTATATTGCTTATATTACTAAATATAATGCTTATATTACTAAACATTCTATATATAATGCTTATAACTATTACTAAACATTCTACTATATAATGCTTATATTACTAAACATTCTAATCTTAAAAAATTTACCAATTTTCCTAAGCTTCTCCATTTTGTTCTTTTCAATAATTATATCTTTCAAGGTAATAAATTATACTTACAAGTCTCTGGTGTTCCACAAGGTGGCTGTAGTAGCAGTATGTTAGCTAATTTATACCTATATCATTATGAAAAATTCTTTACTTCAACTGATTATAAAATTTATAGATATGTAGATGATCTGATTTGTCTTGTATTTACTGATAACTATGTCATAGATATAGATTTCTATCCGGATAATTTGAAATTAATACCTAATGAAACTTCTATTAGTAATATTGTTTATTATTTGGATTTAAATCTAATTATAGAACCTGCTCATGGGATAGTTACTAAATTATATGATAAAAAAGATTTTTTTAAATTTAATATTAATAAATTATTACCTTTTAATTCCTGCAACTCGATTCAATTGTTTAGAAATATTATACTTAATCAACTTTTTAGAATTTATAGATTATCAGATAAAAAATTTCATGCTTTGCACATTAATAACCTCAAAATTACCAGTAAAATGTATCAATATCCTGCATATTTAGTCAATAGTATAGTTAATAAGTTTCGATTAGCCTAAAATTCTCATATTCTCCCCTTATTATCTTATTTTAGCCGTACTTCTTCATTCTCCTGCAATTATATTTTCATCTTTTTATCTCGAAGCTTTAACAGTTGGATAACTCATTTTATTTCATTTTATTGCTTTTGCGCAGTACAGTTTTTATTACTCTCTTTGGCAACAGCAAATCACATCTTTTCATTTTGGCATATGGCAACATTGATCCAGTCATATTTTGCTCGTCATGGTTGCGCTGAAGAGGTGCGTTTTGAGGTATTTATGTTTCCTTTATTGTTCCAATCTATATGCTTGTCGTCCATATAACACAAGTTTATAGATAAAATCTATCTTGTGTTTCAGAAACAAGCATTTTTGTGTTCATTTCGAAAGGATATATGGACCCGACGAGAATTTTTTCAAAATGAACTTTTCGTAAGCCTAATCTCGTAAGCCTAAATCTCCTCCATGTGCAAGCTTTTTTGCTTGATTTTTTTGTTTTCTTATTTGCATTCCTCATTTTTGAAATTTGTTGATTGTCTTTGTCCTTATGACTTGCATTATGCTTTATTATTTCCTCTTTTTGTCTTAATTTCTTTTATTTCTTTGTATTTGTAGAAAATTTTGGAATAGTGTATTATGAGTTACTACATACATTCTAACTTTGGATTTAATAATTTATATTTATATATATATATATATATATATATATATATATATATATATATATATATATATATATATATATATATATATATATATATATGTACATATATATATATATATATAAACATAAACTATATTACTGTTACTCTATTCAATTGTTTAGAATTTATACATTATCAGATAAAAAATTTCATGCTTTGTACATTAATAACCTAAAAAATACCAGTATATTTAATAAATAGTAGAGTTAATAAGTGTAAATTAGCTGAATATTCTTAAATATCCTTATATTAGCAAATTATCAACATTCTCTAGTATTAGCATTGAAATGTATTTACATCTCCTAGACATTTGCCTACTTGTTTTCATTATTTTTAACGCTCCTTTATTACATAGCTTTTACCGGTGAATTTATAACATTTTATACTTATTTATAATACTGTCATTTATATCTTACGATTGACAACAGTTGATCTCCACTTTTATCTTCTGCGAATGGCAACAGTAGTCTCATTATTTATTGTCTTAAGAGACATGTGCAGCATTTTCTCGGGTAAAATATCTTTGATTCCTATTTTATATTTCAATCTAGTAGTTATATTTCAATCTAGTAATTGCTTGTAGGCCCAGTAAGCAGAGTTTATAGATATTATCTATCCCCGTCTTCAGAAAAAAGCTTTTTTTTTTGTCATTTGAATAGATACTAGGCCATGAAGAAGATTCTGTTCAAAATGAATTCATTTTTAAGCCTAGTGCTTTTCCACGTAGTTGGTTTTAATGCGTGGTCATTTTCTGTTTTTCAATTTTGAAATCTCACCATTGATATTTGTAGATTATATATAACTAGATGACTGGATATATACTTTTTATTCTTCCCTTGATTGGTGAATTTCTTATTTTTTTAAATTTTTTTACGTAGCTATTTATTTTTTAAGTTATGGTTATATGAGTTTAACTTATCTCTAATCTATCATTGGAATTTCATATAATATTTTTATTATATATATTCTCTTTTTTGCCATGTTTGCTCTTTCATATATATTTTTATATATATTTTTATATATAGTTAAATATTTATTAATGATTTTTGTATACATTTATACTCATGTCCTTTTCGATTGTATTTTATCATTTAATTATTCCCTTCATCTCCTTTTTTTACCATTATAGCTATAAATTACCTACTATTTTTATCCTTGGCCTATAGTTACTTAGGTTAACACATATTAGTCTACGGATGTACTAGAGATAGGATTTTTGTACTTACAGTAGCTTATACATAGTTTTCACTTATAAATATCAATTATATATATATTGTCATTAAAGATTTATATAAAGTTATTATCTCTCTTATAATGTTGCATTTAATGTCAAAAACTTTCCTATGCTCTTGCACTTTGTGTTATACAACAATTATATTATCCAAGGTGATAACATTTATTTACAAACATCTGGTGTACTACAAGGTGGCTGTAGTAGTAGTATTCTCGCTAACTTATATCTTTATTATTATGAATGTCATTTTAACTCTAATTCATATATTATATATAGATATGTTGACGATTTAATTTGTATTGTCATTGATGATTCCTATCCCATTAATATTGATTTTTACCCATCTAACCTAAAATTAATTCCTAATGAGCCTAGCGTTAGTCAAACTGTAAAATTTTTAGACCTAAATTTAGATACCCTCAATAATCATCTAATCACTAATCTATATGATAAAAAAGATTCTTACAACTTCACTATCATAAAGCTGCTATCATATCAATCTTGTAATTCTATTCAATTGTTTAGAAACATCATTTTAAACCAGCTATTTCGAATACATCGACTTTCTGATCCTCAGTTTCACTTTCTCCACATCAATAATCTTAAACGCATTTGTCAAAATTACCAATATGCGAAAGTATTTCTAAATAATATTATTAATAATTTCAAATATACCACGTAATAATTTTACACATGCATTATTTATCTTTGATTTGATAACTCATTTTTGAGAATTCACCCATTTTTATCACCTAACTTACCACTTGGCCTGAGTCTAATACTGTTTACTATTTTTGAAAGACTATTTTCCACTTGTCCTGAGTCCTATACTGATTACTATTTTTGAAAGTCTCCATACATATTATGTTTCGTTCAAATGTATTCATTCCTGTGCCCACTCGCATTGACAAAGTGAGGTGAAATGCTCAGTCGCTTGTTCAACCTACACGTGGTAGCAATGCTTGTGAGTTAATATTTCTGTTCGAGGGGGTTTTATTTTTTTGATTTGTAATTAAATTGATTTATTTTTCTCCTTCCACTAGCCAGTAGACAGTTCCAATGGTGTCTATAGTTAAATACTATCGCCATTGTCAGAAACTGGCTATTCTATCGGTTTTAATTCGAATTGTATGGCTGTCCTGATGAGAATGCAATTTCGAACTAACCGCCATTTTTTGTGTAGTTTCAATTGATTGTTCTCTATGTCTTAATATTTTATCTTGAGCTAATTATTATTGCCTTTTCTCATTTTTGCCGTGTTTTCCTTTTAATTTTTATTTATATTTTTATATACTTTTTATTGTGATTTTTGTATCCTAATATTCTTCTCATCCCCCTTTCCATTGTAGTGATATGTTACCTTCTATCTTTATCCTTAGTCTTGGTCTATAGTTACTCATTTGTAACAGATATGCTAGAGATGGTTTTTTTTGTACATACAGTAGTTTATGCATAGTTTTCGATTAAAATCTTTCCATTTATATATATATATATATATATATATATATATATATATATATATATATATATATATATATATATATATATATATATATATATATATAAGGATATAAACAAGAAGAAAAGAGAAGTGAGAACGGGAGTGGCCCTATGATTTGCATAGAATGGCAGGGGTGGATTGCGTCACCCCTTTCCCGCTTAAAGCAGCTTTTACGACCCGGGCAACGCTCACGGCACCAATGTAACTCAGTGGTCAATCTCCCACGTGTGCAAAGACAGAAGCACCCGAACGGACACAACAGCAAAGATGGAACCAAGAAAGGAAGAGAGATACACCCTACAATCCAACTTGAAAACACAACTTTTTATAATATACCCTTATAAAAAGTTTTGCATGACTGAAATTCATTTTCTTCGATGAAGTTTTCAAATATAATAAATTAATGCAGCATTGTGATAATTTTAAAAATATTACCGAGGAATGTATCGCACTTTAGAGATGTTTGTGTAAAATTGCATTGAAGTTGGAAAGTGTTTCATAATTAATGCTTTATGCATGATTAATCTTTCTTCTTTCTGGAGAATATAGCAAGAGCCAGAATTTAATTGAATTTGTTTCTCTTGGTATATTAAACTATTTTTATTTAAAATAATACCGAACATATTTTACTGAAATTTTTTTTATATATTTTATGGGATAATTTGAATATTTCCTAAAACTTTCGAAGCAATTTCTGAATTTTAAATTCGCTTAAGTGTAAAATAGATGCACAAATATGAAAGATGCACAAAATGAAGATGCACAAATATGAAAAAAAAAAAGACAACTCACAAAGTTTGAGGGTCGCCAGCTGGTATAATCTTCATTGGAGTCTCACCAAGTGATCCAGCTTGAATGGCTTGAATGCTTACCTCACAAAATACCAGAATGGACCAGATTGAAGAAAGTGGAAGTAGTTGTAGATGTTTTCGGTGAGATAAACCCTTGAGTTCGGAAACTAACCGACAAGTGACCAACCACTACGATCGAAAACATGTAAAGTCCACACTGTTTTTTGAAGTAGTAACCTGTTTTTATTAACACTTTACAACATAATTGAAAAGTGTTTATGACTTTGTTCATTCTGTCTGTCTGTCCGTTAGCACGATAACTGCCGTAAAAATGACTTAATAAAAATGAAATTTTAGTATGTTGTTCAGACGTTCTGTTGGATCTATGGGAATATAAATGAATAATATCACCCAATTAGTTTTGAATTGAATCTGGGTTGAAAAATGAAATACATTGAACCCTATAGGGCCTAATTTTTCAAACATTTTTTAAGCGAATTTAAAATTCACAAATTGCTTCGAAAGTTTTAGAAAATATTCAAATTATCTCGTAAAAAATATGAAAAAAATTCAGCAAAATAGATTCAGTAGTTTTTTAAATAAAAATTAAAATAATAATTACACCCTTTAGATGAAGAGATCACGTGACCATTATATGAAGTGATCACGTGACCCACTTCAAAATAAAATTTGTCATATATCTTGTGTCAAAATCGTGATTTTTAAAGTTCTTTTTAATTGTTATTTGGTGTTGTATCCGTCCTAAAACAGCTTTATTTTTACTTAAATTCTGTGCATCTACATACTGAAACAACGCAATTACAATATAACTGAGTTTAAATGATCATCCAACTTTGATTATTTCTACAACGAAGTCTAATTTTTCCTTATGGAGGATGTAAACACCAAAAGATGTAGAATGAGTTGTATAAGAATTGCTGCATTTCTTTGATGCAAAATTATTTAGCTCATGGCGTCTGCAATATAGCTGATATGAATGAAACATTCATTGATTTTACAAAGAGAAGCAGACGATTTTTTCGATACGTTTTAAGCATAGAGTTAAGTTACTTCAACTTCCATGGTTTTAAGTTTTTAAATAAAATAAATTATTATAGTATTGTGATGAATGAAATAAATGGAAAAAAAAATATGAAAGAAATGCTGCTTTTATACAGAGAGCCAGGCGATTTATATTTCGATGACGTCATTTGAATAAAGTTCATTTGTTTTCGATGAAGTTTTCAAATATAATAAATTATTGTAGTATTGTGATAATTTTAAAAATATTACCGAGGAATGACTGTATCGCATGTTAGAGATGTTTAAGTAAAATTGCATTGAAGCTGGAAAGAGTTTCATAATCAATGCTTTATGTATGATTGATCTTTCTTGTTTCATTTACTTTTTAGATATCCACGTTTTTCTTTACCCGCCAAAGCGGTTTTTTTTAACACTTTACAACAAAGTTGAAAAGTGTTTATGACTTTGTTCATTCTGTCTGTCTGTCTGTCCGTTAGCACGATAACTGCCGTAGAAATGACTTAATCAAAATAAAATTTTAGTATGTTGTTCAGACGGTCTGTAGGACCTATGGGAATATAAATGAATAATATCACCCAATTTGTTTTGGATTGAACCCAGGTTGAAAAAATGAAATACATTGAACCCTGTGGGACCTAATTTTTCAAACATTTTTTAAGCGGATTTAAAATTCACAAATTGCTTCGAAAATTTTGTTAATATTCAAATTGTTCCCAAAAATATATAAAAAAAAATTCAGCAAAATATATTCAGTAGTTTTTTAAATAAAAATTAAAATAATAACTACACCTCTTATATGAAGAACCCACTTCAAGATGAAATATGGCATCCATCTTGTCTCAAAATCGTGATTTTTAAAGTTCTTTTAATTCATATTGAGTGTTGTATCCGCCTTAAAACCGCTTTATTTTTGCTTAAATTCTGTGGGTCTACATACCGAAACAACGCAATTACAATATATTTGAGTTTAAATGAGCATCCAAATTTGATTATTTCTACAACGAAGCCTATTTTTCACTTATGTAAAATGTAAACAGCAAAATATGCAGACTGAGTTGTATAAGAATTGCTGTATTTCTTAACTCAAAATTATTTAGATCATGGAGTCTGCATAGCTGATATGAATGAAATTTTCATTGATTTTACAGAGATAAGGACGATGTAGTTTTAAGCATAGAGTTTAATTACGTGTAACTCCATAGTCTTAATTTTTAAATAAAATAAATTATTATAGTACTGTGATGAATAAAATGAATGGGAAAATGTATGAATGAAATGCTGCTTTTATAGAGAGAGCCAGGCGTGTTATTTTTTCTATGACGTCATTTGAATGGATTTCAGTTGTTTTCGATGAAGTTTTCAAATACAATTAATTATTGTAGTATTATGATAATTTTAAAAATATTACCGATGAATGTATCGCATTTTAGAGATGTTTAAACCAGGCAATTTATATTTCAATGCCGTCATTTGAATGAAGTTCATTTTTTTCGATGAAGGTTTAAGTTTTCAAATATAATAAATTAATGTAGTATTGTGATAAGTTTTAAACTATTACTGAGGAATGTATTGCATTTTAGAGATGTTTAAATAAAATTGCATTGAAGCTGGAAAGTGTTTCATAATCAATGCTTTAAGCACGATTGATCTCTCTTGTTTTAAATTTTGTACATTTTTTGTGTAACCGAAGTTACTGTTTTTTAGTATTTGCACACTTTTATTTTTGTCCGCTGGGGCGGTTTATATATATATATATATATATGTGTGTGTGTGTGTGTGTGTGTATTGCTATTCGATACACACCCTGTGCCCACATTGAAAACTTTACTTTTCCTTTCTACTTTGTTAACTGAGCCAGAAGATCTGCACCGGCTGTCAAAGAATACTGCTGCTGTTCTGGTACTTCCCTGCTTGGCCAGGAGTTCTCATAAATAGAAGCGGCGTAATCTGAGATTTCCAGTGTGGTCCTTGTTCAGTTTTTGTTTTTGATGGAAACAGCCTGTGATGCTGCTTCCTGGCTACTTAACGCATGTTGTCCCCACACTTCCAAATCCGTGCAAGATTCCTTATTGTAATAGTTATTGAAAAGAACTATATACTTAACTCATGTTGTCCCCATGCTTCCAAATCTATGCAAAATCCCTGATTGTAATTTGTAATAGCTATCGATAAGGACTTCCAGGTTTGTTTGTTTTTAACAAATAAATATTTGGTGCAGTGTAATAAAGCGACATTTTATTATTATTATTATTTTAAGCGTTGCTGTTGAGGTTTAGCGGATATATATTTTTCAAAATGATTAAATTTGTTTATTGAAATGGCTGAAAATGTAAATTTGAAAGAATAAAAAATAAAATTGAAAATTTCTCTTGTGAGTTAAGCCTTTTATTTACTGAGAGGTGCATAGTACGTTTAGCCTGTATAAATTAATTTATCTTCAAATAGAAAAAAAAAAGGTGTGTGGTGGTGGGGGGGGGGAGGGGGGGAACATGACTTTCCCTACATAATTCAATGATTTCACTTCTTTTACTCCAAAATAATGGTATACAAAATCATCAGCACAGTGTTTCTGGTGTTGAATTAATACCACGTAAGTCAAAATTAGGGACTTTTGGCAACTTATTTGTATAAACAGAATGACTTATTCACAGTCACCTGAAAAATCTTTATCAAAACGCAATTGACATAAATAACCCGCGAAATAAATAACTATTAACAATTCTTTGGCATCAAAATACAAAACTATTACAAAAAGTAATTTCTCTGGTGAATGAAACGAATTAGATCCCTGAGAATTTTTGAACAGAAATTTGAATTTTTGCATAATATTGCATGTGGAATGTGAACATATTTCATATAACTTACAACTTTTCTATTTTTTTTTTTTTATGTTGTTGAAAAGTTTATTTCAGAAACGTGCCATATCACTTAGAGCAGTTCATGCTATCATTCTAAAGTTTATGTCATTCATTTTCTAATGAAAATTTACGTATAAAGAGGTTATTTATTTATCATTATTGAAGGTCTTGATTTTTTAATGATTTTTTTTTTCTTTTCAAAAATTCATTCGAAAATGGGGGGGGGGGGAGCAGTCTTCCGAACATTCGACTGCATCAATATAAAATAAATAGGTTTCCAGTATAGAATGATTTTTATAATTGTACCAAATTTCATTCTCAGGCGTTCCATTGTTTCGTGAGATTTCACATTCACAGACTCACGGGGACACACACTAACATACATACCACACACACGCTCGTGCACAAGCATCCCCTCAAAGACATCGGATTCGTGTTCAGGGGATCTTTTCGGAATTTCTTAATCCTTATGGAATTGTCATGTGTTGGAACACATCATACGTTTCTCTTTCTTTCTTTCTTTTTTTTTTTTAATGTCTTCCGAGTGTGACCAATTTATGTGATTTACCAGTTTGTGCCTAAGGGGACGATATCTAAACAAAGGAAGGAAGTGGGAAAATCTGTCTGAACGGAATCTGTCCCGTGTGGAGAGGGTGTGTTGTCCGCTGGGAATCACAGTACGTGACAGGAAACGAGACTGGCTGATCACACGTGTGGCAAAACGACTGATGCCATGTGAACATTTAATACACAGAGAAAACCTTTTGATTTTTCCCACCTCTGGCGCACAAACGTAGATGGATATCTAGGGGTACAAACCTTAGTAGCCAGGAAGCTCATATTTGTCATGTCGGTATTTTTTAATTTTTAAAAATTCTAACCTTACCGGCCTAGACCGTTATGGGCTCAGCATAGGAATGTAATCGTTTTATGGAAGGGAATGATTCGAAAACAAGAGCATCTGGAAATCCAAATTTGGTATTTCGTTGTATTTCATACATTCAAGTTACATACATTTTAATAAAGGTATTTTGCATGCATTTAAATCACATAAATATAATAAAAGTGGGGAACTTAAACTACGGGTCATTCCATGTCAAATCATCCAGGGCATGAACCCACCACCTCAGAATTTAATGTCGTTCTTTGGTAAAATGCAAATAATGTAGAAGATATATATATAATTTATAATAGTGTATGTATTTAGAAGGCAAATTAACATTACTTTCAAACAGCATATTATAAACCTGAAGAAAATAGACAAAGAAAGAAACCGAAAGAGAAGCAAGTAAATAAAAAATTAAATATTAAAAAAAGCGAAAAGATGAAAAGAAAAAAAATTAAGAATGTAGACGAAAAAGGGACAAAAATAATTTTTTGGAAATGACCTCCGCCAGATGGCGCTTGCTCGCATATAACGTCAATAAACGAGTACCGAAGCGTGGAGTGTAGATATAATAGAACGCGCGCCAATAAATCTGGCTATAAAACACTTTGTTACTGATTCTAACTGTCAAATTTTTTTTAATCTTGCTTTTCATAAACAAAAGTTACCACGAATCGTGATTACCGATTGATCTCTTATATAACGTATTTATTGCACCAGTTAAGATGCAATTTTATTTAACTAAATGATAGAAGATGTTGATTCTAACGTTTTTTATTTTTACTTTCTCTTACTATATATAGAGAAAGTATTGTTTTCACGAAAGTTTTCGAATTAGAGACTTTGATGCCAATATATGTTTCAAGACCTCCTGGACACGTTTTTACTATTTTTGGAGTGATGTTTGTCTGTGGTCGATTTCTTGTGTACACTATAGCGGCCACAAATATGAACGGATTTTCACGAAACTTTATATCCGGCTGTGTTATACAAAAAAATCTAGAGCTAGATAGAATTTTTTTTTTTTAATTCGAGCAGAAACTTCTAAATTTATTCGAATTTTCTTTTTCTTTTTTTTAACATGGCAGCATAGGACACAATTTGACATGATCATGCATAAAAGGGTTTATTTACGGCCCAACGATTAAGAAACTTAATAGTTTCAGTCATTGCTGTGAAAAATAGCCGCGATACAATGTTTTTTCTTCATGACATCATCACTACCCCCCTCCCCCCTTCTCACACACCATCCCTGCGATAGTACATTGTCAAGTATGTTATCAATCGAAAAATGTTTTCAAGCCTTTTAAATTGAAGAGTAACGCTATAATTGTAATCATTTGGATCCATAATATCGTTTTTTTTTTTTCTGTATGTGTGTAAAATTTGGAAAGAAAGAACTGTATAATTATAGACAACCAAAATTAGGTTTAAAAGTCCTTTAATAAAATCTCCTATCCTCTACGTACAAAAATGACACTGCCAAATCGCTTTTGAGCATCACTGTGCCCTTTATCAGTGGCGAATTCGTCACTAACCAAATTTTGGCCTAATTTTTAAACCTAATTTTGGTTGTTTTTAATTTTAAAGTTTAATTAAAGTTGGCATGTATCCATACTATTTATTTGAAAAGAAAAAGCTACTAAAAATGGATTCTGGTATGAGAAAGTCAAGTGTAATAAGTCAAGTGAAAGTCAAGTGTAATAAGTCACTTCATTTATATATACAGGATGTCCCAAAAACATTGACCTCGACTGTTATTTCTTAAATATTGATCTTAGACGTATATAATAAATTACAAAAAAAAGGACAGAATTTTAAAATAAAAAAAGGTACAGAATTTTATAAAATAGACAAAAATTGTCAAGAAAATTAAATTTTAAGACATACAAAATTTAAATTTTTATACGGCACCGTACAAAAACATTTCCAATGAATAAAATGTGCCCCATACACTAATAAGGTGATGTACAAAATTTTAGCATTTTATCATAAAAAGTCCCAGAGATATGAAAGACAAAAATGCTGACTTAAACCACTTTCGCGATGCATCGACATGGGTTCTCAGAGGGGAAAAATCATATCGGCAGATCGCGTTTCAGGGGTTATACACAAATTACGAAAGAAAACAATGATTACATAAATAAACAATAATTTTGCTATTTATTGGTACAAAAGTATCTATACTATGTAGAAATAATAATTTTATACAAAGATTACAAAGCTTATTCAAAATGTTTTCCATCCATGCCAAAGATTCATTAAAGAGGCAGATATTATTTGCCTATGATGCATTTCTGCATTGCATTGTTTGCGCTCTTGCTGTAAACATTTACATTTTAATGTGTGATTAATCCCTCACCAACTTTTTTTAAACATATCCTGGGACTTTTTACGATAAAATGCTGAAATTTTGTGCATCACTTTATTAGTGGATGGGCCACATTTTACTCATTGGAGATGTTTTTGTATGCGGGCCGTATAAAACTTTAAATTTTGTATTTCTTCAAATTTAATCCCTTGAAAATTTTTATCGATGTCATAAAATTCTGTACCCTTTTTTACGCAATTTTGTAATTTATTATATATATCTAAGATCAATATTTAAGGAACAAAAGCCGAGATCAATGTTTCTGGGACTCCCTGTATATATTTCATTGGCATTGAATTGTACTAGCATCGGGTACTTTCCTGGGTGGCAGCCGCAAATCAAATTTGACAAGTAAAGAAATAGTTATATATTAAAAGACTCATATATAGAAATTATACGACTAATATATGGAGAAATGAATATTTCATTGCATAAAACGAATGGTTAAGAATCCAATCAATAAATTCCTGAAATTCGAAAACCACGATGCTGATGTTTCAAAATTTTTCTTTTAAAATTTAAAAAATAAAAAGAATTCTGGTATGAAAAAAATCTTGCTGAGACACATTCCAATTAATTTAAAATTTGACCTGCTTTCACATAAAATTGCCACAAAAGTGTACGTAAACGAGGTATTATAATAATACCTCGATGAGGTACGCCCTTGGCAACTGTCCGTTATCTGTGCTAGTGCGTGACTGATTTTCTTTCTTTTCTTTTTCTTTTTTTATATTCGTTACTAAACGGCTACGGTTACTGTATCGTGACGGGGTGTTAAGACTGTAGGAATACACTGTCTGTCCAGATAACTTTTCCTAGATGCCCAGTTTAATGCATAAGGAAAGTATAACTTTTGTGACGGAGTCGAAAATTCAAATTAACGTTTTTGACAGTAGAGCACGTTATAAGCATCCCTGAACTCGAATCGAACGTTTTGTGAATCTGCGAACTCTATGTCCCGCGCACGAACGGAACGTTTCGAAAATAATTTGGTACGCTTATTACAATCAGTGAATTGTGAAACCGTATTGATTTCAAACGTGGTCGAACTTTCGTAAGAACCTCCAATTTTCTAATTAAAAACAAACATTGAAAAGAACATTAAAAAAAACAGGACCATCAATAATGATAAGTGAATAATCATTTCAGACATAATTTTTTATTATAAAACGAAGGAAAAAATTTTAAAACACTAGCATAAACCGTTCTCATGATTTAACACGATTTACGTATGAATAAAAGAAATCATTAAAAATTCGGGTATCCAATACTGTTAAATAAATAGTAATTTCATACATACTTTTTCATTATTAACCGAATGACAGAAACCTGAGAAAGCTAGTATAAACCATTCTCGAGATATTGATATATTTTTTTTAATAAAGTTAGCAAAACAATTATATAAAATTAAAAATTTAGTTAGTATAATCCAGTAGGTTCACTTTCCACATACAATATTATGCAACAAATCAATTAATATCCTTCCCATGGATCTAGTTCGTTCCATTCACGAGACAAGATACTTTTTGTAATAGTTTTATATTTCCAGACCAAAGAACTCACCCATAGTCATTTTTTTCATGCGATGTTAATTAAACGGCATTTGCATGCAGTTTTAAAGACGGTTTTGCTGGGGAGTAGAGTATGAATAATTAGTCCTAATCGGACTCAAAGAGCGCGATTTCAATTTGCGTAGTATTAATTCAATACCGAAACACTGTGCTGTGGGTTGTTTTATGCCATTATTTCATTGTGAAAGAAGTAAAATCATTGCATTATGTAGTGAAAGTCATGTGTTGGCCACATCCGATTTTTTTTTCTATTTGAAGATTAATTAATTCAAAGAGGCAAAGGCAAAATGTACTGCGCACTTTTCTATAAATAAAAGGTCTTAAATTCAAGAAAATCAAATTTAAAAATCTGATGTCGGCAGCACATGACTTTCCTTATATAATGCAATGGATTTACTACTTTTACAGTAAAGCAAATAGGTTATTCTTATAGTAGATACTTATATTCTTTCCAAGATACTGAATTTTCGTCAATCAGTCGTCATTTTCATTGATTTAGCTTCATTTTTATCCATTTGGCGAGATTTTCGTTAATTTGGTAAAATTTTAAAAAGTCGCCAAGTTGGCGACATTCCGCCAAATTCGTCGCCAAAATCTCGCCAAGTGGATGAAGAAATAAGTTATTCTTACAGCAGATAAATGACTATTGGCGTTCAAATACAAAAGTATTACTCAAAGTATCTTTTTTCACGAATGCAACGAGCTAAATCTACGAGGATGATGTCACCCAATTTATCGCATGATATTACATATGAAAAGTGAACATGTTTCTCAATAGGAAATATTTTTTTATTTTATATAACTTTTTGATAATTTTTTTGAAAAATGTGCAATATCTCGAGAACGGTTCATGTTACCGTTCTAAAATGTATGTCAATCGTTTTCTAATGAAAAATTACATAAGAAAAGTCTATTTACGTAACTTTATTAGCGGTTTTAATTTTTTGACGATTTTTTCAAAATTTCAATCGAAAATTTAGGGGGGTTCTGAATATTCGATTGCCTATAAAAACAATAGGCTTTCAGTGTTTACGGATTGTGATTATTGTACCAAATTTCGTTCGAATCGGTCTATTCGTTCGTCAGTTATCGTCTCCACAGACTCACTGACACACACACACATACACACACATACTTTCACACACACACACACACAGACATCACTTCAAAAATGTTTAATTCGTGATCAGGGATGCTTGAAACGTGCTCTTCCGTCGAAAACTCGAATTCGAATTTTCGACCCCGTTACAATACTTTCCTTATACATATGTATATAAGAAAAGTAATAAGGCTATTACGAGGTAGGTACTATGTAGGGAAAGTCATATGCTGCCCACATAAGATTTTTACTTTCACGAATCAAACACTTTTGAAGTGATGTCTGTGTGTGTGTGTGTGTGTGTGTGTGTGTGTGTGTGTGTGTCAGTGAGTCTGTGGAGACGAGAACTCACGAACGAATGCACCGATTCGAACGAAATTTGGTACAAAAATCACAATCCGTAAACACTGGAAGCTTATTGTTTTTATACGTAATCGAATGTTCAGAACACCCCTAAATTTTCGAGTGAAATTTTGAAAAAATCGTCAAAAAATCAAAACCGCTAATAAAGTTACACAAATAGACATTTCTTATGTAACTTTTCATTAGAAAACGATTGACATAAATTTTAGAACGCTAACATGAACCGTTCTCGAGATATTACACATTTTTCAAAAAAATTATCAAAAAAATTATATAAAATAAAAAAAAATATTTCCTATTGAGAAACATTTTCTCTTTTCATATGTAATACCATGCGATAAATTGGGTGACATCATTCTCGTGGATCTAGCTCGTTCCATTCATGAAAAAAGATACTTTGAGTAATATTTTTGCATTTGAACGCCAATACTCATCTGCTGTAAGAATAACTTATTTCTCCGTCCATAACGCTTGGCGAGATTTTGGCGACGAATTTGACAGAATGTCGCCAACTTGGCGACATTTTTAATTGTTGCCAAATTAACAAAAATCTCGCCAAATTGATAAAAATGACGCTAAATTAATGAAAATGACGATTAATCGAAGAAAATTCAATATCTTGGAAAGAATATAAGTATCTACTATAAGAATAACATTTTTTTAACTGTAAAAGTAGTAAATTCATTGCATTATATAAGGAAAATCATGTGTTGTCTACATCAGATTTTTTAATGTTGTTACGTATTCGTATGGATTCAGAGTGTATTCTCACATTAAAATGATGAGTCTGAAGATCTGCATAACACATATCTTTATTCGAAGTGGCAAGAAACGTAAACAAGATACAATTAATAATTTTTAGCTATCTATAACTAAGTCACGAACAGCAATCATAGAATAAAACAGCAATTAAATGAATTCACAAACAGGCAGATCGTGATCTCAGAACACTGATTCACAATTCAGTTACAGTCCCATCGCCTAACATTGCTCTCTGAACAATGAGGATCCTTATAGCCTTCTGTGGAAAAACCTCGAAAAATATACTAGTTGAAAATATAGTCCTCGTGAATTTCTGCTTCAATCAGTTCGTCTCTCAAAGTTTCCCAAATTTGTTAGGAGCCTGAATAAATTTACAAAACGAAAACTTCGTTTGGCATAACCTACAAAATTGAATAAAGCTATCAATAGATTTCAAATGCAGAAAGAGAGAATAAATGAGACAGATTACCAATACCAACAAAAGCAGAGGATACAGATACGTTTTTGGCCTTTATTGGTACTAGTACTCTGTGCTGTTTTTCATAAGGAAGAAAGTTATGTTTATTAATCTCGTATGTTGTGTCTAACGCAAGAGGATAAATGACACAACACCAGTATACCAACACAAGAAAGATCAATCATGTTTAAAGCATTGATTATGAAACACTTTCCAACTTCAATGCAATTTTATTTAAACATGTCTAAAATGCAATACATTCCTCTCGGTAATATTTTAAAACTTATCACAATACTACGTTAATTTATTATATTTGAAAACTTAAACCTTCATCGAAAAAAATGAACTTCATTCAAATGACGGCATTGTAATATAAATTGCCTGGTTGAAACATCTCTAAAATGCGATACATTCCTCGGTAATATTTTTAAAACTATCATAATACTACGATAATGTATTATATTTGAAAACTTTATCGAAAACAACTGAAATTCATTCAAATGACGTCATAGAAAAAATAACACGCCTGGATCTCTCTATAAAAACAACATTTTTCCCATTCATTTCATTCATCACGATACTATAATAATTTATTTTATTTAAAAATTAAGACCATGGAGCTACAAGTAATTAAACTCTATGCTTAAAACTTCATCGAAAAAATCGTCCTTCTCTTTGTAAAATCAATGAATATTTCATTAATATCAGCTATGCAGACTCCATGGGCTAAATAATTTTGTGTTAAAGAAATACAGCAATTTTAATACAACTCATTCTACATATTTTGCTGTTTACATTTTACATAGGTGAAAAATAGGCTTCGTTGTGGAAATAATCAAATTTGGATGATCATTTAAACTCAAATATATTGTAATTGCGTTGTTTCAGTATGTAGATGCACAGAATTTAAGCAAAAATAAAGTGGTTTTAGGAGGATACAACACTCAATATGAATTTAAAAGAACTTTTAAAATCACGATTTTGAGACAAGATGGATGCCATATATCATTTTAAAGTGGGTCATGTGATCTTTTCATATCTGGTCACGTGATCGCTTCATATAAGAGGTGTAATTATTATTATAATTTTTATTCAAAAAACTACTGAATATATTTCACTGAATTTTTTTTTTATAAATTTTATGGAACAATTTGAATATTACCTAAAATTTTCGAATCAATTTGTGAATTTTAAATCCGCTTTAAAAATGTTTGAAAAATTAGGTCCCATAGGGCTCAATGTATTTCATTTTTTCAACCCGGGTTCAATCCAAAACTAATTGGGTGATATTATTCATTTATATTCCCATAGGTCCTACAGACCATCTGAACAACATACTAAAATTTCATTTTGATTAAGTAATTTTTACGGTAGTTATCGTGTTAACGGACAGACAGACAGACAGAATGAACAAAGTCATAAACACTTTTCAACTTTGTTGTAAAGTGGTAAAAAGCATTGGACAGACGCGTTTTCGCCTTTGTTGGTACTGGTGCTCTGTCTTATTTTTCCTTACAAAGAAAGTTCTGTTTTGACTTTAAAATCGATTGATACTAATTATACCTTTATTCAACTTTGTATGCTTAACGCAAGAGAATACATTTTCAACACTTTTCAACTTAGTTGAAAAGTGTTTATGACTTTCAGTCTGTCTGTCTGTCTGTCTGTTCGTCCGCACGGTAACTGCCGTAAAAATGACTTTATCAAAATGAAAGTTTAGTATGTTGTTGGGACGGTTTATGGAATATATGGGAATGAATAAGATTACCCCATTAGTTTCGAATTTAACTCGGATTGAAAAGAATGAAATAGATTAAACTGTATGGGACTTAATTCTTCAAACATGTTTTAAGCGAAGTTCAAACTCACAAATTATTTCGAAAATTTTAGGAAATAATCTATGTGTAAAAAAAAGTTTCAACAAAATAAGTTTGGTAGTTTTTAAAATAAAAATTGAGATAATAATTAGATCTTCAAAATTCACGAGCTGGTTCCTTTGTATAGGAACCAGCTCGTGAATTTTGAAGATCTTTTAAAATTATATTTATTTAGTGTTGCATCCGCCATTAAACCGCTTTATTTTTGCATATTATCTGTCTATCTAAATTATGTGCAACGCAATTACAATATTTTTGATTTTAAATTATCACTAAACTTTGATTATTCCTACAACGAATCTTAAATTTAATGTTATAACATAGCGTGCAGAATCTGAACAAATCCAGCAATTGTAAGCTGAGTTGTATAAGAATTGCTGAATAATTTTTTACGCAAAATTCTTTACTTTGGAGTCTGAAATATAAGTGAATTTGAAATATTCATTAATCATAGAGAAACAGACAATTCATATTTCGATGACTTCAATTGAGTAAAATTCATTTTAACTAGCATTTTCTTTTTTGAAAAGAGAGTTTTCAAGTATCACAAATTACTGTAGTACTGTGATAATTTAAAAATATCAACGCTGAATGTATCGCATTTTATGGGTGTTTAATTAAAATTTCATTTCAGTTGGAAAGTGTTTCATAATCAATGCTTTAAGCATGGTTGATCTTCCCTGCTTTATATCTAAGCCAGAGAATCGTTTAAAAGAAAATCCGCCAGACCCGATCCGTTGTCCTAATTGGATCAATCTGTACCGGCCTCTAGTTCGAAATCTTATATTGTAAAACTGGGTTGGATGAAATTCTGAAATTTTTGTAAATCTCGGAATAGGACCGCCTCAAAATTCGAATACCGCCACTCCATCCCAATCCAAGTCTCGTGTGAACAAACTGCAACAGCATCCCAAAGTCGATTTGGCACCCGTGTTTGTCCTTAACCTTGTCCCTCTGCGCTATTTCCTTTGATATAAAGGGGTAGCGTGCCCTGCATCTGCAAAACCCCTTCCCGCACACATCTGCCTCTGCCTCGGAGCTTTTGTGTACGCTTCTGATAGAATTTGCGGTTAAATAGGGAAAAAAGGTGGAAATGTGTTTTTATGCCTCTAAAAACCGCTGCAGAATTTGCCCTTCATTGACCTTCTGTGTTTCATTGGATTGTGTCATCTTTCTTTTTGCCGCTTTCGTATTATTTCCTTATTATTTTTTTCTCCCGAGCAATTTTTACGATTCGAGGGCTCTTACGGGGGCGAACCCCTAACCACTTATATATATATATATATATATATATATATATGTAACTAGTGTTCATAATTCATACTCTACTACTGCTAGTAAATTATTACTAAATTATTTAAATGTACTAAATATTAATTTACGAGATTCTAGTGATAACTACATTATTCTAAATAACAGTGAAGAATTAAAAATAAATTAAAAACACTTGATAAAATAATAGGTATAGTTAAATGGTATTGTTAATAAGTTTCGATTAGCCTAAAATTCTCATAATCTCTCCTTAGTATCTTATTTTAGCCGTACTTCTACATTCTCTTGAATTTATTATATTTTCATCTTTTTAACTTGCAGCTTTAACTGTAGAATATCTCATTTTATTGCTTTTACGCAGTACGGTTTTTATTACTCTCTTTGGCAACAGCAAATCCCATCTTTTCATTTCTGCATATGGCAACATTGGTCTAATCATATTTTGCTCGTCATGGTTGTACTAATGAAGTGTATTTTAAGGTATTTATATTTCCTTTATTTTTCCAATCTATATGCTTGTCGTCCATATAACACAAGTTTATAGATAAAATCTATCTTGTGTTTCAGAAACAAGCATTTTTGTGTTCATTTCGAAGGGATATATGGACTTGACAAGAATTTTTTCGAAATGAACTTATCTTAAGCCTAAAGCTCTTCCACGTGCAAGCTTTTTTGCTTGATTTTTTTGTTTTCCTATTTTCATTCCCCACCTTTGAAATTTGTTGACTGTCTTTGTCTTTATGACCTGCATTACGCTTTATAATTTCCTCTTTATGGTTGAATTTCTTTTATTTCTTTGTATTTTGTAGAAAATTTTGGGATAGTGTATTATGAGTTACTACTTACATTCTAACATTGGATTTATAATTTTATATTTATATATATATATATATATATATATATATATATGTGTGTGTGTGTGTGTGTGTGTGTGTGTGTGTGTGTGTGTGTGTTACACCTATATAACCTTATATATTTGTCCGTGAGAGCTAATATATTTTATTTATATATTTCATAAATATAATTTTCGCATATTACTTTTATACGGGAGGACCTATTTTCTTATAGTACATGTTTACTAATAAAGGGATTGCCGCTTAAATCACGCAAGGAAATTTGTAAGGCAGTACAATCTAATCAGTTTCATTCGCATCAAATCAGATTTGAATAGTGTCATTGTTACAAATGGTAAAAAAATCGCATAACAATACGCATGTCTCAAAATGTGCATGCGCACAGTTTAAGCAGAATTGAGTCCATGTTACTATATCTCACGTTCGAATTATCCGTATCAAATTATTAAATGGACAAAATTTGCCTTAAATTCAGCAAAAAATTGGTTTTTTGAAAATATGTATAGACCGCATTCTAACAGTAGGAGAACTCTATAAGTACTCTGACCGGAGGAATACGGGAGAGATTCATTGACGCTGAAATAGCGCTCCTGGGACACTTCTTGCTCAACCCAGACCCGATACCTTACACCGAAAGGTGTAAGGTATCTGTTTAGACTGCCGGAAAAATGCCACCCAATTTGGACCAGAACCCAATGGGGGCGGCATCCACAGGGACCGACCTTCCTTCCCCTACCACCAACCTCTGGGAATGACCTACGGACCCACATATTTAACGTGACTGTACTCCGCGTGAACACACGTACAGTTTGAAGTCGGGAATCAAACCTGGACTGTCCGAGTGCAATCCTCCCTGCGCTAATCACTGGGCTGCCCCACCCCTCTTGGGACCCCAGATAAACGGCCTCGACGCGCCCCCGCCCGGGACCGCCACCGGCCCCCCACGTCGACCCCCAAGGGCCGCCGCAACGACACCGGCCGCACAAACCCAGATGATGGAAAGCGCCAAAACAAGGGAAAGCCTAACGATAGGGGGGGAAAAAACTCTTTAATTTTCTGTCAAACCGAAGTCTAACATAATCCTCAGTAAAAAAATACTTTATTAGTAATAACAGCATAAGCAATTGGTTAAACGTCCTCTTTCTTCAGGATTAAGTTCTAAAAATCGTACGCCTTCTTACCTATGCTGATGTGGTTGTTCTGTCTATTTTGCATGAAGAAGGATGCCTCTTTTAACCTCGGAAGCCGGTTAATACTTTTCATCAACTAATCCCGTTATTAACGAAGCATGTTTACTAAAAAAAATATTTTATTTCCTTATACCAAATTACCCTAGAATAATAAATTTGATCCTAATTTAAACGAAAACTAGGATCGAATGTGACATTTTGTAGGAAGTTGAAGGAACGTTTTTATATAATGTAAATACCTATTTTTGACTCTTTTAATTCTAGAAATATTGCACCTGCACACACACACATTCATTCATACAAACATCACATCAAAACATTCTATTCTAGCTCAGGGAAATCCAAAATGAGCAAATATCGACCCTGTCACAATACTTAACCTTATACATTACACACACACACACACACATTATATATATATATATATATATATATATATATATATATATATATATATATAAACCAAAATGAAACAGAAATAACTAAGTACCAAAAGATGGCCGAAAGGGGGGGGGGGGAGTTGTGATCCCCGCTCCCCAGTTAAGCAAACTTCATGTTGCGACGACACTCCCGGTAGCCGGTACTTAGCCAAAAAGAATACATAAATATCGAATCAAAAAACCAAGAGATCAGCGATATTAAATCCATACGGAAAGAAAAAAACTATACATTAGCCATTACTAAATAAAATAGTCATAAAAACATGTACCAAAAACCTTCCTTTAAAATTCCCGATACATACATTAAAACAAAATTTCAGCATTGTCCCACAGACAGTCTCAACAACATACTAAAATTTAATTTTGATAAAGTTATTTTTACGGTAGTTATCGTGCGAATGAACAGACAGACAAACAGACAGAATGAACAAAGTCATAAACACTTTTAACTATGTTGTAAGGTGCTAAAAATTAGTTTCTCAGAATCGGCAATACGCAGAGTACAAGAAAAACTTTTCCCGTATTTGAGAAACATACGGCTACCCTAAATTCACTGAAAACTAAAAGGGGTACAGTATAATGGATATATACCATATTATCTTATCAGCAAAATTACCGATGACGGGACCCTGTTTCTTGTAAACCATAACATATAGCAAACTTACATGATTGTTGAAATCATTTAAAGAGTTGCTGAATTGCTATAACAGAAAAGGAACTATAGATAATGCTGATTAAAACATCGCTTTCGTCTCGGTTTACCTTCGAAAGGTAAACGAACCTCTTTTGTTTTCGTTTGACGCCATCTCGTTGACTAAAGACCACAATAGAGCTGAATACGCTCAACTTCATCAAACAATATCGTTCGCGAAAGATATTTTTTGCTTCTTTTGGCTTCTTGTTATTGTCGTTGCCAATGTGATGCGATGTCAACAAATTCTTCGGTCATCAAACTAAGTACGTCTTTCGAACAGAAATAAATGTCTCAAAAAGAGTGCAAAAAAAAGGGGGGGGGGGAGGATATTTTATCCTTCATGGCCATATGAAATGTGATTCAAGTTCTTTATACTCCTATGCATTGTTCTAATTCCTGAAAAAAACACGCTGTCTATTGAAATAAAATCACGTGACAACGTTCGCCTAAAATAGGATCAATAACAGAGTCACTACAGAACTCAAGGCCAAGATACGCGCCGAATTTTATTTTTCCAAGAATTCTTCAAAAGAACATTGCTTCGCAGGGCAGTTGTCATCATATGTGTTTTGAATTTAAATTAATAGTGGCGGTGGAGATTAGTAGCTGTGAGTAGCAAGAAAACAACACATAAATCGTTTCCAAAAGTTCAAAAAGGACATGATTGTGATTTCTAGTAAAGTTATGCATCCCTGGAAGATTACGTCAGACAAATTTGTTTTGTGAGTATTCTATAAAACACATATAATGTTATTTTGTACAGTTAAATATCCTATATTCCAAACATGAATTTAATGTAATACATTTCAAATTAACAAATTAAGTAGGAATAAATTAATATATTAATTAATGAATATAATGAATGAATTAATTAATTAATACATTTCAAACATGAATTTAATTTCCAAGCATTATTTAATCGTTTAAAATATAATTTTTTTTTTCAAACATAAATGTATGTATAACGAGAAAGATCAATCATATATAATGCAGTGATTATGAAGCATTTTCCAATTGCAATCCAATTTTATTTAAATATCTCTAAAATGCGATATATTCAGCAGTGACATTTTTTAAACTATCACAGTATATTTCAGACTCCAGAGCTAAATAATTTTGCGTTAAAAAGAATTCAGCAGTTCTTATACAACTCATCTTACAACTTGATTTGTTTACATTCTGCATACGTTAGGATTAGGCTTCGTTCTAGAAATAATCAAAGTTTGATGATCATTTAAACTCAAAAATAGTGTAATTGCGTTGACGCAAAATATACATGTGCAGAAAATACGCAAAAATAAAGCGGTTTTAGGACGGATGCAATACTAAATATAAATTTAAAAGAACTTTCGAAATCCCGATTTTTAAATTGGGAAAAAAATATGAATGCCCTATTTTATTTTGAAGTGGGTCACTTGATCTCTTCATATAATATGGGTATTATTATTATTTTAATTTCTATTTAAAATACTACCCAACATATTTTGCTCATTTTTTTATATATATTTTATAGGATAATTAGAATATTTTCTAAAATTTTTCGAAGCAATTTACGAATTATAACTTCGCTTAAGACATGTTTGAAAAATTTTGTCCCATAGGGTTCAGTGTATTTCACTTTTTCAACCCGGGTTCAATCTAAAACTAATTGGATGATATTATTCATTTATATTCCCATAGGTCCCACAGACCGTCTCAACAACATACTTAATTTTCATTTTGATAAAGCCATTTTTACGTCAGTTATCGTTCGATCGGACAGACAGTCAGAATGACCAAAATCAAACACTTTTCAACTATGTTAGAATGTTTTAATAAAAGTCAATGCATATGAGAATTCTAGCTTTAAAACTATCAGGTTAAATTTTAGTACGACTGGGGAAAATGCATACGGTCCTTTTCGAATAATCAACAAAAACAGAAGAAAGATAATAAATATGCTCAAATATATTAATTGAATACTTTTGTATGCGCAATTTTTAGAACGAAAATGAACAACAGGTGACTTTAGACTCAGATTAATTTTTCATTAATAATTCATTGAGTTTCATTGCACTCAATAACGCGCATAATTATTTGAAATGACACTGAATTTACACTCTTAATTTAGTTTTCGTTTTCATTTGGTAACTGAATGCATTTTCAAAACCGTCGTGGCAAAAATGCGGGAAACTTAAATATCTCGAAAACGGCTAGTCCTAGAGTAATGGGGTTTGACTTATTCCTTTTATCGTCACAAATTACGTATAAAATAAGTATTTAATGGATACATTTGGACATACGTAGTCTTTTATTTTAGATTTTAACGATTTTTGCGAGCCATTTCTCAAAAAAATTCTGGTTATTTTTCTTCAAATCGTACCAAAATTCTATCAGCATCACATTAACTCATAAGTGACTTATCCACCAACTTTTGTGAAATGTGGTCTATTAGTTTCTTTAGCTAGAGTAAATAAAGGCATTTCTTGCGAGCTATTTCACAAAAAAGGCAGGTTCTTTTTTTCCGAATTGTACCAAAAACTAATCAGTACCAGGGTATCTGACAAGTGACTTACCTGTAAGATTTTATGAAATTCGGTTAAACAGTTTTTGAGTTAGTAGTGGATACAAAATTTGCACAGACAGACACACACACACACACACAGTCGTCACGCTGAAAATACGTGTTTTCGTATTCTAGAGGTCCCAAAACGTATAGATCATTCGAAAACTCAAGTTGCGATTTCCGACATGATTCCAATACTTTCCCTATACATTACTGCAGGGAAAGTAACTGACGTGGGTAGTACATGACTTTCACTACAAAATGCAACTACTTTGCTTCAAAGTAGTTGCATTTTCAAAGTGAGCGTCAGTAAATTTTCTGCCCTATCCGCGCTTTGTTAACTTTCGCGGCACACATATTTCGCCGAAATTCTGCTCAAACAGTTGCGACATATTTTCTGAAAAATAAAATGCAATGCTTAGATTATATTAAAACTAAATTTAATGCCCCCAAAAACATAGAATATATTTTTTATTTAAATCCAAAATATTTTTGATGCTGCCATCTGTTGTCGTAATTTAATTGATACCGATTATTTTTATTTTTTAATGAACATTTTTAAATATCTATTCCTTCTAATACAGTGTTAAATACAACAACAGATCCTATATAATAATGCCACAATCACGGAAAGGTCATTTATCATTCTATAAATTTGATAAGGGATGTGAATGTACATCACTGAGGACTGCAGTTTTTTCTTCAAGTTCCTTTGTCTTCAAGTCCAAGTTCAATTACGTTTCCGTGATTATGGCATTATATATGATCTGTTGTTGTATTTAATATCGTATTAGAAGGAATAGACATTTAAATATGTTCATTAAAAAATAAAAATAGTCGGTATGAATTAAATTACGACAACAGATGGCAGCACCAAAAATATTTTAAATTAAAATAAAACATATATTCTATGTTTTATTGGGTATTAAATTTAGTTTTAATATAATCTAAGCATAGCATTTTATCTATAAGAAAATATTCGGCAACTGTTTGAGCAGACTTTCGGCGAAATATGCGTGCCGCGAAAGTTAACAAAACGCGGATAGGGCAGAAAATTTACTGACGCTCATCCTTGCGAACAATGTCCACTGCGCAATGTTTCTAACGCTGAAAAGTACGGTTATATTCGGCGTTTTTCTGGACGACAACATGTAAAATTATTTTGCAAAAACCAAATGAACTTATATTTCGTTCACATATAATTTGAGAATTGGAAATATTGTTAGCATCTGCTAAATATGTTAATCATTAATCTTGAGAACGGTTAAATTAGCATTGAATATTCGTTTCAAAATAAAAAAATAAAAATTACGTATAAAATGATTATTTATTTAATATTATTGAATGTCCTTATTTTTTTATGATTTTTGCATTTCTTGCAATACATGGTAATGTATAGCGAAAGTATTAGGATCATGCCAAAAATCACAACTCGAGTTTTCGACGGATCTACACGTTTTGGGAACTCCAGAATACGAAAAAGGTATTTTAAGAGTGACGTCTGTCTGTCTGTGCAGATTTCGTATACACTCTAACTGAAAAACTAATTCACCAAATTTCATAAAATTTGGTTGGCAAATCCCTTGTGGGTGATTCTGGGACTGATTAGATTTGTTGGGTACGATTTGGGATAAAACAAACAAAAAAGATGGATGCCATATTTTATTTTGAAGTAGACCACGTGATCTCTTCATGTAATATGAGTGCAATTATCTTAATTTTTGTTTAAAAAAGAACATATTTTGCTGAATTTTGTGTTATATATTTTATGGGATAATTTGAATATTTCCTAAAATTTTCGAAGCAATTTGCGAATTTTAAATTCTCTTAAGACATGTTTGAAAAATTAGGTCCCATAGGGTTCAATGTATTTCATTTTTTCAACCCGGGTTCAATCCAAAACTAATTGGGTGATATTATTCATTTACATTCCCATATGTCCTACAGGCCAACCGACCGTCTCAACAACATACTAAAATTTCATGTTGAGTCCTTTTTACGGCAGTTATCGTGCGAACTGACAGAATGAACAAAGTCATAAACACTTTTCAACTATGTTGTAAAGTGTAAAAAAAAGCCTGCCTTTTTTTGCGAAATGGCCCGCAAAAATCGTTAAATCTAAAAATAAAAGACTACGTATGCTGAAATCTATTAATTAAATGCTTATTTTATACGTAATTTTTGACGACGAAAAGAATAAGATCAACCCCATTACTCTAGATCTAGCCGTTCTCGAGATATTTTAGTTTTTTCGCATTTTCGCTACGCCACCTTTGAAAATAGTCCAGTCATCAAATGGAAACGAAAATTGAATTAGAAGTGCAAATTCAGTGTCATTTAAAATAATTATGGCTGTTATTTTGTGTAATTAAACTCAATTTAATGAATTATTGAAGAAATAAAGATAATGTGATCATGAGTCTGCAGGAAAAGTTATATGCTGCCTATATCAGAATTTGTTTTTCCAAAATTCATTCGAAGATTTAGAAGTCAAGAAAGTTCAATCTTGTTTCTGGTGACTTTAGTTAAGAAATAAAAAAATAATCTGTTATTTATTTTTTGAGCTGTGACCTATCTGCGAAATCATATGTTTAAAAATCAATCAAGAACATTTTCATATTAGCAACATGCAATGCAAATGTTGAAGTATAAAATGTTTATTTGAAAATATGAAAAACCTGTTCCTTTATTGAAAATCAAAGCAAAATGTATGTAATTTTTACTCTAAAAAACTACTTGTTCCCTTAAAACAATTTTTTCTGTACCTATTTATTGTCAGTTAAATTTGCGCTATTAATAATTATTAATATATTAATCTAATTACTTCCAAATAGATATGTAGATTTTCCTGAAAATTTTGAAATTAACCCCAATGTTACATTTCAAGTGGAATAATATGTTTAGTGACTTTTTCACATATTTGTTTTTTCTTATATTTATTACAGCTACAGTCAAACATATATTACACAACAAGGCTAAAAAAGGTTTAAATTTAGAAATATATATAAAAAATGCTATGCATGAAAATTTCTTATAATACTGCGATTAACAGCTGCAAATTAATATTTTCTTTAAATGCATGTGTTTTTGAAAAGCCATAACATATTTCATTTTTTATAAGTCCCCCACACCCCACACCCCAAAAAAATACAAATTTTAACATTGATCAAAAGAAATATCATGAAAAATAATTCAACATTGTTAAACTTAATCAGAATTATAAATAATTTACTGTTTATTATAGGCATAAGAAGAAAATTATTAGATATAATATTATATGAAAAAAAAAAAAAACTGAGTATAATTGAAAAAAATCTGATGTGGGCAGAACATGACTTTCCTTATGTAATGCAATGAATTTACAACTTTTACAGTCAAAAAATAATGTATAAGATCCGTGGTACTGTGCTTTTATCGTTGAATTGTACATTTGGCGCTTTTTCAGATGCCAACATGTAAAACTATTTCAAAGTATCCAATTAAGTTATTATACTTCGCGCAAATCTAAATAAACAAGTATCAATATTGATAGCATCCTCAATAAGCGATATAGTTCATATATTAAAATATTTTAATAATTAATTCATCCATTAGGCGTCATTTTCATTAATTTAGCGTAGTTCGCCAAATGTATCCCCAAGCGTTACAGACAAACGAGAGAAGAACATTTCTTATATACTAGAAGGTATGAATGTCATATGACGGAAATCAGAATTCGCGAAACATTACTTTCCATACGGCGTCATTTTTTATCAATTTAGCGCCATTTCTGTCACATTGGCAACATTTCAAATATGTCGCCAAGTTGGCGACATTCCGCCAAAATCTCGCGAATCGTTTTGGACGCAGAAATAAGTTATTCTTATAGCAGATAAATGACTATTGACATCCAAATACTATTGTATTTGGACGTCAATAACAATAGTCTTGTCATTCTCGTAGCATCCAAATACAACAGTATTTGGACGCCACGAAAATGATGTCACCAAATTCATCACATAATATTACATATAACATATTTCACAATAGTTAATATATATATTTTTTAATTTGATTTTTTGATACATTTATGTGAAAAATGTGTAATATCTCGAGAACGATTCAAGCGTTCTGAAGTTTCTGTCAATCGTTTTCTACTAAAAAATTAAATAAGAAATGACTATTTACATAACTTTATTAAAAATCTTGATGTTTTGATGATTTTTTCAAAATTTCACTCGAAAATTTAGGAGTTCTGAACATTCATTTATGAACATTTATGAACATTCATTTAAAAACAATAGGCTTCCAGTACTCACGGATTGTAATTTTTGCACCAAATTTCGATTGAATTGTTCCATTCGTTCGTGAGATATTGTCTCCACAGACTCACTGACACACACATACACACACAGACATCATCTCAAAAACGTTTGATTTGTGTTCAAGGATGCTTGAAATGTGCTCTCCCGTCGAAAACTCAAATTCGAATTTTCAACCCCCTTCACAATACTTTCCTTACGCATTATTCTATGTATATAAGGAAAGTAAAAAGTCTGATATGGGCAGTACATGACTTTCCTTATATAATGCAATGAATGGCTACAAAAAAAAAAAAAAAAAAAAAAAAAAAGTT
This sequence comes from Amaurobius ferox, assembly GCA_951213105.1. Classification (NCBI taxonomy): domain Eukaryota; kingdom Metazoa; phylum Arthropoda; class Arachnida; order Araneae; family Amaurobiidae; genus Amaurobius; species Amaurobius ferox. The sequence goes on along the minus strand of OX578138.1, from coordinate 11,847,713 downwards.
ATTCGTATAGTAGATACTTATATTCTTTCCAATATATCGAACTTTCGACGATTAGTCGTCATTTTTATTGATTTAGCGTCATTTTTATCCATTTGGCGAGATTTTCGTTAATTTCCCAACATTTAAAAAAGTCGTCAAGTTGACGACATTCCGCCAAATTCTCGCCAAGCGTTATGGCTGGAGAAATAAGGTATTCTTATAGCAAATAAATGACTATTGGCGTTCAAATACAAAAGTATTGCTCAAAGTATATATTCTCATGAATGGAACGAGTTAGGTCCATAAGAATGATGTCACCAAATTTATGGCATGATATTGCATATGAAAAGTAAACATGTTTTTCAGCAGTTAATATTTTTATTTTAATTAATGGGAGTTTTCGATAAATTTATTTGAAAAATAGGCAATATCTCGAGAACGGTTCAGGCTAGCGTTCTAAAGCTTATGTCAATCGTTTTCTAAGAAAAAATTACATAACAAATGTCTATTTGCGTAACTTGATTAAAGGTTTTGATTTTTTCAAAATTTCACTCGAAAATTTAGGGGTTCTGAACATTCAATTGTGTTTAGAAACAATAGGCTTCCAGTATTCATGGATTGTAACAAAATTTCATTCGAATTGCTCCATTCGTTCGTGAGATATCGTCGCCACAGACTCACTGACACACACACACACAGACATCACCTCAAAAATTTTCGATTCGTGATCAGGGATGCTTGAACGTGCTCTCCCGTCGAAATCGAATTTTCGACCCCGTCACAATATCTTCCTTATACATTATTGTATACAAGGAAAGTAATAAATTATTTTATACTATTAATAAAAATTATTTAAAATATACCTGGTTGTGATTGAATGGGTGAGTGTTATGAGAAAGTAAAGACAATTTGTAAAACGACTTAGTATATATTTAGTACATTTTCCTTCTGCAGAAGAACTTGCGATAAAAATTCCATATTTTTATTATTTTTAACACTTTACAACATAGTTGAAAAGTGTTTATGACTGTGTTCATTCTGTCTGTCTGTCCGTTCGCACGATAACTGCCGTAAAAATGACTTTATCAAAATGAAATTATAGTATGTTATTCAGACGGTCTGTGGTACCCATGGGAATATAAATGAAAAATATGACCTAATTAGTTTTGGATTGGACCCGACCCGGCTTGAAAAATGAAATACATTGAACCTTCATTTTTCAAACATTTTTTCAAACGAATTTAAAATTCACAAATTACATTGAAAATTTTAGGAAATATTCACATTATCCCATAAAATATATAAAAAAAATTTGAGCAAAATATGTTCAGTAATTTTTTAAATAAAAATTAAAATAATAATTACACCCATATCACATGAAGCGATCACGTGACCCACTTCAAAATAAAATATGGCATCCATCTTGTGTCAAAATCGTGATTTTTAAAGTTCTTTTAAATGCATATTTAGTGTTGTATCCGTCCTATAACCTCATTATTTTTGCTTAATTTCTGTGTATCTGTATTCTGAAACAACGCAATTAGAATATATTTGAGTTTAAATAATCATCAAACTTTGATTATTTCTACAACGAAGCTTAATTTTCTCTTATGGAGAATGTAAACACATAAAGCTGTAAGATGAGTTGTATAAGATTTGCTGAGTTTCTTTAATGCAAAATGATTTAGCTCTGGAGTTTGCAATATAGCTGATATGAATGAAACATTCATTGATTTTACATAGAGACGCAGACGATTTTATAGCAAACTTTTTCGATGAAGTTTCAAGCATAGAGTTAAATTACTTTTATATCCATGATTTTTAAGTAAAATAAATTATTGTAGTATTGTGATGAATGAAATATTTACTACTTTTTCTAGAGAGCCAGGCAATTTATATTGCAATGACGTCATTCGAATACAGTTCATTTTTTTAGATGAAGTTTTAAGTTTTCAAATATAGTAAATTATTATAGTATTGTGATAATTTAAAAAATATTACCGCTGAATGTATCGCATTTTAGAGATGTTTAATTAAAATTGCATTGCAGTTGGAAAGTGTTTCATAATCAATGCTTTATGCATGATTGATATTTCTTATTATAAATTTTAGAGAATTTAGTACTGAAAGAATAGACTTCTTAAAACTGTATCTGCTTTTTTTTTTTTTTTTTTTTTTTTTTTTTTTTTTTTTTTTTTTTTTGAGAATTTGTAAAATGTCACTTGTACCCTTCTGCATTGCCATCCATTTTTTTTTCTTCAAAATAAATCACAGACACACACATCCTCTCCCTTTCTCTTTCTTTTTTAAAATTAGAAAACTCAATAATGAAAGACTTTTTGTAAAACTACTTGCTTTTCAGAAAAACAGTTTCGAAAAAGTTTACGTTCTAAGACAAAAAGAAAAAAAAGGGGCAATAAATTTTCCGGGCAAAGAGAGCGTTAAAAGTAAAATTTTCCATTTCCGGAAAATTTTCCGACCCATAATTTTGCATTACGCCCTGCTCAAAACGCCCCATTTCAATTTACTATTCAACATCTTAAACATTGTACCGATGATTCTGTACGTGTATTTTGGTTAAAAATTCATAGCAGCTTGTGCAAGAATGCCTGTGTTGTCCGCTTTAAATTTTTAGAAATTCACAGCAGCTTGTACAAGAAGTGCGCATTCAGTTCTTATCTTCTATAACATAGTATAAAGAAAGTATTGTTTTCACGAACGTTTTCGATTTCTAGATTTTGATGACACCATATGCTTCAGGGTCTCCTAAACACATTTTAACTATTTTTAGAGTGATTTCCGTCAGTCTGTGGTCGGTGTGTTGTGTGCACGATAGTCTGTCGCAAATATTAATGGATTATCAAGAATTTTTTTTAACTCGCTTTGGTTATGAAAAATCTAGAATTAGATAGAATTTTTTGAAATTCGAACGAAAACGAAATTTATTCGAAATTATATATTTTCTCAACATGACAGCATAGGACAAAATTTGACATAATAATGAAAAAAAAAATGGTTATTTGTGGCTATCACGAAATGTAACAGTTTCAGTTATTGTAATGGAATAATAGCAGCGCAGCGATACAGTTCTTATGATCGTAACATTATTAACACCCCTTGAAGGGACAAGTTAACCCCCACCCCCCACCCCCGAGAGAGTACATTGTCAAACCTGGTATCAATCGAAAGGTTTTTTTTCTAAAGCCCTTTAAAATGAAGGGTAACATGCTATAATTGTGATCATTTAGACCAACGATACAGATTTTTCGCATTTTTTCTTGCATAATTTGCAAAGTTTGAAAAAAAAAAAGCTACTGAAAAATGGATTCTGATATGAAGAAGTCGAGAGAAACCACACTGTAGTTAATTATATACAGAGTTCATAGGAACGTCTTTAAACACTGTCTATTTCGTTATGTTGTCGAGTTTGTTATCCGGACTTGTTAAATTCTCAGCTAGGGGCGCTGCAATAGCTTTTATTCGATCCAGCATGGTCACTTCAGTATAGATTGACATCACATGTACCTTTCCTTACAAAGTTATTGGGGTGCTAAGAACTTTCCTAAGTTCATGGTTCGTATTGCAGGAAAAATAAAATGTGTGGCAAAGTTCAGTGAACTATGCTAAGATTTTGAAAATTGCGAAATATTTCTTTTTAATAATTCTATTCGAAAAATAATCTAGGCTGACAATTTTCGGTAGAATTTATTTTTATTTATTTTTTTTTTATTCCAAGCATAATTTTAGATTAAATTGTTCCTTTAAAAGATACGCTTATATTATTGTAATTTTCTCTAAACAAAAGAACAAGCAATAAGTGCCCCAAAAATGAGTATAAATTAAGCTCAAAATCAATTATATTCTGAATGGTAATCTCCAAATGGAATGTTTTTGTATTTTGATTTATTTATTTATTTTTCTGAAAGATGTAAATTACTTTAGAATAATTTATATTTTGCTACAATTGATTCTTCTAGAAATGGTTTTTTCCCTGGTAACTTTAAATCACTTTTTAAAGTGAACTCCGTCGATTTTGAAACTGAGAAATGAACTGGGTTAAATCTCGGAATATGTGAGAAACTCGAGAATCAAATCTTTACTTCCAAAAAATATTTTGAATTGCCTTTTTTTTTTTTTCTTCTTCTTGCGAGGTTTCATTATAATGAAGATTGAAAAATAAATAATATAATAGAATGAAATGACTTTCTAAATTTTAAATGTATTTTGTAATAGAACATTTGAAACTATCTTGATGATGACTGGTTGAAGGAACTTTCAGGCCATTGACAACTGAAAACCAGTTCTTTAAACTTCCAAACAAATATACTGGAATTATAAAAAATTGAAGTATTTTATATTTTTTCCTGTTTTGTAAGCAATGTGTCTGACTGTATATAAAACTTGCTGCCCTTAATAAAAATCACTCAGCTGTTCCTTTGAATTTTGAAACGCGCTGCAGACGATTTTTGTCTCCGTAGAAAAGTGTTGATTTCTGTACGTTAAAAAACTGTCTGGTGCTGCCTGTCGCACGTCGCGTGGCTTTTAAAGAAATTAAAAATAAAAGGCGGAAGGACCTCCTGCGAGTTCGCTCTCTTGGTATATTGCGATACATTTTCTTCTTTTCTCATGCCCCAAACACGGGCCACACTCAGATGTAGACGCTTGGAGCTCGGGTAAGTGGATTTCTTTCATATTTTACTTTCTCATACTATAACATAGTATAGAGGAAGTATCGTTTTCACGAAAATTTTTGAATTCGAAATTTTGATGCCAATATATGTTTTAGGTCTTAGGACCTCCTGAATACGTTTTGACTATTTTTAGAGTGATGTCCGTCTGTCTGTATCTTTGTGGTCGATTTCTTGTGTACACATTGTCGGCCACAAATATTAATGGATTTTCAAGAAACTTTGCGTTCGGCTTTGTTATCAGAAAATCTAGAACTATATAGAATTTATTCAAGCGAAAACTTCGAAATTTTATATTACTTTCCTTATATACACATAATGTATAAGGAAAGTAATGGGGTAGAAAATTCGAATTCGAGTTTTCGACGGGAGAGAGCACGTTTCAAGCATCCTTGAACACGAATCAGACTTTTTGAGATGATGTCTGTGTGTGTGTGCGCGTGTGTCTGTGTATGTTCGGTTGTGATGGGATCGAAAATTCGAATTCGAGTTTTCGACGGGAGAGCACGTTTCAAGCATCCCTGAACACGAATCAGACTTTTTGAGATGATGTCTGTGTGTGTGTGTGTGTGTGTGTGTGTGTCAATGAGTCTGTGGAGACGATAACTGACGAACGAATGGACCGATTCGAACGAAATTTGGTGCAAAAATCACAATCCATGAATACTGGAAGCCTGCTGTTTTTATACGCAATTGAATGTTCAGAACTCCCCTAAATTTTCGAGTGAAATTTTGAAAAAATCATCAAAAAATTAAAACCTTTAATAAAGTTACATACATAGTCATTTCTTATATGATGTTTCATTAGAAAACGATTAAAATAAATTTTAGAACGCTAGCATGAACCGTTCTCGAGATATTGCACATTTTTCAAAAAAATTATCAAAAAGTCATATGAAATAAAAAAAAATATTTCCTATTGAGAAACATGTTCACTTTTCATAAGTAATATGCGATAAATTGGGTGGCATTATTCTCGTGGATCTATCCTGTTCCATTCATGAGAAAAGATACTTTAGGTAATACTTTTGTATTTGGAGGCCAATAGTCAGTTATCTGCTACAGGAATAACTTATTTCTCCATCCATAACTCTTGGCGAGATTTTGGAGGAATGTTGCCAACTTGGCGACTTATTTTAAATGTTGCTAAATTAACGAATATGTCGCCAAATTGATTAAAATAACGCTAAATCAATGAAAACCATGACTAGACGATTAAGTAATTATTAAAGTGTTTTAATATATTGATTATATCGCTTATTGAGGATGCTATCAATATTGCTAATTGTTTAGAGTCGCGCGAAGTATAAGTTAATTGAGTATTTTGAAATAGTTTTACATGTTGTCATCCTGAAAATCGCCCAATGTACAATTCAGCGATAAAAACACAGCGCCGTGGATCTTATATATTATTTTTTTATTGTAAAACTACTAAATCCATTGCATTATATAAGGAAAGTCATGTGCTGCCCACATCAGATTTTTTTTTAACATAGCAGCATAGGGCTAGATTTGACATAATCATACATAAAGCGGTTATTTTATAGCTTAAATATCACGAGACTTGATAGTTTCAATCATTGTGAAAAAAAAAGCTGCGATACAATTTTTTTGTTCTTGACGTCATTAGCTCCCCCCTCCCTTGGGGGACAAGTTACCCCCCATCGGGGGGGGGGGGTACATTGTCAAGTATGGTATCAAACGAAAGATTTTCAAGCCCTTTATAGTGAAGTGTAACTCACTATAGTTGTAATCATTTGAACCCACAATACCGATTTTTCAAAATTTTTCTTGTAAAATTTGAGAAAAAGGAAAAAAAAAAGAGGTCTGGTATGAGAAAGTTGAGTTGAGTTACACTCCAGTTAATGTATTATCGAAATTCCATATCTTTTCCTCCTCTTCACTTTTTCTTATTACTTTCCCTTGTATAAGGAAAGTATTGTGTCAGGGTTTAAAATTCTAAAATTTTCTGCTCAAATGATGGGTACAAATATTGATACATACCGGAGCTTAAAGTCTTCGGATTACTCCCCAACTGGTTCACATTGCGATCAGGGGTCTAAACTTCGAATGTCGTCTGTGTGTGCATCTTAGTGTCTGTGTACGTATGCTAGTATGTGTGTATGTATGTTATTGTGTGTGTCCGTGACTCTGTTGACGCGATATCTCACGAACGAATGAAGCATGCAATTGTTACGATGATTTCACACAATTGTTACGATCAGTAAATACTGGAGCCATATCGATTTTAATAACAATTGAATGTTCCGAGGATCCCTCCCCTATGATGATCCCTTCCTTAATGATAAATAAATAATTATTTCATGCATATATTTTATTAGAAAACGAATGATACAAACTTTACAAACATGGCATAAACCGTTCTCAAGATATTGCACGATTTTCAAATGAATATTTGAATATAATTACAAAATATCAGAACTTTCAATGCTGTTAAATAAACAATACATAATTTTTCATTAGAAAATGAACTAGACAAACTTGAGAACGTTAGCATAAACCGTTTTCGAGATATTGCACTTTTCCCAAATAAATTTATAAAAAAAAAATTTCACAGAATTAAAAAAAATAGTAAGTGTCACCCAGTATGTTTACTTTCCATATGCAATATTATACGACTAATCAGTTAATACCATTCTCCTGAATCTAGTTCATTCCATTCAGGAGAAAAGTTTTTTTTTTTTATAATAGTTTTGCAGGGGTCGCGCTACCGATCGTCATTGTTACATTTGCGAAAAAAAATTCAATTTGGCGAAAATGTTGGTGATATTAATTCTGCCAATATCAAAATCGAAAACCTTAATATTAATCGTAATGTGTACTACTATACTGTTTCTCTTTTCAAAACAATAATCTTTGGAATTTGAGAATTTATAAATAAAACAAAATTTTTAAATGGAAAGTCAAAATAAAATTTGGCGAATAGATTAGGCGATGGTAATCAAACTCCAGAGCAACCCCTGGTTTCATATTTCGACGTCCCAGAATTCGCCAATAGTCGTTCATTTCACGTTAATTGAATGCCAGTTATATTTGAATAAGGATTTTGCTCGTGAGTATGAACTTGATGTTAATTCAATACCAAAAACATTGTGATGTGGATCATGTACACCATTATTTCGCTGTGAAAAAATTAGGGACCTCAGAGATCCCTATCCCCCCCCTTTTTTTAAATCTTACGCCCCCCCCCCCTCCCCCCAATTTTTTATTTTTATTTTTCAGAGGATCTCGGAAAGGAAACCATAAATCGACGATCTGTGGAATTTATCTCCTCATTAAAGAACTAAAGAATGTCCCACTGTAATAAACAAAAACAACAATAACAACAACAACAAAAAAAGAAAACTCCACGATACTTTTTTTTTTTCCCTTTCCTTTTGCTTTAAAATCGGCGCTTCGTTAGCGGAATCAAAAGTAAAAAGAAAGAAGCAAAACATCCCCTTTCACCTCTCCTCATTTAAGTAAACAATATTTTCATAAAGTGTGAAGCGTTAACATCGAGTCATTCATTCATCAAAACATTGGACGGGAGTCGAAAGCCCAGACCGCCCGACTCGTCCGAAGACATGGAGTAGCAAAATGGACGGCCGGGGGGACCATTTTGCTACTCCATGTTTTCGGACGAGTCGGGCGATTTGGTCTTTCGACTCCCCTCCAATGTTTTGATTAAAAAAGTTCTGATTTGTGATCTGGGGGAAGAATGGATGGGATTAAAGGGGGGTCAAGCATCATAATGAGATTGAAATATTTTGTTTCTGTTTATGAGCACTGTATGTATAAATTATCCTAATATTTTTACATTAATATATATTTTACTAAACGAGATAATTTCACATAAATCGTGCGGTTACGCAAGTCATTTTGTATTTTCGTGCACTACTGAGAGTCCGCAAGCATCTTTTTCCATCCATTTTCATCCTTTAATTATTACTCATTGGACAAGTTAAATTTGCTTATTTTCATATTTTAACTTTGGTTAATTTTAAAGAAATATTTTGCATGATTAACGTAATATGAGAGTTAATCATGGTGAAAATAAGATTATTCTGATAGTTAACATTCTAATGCAGTGCTTTCTTAGTATTTCTGGCTTTATATATATATATATATATATATATATATATATATATGGGCACCCCTAGGGGAGGGCATGGGGAACACTTGACACCCCCAGAAGTTCAAAGTTCACAAAGGTAAATATCAAGTTATGCGATGTTGTATGTCTTATCATTGAGTGTGCCCCTCCCCCCGGGAAAAGTTCTGTGGGTGACCATGTGCACACATACACACACACATATATATATATATTCATAATATATTAAACAATAAATAAAAATGTAAAAATACGTTAATAAACATTTTGGGAGCACTTATTTATTTTTATACAGAAAAGGGTATATTATGTTTTGATAATTAGTTAAGTGTAAAATTCCCCACTTTTTTAGCTTCAACTTTTTCCATCTTGCTTTTCCGCTTAAAAATGTTATTAAAATTTTCTGTTTTAATGTGAATAATATCTATGCCTCAGTATCTCTGGACGAAAAAAAGTTTATGCCTGAGTGAGGTTTTGCTTCACTTTGCTTACTTTCACTTGAAATATCTCCAACACTATAAACGATAGATATAAACAATAAGGGACAAAAATATTCAGTAGAAAATCCAGTTCCTAGATCAATAATTTGTTTTTACAAAACTCTTATACTTTTTGTCTTATTAAGTTGTCTTATCTTCAGTGGCGATTCTTGCATAGGCACTGCGGGAGCGACAGTGCTCTCTCTCTCAATCTCGCAGCCTCGCGTGCAGCTTCCTATGTGCGCATGCGCAAATAGGAAGCTGCACCCCAGGCTGTGGGGAAGAGAGAACACTGTCGCCCCCGCAGTGCCTATGCACGAGCCGCCCCTGCTTATCTTATATAATCGTCGTATCAAGTTGAAGAATATTTAAAATTTTTCGTTTTAATGCTTTTATCTCACAAACCAAAAATGCTAGATATAAACTATAAGACATAATTTCTAGCCCTTTGAAAGTCTTATAAAAATATACTAATTTGATTTTGGATCATGTTCTTAGTTTTTGAACTATATATTTTGAGATATTTTGTTTTGTTTTGAAAGAAATTAGGCAGTGCAGTGAGCTTGGGCATTCTAAATATATTTAATGTTCGAAGAGAAGAATTGTCAGTATGAAATTCTAGTACGTATTTGTGTCCCACCAGACAAGTTTATAGATCTTAAATCTTTTCAGAGGCAAAGTGTGTGTTTAGTATATATGCCAATGCCACTAAGTAAGTTAGTAAAGTAATTGGATATTTTGACGGGAAATCTGTGGTCTGGTATTCTGCTGAAATCGAAGCGAAGACTAAGAGTTATTAGCAGTAAATAGATTGCAAGTAATTTGTAGCTCTTTAAAATCCTATAAGGATATTATTATGACGTATCCTTTGGGATTGTGGGTGTACGCTCAGGATATAACAATGAGTTCAAATTTCTGAATAACTAACATTTTTATTCACAAGCACAGCGTAAACTGAACGATATACAGTTAAACAGCACTTTAGAGCTCAACTCATTTCCCAAAAAACGGATACTTTCTCAAAACATTGACAAAAGTCATTTCACAAAACAACAGCTACTGTTCTTAAAACATTGGCGAGAATCACAGTTCAATATAGCTTGCATCTCGTCAACTGCCCTTCGACTGAGTAGTGATTCCATTTATAGACTCTCCATAGAAACTTCTGGAAATCTCTTATATCACGTAGAATATGGGATATTTCGAGGTGTTTCTAGAAGCTTCGGGAACTTGCAAAATTGGCGATAAATCACTTTTGGCGAGAAATCACCAAATCTGACAGCCCATCTTCAGACTTCGGCTTGTGGCAACCCTAGACTCACGTCATGGGAAAGGATACCTGTACGGATGTTTTCTCCGCCTGATTCTCAAAAGAAAAGACTTCAGTGAGAGAATATTACACGTTCGCAACAATATATAATTATATTTCGAATGAGGTTCTTAATTTTTAGTTTTTGAAATAGAGTGGTTATAAATTTGATATTTTAGTATTTTGAACAGGTGGTTTCTCATTTTAATATTTTAAACTGTTTTGAATATGTATAAAGACAAAGAACACACACACAAAGAAAGATGTCATTCAACGTCAAACCATTTCAGCTCCATCGGACTGGAACCATTGCAGATTTTTTTCAAACCTAGTTTGTAAAAAATCTGAGACAAAAATGTGAAATGTATCATGATAGCTGAAGGGCAGAAACGGAAAGGACTATATATCTTAAATTCCAAAAATCGATTAATCATATTATGAACAGCATATAATTTTAGGTTGCAAATATCGATGCATCATATAAATATCGTTAACTAATGTTTATGAATCTGGAGAAAGCATAGGGTTGTTACTTAAATAAAACTTAAATGCGCTAATACAGTGCATTTAATAAGAACTATTGATTTTATATTTTTGGTTATTTTAATTATTTTGTATTTGTGCAAGTATAGAAAAAATTATTTTCCCCCTTGATATTTAAAAATTCTTCCTTTCCTTCTTCTCTTAAACAAGATACTTTTGCAACAGACCATTATCATCTATTTTAAGTACTAGTCCAACATAGGGTCATATAGACACTTTTACCTCACCATTCAATTAGCTATGTGTTTTACAAATGATTTAAAATAATGGATATTATTGACTTGAATGGATATTTTTAATGATTTAAAATAATGGATATTATTGATTTGAATGGATATTATTAATGATTTAAAATAATAGATATTATTGATTTTAAGATGGATCTGAACACCACGGGCCATCTTTTTTTCTAAAATTCCTTTGCTGCATTTCCCTCGTTATATTTATTTCTTTTTCTCTCTTTTCAGCATCGGTGCAAGCAACTTCAGTAGTGATCAAGGGAGTGTGGACTCCTGCCACTATAGCAGTAATGGCAGCGACAGCAATAGTGGATCCTCCCCCTGTTCGCCTGAAGAACCAGACAGGTACTCCCGAGCGGGCACCCCTCAACCCATGCCGCCCATACCCCCTTCTCTTTGCGATGACTGTCCAATGGAAGAGGATCAGTGCTACACCCCGCAACAAAACGCCTCTGACCCAACGCAATGTATATACGGTACCGCAAGGACAGATAGTTTGTTGGTCAATAACGAGAGAATTCCCTCACCGCAACAGACAGACTCTACCGAAGTCAAAAACGAACTTCCTTCGAAACCGGAAGATATCAAACATTTCTACCTCCAAAATAGTTCGGTGCCAAATTCCAATAGTATAATATCATTCCAAAGAACTGAAACTCAGAATTGTGTGTCTGCGTGTGAACAGTCCGGTGAGGCGTCTTGTTCGGGGATTTCTGACAAAATTGGGTCTTGCAGTGAGTCCAGTAGTCATTCCGAACAGTTTCGAACTGTTCCGTTTGTGCAGCAATCCATGGTTCAAGTCAACTCATCCTCCAACAGCACAAGTCAGTCAAATTGTTCCTCTTCAGGTCTGCAACGCTGCAATTGGCAGCAGTGCAAATCGTCATCAGAAGGCAATGCCGAACTAGTCGAACACATTAGGTCTCAACATGTTCAAGTTCAAAAGGACAAAGAAAGTTTTGTATGCCTTTGGGAAGGATGTAAGGTAATGCCATGAGGTGCACTTTAATCTACATTCATCTCTCGTATTAGTGTTTAATTATGTATTTGATAGCACTGAAAAGAGTGTTATGGTAATATCAGGAAGTGCTGTAGAATTTGTGAGTAGATTTATTTTATCCAAGCTAGCTTGTTAGTAGAGATTCAGGTAAGAGTTTATCTTTTTCAGTAGAAGTGTTTCTTTTGAATTATACATGTTCTGTTACATATTAAGACCTTTTGAATAACAAGACTGGCCGATACCTCCAAGCAAGACCGCCCATTGAAATCATGTGGGCTCTGTCAAATTGTCAATCTAGGACCCTTTCTTTGTTGCTCTAGTGGTTACCTGATATGTAGTCATCATCACACTACTTGAAACTACTAGAATTTAACACTGAATAGTGAAAGAATTGAGAAATCGCGAGTCCATAGCGGAGTTTCCAATATCTAGCCAATGCGTCGGGCGGCTTACCCGCCATTGGATGGTCTGATGCATGATTCCTAGACGCTCGTGATAGCCCCTCCTCCCTTGCGACATAGCCAGGGCGAATTGTCCGGGCGTCAAAACCAAGGCCACCTAGAATAAGATAGATGTTTTAGATAGCCTTGGTCAAAACCCCCGAAGATGATGATACGTATATGAAGATGTAACTAAAAATGAAAGTAATCGTAAATGAAGATGTAACTAGAAATGAAAGTAATCGTAAATAAAGATGTAACTAGAAATGAAAGTAATCGTAAATGAAGATGTAACTAGAAATACATTTTCTTGCTTGCCCATTTAAAGATGCAAACCTCTGATTAAAATTACACTGGAACTCTTCAACAATACTCCCGCTTGTAACACGAACAACAATAACAAAAAAGCCATGCTGCAACTACTCCTCAACCGCTGCACTATTTGTAAAAACTCTTAACTGCAAAAGCTCTTGACCACGCAGGACGTTTCAGGGAATTAAACGCCAGGGATTAATTGAATCCTCGCGGAATTTTTCAAAAGGTGTTATTGTCCGCGCACATACGTGTTGGAGATTACGTCATTAGAACACGAAAAGTGTATATTTTCTAAAAAATTACAAAAATTAATCCATTGATAACACGCGTTTCGTTCAAAATTTACTTGAGAATTCTTTGGTCTTTCCAATAATGTAAAAATGAAAACTCTGCGATAATATTTTCTATTTCTAACCAATTTGTGCAAAAATCACGTAAACTAGCACTTTAATGTCTATTAACTATAATACTAAATTTAAATTAAAAAAAAATCTCAATGAGGCGTATCCTCTCTGTAGCCAAGGTATCCTAATACTAAATTTCATGGACGTATGTCATTTAGATTTTCCGCTACAGACGACACGGTATAAGTGTACAGTTGTGAAGCTCAAACATTGCTATTTTACAGATTTATCTGTGCCTTTCTTTTATGCGTTGTCAATCTTCCTGATTCATCATTTCATTATCCATCTTTGAAAATTGTTTTAGTTTTATGTCACAAATTATTCATAAAGGTTAAAAACATGCAAATTAGAATATAGTAGTAATTCATACAAAATTCCCTTGGAAGAAAATCAGGCGTGCTTCATTACTGACATATGTCAGCTAGGAAGTTCTGTAAGTGTTTACAAATTATATTATTTAAATAATTTGTTTTAACTTTCCTAATACCATTTAGTTCACCAAATACACTTTGCTGAACAACTATAACTTATTCTATTGTAAAACTAGAAAATGTACACCCGCCGTGGCCCGGGATTTAAGATGCAAACTGATAAATACTATGCCGGTACTCACAGCGAATTCCTGAAAATCAAATAACGTTTGAACAATACGCTTATAGCAATAATAAAACTATTGCGTAGGTACATTTCGGGTTACATTTTCAAGTAGACGATATGGCACAAATCTGTCTTAAATAGGAAGTTTTCCCTTTCTTTTACGGTCTTCCGCGATCTACACATAAAATAAATGACGTTTCAAACATAAAAGATAATAAAGTTATAGAAATATTAGAAAGTAAGTCCGTCATAAAACATGGAAAAGTTGCAAAATATTTCCTCTCATGTATCCGCCTGCAGTACTTGTGCCCCTAATATCCGCATAACATGCGAACCATACACCTCTCCCATTTCATATTATCTTTTGTACTATTATGTATCAAAACATATATAGTATACCATCCTCTAACACAACGCAATAAATTTACGCCCCCCTAGACCCCCGAACGAAACGTAACTGTCCAACAATCAGTGAAACTCACTATATTTTAAATAAAGAATATTAAATAAATAATTTCCTCAAAGCGAAGGGGGTTATCCAAGAGATAAAATTTAATTAATAGTATAGATTTTCCGAGTTATTGAATGTTTAACAATTTGACAACCTTTTCGTCTATCTGGCAATGTTTTGTCGATTTTGCGACGTTTTCCCAAAATCGTTCGTTTTGCCGCCAAGGTCGCCAAATTCGTCACCAAGTAAGACAGACAGGTAGAGCTTATTGAAACATAATTAATATACCATCCGTTTAAAGATTTGTTTGAATTCCAATCCATTTCTAAAATTTAATCAATATCCTATACTTAAGTTTTGATTTCAAATTTTATCAATTTTGACGTCATTTTCGTTAATCTCATCGACATCTTTTTCTTCAATTTGGCAGTTAAGCGACATTTTTTACAAGTAGCCATTTTTCCGCCAAGAGTTCCGTTCCGGACTGAAAGACCTAGGTCATTATATACGGATGTCCTAAATAATCACAACACTGATTTCTCAACAACTGTTTAATATACTAATTAAATGTATTTTTCCCCTTCAGTGATTACATAGCATCATAACACATAAATGCAAATTGAAAATCGAATATGAGTGCCTGCGATACAAAACTATTATGAAACAATTAAAATTGAAATGTGTAAAAGAAATTGAATAACTTGGAAAGAAACAAGCTAATACAGACTTTTGACATTAGTAAGGAATGTGATCTCGCCTAATTCCTGTACACATTTCGCAACGCGATTTCCTGCTCTCCATAAGGTGATTCATTAGAGTTTAGCTCCATTCCTTCAGCAAACGATTTCTGGGAGGAGTGTTTCACCGAGCAACAGCTCACCCAAGGGTGTCCCGTAAGTTCTCAATCGGATTCAAATCAGATTTGGCTGGCCAGTTTATTCGCCTAATGCATTTCTTTTAAGAAATTCATCAACCAGGTTTACTCGATGTGTACCCGCGTTATCATCCATAAAAAAAAATTAGATTCACATGCACCTCTAAAAAGCATGTACACAGGAATCCAAGACTTTATCTCGATATCTCTGGCAGGTCAGACACATATCTTCTGTCGAACACATAGACCTTATAGACCTGTACACATAGACCTTATGGACCTGTACACATAAACCTGTATGATCTAGTGTCGAACACGTACAGAGGAGTACGTAGAATGGCCATTATGGCCTCCTCCATACCGTCAGATCTGAACCGCCGTAACGATCATATACCCTAATGTTGGTGAGAAGATTTTGAGTTCCCGGCTCCTTTTAGATGTAAACGCGTTTAAAATCAGTAGTTAAACTGTACCTCGACTTGTCACTGAAGAGAACACAGGTCCATTGTTGTTGACTCCGGCTCTGATGTTCTTTGCAGCAATTCAGGCGGGCCCACTTATATTTTGAGTTCAGTGAAACGCATACCGTTAGCTTTCTGGCGTAAAGTCCTTTCTCATTAAGTCTTCTATATAGTTTGTCGCGATACTAAAGTTCCAGTACAGCTGCAAGTCCTAAACTCAGCTGCCTGGCAGTCGATTCCCTGTTGCAAGTGGCAGATACCGATCTTGCGAAGCAATTGTTATTCTTCTACGGCCTTGTCCAGGCTTTCTAACAACATTTCCAGAGTCTTGAAATTGTTTCCAGAAGGCGAAGACTGTCTGTCGTGAAACATTTAGCTATCTTACTGTAAGAAATATGTTATTTATATGCCTAAACCGACAGAATGTCATATTAATCTGTGCCTAAACCCATATTATTACATTAGTTTTATGCTTGTAATGGCAACACCCTTTCTTGTGTTGCCAGAATGGCAACAGTCCAATGTTGTTTATGTTCGATGTTACTAGGGGTTATGCCGGTTTTCCGTAGCGAATATCCCAAAGCCATCTATCTATCAGTCAGTCAGTCGATATTACTGTGTAGCTGACCGTTTGTTTTGTATGTTTTTGTGCGTATTTGTATGTATTGCTTTTACTATTTGCCACAAACGCACCATCTCTGTCAAAAATTAACACTTACCACTTCCATCCATGTCTGCCAAACGGCCGACAACTCGCCACCTGAAAAATCTTCCAAATCATACTTCGGAGCCATACAAAAAACTATTTTGAGTCGATTACCACCAAAATCAAATCCTGAGTTGCAGAAGCTCGTAAGGAAATATACTCTTTGCAAAGCTCTTACGACGCCTTTGGATAACGTAACGCCATTATTTGCATATCAGAAAGTTGATCAAATTGGATTGAATAATTATAGTTAAGTTTGACTTTTGCTCATTTTTCTAAAAAATAAATCGGATTGTTTGGGTATTTCATCAAACATCATTATTTTTGTATGTAAAAATAATTTTGGACACCCGTGCAGTATTAACTAGATGGGCAAGTCCATCATAATACAGAATAAAGTTGCAGAATATTATATCCCATCCGACATCCATAAAGTTTCAAAAGATTTCCAGTCGCTCGTTGAAATCGCTGGTTTGAACATGGAAATTCTTATCGTCATGGTTTATTTAGCACAGGATCTTACTCGACAATGAAAAGCATGACATCAGAATAGTTATTTAATTATCCACATTTTATGAGGAAAATTATTTTCTTGTATCATGTTGCTCAACAACTCAATTAAATCAAATGTGTTTTCGCGGCAGACGATTTTTATTAATTTTTTTTTACGATTTAAATAATAAATATAAAATATATCTTATAAATGAACGGTATTGTACATTTGACTGAATTATATTAATTGCGGATTACGTGTTTCAAGATTACGGGAATTGTTCATATATTCAGTGGCAAAGCGTTTTCAAACTCATATATTGTATTTAGCCAGTTAACTTATATATTGCGTTTAGCCAATGAACTCATATATTGTGTTTAGTCAATTGTTGAAACAGAATAAGATTAGTACGGGTATTTGTTTCAGGCATACCTCGGACGAAGTCCCGAGGGGTGGTGGACAAGTATTCTCCCCCCCCCCCCCCCCCCCCGAAAACATTTTATGTTAACATAGTTTCTATTTATGTGACACAGCATTTGGATATATTTATGTAGGGCAAATAGAAAAGTTGCCCCCTAAGATTTCATTCCCCCCACCCCCGGCCAAAAAGTCCTAAAAGAAACACTGCTTCTATTATGTGCCGTTTTAGCGTTTTCATTTTGACAGGCATGTACAAAAGGGATTAGGATTTTTTTTTCCCAGATCTTTGAATTCAAGTGTATGAATATGGCGAGATACCGCCAACTTGGCGACTTTTCTTAAATATTGCCAAATTGACGAAAATGTCGCGGAATCAATTAAAATAACTCGAAATTGATAAAAATAACGCTAAATCAATGAAATTAATTGTGTTTTATTAGGCGATAGTACTATTGTAATGATGTTTCAGTAGGGTCTGTCTGTCAGTCCGACCATCCCATTTGGCGACACATTTAGCGACTTTTTAAAATGTCAACAAATTAACCTAAATGTCGCCACAAATTAACCTAAATGTCGCCAAATTAATGAAAATGACGCCTGATTGATGAAAATTCAGTAACTTGCAAAATTAAGTAGAATGTTTTTTGATAATTTCTGTAGTTCTGTGAGAATTAAAACATATGTTTTGTAAATTTTTTTACAAACGGATTGTCAATTGTATTTGCTTCAATTTAGGCACCTGCAACCGTGGTGTATATCATTAGCTGTGATGCCCGTTTGACATGGAGCCGCAGTCTAAGCGCCCGCGTACTTCCAAGGGGCAATTTATTGCATTGGGAAAGAAAAATATGTTTTCGCTGAAATTATATTAATTTTGTTTTGTTGCAGATTTCGGAAGCGACGGAAAAAAACTGGTATTTTTTGTTCTACTGGTCCGCGTCCATTTCCATGTACTGGAGTGCAGCGGTCTATGCGTTAGTAGCGTATATCCAAAGAACTATAGGAGTGCAGTCGATTGTATAATGAAGGAAGGGATATGAAGTTATCTTATTTTTCTTCTATTACAAGTCCCGATAACAACGGGGGATGGCAGTTATTTCGGTTCTACTTGTTCCATTTCAAAAAATATAGTATCTATCATTAGTCATAACTGCTAAACAAAGTTACCGCTGAATAAAGAAAGGTCCGCTGGCTGCGCGGACACTGCAGCTAGTATATTGTATATATTATTTTAACAATTTACTTAATGTTATCGGTTGAGTGGATTATTATTATTATTTGGAAAATGTTTCAAACTCGTTTCAGTTATTTTTAGATAATATTTGACAGCACTTGTGCCAGTAGCGTGATGTGTTTGTTCTGTTTGTTGTCGAGGAGGAGGGGGGAATCTCGCCACTGAATCTGCTTCACCGATTCCTGAAGTCACGAACCTTAACTGTATTTTAATACCATTTTCTCGAGTTCCGAAACTTTTTTAATTCCATTTGCGGTCGATCCGGTGTTTCTTTCAGGCATACATTCGAGGGGGCTTCCCGAGACATTTTATATTAATTTAGTTTCGATTTATTTGACAGCATTTGGATATATTTATATAGGACAAATAGACCCCCCCCCCCCCCCGGCCAAAAAGTCTGAAAGACCGCCTGAGTCAATCCAAAATACTGGACGATGTGTTTGTTCAATTCCAGAGCTGCCGTGGGTCCAATTATTTTGGATCAAAAAGTGGGACAGGCATCAGTTAAAGTTTAAACTATCAGTGCTGAAAAGGGAAAAAAAAGTATCAACTAGTTAGCGACCACAGTTCTATCACGATTACTTCTTTAGCAATCACTTTTTAAACAAATTAATTAAATATACCCACTCGCGATGCGACCTCGTAGTCCGCTAAGCCCCGTAACGATACACCCTCTGCATGCAATCTGCATAAGATGTATGCAATAACGATAACCCCACGCCATGCAACCCGCGTTCACAAAATAAGTAACCTTTTGTTATCTTAAAATATCACAATTAGCCGTGGGCCAGCGTCTGGACCCTAATCCCATTTTTTAATGACCAGCTGCGCGAGCAGACTACAGCTGGTTCGAAAATTAAATCGCCTTTGATGTTTTAAAGCATTTAAATAAAACGAGAAGAAAATAATCAACTTCACACACTTCAAATACATAACTGAGGGGTCTATTTTGGAGAAATTCCGGATCCTGTTTTTAAACTACTTACAAAATTCTAACCCTTTACAAAACTAACCCTGTACAAAATTAAAAATTAAAAAAAATTTTTTTTTTAATTGAAATTTTTAAGAAAGCATTTCGTAATAAAAAACAGAATTTCTAAGAATAGGTTCTTTGTGTAACTTCAATCAGCCATCTAAAATAAACCACTAATAAAATAAATACGCATATAAAAATATGCCATGTTCTAAGTAAACTAGTGAATTTGCTAGTTTTTCACTACATTCATAAATCTTCACTATGTGAAATCACCCAATTTTAAATTAATTGTTGCTTGACCATTTTGTTAATTACTTTCCTTATATACATAATGTATAAGGAAAGTATTGTGATGGGGTCGAAAATTCGAATTCGAGTTTTCGACGGGAGAGCACGTTTCAAGCATCCCTGATCACGAATCAAACATTTTTTAAGTGATGTCTGTGTGTGTGTGTCAGTGAGTCTGTGGAGACGAAGCATTTTTAAGAAAGCATTTCGTAATAAAAAACAGAATTTCTAAGAATTGGTTCTTTGTGTAACTTCAATCAGCCATCTAAAATAAACCACTAATAAAATAAATACTCATATAAAAATATGCCATGTTCTAAGTAAACTAGTGAATTTGCTAGTTTTCCACTACATTCATAAATCTTCACTATGTGAAATCACCCAATTTTAAATTAATTGTTGCTTGACCATTTTGTTAATTACTTTCCTTATATACATAATGTATAAGGAAAGTATTGTGATGGGGTCGAAAATTCGAATTCGAGTTTTCGACGGGAGAGCACGTTTCAAGCATCCCTGATCACGAATCAAACATTTTTTAAGTGATGTCTGTGTGTGTGTGTCAGTGAGTCTGTGGAGACGAAGCATTTTTAAGAAAGCATTTCGTAATAAAAAACAGAATTTCTAAGAATTGGTTCTTTGTGTAACTTCAATCAGCCATCTAAAATAAACCACTAATAAAATAAATACTCATATAAAAATATGCCATGTTCTAAGTAAACTAGTGAATTTGCTAGTTTTCCACTACATTCATAAATCTTCACTATGTGAAATCACCCAATTTTAAATTAATTGTTGCTTGACCATTTTGTTAATTACTTTCCTTATATACATAATGTATAAGGAAAGTATTGTGATGGGGTCGAAAATTCGAATTCGAGTTTTCGACGGGAGAGCACGTTTCAAGCATCCCTGATCACGAATCAAACATTTTTTAAGTGATGTCTATGTGTGTGTGTCAGTGAGTCTGTGGAGACGATAACTGACGAACGAATGGACCGATTCGAACAAAATTTGGTACAAAAATCACAATCCGTAAACACTGGAAGCCTATTGTTTTTATACGCAATCGAATGTTCAGAACCCTCCCTAAATTTTCGAATGAAATTTTTGAAAAAATCGTCCAAAAATCAAAACCGCACGTAAGGTTACGCAAATAGACATTTCTTATGTAATTTTTCATTTGAAAGCGATTGACATAAATTTTAAAACGCTAACATGAATCGTTCTCAAGATATTGTGCATTTTTCAAAAAAATTATCAAAAAGTCATATAAAATTTAAAAAAAAATATTTCCTATTGAGAAACATGTTCACTTTTCATATGTAATACCATGCGATAAATTGGGTGATATCATTCTCGTGGATCTATAGCTCGTTCCATTCATGAAAAAATATACTTTAAGTAATACTTTTGTATTTGAACGCCAATAGTCATTTATCTGCTGTAAGAAAAACATATTTCTCCGTCCATAACGCTTGGCGAGATTTTGGCGATGAATTTGGCGAAATGTCGCCAACTTGGCGACTTTTTGAAATGTTGCCAAATTAAAGAAAATCTTGCCAAATGGATAAAAATGACGCTAAATCAATGAATATGACGATTTATTGCCGAAAATTCAATATCTTGGAAAGAATATTAGTATCTACTATAAGAAAAAACTATTTTTTTTACTGTAAAAGTAGTAAATTCATTATATTATATAAGGAAAGTCATGTGTTGCCCACATCAGATTTTTTTTACTGTAAAAGTAGTAAATTCATTACATTATATAAGGAAAGTCATGTGTTGCCCACATCAGATTTTTTTTTATATTTTCACCATAGGCGGTCTTGCTAGTGACTTGCTCAAAAATATATTTTTTTTTTAATCTGCTGCCATCTTGGATTTATGCTCATTTTTCGTTACTCCGGGAAGCAAAAATGAGAGTTTACAAGGGTTTTGAAAAAAAGTTGCTGTGTGATTTCTATTACAGATAGAATGTTCTAGTTTTCACTGCCTTAAAGTAGGCTTTTCAGCCATGTTGAAACAAATCCGGGGTGGTAAGCCTTTCTGTCCGATTTTTAGTTCCGAAATCGGAAAATTTCCAAAATTTGTGAATTTCAAGGTCAAATATTTCAAAAGGGGGAACCTGCCAAAAATAAGAAATTTTGGTCATGGATACTCCTACTAGTACCTAGTAAAACCTGTGAGTTTCATTTTGGGGTTCACACTGATGTTCATTTTACAGGCTGTCAAATATCTCTAAAAATGACATCGTGAAAACATAATAATTAATAGGCTTAAAGTGGCCTGATTTCCATTATTTTATAATCTAATTATTTTATAAGGGTAAACAAAAATTAACATAGATACATCGATTATATTTTGTGTAAAAAGTTAGGCAAGTTTAAGTAGAAGTTACGGTACTGGTGATTTGCGTTATTGTCCAACAAGGGGAGCACTTCATATTGCTCCCTTGATCCCTGCAGAAATTCTTTGGGGTTAGAAATTCTTACGGTTAGAAATTCTTTGTGGGCAGCACATGACTTTCCTTGAATATCTCTAGAATGGCCAGTCCTAGTGTAATGGAGTAGATCTTATTCTTTTCATCGTTAAATATTACATATAAAACAAGCATTTAATGGATATATTTGAGCATATGTAGTTTTTTATTTTAGATTTTGACGTTTCTTGCGGGCCATTTCGCACAAAAAGGCAGGTTATTTTTTTCTGAATAGTACCAGAGTCACCCACAAGTGACTTATCTACCAAATTTTGTAAAATGTAATGTATTACTTTTTCAGCTAGAGTGGCAATTTTTGCAGTTATAAGTGACTGTATTGTACACTATTGTATTGACTGTATTGTATTCACTACTGTTACCGGGAGAACATATAACATGACTCAACAGAAAAACATAGAACTGTCACTAAAGTTACAAACACATACGAAGAAATAATCCATTGATAAACAAAAACACACTATGTATATATTGAAATATAAACTAATAACTAATTAGTATGTCTGTTTTAATTTTTGTTTACTTTAACTTGTTACTTTAAGCCTATTAATTATTATGTTTTCACGATGTCATTTTTAGAGATATTTGACAGCCTGTAAAATGAACATCAGTGTGAACCCCAAAATGAAATTCACAGGTTTTACTAAGTACTAGTAAGAGTATCATCCATGGCCAAAATTTCATATTTTTGGCAGGTCCCCCTTTTGAGATATTTGACCTTGAAATTCACAAATTTTGGAAATTTTCCGATTTCGGAATTAAAAATCGGACAGAAAGGGTTACCACCCCGGATTTGTTTCACCATGGCTGAAAAGCCTACCACTCATAGTTCTTGAAAAAAAATTCCATCTTGTGGTTTCAAACCCTTTTGATTTTACAGACCCTTAAAATTAGCAAAATTTCTAGTTACGATGGCTATATTTAAGCCCATTAAAGTCCCAGTTACCAAAATCTTATCTTACATATATATACATTTTCTGAAAGGCCAGAATCTACTTTAAGGCAGTGAAAACTAGAACATTCTATCTATAATAGAAATCACACAGCAACTTTTTTTCAAAACCCTTGTAAACGCTCGTTTTTGCTTCCCGCAGTAACGAAAAATGAGCATAAATCCAAGATGGCAGCAGATAAAAAATATATATATATTTTTAAGCAGGTCACTAGCAAGACCACGTATGGTGAAAATATAAAAAATAAACAAAATGGTCAAGCAACCACTTCTGGGTGATTTGACATGGAATGACCCTTAAATTATAATTTGTTTATTGCAAAATTCTAATTTAAAAAAAACCCAGTAGAACTCTTAGTAAAGAAACCCTGACAGATAGTTACCAACATTGAAAAGATATAGATATGAAAAACAGAAAAAATTTTATAGATTATAATTTCTTTTTTTTTTTTAATAATGTATTATTACTGTGTTATTATAATCTTGTTGTAAGGATTTATCACAATATTATTAACCTTAATGCTGATTCTGGAGTTGAAAGTGAAGACTAAATTCATTGTAAAAAGAGCTTTCCTGTGATCCACAATTCACCTGAAAGTCACAAGCTTTGTTTCCACCGAAACATTTTAGTTTTGATTCTTCAGATTTAATTGTTTCAGATAGTACAAATCTGAATAGAGACACCTGAGAGTTTTTTGTTTTTCTCAAAGTAGTATTTATCCTGTAGTTAGTTACATTTATCAATGAACATTCTAAAAAAAAATCTTCACGCCGAGTGGTCACACAGTCAAATAACAAGATACCAGTCATAAAGCTCAAAGTGGTATAACTTGCTGATACCAGTCAAAGAATTGAAAAGTGTAAAGTGGGGCAGCACAATGGTGGTAAGGGGAAGCTTTGAACCACTGCCTCTGTGGGGGGGGGGGGGGGGGGGGAGATTTTAAAATTAGTAAAGGAAATAACACATCTTACATCTACTTTGATACATTTATTTTAATGGAAAATAAACAATATATTTTTTATTAACATTCATTTGTATTGAAGGAAAAGAAATACTGATTTTGGAAAATATCATATATACCATACATAACATACTAAGTATAAATATTTGGTAAATAACAAATAACAGGATTCATACACACCAGGGATAACCTGGAAACATCAAGGAATAAAAAAAAATCAGAGGAAAATGCATATTTTCATCAAAAACCTGAAAAATTCCATAGTTAACATAAAAATTATCTCATGCTTTTTGTCCCTCACCCCGAAATCTTAAATACTGAATTTAACTCTGAAGTACTAATAGACTTGAAAAAAATTGTAATTTAGGCATAATTAAGTTTTTTTTTTTTTTTTTTTCTGAAAGTGTAATGTTTTATCTTTTTATTGTAATCTAATCAGCAAGATATTAAGTAACAAGTACGTAATATTTTTATTCTTAAATATAAAAATCGGTGATCCAAATGTTTTCTGCAGTATTTAGGTAGGTTATTAATTATTTATTGTAATTATATGACAACAAATTATTTGTTGCCATAAATGGATGCTAAATAGTAATCGTCCTTGTTTATATTGTTTGTGATAAACCTGAAAATTTATGAAAATTTCTCTGGGAAAGCTGAGGAATTTAGTTTCAGAAATTGAGTAATGAACTCTGAATAAGTGTCATAACTTTTATTTTTGATTGCAAGGTGGAAAGTTTTCAATCCTTATAAGACACATGTTCCACTATTGTTTTAGATCCTAATGTAGTGCAATATCCTTTTATGGCAGTAAGTTAAAATATATAGGTAACTTCATAGATTACATACTTTCATTTTTTATAATTTCAATATGTAAATATAGGACATCTAAGCATATAGGATGTAGGACACACTTGCAATTGTAGAACTAACTGTTTTATCAAAGGTAGAATACTTGGCAACTGCACTTCCTTAGTGCATTATGCATTAAATATTTATCCACGAGTGCCGCCTGTTGCTGAAAGAAATGCTTAGATTTTCTAATGAAACCCCCAACCCATTTTCTATGTCTATATCCATATATGAATGAAGTTGAAATTTTTTTTTCCTTTTTCCTTTTTTGTATTTTGTTTTGACCTTTCATTTAGTTTTATTATTTCACATACTCATTAAATCATTGGAAATATTAAATTATGTTTATTAAAAACAAGCATCAAGCATATCAGTCTTGAATTAACATTGTACAATTAAGTATTCATAAATTCCTTGTTTAATCTGAATATCATTTTTATACATGTTCATTGCAAATGGGTTCTACTCTGTTGAACTCAATCTGGATAGTGCAATCTAACTTCTAGATTTCGTTTTCTTGTTTCATTTTTCTCATGCTAACATATGCAAAATTGTCCCTAACCGCTATTTTGTATAGTTTTTAGAATTTTTTTTTTTTCGAAGTAATTTTTGTCAAACATAGATGCTGAGAATTGGAAGGTCTGTGCTTTTTTAAAAAATGAATGAAATAATTAGAAGCATTTCTAATATTTTTGTAAAATGAATGCAATACTTTTCGATACATATTATAAACACTTTTAACTATTTCACTAATATTTAAAAAGAGAATAAACCTTTATTTTTCCAGCATTTATGCTTGCCAAAAAACAGTGGGTAAAAATACTCAAAACTAAACAAGCTAGAGGTTGGAGACTGTTTTCCGTAGGTTAACATGGAAAATATAAAATAAGCAGCTAGAGGAAGAGTATACCAAGTTTAAAGTCAGATTAAATAATATAAGTTTATAAAGTTGTCTGTATATTTGACTAGCAATACTAACAACATTATGGACAGATTTGGAAATGTTTTAGAGATTTGTTATTTTCTGTATTGTTTAATTAGTTTCTTCTGAATTTAAGGTATATAACCGTGCATCATGTTCCTTGAGCTGGCTCGAACGTCACATTTTAAGCCATGGTGGTAACAAGCCTTTTAAGTGCATTGTAGACAATTGCAGTCAACGATTCCCAACACAGGCAGCATTACAGCGACATGTCAACTCCCATTTCGAAAACTCTCAGGGTGGGAGAGCGAATAAATATCGTGACGATTCATTTCCCAAGAGCTTTAGAAGAAAAAAGCACCTTAAGTACAAAAAAAGAAGTGCTCATGGTAAATATTTTGTATTTTTAACATATTTTTCTGGATCTTAATTTATTTTAAAAGGATGATCATCAGAGTTCTATACGAAATAAAGTATCCCGCTTACAATATCATTGAAGCAAAATTTGCTACAAACTTTCAAAATGTATAATAATAAAAACAAATACTGAAAATTTTTATTATAAAATGCAACATCTCTGTTGTAAATATAGCTTTATGAGCATTGAAGATTCCAAATATAACAAAAAAACTATGATTGTAATTGTAGAAATGAAGGTTAAATTTGTATTTTGTCTTCTGCTGCCCATAAGTACCAGCAAAATCAACTAATAATTTAGAAATATTATCCATCTTTAACATACATCTACATTCTGTAGCTCTGATGATCATCATATTTTTTAATGAGTAACACATGTGAGAAATATAAGGCAGTATTAAATGCCTTTTAACTAAAATTATGTTTAATTTGTTGCTATAATGCTCACCTATCATATGATGGATGGCTATGGGATCATTAAAAGTTTGGCAAAATGCATTTTATTTTGCAAAGAACAGCAAACATTCACTATCACAGCACCATCTGTTGGTTAGTTTTATTGTTTTTGCACTCACCAGAAAGGAGCAGGCAATACTTTGCTGATAAAACTCCTTATAGGATGTAGTTCTGAAATTTTGCCAGCAAGTATTATTTTTTAGCTCACTTATTTAAACACTTACTGTATCAACTCTTACATGCCACTAACACTTGATTGTACTGCTTTAATATTTAAATTGTGAAATTATATGTTTAAGATGTTAATAAGAACATTAAACTTTTTGTGTATTGCTTTATGTAAATATGCTTTTCATTTATAGTTATTTTCAATGATTTATTTACCATCAGTAAAACATGGTTTTATCATTAGTAAATAGTTTTGTATAGTATAGCAGCTAAAATTTTCCGAAAGATTGTATCTTATTTGTAGAGTTTAGAAATTTTTTTTTTATGAACTTGAACAAAATTTTTTAGACTTGCTACACAGCGAGACTTGAGGAACTGACCCCTTTCTTTAGAGGGGTGCTGGGGGAGACTATCTGGCCTTCTGTTAAAGCAATGATTCCCAGCCTTTTACTTTCCCTATATACATAGCATAATGTATAGGAAAAGTATTGTGATAGGATTGAAAATTCAAATTTGAGTTTTCGACAGAAGAGCACATTTCAAACATCCCTGAAGACGAATCGAATGTTTTTGAAGTGATATGCTTGTGTGTGTGTCCATGAGTCCATGGATGTGATATCTCACAGACAAGCATTTTCAACGAAATTTAGTGCAAACATTACAATTAGTGAATACTGAAACCCTATTGTTTTTAAGTGCAATTAAATGTTCGCAAGACCCCAAATTTTCTAATGAAATTTTGAAAAAATTATTAAAAAATCAGAACCTTCAATAATGTTATGCAAATGATCATTTCTTATGTAAATATTCATTAGAAAATGAATGACGTGAACTTTAGAATGTTAGCATGAACTGTTCTCCTGATATTGCTTGTTTTTCAAATAAATTTACCAAAAAATATCAGATAAAATTAAAAATATTAACTATTGTGAAACAAGTTTACTTTTCATGTGTAATATTATGTGATCAATTTGTTAACATTTTTCTCGTGGATCTAGTCTATTCCATTCATGAGAGAAGATACATTGAATAATAGTTTTGTAGTTTGATGCCTAACAATTCACCAGTAGTCATTTATATATAAGAAAAGCCCTTCTCTCTATTTGTCTGTAATTAATGCTTGACATTAAATTTGGTGACTAGTTTAGTAAAATATCACCAAGAATGATGCCAAATTGATGAATTAATTATTAAAATATTTTAATATAGGGACTATATTGCTTATTGTAGATACTATCAATATTGATAATGTTCAATTTAGAGTTACTTGAAATTTAAGTTAATTGGGAGTTCTGAAATTGTTTTACATGTTATCAACCGAAAACTGCCAAATGTACCAGTGCTCCTTTGGAAAAGAGGTAATTTCAACTCTGTCCCATGACAACCAACATTAACATAACATTGTGTTGTGGAACTTATACATCATATTTTTACTGTGAAAGAAGTAAATCCATTGCATTATGTAGAAAAGATCATTTGCTGCCCACATCAAATTGTTTTATTAGGTAAAACCATTGATATGTTTTATAAAATCTTGCAGAATCCCTATTTAATTGGTATATATTAGGTTCAAGTTTGAAAGGGGTAAATTAAAAAAATAGACGTGTAAAGCAGTAGCATTCATA
The DNA here is from genome assembly GCA_951213105.1 of Amaurobius ferox. NCBI lineage: Eukaryota > Metazoa > Arthropoda > Arachnida > Araneae > Amaurobiidae > Amaurobius > Amaurobius ferox. The sequence goes on along the minus strand of OX578138.1, from coordinate 11,818,846 downwards.
AATATTAACTAACTCATACTTTTGAATGAAATGTGATAAGAATATTTATTACCTATTTCTTTTTATTAATACATTTATATTCTATTTTATTATATTATACATTTTCACTTTGCATCATACTTATTAGTTACAAGTAAACATTATTTTCACATTTTGTAATGATTTTGTGTTATGTATTTGTTTTTCATAAAATTGTTAACAGAAAACAAGCTATATTTTAATATTTTTTATACATTCACATTTTCATGTGATATGATTTATAAAAGCATATTTTAACTGATTTGGCTTTTCTTCTTCTCCCCCTTCTCCTTAAAAATTTTATCTGGAAACCCTATGAGTAACTTCCAAGAGTGCTGGTAATGATCATTACTGCCAACTGAATTTCTTGCCTCTACAAAAATTCCTCACTTCAACAAAATTTCTCTTCCCAATTAAAATCGCTGCTGAAATTTTTAAGTATCAAGTGAATATCTAACCAAGTTAAACATTCAAATTACTTCCTTATTTTATTAATAGATCATGTTAAAACCTTAATAATTTACATTTTTTTACTCATTTACAAAAAAAGGGGGCAAGTTGCATTTTTTCGCAAGTTTTCTAAATTCTCGAAAAGGGCCAGGGTTCTGCGAAACCCTGGTTGAGAATCACCGTGTTAGAGATAAGGAAAAGTCAATTACAAAAATGTAAAGTGTCGCAAAATTAGTACAACGCATTTTGGTTTCCTCACAAGAAATAGAACCCTGAAAAGGCATTCTAACTCTGTGCCCCCAAAATCAAACATTTAGACTATGCATCAGAATAAAATTGACAGCATTATACATAAATATTCACTGTCAGCATTGATGCATGCTTTGGCACATGTAATATAATGTCTTTGGGGGTTTTCCAATGTCTATATTTACGCTGTTAAAGGCAGATTAATAAAATTGTCTTTTTCTAAAATCATTAGAGAGTTATTTTCCATCTTTTGTGGGGGAGTGAGACAAAAATGTTTGGTACTAATTTTTCAATAGTTTATAACTTTGTAATTGACTCTTTTCCCTATCCCTGACAGGAAGCGAGATATTCCTCCCCATATCCCGCTAAAAAAAGGGGTCAGCCTCCCGAAAACTGTCTCATTGTGTAGTGCCATTGAGGTTTCTTAAATTCCTACATAAATATATATATATGATAACTCGAATACTTCTTCAAGTTATTTGCTTGATCCACTACTTTCCATAACACCGTGTATATTAGATATATGTTTCAATAATAGCTCATAGTTAATGTATACTCATTTTGAATATTTGAGGTTTCAAAAATATCTGCTTTAGTATTCTACCATTTCTTTTTAACTTGATGGCAAAAGTTATGACAAACTATCAATATGTATCAGTCTTAAATTATTGTAATCATTAATGTATGTTAAGGAAATTAGTAATACTGATGTTACCAATATCGAGTCTAACTAAGGAACACAAAAGCCAGCTGTTGAATTACATTAGGCAACTAGGAATATGAATCCAACATTTGATTTATATATCAAATGGTTACTTAATAGATTTTTCTTTGTGCTATTTGCTTGTAATGTGCCGTCCCTGCTACCAGTTCCTACAGAGCCTTTATGAAGTATAAACATGTTTTTTTCTTTCAGTTTCTTGTTATAACCTGCTTGACTCATGCGGAAAGATGTATATACGTCTGTGCCTGAGTCAAATTTCTTCGATACTCAATCTTGATATATCATTATATATATGAACTTCTGACTTGATGTAATGCCAGATCTTTTGATGATTATGCCGCATCAGTGGAACTTGATTTCATTCGTAACCATTGTTATTGGAAAAATGACTGCAGTTTTCTATACTGCATTAGTTATTTATATCTTATTTTGAACAACTTTAATAAATTAAGTTATGCTTTGCGCTGCTGCGATTTTTAAAAATCAAAATTCTAATTTATAAAGTCAATTAAATTAAATTGAATACTCATCATATTACCTTATAAATAGAAGCAAAAGGATTCACATAAATCTAATATCTGATTGCAAAAATATAATTTAAGCTTTTCATAACAAATATGGGGTGCATCATTCCAGGAGAGTGTGATGGATATGTAACTTAAAGTGCAACACTGATAACTGTGTATTTACACCTTATGTAACTACACAGTTTACCATCCTGTCTGTTACAGATCTTGAAATATCATTTGTATGGCCATAAAACACTTGACTTCTTTGATGACAATGCATCATTTGGCTTCCATTTGGCAATGCATCAGACCCATCAACCTATGAGACATTTACTCAAATGAGCTGGTTTTAGAGCATACTTCTGCAATTTCATTTGGTGATACATAAGCCCAACCAACCATCTGGAAGTTGTCCAAATGCTTAACTGCCATGGCCATCTATACAATATTCAACCATGTATGTGCATCAGGATGTGTTCAAGAATTTACAATGTGAATTCTGAGATGGAAAGTAGACATTGGTCTTAAATGAGAGGTACAGATCTTTGAATAAAAGTTATGATTTAAAACATGAACTCTCAGTGTAGAAAAATGCCATTTGCCTTAAATGAGACGTGCAGATCTTGGGATGAAAGTTGTCAAAGTAAAAATATAGAAATTTAGCAGATTTTTAATTCTTTGCAATTAACCAGTACCTTTTTACAACATTTGTTTTAAACGAATATGGAAAAAGCTGCTGACAAACTGCCACAACATCTCAACCAAGCTTTAACTGTGATTGTAGCAGCTAATAAATTGGCTGAGAATTAAAAATTCAAATTTTATAGCTAAGTATTATTTTCTGACACAGAGAATTTTGCAATGTAGTTTGTTGAAATAAATGCTCTGGAACAGTTAATTAAATTTCGTATTGGAGCACAGTGAAGTGAATATGTAGACCACAATTGATTGTGTAGCTCTGATTTTAGCAATTATGGCATCTATCATTAGCAATGACCTGCCTGTGTATCTACCAGGGCCTGTATGTATTTGTATCCTTAGTCCTCTTGGTGTCTGTTATTAGTTATTGCAGCTAGAAAAGTGACCATGAGCTATGGACACTATCTCATAAGTTATGGTCTTAAGGTAAGGGATCTTATAAGTTAAAACATTCAATTCGACCTGGCTGTACTTAGGCGAATGGTGTACACTGAAGAAACTATATTGGTTCTCTTGTCTATCTCTTGACTTTTCATGTTATCAAAGGCTGCCAGCACATTTATATATTTTATGCTCAGAAAACAGATTTATGTCAACTCTTTGACTTTGTTTGATATGTTTTAGGATTTATGAAAATACTTTAAAACTTTAATTGCCTCAATTATTTTATTTTCAATTACTATGTTAGGTTACAAGTTACTTAATTGTAATTAATATTTAGCTGTTTCTTGTACTGCTATCATATCTTATAATAACCTGAGAAATTCAAGATGAAATTGCACAGTTCTACAAAACAAGTTTACACAATTCTGCCTACTGCAAATTAAATATTTATGCAGTGGAATCTATACAAGGCTTCACTTCTCACTGTCTCTTCACACACAAGTTGCTATATTTGTGAAAATGAAATTTTGATCATTAATTTATGAAACATTAAATTCAATAATTATCAGCTTTGAGACATTGGAAATTATAAACAAAATAATGTCTGATTTCTTTTACTGACAACTAATCTTTATTTTATATTACAAAATGTTAAATAATCTCCTTGAAAATCAACTTTCTTGAACAACAATCCTACGTAACTTAATGGACAGATGAAAGCTATAAAAGAGAATTAGGTTCAAATATTTGGAATGTTCACTTCCAGATTTTCGAGAACTCTCAATAAATTGTATTTTTAAAACCAAATCTTACTCCAACTTGTTTTACATGAGAGAAAATATTGGTAAACCTCAACAAATTATCATGTCTTTAGCTTGTTGAACCAATTGGTTACTTGCTGTGCAATTTTCATATATTTGTAATAGTAACGCATTAACACATTTAGAAAAAAATTAACAGTGATGGGACTAAATAAGTGATAGAAATTAAAAGGGTTAACTGAGAATTGGAATGATGAAATACTTTTTTTTCTTCATATTGTAAAAGATACAGGCCCCAGACCTGCCCTCCCCATGTTCTTCCCCTTGGATTTACCATTTCTCTAACTATCATAAGATGTGATAAATAAACTATACAAGAAATTTGGAAATATTAAATACAGTTAAAAAACAAAACAAGCCGGGTATTTTACCATTAAATCTAATTTGTTATATTTTTTTTCCTTAGCACTACTTTGAAAAGGTAACTTATACGGCAAAAAATTTAACTCAAATACAACTTATATTATTCTAAACTAAAATATTAATTATTCTAAACTAAAATATTTTTCTTTATTATTTGAAAAAATTTTTTTGTTATATCAAAAGTAGTTATATATATGGATTATACTTAAAAGTTGTAGATAGAATGCATTAATATTTGGTGATTGCTGGGAATTTCTATAATTTATCCCCCTTCTATTCACTGTGATATCAATTTCTACTCACTAAAACTATCAACAAACATCTACAAACTATTTTCCAGAATTGATGAATAGAATATCAGAAATACATAATGTCTGTATTCAAACTTTTCATGAAGAAAAAATTAAATTTTATATGGGGACCATTACTTTTTTCATTGAAACAACATTTTAAAAATATTTGTTACAAATATTTTATTTGTACCAAATTCTAGTGATCAGTGTTTTTCCATCACGGGCTATAAAAAGTTTCGAATTATTGCTATCCAATCTCTAGCATTGAGTCTAGACCATTGTGGTACCATCGTAGCCTATTTTAACGTAACTTTGCAGCATATTTTTTTAGATTTCTGTTTTAGAACGTTTTTTTTAACTTAAATTTCAATGCATGTATTCCTATCATCCAATATACTATTCTTAACTGAATATTTAAATAGAAATTTCTATTTCAATGATTTACTGAAGTAATACAATTTCTTTGAATACTTTGGTTTGATTAAAGCCCTTAAATAATATGTTAAAATCGAAAATGAAGCAATTGTACTTCTGAGAACCACAATAATCTTGTGCAGATTGCATCCAAATTTTCAAGAAATATTTTTGTATGCATTTTTATCAAAATCTTATAATCGACTTAGTTCAGGTGTCTGTAGGCTTTATTATTCGCAATATAATTTTTCTAAAGATCAATTCTAATTTTGTGAAATATTCAAAAGTGTTGTAAAACACTTTGCATAAGACTTTAACTGGCTGGACGTTTTATTATTCATATTGTGAATTATTCACTTGAGATGTTTGATCAAGCTTATGTGAAGAGTTTATTTTTAGACCATCTTTTATCTAGTTCTGTCAAGAATTCGATTTCAAAATTTGAAATTTGTGAAGGACCCTTTATTTATATTTACAACTTTGAGGAGGGTTTTTTAGCATTTTGTGAATGGCTGTTTGGAGTGTTCTAGTTCTATCAGGTCCTTTTTTTTTAGGTTTGTGACTGTTCCATTGTTTATTTTAGAAATTTTATAAATGATCTGTCTGAAATAAGAAATTTTGTAAATGGTCTCAAAAAGGGACCTAGATGTATTCTAAATATACTTCTGTGTTATTTTCAAAATATCTGTGCATCTTGTGAAACAAGTATACTTGATCAAAGGAAAAAAATGTTAAAATTGATGAATACACTGCTTCCAATCACGGATAATCTTTCAGTTAGTTTCCCAGCTATTGCCACTTGAAAGCTTGTTAACTTTTATTATATTTCTCATCCTTATTACTTTTTCAGGTCGAACTGAAGACTTCTTTGATGCTGATATAATGGAACAAATCCGGTACAAATTAGTTGAGAGTCACTCATGTATAACCTCTGAGGTCTCAAGCAATCTAGGATCTGTTACATTTCATAGCAGAGTAAGTTTATTATACATTAGCATCTTACATAGTACAAAAATTTGTTTGTGTATATGTCATGAGTAATTGAAAATTGAAGCTCTAACAATTTCAATCTAGATTTTGAATGATATAAAATTTGCAATTTTCTAATTATTTAAAGATAAATTTTCAATTTTTAGAATAAGAATTATTTGAAATTTATAATTGTGTTCTGAAAATTTGACATACATTGGATGTAAATTTTTAAAAATAATATATAAAAATTTGGTAAAGGAAAGTTTTTCTTTTTTGAAGAAGATTTTATTAGGGAATTGTGATCAGGAAACTTTGCAGCATATTTTTTTAGATTTCTGTTTTAGAACGTTTTTTATAACTTAAATTTCAATGCACATGCTAGCTATTCTGTATAAACTATAGTTTTTAGTTAGATGTGTTTTAAGCACTTAAACAAAGCCTGCTCACATGCTTTGGATGCAGCCTCTCCTAGACCTGAAAATTCGAACTTTTGCTTAGTAGCAAGTGGCTGGTAGGCAGTTTTAGTTTAGTGGCCACTCTGTCATGAATTTTTTGTAAGATCAATGGTTATGTATACAGAAAATGTAATATATATACATATATTACATATATGCATACATATGAGAGAAGAGAATTGAAGAGGGGAAAAAACCACAGTTGGTAAATTTCAGAGCTTTTATTCGGTTAAAACAGAATGGAATGGGGAGTGGTGGCTGCTTAGTTGTTTCATTTAATCACTGAACAGCATTGTTTCATTAACCTGTGCAAATGCCTATTTTTAGGTTTAACCCCTTCATGAATAAGGAATTTGCCTAACACAGAATCACAGTGTTTTAGGGTGTAATGTGCCTGCTAAGTGGGCAGTGTTTCTTTCAGGACTTTATGGACGGGGGGGGGGGGGGGTGAATGAAATTTGAGGGGGGCACTTTTTCTATTTGCCTTATATAAATATATTTAAATGCTGTGTCACATAAACAGAAACAAAACTAATTTAACATGAGATGTCTCCGAGAGGGTAAATACTCATCGCTGGGGGGTCCTTCTCCCCCCCCCCTCTCCCCCATAAGTATGCACACAAAATTTTGTATCGAATGTGGAAAGTATTAGAAAATGTCCATTGAACATGAAAGCTTTTGACATAATAGCCTGTTTGAACAACATTATCAAAAATTTAGTTTCATGATTAAAGAAATTTGTGACAACACTCTATGCCAGCACATGCTACACACCAGTAGCACTGTATCCAAGAAATGTGTCTGTGTGTGTGTTAGTCTATTGGCATAACAAAGCGCTTCATTGACATTGCAATGATGTTGCTCAGTGCACACCAGAAAGCTCAAATCTTTGAAAGCAGCATAAGAACAAACCAACTCAAGATACGAATATTAAAACAGTAATTACATTGGTTTTTTTTATTAGATTCATTATGACTTTATATTAATTAATATTTTTATTTCAGCTTTTGCTACACCTTGTGTTTATTTTAGTTCATTTTTCTTCTTTTCTTTTATGAGATAATATTTACATATTTTAATGCTTTAATAATAATATTGTGTTTTCAGATATCCCTTTTTGTGTGCGTGTGTGTGTGATTTTCAGTTTAAACCTCTTTGTATGCTGTATAAATACGATCTGAGATTTTTAACAATGTACTTGTGCTTCTCTATTAAAACACGGTAACTAGTGATTGCAATACCAGACTAAAAATACAATACCGGTATTAGGAATTTCTCAAAAAAGGTACAAAAACACAGGTGTTTCTTTGCCATATTTATTAGTTTTATACAAAAAATGCATAAACTATAAAAATATAAACAATTTTGTTAATAAAATAAAGGAACAAATGTTATAATCAAATATTATTAATAAGAGCAGTAAAATAATAATTTATAACAATAGAAACTAAGAATATTTATAAAGGAACAAAATATATAGTATTATTATTAATCACATAAAAATCTTGTTGTGTATATAATATTTATTAATAGAAAAAAAAAACTAATTTATTAACTGCATATTTTTGAAATGTGATCGTAAAAAACATATTGAACTGTCATTAAGCCTGGAATGTATTTTTGTGCACAAAACCTGCAGTTGAAAATGCTCTTTCTGCATCCACGTACTGTTAATAATGGTGGTTGGTAATACTGTTAATAATAAGCGATATACTTCCTCGAAATATTTGCCTCATCTTCTAACAACTCGGTTTTGGATAAATCTATTTTTTCTATTACTTTTGTATTATTGTTTGTGTCAATTTTTTTATTTATAGCTAATTGTAATTTCTTCTTGAGAGACAATTCTTTTCCGATATTAACATCAACATCATCTTCAACGAATTCCTCTGGATAGATTTGTGTTTGCTTTCCATAAATGTTTTTGTGGAAATTTACGACGAACTTAATTAAATTTGACCTTGTTAGCTTTTTTTCTTCATTTACGTTTTCTTTTTTAAAGAAAACATAAGTTTTTTTTTCATTTCAGTAAATATATATTTTTGTAAAACGGCATTTTTAGTAGGGGAACATTTAAATATCTTAACAACTTTTCGAATTTTTTTAATTATAGGAAGCAATCCTTGGTAAATTAATATTTCATCCTCGTTACTATTATCTTCTTCATATCCAAATAAGGTACTTGCAACAATTGTATTATTATTTTCTTCATTGTCACTCTCTTCGAAGTCACGTATTTTTAAAAATACGTATTTTTAAAAATACGTATTTCAATAACAGTAGATGCCCAATAAGTTAAATTAAACCCTTTAATAAAAAAAATATTTATTATAGCTAATACTGAAAATACCGGTATTTTACCTTATTAAATACCGGTTTCACGAAATTACAAAATAGCACGAAATACCGATATTCTGTATACCGGTATTCCAGTATTGCAATCACTAACGGCAACCTATAGAATTTATGTCTCTGACAAATTTCATCCTAGTCCCCTTCCTAGCCTGATACAATTATCATTAAACATCCACAATGCATTCCCCCCTACTGCTTAACCATCAGACTTACATTTTCCATCCCCCCCCCCCCCCCCATTATCCATTATTCTCCATGGGTGACTCTGACTAATGCTCCAAATTATTCTGGCAAAAAAAAAAAAAATCAACTGAATCAGGCTTTATGTGTGTGTGTGTGTGTTATATGTGTCTTCAAACTCTGCAATAAAGATGTGTATGTATGTATATATATATATATATATAAATCAATTTCATAGGATTTTTAGGTTATGTGAAAATACACAATATAGTAGTCATGTAACAGATTTATTTCGATATTGTAAGGCTGAATCCTATCCAGATAATTTTGTTAAATATCACTTTAGAAATTTTGAATTCAATTTATAATCTGTTATTTATTGTTTTAGTCAAATTTGAAATTGCTATTGTATACTTTAAATATTAAAATATTCTTTGAGATTTTAATTATCCTTGTGATAAGTTTTGGATACATATTATATAAATATTAATTATTAATTATTATTTAGTATAATTTGTAAACATCTTTTTCTTTATATCTCTGAATTCTTGGCTTTGAAACATGTCTATTTGTATATCTATTGTCTATTGGTTGAATATCTTATTCAGGAGTATTTCCTATAATTCACAACAGATGGCGCGCTCTAGTATTCTTTCCAAATTCATCTTAGGATAGAGCAACGAAATATTAGGTGTCTTGAATAATGGTGAAGAATGGTATGAGTTTTAATTTCCGTCTGCATCCTTGTGGATTGTTGGATAGATTACTGATATGTTTGCTATATGCACTCTCTTCCTCTTCTTTCCATTTGCCTAATATTATTTGTTATTTCCATTTTTGTTTCTGCCTAGTAATGTGTCAGATCTTTTGATGATGTTTCAGCCATGTGGCTGTACATTGAGCGAAACACATTTGGAACCTCTGTGGATGCAAAGATCCTTGAAAAGCTGGATCTACAGAGGTTCTATCCAATTTCATATTTTTGAATTAGATCTTTTCTTTTCTTTTTTATTTATTGTCATTTTAATATTTTGAGCCTCCAGAGTTTGATAATCCTTTTATGTTTGAACTTGATTTGTATGTATCACTCTTAAATGTTCGTAAATTCATGTGTATGATTAATAATTTAAAATTAAGATCAATTTGCCTTATATGGTAGCAATGGTTTCCTTTTGTTAGATATTTCCTTTCATATCCTTTTTACTTTATTTTCCTCCTTATTGTTTTGAACCAGGGTATGACACTGTTCATGTTTTAAATTAGTCTTATTTATTTATTTATTTTTATTATATATATATATATATATATATATATATATATATATATATATATATATATATATATATATATATATATATATATCAGGCTTCGGGAAATCAGCAAAATCTAGCCCGTCCGTGAGGACGGCTAGTGAAATTTTTTACTTGTCCTCGAAAATTTTTACCCGTCCTCCTAAGAATTTTTTTTTTCACTTTATATTCATTAATATATGTGCTTAAATACATCGCACAACAGTAATAAATTAGAACCAACTGCCTCACGATGAAGTGCGATAACTGCATATGATGAAGTGCGATAACTGCATATTCAAACACCACCCCCACAGCGCTTAACCGCCGCAATCAAATTCACAGACGCAGAGTCTTTGATAAAGGACTGGACCGGTGGAATTCCGATCTATCGGTGGGGGCAGAGGGGTAAGATATGTAAGGAATCTCTCCTTTTTCCAATGTCTGGTAACTTGAATGTGTGGTGAATAAATAATCATATAAATCCTCTTGTCTCTAACCAATTTAAACCTCACTGGCACTCTTAATTTCTAGGGAATGTAGTCAATCAAGATTAAAATCTTCAGACTCAATAGATGTTTCATACCTTAACTTCAGTTGTCTGTCCAACAACTGGAACAAATGCCATGAATAAATTTAACCATTTTAGTTTTCAAGTTGAAACCAAAGTGAGGAAGAAAATAAAACACTTCTGGCTGAAACTAGAAGAATCCATTCCAAAAATTCAAACTTGTTACTTACTCCTGTCTATTACAGCGAATGGAAATTTTATAGCTTGGGTTTTAAAGAGTTAAAAAGGGATTTGGGCTTAGGTCCGGGCTGGGCTTGAGTTTTCTATTGTTTCAGGCCGGGTTGAGTCTCTCTCTTTTTTTTTTTTTTTTTTTTTTTTAAACGTCCGTTACAGCCGGGCCAAACATATTTATTTTGAAAATTTTTTAAATGGATTTAAATTGAATACATGAACTTATTGCTTTTACTTCAGCTATGTAAAGATAAATGTTTAAGAAAACAAACTAAATTCTCCATACAAAATTTTGACAAATTTGTTGTTAACATATTTGAATACAAATCATTTCGGGTCTGCTGAGATGCAGTTATCTTCAGGCCGAGTTCATTTTACATTTATAAATTTCTTCAGGCGTGGTCCAGGTTTAAGCATTGGTATTATCAGTCTTGTTAAAATCCAAAATTTCGGCACATGTAGACCTCGAAAAAGAGAACAGAACATGTCACTTCGATCGTGGGCATTCTATCGCATTTTCCTTCGGTCATCAGATTTACTGGGTGGAGGATGAGGGGAGAGAAAATAACTAGTGCCTGTAGTTACAGTGCGGATGTGACGGCTCACCTAGAAAGAAGGCAAATGCACACTAGCTAAGTTTATGGGGGAGGAAGGAATTTGCAGATAACAACATTTCAATTTTCATTCATGGCACGGGAAATAGCGACTTTCACTATAATTTTACGATGACAACAATTTGTTATTATATTTTTTTTTATGGAATCTCTAATCTGAAAGCCGTCTGAGAGGATGGCAACATCCAAAAATTGGCCGTCTTTGCCAAATTTTAACCTGGCGAGGATGGGAGAACGGGCGATTTCCAGAAGTCTGATATATATGTATGTGTGTGTGTATGTGTGTGTATGTTATAGTTCTGGTTATATGTGTTACATTTTATCTCTCTTCTAATATTTTTATTATATACATATATTATTAAATTATTAAATCAGCAGTTGAACCCTAAGATACTGCATTGCACATAAGACTAATCATGCAAAATCACTAATACATATGAAAACATAGGAATAAAAAATATGGGGGAAATAAACAAACCATAAAATATGGGAAATAAAACGCATAAAACAAAAACAATTAAGAGTATAATGGATTGCAATAGATAGCAAAGCTGTGAAAATGAAAGTTTTAAAATGTCTTTTTCTTTAATTTAAAGGAATGAAGTTGAATGTGTTCAAAGAATGTTAAAATTCTTTGAACTCTCACGAGAAAATTACATACAATTTTAAAATGTTTATTGAACTACAAAAATTTATCGAATATGTCATTTTGCATCTCTGCTATAATGCGATTTTATCAGCAATGAAATGCAGATAATCTGTTATTGATATTATTTCATTTTTATAAAAAAGGAAATTTATTTCTTAAAAAGGATAACTTCATACTCATAAAACTAGGTGAACTCCCCAACATTAAAAATGTACTCTTATTGCAGATAACAACCTCCATGGACGGATTTTGCACTTTTTATGTACCCATCATCATGGAATAACCGATACCTCACTCAAAACTAGAAATCTTGCTATGTGACAGAATTTTGCAAATTTCTATGGAGATTGACAAATTATGTCCTGCAATTCAGCTAGTATCAAATATCTTAGGAGATTGAGCTGTGAATTTATACTCACAGAACCCATAAGGCAGTGCAATTCTGGACATGTTATTGTAAGTAAAGTGCCACACATCCATAGAGGAGGTTTGAAGGGAATGAGTGCCCTCTAAATATATGACTTTCATTTATTATCAGTTTGAATAAGCAGGAAAGCTGAAAACATGAAATTCATTTTTAAGGGAGATATGAAGGTAAAAAGGTTAACAACCCTTTCAGTAAAGCCTTGCTTAATTGTTCGGTATAGAAAGATAAAGGACGCATTTTTAGAAGATCTGTTAGAAATAATAGTTTTTGTTACTCAACAAGAGCATACTGTAATGCTTTTCTTCCTATCAGTTTTTGTCATGCCAGCACTTTATGCATGAATCTTTTTCACCAAGTTTTCACCCTGAAGTCTGCATTTCATTGGGGTCAATTTTTCATTTGTCATTCAACGAATGGTGAGCTGTGAAAATGTTCTAACAAGTTGTACATGCGCAGGCCACCTCCAGCATTCAATGTCTGTAATATTAAAAATTTATCACATTCTAATGACCCATGTTCTTAATTGAACATGTAATAAATTTTTAAAGAAACTGCTGCGAAATTAGCATGTATATCGTTTCAGAAGTTTCTAATAGAATTGCACTATTAAAATTTTAATACAAACCCCCTTGAAAGCAAATATGGACGTGGCATCTTGCTGCTCCTAGGCATTAATATATTTGAAGCCTATGGAAAGTGATATATATTTGCTGCCCATAAGCATATATATGTCACCTAAATATATTTATAGACACTGTATAATTTTATATTTGCCACTCTTAGATGTTGACATTTTTAAGCTTCTAATTTCAAATTTGTCAGCCCCAAAATATTAACATGTTCTGCCCTAAGTATTGGTTGTATTTACCATACCTAAAATTTTATATTGCCTCAATCTTTACTCTCACTATAAATAAATCTACAAAGCATATGAAGTATGGTCAACATATACCCAAATGAAGTAGTAGCAACATATAGTACTCCTGTATGTACCACTTTTATCCTGTTGCAACATTAAATTAAATGCAACTGGAAATATATGAATGTGAAACAAATTTGCTAAAAATGCAGATAACTTAATTTGAGAATGTCAATAATTCCTTTAAGCTTCTTTTATCCTGTCGCCACAACCAAATACATAAAATGCAATCCAAAATATGATATCATCCATTTATTAAATCAAATTAAAATGGCATCTGTGATATCAGCACATTTGATTTAAAACATATTTTTACAGAATGAAAAAAGTATTTGATTCCATTGCTGAGCAGGGCATTATTTTCTACAACTAATAAATTTCAGAAAAATCAATCTGAATGATATTTCTGTAGAAGGGTTAATTTTGTGCATTTTATTAACATCTCAACAACTTCTGGGACTACAAATTCGAAACATGGATGCACTTTACATGGATGCAGTTGCACACAGTATAATAAAGGAAACCTTTCTAAATTTGAAAAAAAAAGGTGAAAAACCATGGATTTGTATATGGAACAAGCAAAACAGGTTTTCTATTTTAATTATATAGATAAATATACACATTTTATGACATTATGGTAATTAGAAGGGGCTAACTATTGATCAAGCAATCAAGAATCAATTGACAGAAGCTTACTGTAATTATGTTTTAAGTATATATTTTCATTATATTCTTTATCTTTCTGTTTTCTTACTAAGTATATTTTTCTTCATAGGACTACCCATTTCTGAGAGATTGTGATTTTGGAAGAAATGTTTTAGCTTCCAGAGGATTCTTTTATATATTTTTTACTTTTTCTATGCTTTGTAACATATCCAGGTAACAATGAAAAATGCTTAAACGTTTTTCATTCTGGAACCATGGTATGCTTTGTGTTAAATGTTTATTTCAATTTTGTAAAAACATTTCTGTTCCAGTTTCTCTTTTAGATTGTGGATTTAGTTGCTTAGTTATACACAGTAGAATAGAGTATTTAAAATTTCTTTGTTTTCAGATTGCTGATTGGTTTATTTTATTTGTTTATATTTTGTTTATTTGTGTTTTATGTGTACAGTAAAATATCTCAAATTTGGTATTATATATTTTCAAAATTCCAAAACCGTGAATAGACTTCAGAAAGTGTAATAAATATTTTTTCTTTCTGAAATCTGAAAGATATCTGGAATAAATTTTGGGCCCTTTACAAAATTCTGCGCTTAAAAATGAACCTTTTGCAATATATCAAAATCAGACTCCGTAAAGGTTCTTTGTGGTTTTAAAAAATTTTCAACATTTTATTAAAGGTTCTTTATCATAGAAAATACCAATGTTTTGGAAAAAAAAATTCACATAAGTTTAATCAATTATCTAACACCATTTGCGAAACAACAAACCATTCAGGCAATATCATAAAAAGTTCAGGTTCTGATCAGTTAAAAAGTGCAGCATGGCAAAGCAGGACTAATGAATTTGTTGGAGGTTTGCCCCAACTCTTGAATTTTTCACAAAATTATTTTGGGGACCCATATTGTTCTAAACTAAACATCTCCAAGACAGAATTGCAGAATTTGTCCATCATGTTTCAAAAACATAAAATTTGGAATTTCTAGTTCTACAAAAAGGATTCTAGTAACAAAACTTTTGTAGTTAAAACTATCATTTTCTTGTTATTACTTTTGGCAATTGTTATTTTAAATTTTAATAGTTATATTAAATGAAAATACAAATTTATTTTTGCAATGTTTAATTCAAAAAATTTTAATATATATATTTGATATATATTTATTTTAATATATATTTCTGCATTATTTTAAGCAAATGATGATGCAATACATTTGAGGGGAAAACATACAGTTTTATTTAATTTCCAATTAATTACTCCCAGAAAGTATTTCAGCTGTTGTGTCAGTCAGCTGGTCTGTCCGTGATTTTATTGAAACATTTTTTTATTAATGCCCACTTAACTAATTGAAACCATATTTTGTACTTATGTACTTAGTTTCCTAACATGTATGTGAAAACATTGTGCTTTTAATTTGCTTGTATCATGTTCAATATGTAAATTTTTATCATGCTATTGCAATATCTCAAAGACTAACTTGGCTAATTGAAGCAAATGTTCACTGGTCATTGTTCAAAATTAGAACATTTCATACAACTAACACTTATGGGCAATAGCAAAAATATTTTGTTTTTATAAGTTTTTCATTTTTTAATAATTGACCAACTTATTTGCACTTGTTTTTTACTAAAGCGGCAAAAAGATTTAAGAAATTTTTCTAAGTGCCACAACATATATAGTAGGTCTTAATCAATAAAGTTGGGGCAAAACCCATATAGAGAGTCTTTTTTCTGTAATTGTCATTTTTAAACCATGTTTCATTTTTAATTATATCTAATATGCTGGAATTATGCATTCGATATCCTAATTGTAATCCATTAAAGTGAAAACACTTTGTGCAAAGGATAAGGTAAAACTCAAATAATTAAGCGCAAATTAATAAAACAAAACAGCATACAGCTGTTTCAAGGATACTTTGGATCCCCTTCTTCAGCGAAAGATAGACCAACAAACTCAAAATCAGAAAGACGAAATTGGGCACGAATAAAGAAATCTTGCACTGAAGAAGGGAATCCAACATATCATCAAAACAGCTGTATGCTGCTTTTTTAATAATTTGTGCTTAATTACATTTTCCTTGTAACCTAATATACACATAAAAATGCAAGGAAAGCGATAGGAATGGCAATGTATTGCCAAAATCTATTTATTTAGAATAATATTTAGTAATAAATTCATAATTGCCTCTCAATGATGCTGAATTTAAGAGATTTTTACTATATTTTTTACAGTTACTAATTCATACATTTATAAATAAGTTTTCTTAGCACTTTGGCTTTAATTCTGGTTTCTTCTTGAGTTTGCACTAACAATTTTGCATGCCATTTGTAAATAATTTTATCTTTTTTTAGGTTAAAGCTAAACGGACTGAAAAGTCTGGAAAAGTTCATGTTCTTTTAGAATGGATACCAGAGAATATGTAAGTAATTTTTCTTTATTATTAGATATAAAGTCTGTCATATGATGAGTTTCCATCTCTACTGTGCTTGTATTCCTAAAATCTCTGGACATGCACAGACCATACACTTGAGAGTATTTTCTTTCAAGTTTGGGATTTAGGGGGATGTGGCTGTAGTGAATTTATGAAGTTATTTTGGTTAAAAGGAAGTTTTGGTCAACACATTTCGTTTCTGTGGAAGAATATACTTGCTTGGTAATCAATCAGGACAGTAATGAAGTAATGCAGAAAATAATTCAGGTAATAAAAGTAGTAAAGATTCGTGGAACTTTGGTATTTCTGATGAGTGTCATAGACAGTTTTTTGTAATAGAATGTTGCAATGTTGATCTCTGTGCGTATACATGTTTTGAGCTATATCATACGTAAAAGACATATTCGTTAGTGAAAATGGCAATGCTATTTCTTGTAAAAAATTGTGCATTATCTCTATTAACTATATAAAATTTTGAGTCAATCATTCGGATATTTTTCCTGTGTAACAGATAACTACTTGTATTTTAATCCAGTAATCATTTAATTTTTTAATATTTCAATAAGAGATAACTGTAGAATGTATACAATAAGTGACAAATAAGTATTTCCTTTGATTCTGAGCAAAGTAGAATACTGTATGAAATGGGTGATTTTTTTTCAAGCGTTAAGCTTTGCAAAAAATGCACCTTCCTTTGTGAACAGTTTGGAAGTGAAACACTTCATCTTTTGGACTACCACAGATCTGGAATGCCACCGTCCACAAAGGATTAAGCATCATAATTAAAATCAGCAAATATGTAATTAGGACTATTGTATGCACTTTAAATCGCAAAGCATGTTTGGAAGTATTTTAATATATAAATATGCTTAATAATGTGTCTGATTAGTGACTCACCAAGCTATCTTGATACATAATTTGCAAAACATTTATGCAATAAGCCCAAAGAAGGACTCAAATCCTGACCTTTTAGTCTCATAGACATAGATTTGTAGAAAAAATTGGGGGAGACATAGTGCTATATTGAGAGGGTAGCAGGTTCGAGATCCTCCCCCCCCCCCTATCCTCGCATTTTTTCGCATTCTTTATATGACAAGAAGCAACATATAGTGGGGAGGGGGAGGATTACGGTATCCCCTCTTAAACCCCAAAACCTAGATAATTCCAATTTTGCGTAGAATAATATGTATGGATATGTACCAAGCAAAGCATTAATTTACATGGTAAAAAATTGAGGCCCCCTCCCCCCAAGCAGAATGAAGGTGCATTGGCAGAAAAGACTTACATTTGCATGGCAGTATCTGAATTGGATCTCCACTGATTGGCAAAAGATTGCATTCTCCAATGAGTCACGTTTTCTACTTCATCGAATAGATGAACATTGTCGTATAAGGTGTGAAAGATCGGAGAACAAACACTCATGAAGCATTGCTGGAAGAACACAAGGCGGTAGGTCCAGCATTAAGCTCTGGGGAATGGTTTTGTGCATTCTCTGGATCCACTCATTCCTGTTGAAGGCACTATGAACAGAATTTGTTATGAATCCAACCTTGCAGACCACGTACAATCATACATTTTGATTATCTTTCCTGGGGCAGATAGGATCTACCACCACGACAATGCGACTTGTCACAGAGCGAGAACTGTCTGAGAGCAGTTGTAGGAGCACTATGAAGACTTTCAAGTACTTCCCTGACCCCCTAATTCCCCAGACTTAAACCCAAATGAGCATCTGTGGGACTCCTTCAATCGGGTTATTTGCTGTATGGATTCTAAACAGCTCAACCTCCAGCAGCTGTCAGATGCACTGTAGTCAGCATGGCTCCACATACCTGTGAACACATTCCCGCACCTTACTGAGTCACTACCAGCCCGTCTAACTGCTGTCCCTGGTGCACATGGCAGTTACTCCAGATATTAGCTGGTGGTCATAATAATATGACTCGACTGTGTGGAAACCCATGTATGTATACAGGGTGTCCCAAAAAGATTGAAATGCGCTTTAATTCTTTGCCTGCCTTGCCAGTGGGCAATGTAAATTGCAAACACGTTGAAAGTAAGGTAGAAAATAAGCCTACGTTAATGAAATAGTCCTCCTATTAATTTTTAAATTTTTATACGACTCCCCCCCCCCCCCCTTAGACAAATTTGATCAATCAGAAATTTTTTATTTTTATACAACAAGATCATTAAAAAATACCACATATCTGTATCTTTAAAATTGAGCAAGTTATATTTAATTGAAAATTTAACATTGTGAATGAGGACCATATATAAAATTAGAAATGTAAATTTGTCGAAAGCCCTGACCGTCCGACTTGTCCTTGGACATGAGCAGCAGTTTAAACAGCTGGGAAATGTAAATTTGTGACATATCACAAAAAAGATAAAACGATGATAATACATAGGAAACATTTTTGCGAATTTTGCATAGGCTCACAATGTAATCCTGGATTGTTAAGTACTTTTCACATTGAGACATGCCAATAAAATTTTTTGACACATATTAACGTATTTTTGATCTAAACAATTTCCATCATCAATTTTTTTATGATCCCTATTTTCACTAATGAAACAGCGTTTCACATGGTACGGAAAAGTGGCATAAATCAGATTTTTTCCTTTATCATAATTCCCTTGATTTTAAAGATACAGATATGCAGGTTTTTTATATTGATCTTGTTGCATTAAAAATAAAAAATTTCTGATTGACCCAATTTGTCTAAGGGGGTCGTATAAACATTAAAAAAGGGTAACTTTTTAAAAATTAATAGGAGGACTATTTCATTAATGTAGTCTTATTTCCTACCTTACTTTCAACATTTTTGCAATTTACATTGCCCACTTATCTCCAACAGGCGTGTTTCAATTATATATATTTCAATATTAAAGCATGTTTCAAACTTTTTGGGACACCCTGTATATGTCCCCCGAAGCTAATAACTGGCCTAGCACCTCGAGGTGTTTCTAAAATGTAGAATTCATTCCGGGAAGTTGCAGAAATCTTCAAAAAACTGGAGGAAAATTGATCCTGTCACAATAAACGTATCTTCATCATCTTCCTCAATTTTTAATTTATGAACTCGATTTAAAAAAAACAAAAAAAAAAACAGGAGAAAGGGTATATCAAAGATAGCTGAGGAATCAGAATTTTTAAAAAGTCGATAGTTTTTTTCCCACATATTTTTAAAATGCACACAAATCTCTGGAAAGCGACGATAAGAAGATTCATTTTAAAAGCTAACTCCACACCTCAATTTTAGCTCCATTTTTTTAAACTGAAGCTAAAAGTTTCAGCTTTGTTGTTCAAATGTCGAAAACTGAAGTTTTCCATAGTTTAAATCCAGTTTTTTTTTTTTTTTTTTTTTTTTTTTTTAAATAGATAAGATAATAGATACCCATCTAATATAATTTCGTGATAGGATCTCTATTCTTTGTTAATCTACAACTATATATATTTCGAAGGGCCCCACGTGCAAAAACTGGGCAGGAATCGGTCAGAATGAGTTTTCTTTCTTCCCACGCTTTCAAGATCCCTAGTTTTTCATGATCTGAGTTGCTGCATCCTCAAGGTCATTTAGCAAGCGTTTTACTTGACATATTAAAAAATTTAGCATTTGTTTATAGTTTTGTAAGTGAAATGATATATTGTAAACTCCCGAAAACTTGGGGAGAGGGACCGTCCCTCAAGCCTTAAAAGTTGGGGGGGGCATGTCTCTTCTCCCCCCACCCCAGTTTCTACGCCCGTGTTTGGTCTTCAGACCAACATGGCAGCGAGGTAGAAATGCCTTCGGATTCATCAGAAGGTAGACTACATCCAATCAGACAACTAAAAATGTATAAAAAGAAGTGCAATACCAAATAAGTTTTTACCACCAAATAGATAAAATAGATATAAAATGCTTTACAGACTAGAAACAGTTTAAAAAAAAAAAGAAATTCCTATTTGTGTAGGAAGAAAAACCATTGGTAAACTGTGTATATACAAGCATAGCCATGCACAGCATTGTCATTTACAGAATTAGATCAGACAATTTGTACAAGTATCAATTTTCTGGTATGGAAAAAATAACTATTATAGAGTGAGTGTAATGCTTCTATACTAGACTCCGAAATTCTGTTGAAAATATATTTCTCTTTGATTTCATTCCCAAATTCTACAAAATCTGCTAAAGAATTGTATAGAGTGCTATAAGGCTCTATCAAACATTTCTGTTTCATTTCTCTGATTCTAGTTTGCCTGACTGCTGGGTTGCTGAAGGTTCCGTAATCAAGTACAAGACCATTCCTTTCTCATCACTGCCCTCTGAATCTGCTGCATTTCTTGGTCATCCTCCCACAGACTCAAGTGATATGCCTCGGGTAAAGCAGCGGCGGAAATAAATATTCTTTTGTAGCAAAGACAGAAATGTTCCTGCAAGTGCCATGCCTACAAAATGACATTTATTCAATATCAGCAAACTGAGCAAGTCATGTTAGTAAATCATGTTTCATATTTGTAGTTTGGTCATATACAAAGTACAACCACATCTGACCTTAAAGAGACATCTGTGTTAGGAACCTGCAAATTAGATCATGCTGTTATGCTTTGTAATATATGTATATTGTATTGTTCTTTTCTCGTATGCATCTGTAAAATAATTGGACTTTGGATATTCACTATTTTCCTTGGGAGTCACTGAAAATTAGATAGTGACTTCTTGACAGTCATTGGTTACCGCTGTGGTCTAAAGTCATTGTAAGGTGGACTGGTCATGTCATTGATTGTAGCTTGCATTATAATGCAGAAATATTTTTAATGTTATGCAGAATTGCATTATAATGTGATGCTGTTTGGAGCCATTTATCTCACATTGTCCAATTATGTTTCTATATAGTGGTGGATTTATCTATAGGAAAAGTAGGCAGTTACCTATGGCCAGCTGTCTTACAGGGAGCAGACAGAAATAAGGCATCCAATACTGAGATCAGAGTCAAATTTTGTCTAATTTAAGTTTTGTAGTTATATTTTATTGGTTCCAAGCAAATTTGCTAGAGTTGAGACGGTTCTCGAATTCGAATATTAACCAGATCTCGAATATTCAAATACCCTGAGTAGTTATTTCAAATTGTTAGTAAATAATATTTGCATTTATTAAATATGATTAATTATTACTTAATAAATTAATAAAATAAAAGTATAAAACCACAATAATTTAGAAATCCAACATAGTGTTTTAAATTTCAATTATTTTGCAGTAATTTTTAATTTTAGGCAGTCTTAATTATGACAATGGGAAAACTGTAAATGTTTCAATATTTCCAAAAATAATTCCTTTAGGCAAAGACACAGACTCGTTTTTTCAATTGTCTAAAATGTTTTCACTTGATGCAAGCAAACTTTTTTGTAGCTACTTTTACATTTTTTCTTCTGGAGTATCATGACTTTTTTATTCCAGAACTTACTGTTAAACATGGCCCTTATTCGAGATCTGAAATCTCGAATATGTATTGGAGTATTCGTTGAACATGTTTTACTTACATTTTTATTGGTGGCAAGCAAATTTTCCCTTTATGCTTTTAGCAAATATTTTCACTGAAACATCTATTTCGCAGGATTGGCTATAGATAAAGCTTTGATGATGACTAATATGGATTCAGTATTAAATTCAGGACAATTTAGGGAAGTTACTAAGGATTTTCATTTCCAGTTTTCCCCAAAATTCAACTAACTTTACGGAGGAAGTGTGCTGAAAAGTATGAATATGTTAACAGTTCCATTGAATTGAAGTGGACATACTTCTTACCACCATATAAAGACTCCTTCAAAAAATTCTTGTGCAAGTTGTTTCCTGATTTAGGTCTATATGAATACCTAATTAATGAATTGAAATGAGTACTAGCATTATTAATACTATTTGTAGATGCTCATTTCATTGTTCTTGTTCATATGTTTACTTTCAGATGAGAGGAGTAAAACATTTTCTTTCAAATTAAATTACAGTATAAGCTTTATTATTGTCACCTTAAATTTTCTCCAATTTTTCTGATGAATGTTAGTTAAAATGTCAAAATCCCGGATTTGAAAGGAATTATAATATATGGGTATTTAATTTTGAGCTCAGTATTTATTGCTCCAGCCAGAATATTTCAAGATGCAGCTCCTGAAGATAACTTCTGTCTTTTCCATACATTGCATACCTAAGAGCAAAATAGTTTTAAGACGTTGTTATCCAGATGTGTCGGCTACCATTAGTCTTTTAATAATTGAATATGTGTATGTAGTATTATATAGCATCCACCAGTCAATTCAGTCATACAACCTTCCATGCAAATTGTGATCATTCTTACATTATATACTCGAATCTATTACCAGTATCCATATAATATGGAAAAATTATCATGATTATCTACATATGCCATCGATATTGGTAATTAAATATGAATAACTATATTAAGAACTTTGCTCTTGGAAGGGGTGTGGGATACCTTCTTACTCCCTACGAACAGCCAGTGAAGTAAATCTGCCACTATTTCATGATTGTTTTAGACAAAGATCACTGTAATCACTTGGTCATCATTGCTTTCTATTGTAACAAGTTCTAAATAGACTTGCAATGTTAGAACAGTATTTTGAATATCCTTAAGAACACAGTATTTCCAAAAGCTTTGTTTTGCTGCCATTTCTGCACCATTTTTAAATCACTAGCAGGAAATGATTACACTGTTAGTGCAAACCGTAGCTAAAGTCATTTACTTCATTAAAAATCAGAATATATTAAGATATTGTGATTTTAAATGCCTGTGCTTCTGACATCATTAGTGGTCATGAACTCATTGTTATTGCTGTCATTCTCTGATGACCAGAGCCTGTATTTTAGTATCATTCACACAGAACTTCTTGCATCAGAATATTTGCAGGTTCTTAATCTGTCATGTTAAATGCAAAGTGTGGTTATCAGTTAATAAAAGGGCACAAGGAAGGCAACAAATATGCATGAACGAAGCTGAAGTTAAATTTGCCAGTGCCTTTGTACCCTTACATTTAAAAGGCTTTTTGAGGAGAGGATATAACTTAAATTATGTTTTTCCTGTGTACTAGCCACTGGCTGCCAAATTCTATTTATTGCAATAAAATAGTCATTACCAATTATTAGCCACTTTAGTGTAATATAGATAGCCATGCTGTTATTTTTCCCAAAAAAACTAACAATATAATAGATTAAGCACAAAATTGCAGTTCAATCTTTGAGTCTCGTCTCAAAGATTAATTAACATTTTGTAACTCTTCAACAAAGTATAGGCAAAAGATAACCAACATAAAAGTCTACACTGGCCAAAATTGGTAATTTTACCATCCTGGCCCAACAGTAATAAAGCTCCAAACCCAGCCAGGGCCTGAAGGCATTTGGCAATGTAAAGACCGACTTTGCTAAAATTTTTACATCGATATCTAAAATTATAAAACGACATGCTCAAAAAATAATGTTTAAAAGTTTTTATTCAGCCTCATTTCAAATAGCTGAAATTTGTAATTATTTTTCATGCATTTTAAGTTGTCAAAACATTGGCTTTGTCCGGCCTAACATTTTATAAAACTAGCCCAGTGTAGTCTGAAACTTACTAAGAGAAACATATATGCCCAACCCAGCCCATGAGCCAAGTGCTGAGCTTGTGCAGAATTCTAAACAAAGGTGTACAAAATTCCTTTAAAATAAAATTCTTTAGCATTTTTCTTATGAAATTTACTGAAAATCTTTTGAATAATGTCCATTACATAGAGGTCTCTGCTATTTATGTCTGTTATGATTTTACTGTAAAAAATTATTTAAATGAACATCTCACATTAGTATCTACTATAAACAATTAAAAACCGTTTTCCAAAAGTTTAAACATTCAAGACTTCCTTTTGGCACAAGAGTTCAATGGAAAATCTTAAAACTTTACAAACATTTTATATAACCAGAAATTCAGCTGACCCGAAATCAACATATCCAAGATCTATGACAATTATATAATTCAAAATAAAGCATCTTGGGCAATAATAATAATTTTAAAAAAATGTTGTTTGTGTTTACTTTTTTCGGTAGTAGGCTGAACTTGATCAGCCAGCGACTGAATTTAACTTTACTGTTTGCCATCACTCAAATAGCTGAGTTAATCCATAATGAGTTGATGACTTCAGTGGCTAATTGATGACTAAGATATACTATCCAAATTTAAAAGATGTCAACCAGTGGGCTAGTGGCTACCACATAATTTAAGCTATAGAGTAATTTATCTACAGATTTCTGAAAGATATTGTTTCGTATATTCAATTGAGTTGTTTAAATTATATCAAAAAGATCCGAAAACAGCAGCAGGTTATGGTACTAGATCCTGCGGTGCCAGTCGGACCAATAATTTTCTAATCATTGGGAACCACCCTAATTTTGTCCAAGTATGGAGCAAAATGTTTCAATGTATACTGAAAGGTTGAGTATTCAAGTCTTAGATCCCTGTATGTTATAAAAAGGATAGTAAAGAATGATGTATTTAATTGTGGGTACATTAAAGTTTATATTTTTTTTTTCTTTTAATGCAGTAGAAAATTGCTAATCCAAACCCTGGTAGCTTGAAATCATGTGGATAATAATGGGACAGAGATGGATTTATGATTAGGCCAATCTAAGCCATAGTTTAAGGCTGCAAGACTATGGGGGGATATATGGGTTGCATTATATTATATTTAACATTAAATTTTAATCTGGCTTATGCTAAAATTGTTGAACAAATTGGAGAGATGAGCCCCCCCCCCCCCTAAAAAATAATTATTTCTCTAAATTTTAGAAGAATTTCAGATTTAGCTTTCAATTAAATGTAAGCTTATGTTTGAAGATGAGCATTAATTAAAAACCCCATGATCCAGTAAAACTGACCATTCCCCCTTAGATACAAAATTTAAAACCCTTGGCATATTGATTTCTTCTGCTTTGTGTTATACTCACAGAACCTGCCTATAGGCGGTTTATCCAAAGTTTGATTAATGCTCCTATAGCAGATAATTGAATCTATGGACTGATTTCATGATAATCATGTACTTGTTAGTATGGAAAGGTTGCTATAATAATAAAACTTGCTATGTGACATCAAACCTGCATGAAGACTGAGAAATTTAGTTGTAAAACATAAAACCGGCTTCAAATTTCTTAACAAGGACTGAGCTTAGGTTGTACAAGATTGCAAGGGTTCTCATAGAACCTTCCTACAGGAAGTACTCAAATGTATTCTCTAAGCTAAATTTCATAGCATTTGCCGTAGACATTGAAAAATTTTTTATTAACTCCTATTAAGGGTGAACGTCGGTAAATCTTCTGCCCTATCCGCGCTTTGTAACTTTCGCAGAACACATTTTACGCTGAAATTTAGCTCAAACAGCTGCGAAATATTTCTGAAAAATAAAATACAATGCTTAGATTATATTAAAACTAAATTTCATACTCAATAAAATATAGAATATATTTTTTATTTTAATCCAAAATATTTTTGGTGCTGCCATCTGTTGTAATTTAATTCATACTGACTTTTTATTTTTAATAAACATTTTTAAATGTTTATTCCTTCTAATACAGTATTAAATACAACAACAGATCATATATAATAATGCCACAATCACGGAAAGGTAATTTCTCTTTCTATAAATTTGATAAAGGGATCTGAATGTACATCACTGAGGACTGCAGCCTTGTCTTCAAGTCCAAGTTCAATTACCTTTTTGTGATTGTGGCATTATTATATATGATATGTTGTATTTAATACTATATTAGAAGGAATAAACTTAATTTAAAAATGTTCATTAAAAAATAAAAATAGTCGGTATGAATTAAATTACGACAACAGATGGCAGCACCAAAAATATTTTGGAATTACAATAAAAAATATATTCTATTATTGAGTATTAAATTTAGTTTTAATATAATCTAAGCATTGCATTTTATTTTTCAGAAAATATTTCGAAACTGTTTGAGCAGAAATTCGGCGAAAAACATGTTCTGTAACAAAGCGCGGATAGGGCAGAAGATTTACTGACTCTCACCCTTAAGTCTTTATTACCATTTTATTGAAATGTGTTCCAAGTGTAGCTTTTTTAATGCCAATTCAAATCTAATTGTGTGCAAAAAAATTTTTGACATAGATTCGACCCATTTGAATAAAATTTTATATATAGCTTGAACTAATCATATTTTAGATCATGAAGCCCAAATTTTAAATTTCGATCTGTGCACTGAGATATCTGATATCAAGTGTCATATAATGCTTTGACTATGGAGAAAACTTAATTTAAAAAAAATTGTGTGCCAAACAAAATTTTTAATTTGTTTGATACAACTTGTACAAGTTACTAAGCTGTCTTGTACATAATTTATTTGAGTATTTTCCTACTTTTATAAAATTAAGGTCTCAGTTATTAAACATGTAGCTGGATACACTCTTTGAATCAGTTTTGGGTCACAAAAAACAAACTAGTTTGAATTAGCAAATTTGTACTGTATTTAAAACTTGCTATGCAATTTGTTTTATGTTAGAACTTATTTAATTCATAATATTTATAAAACTTGTTTACATGCCAGTTGAATGTTGAATTTAATTTTATGTTTTTTGTAATACAGAGCATTTATGCCTAAAGCTTTTTTAATACACTTTTTAGTATGTAGATATATTTTAGAACCACATAACTAAAATTGTTTAATTTATTATTTTTTTTATTTGTTACATTTTCTCATAAATGTATTTCTTGACCTTTTCTAGCTATGCAGTTTTATAATAAGCCTAAATTTTTATTTATTATTTTTGCATAAACTTTCAAAGCTATTCAACATCACTTGCATATAGTCTTTTTAGCAAGAATTTTTAATACTTAAATGTTAGAATAGCATATTTCTGGCATGTACATCTCAAAATACTATTTTAAAACACAGTGTGTTAAAAAACAGTTCAAATATATCTATAATGAATTAAAGTGTAAAAGTATTTGATGCTAATATTTGTGTAATTATGTTAGAAGAGACTAAGGTCTAGTAGTTTTAATTTAGTGTTGTACTAAATTATGTTTCCTTCAAAGTTTCTTAATGTATTTAAAATTCCTAACAGTTTCAAAGCAATTTATATTTCATAGAGATGCACTGTATGTTGCTAGTAGCCTTTTTTTTTTCTTTCTTTTTTAAATATTGAGCAGATATGCATTTTTAGAGTGGGTTTTGTTACAGTAAAGTAGATAAGTACGAGGACTATGCAAAACAAAATTTTGCAAAATCATCCAAAAAATATTAAATATAAGATGGGACAAAATTGGATCTGACCATACTCATACTTTTGCATATTCCTCAATATGTGTGATCTAACTGATATTTAAAAAGTATGACGTACCTTCAAATACATTTTTTCATATTTGTTTTTTTCAAACATTGGCTTTTTTGTTTTTTCATACAATTGTATAGAAAAAGTGTTGTTTAAAAAAAAATTTTTTTGAGAGATTTTTATAGAATAACATGTTTTATAACCTTGCACATTTCAAACATTTTTGGAACAGGGTTTTTGCTCTTTTTCTTTAAAAAAATTAAGCATCTTTATTCAATGGGCTGGCATTTAATAATTAAATCATTCACCTATTTAGTGGCCAAAGCATAAACCATTTTGCCATCATACCATGTTGCATTGGCTTACCACAGTAGGTAGATCACATACCCTTAAGCCACATAACTTAGACTAAAACCCAATTTGGGTAGCTGTAAGGATTGATTTTGGGTCCTCCTCATGCAATCCTCTTACCATGACAACTGGGCTATCTTGACCCTTCACTCTATATAATAGCATCATAGCACCATTCATGTAGTTCTATATGCATGCGATGCTTTAGAATCATTTGATTTCAACTGTACATTAAAAACTGTTACTGGAATGCTTATAATTACTTTAGTTAATACTTCAATAAATAGACACTAAAACATAAATTACTGCAAATTAAAATAAATTCTCAGAAAGTTGATATTAAAAAAATATTTTTAAATGTCATGTGTCAATGTTAAAATATCAGCATTTTCTGCTGTGGAGATATTGCCGATGAAAAAAGCAGAATACGAAATAGAATTAATTCTAATAATGCACTCGATGTTGAATATCAGTGTAGCATATGTTGAATATCAGTGATCCGACCTCTTTCAAAATCGTTAGGCTTCTGACACTTATCAGTTGAAATATTGAAATAATTGTACCAAATTTTAATTGAGTACTCAGTTTGTTCAAAAGATAGCATGTCTTCATTGAAAAAATAATTTATTCAAATTCAGTAATATTCGACATGTGTAGATCCATGAAAATCTATGAATCCGCTTTTTAATCCCATCACAAAAACTAGAGGAGCAATAGCAAAAAATTTTTTATAATCATCTTAAATTCAGTTAGATCACACTATAGTAGATTCTATGTTGAGTGTGCCCAAATTTGCTTATTGTCTTGCCGCTCCGTCCTTTCTTGGTGGTTCCCTCTGTGCTTAAGGTAGTGGTGATAGAACGGCTGTCAACCGCAGAATCTTTTTTCTGTCATTCCTAATCAATATCGTGATTTATATCTGTGATAAATAGTACAAACACCTGAGCACTGCTTTATTCATTTGAAAATATGCCTAGAGACTGCTAATAAAAGAGCAAAACATCCAAAGATCTTTCGCTAAACATTTCTCAGGTAAATCTTTCTGTTATACTCCATTCACAGTTTTCAATCCAGATTGAGACACCAATTAATCTAGATTTATTGGATCCAGTTTGTGAAAGAGAGCGGGGTATACAGTAGAACCCTTCTTAACCAGTTGGTGCTGAGGGTAAGCTGGTTAAAAGAAAATCTGGTTAAACAGTGATGATTTAAAAAATGTTAAATCTTTTGCAGTTCTTACCTCTGTCAGATACTCTACTTTATAATAAAAATTGTGCATTACAAAAGTATTTAAACAGATTACTGGACAAATAAATAAAAAAGGAAATAATCTTTTGCAGACAAACAAGGAAGTTAAAAGTAAAATACACACATGTAGTAGTTTATAATAAAATGTTAGAATTGCATTACTTTTCCTTAAAAAATTCTGTTACATTTTTTGTTTCAGACTTGAATAGCAATTTTTTCATTGCAAATCTATTGAAGGGGAGGTGGATTGCTGTTTAATATAACAAAAAATAACTTTTTAAATGTTAATTCTCACAGTATGTGAAACTCGTAAATCCCTTGATGAATCTGCATCATCTTGAGGTGCAAAAGTGATAGTCTTGATGATGGCAGTCTTCGTCAGACAGCATTTCAAAGTCCAAGTCATTCTCAAATTCAAGCTAGGTACTCTTCCACATCACATCCACTAACAAATATCTACAGATCATACAACAAAAAACTTCCATTGGAAGGGATAATTTTTAACTTTTGCTGATTAAATTAAAACCTATTCATCCAGAGAGCCAGTTAAGAGGAGTTCCACAGTATTTTAGATTTGAATGTGACATCACTGATTTTGTGGTATGTGTGAAATTGTAGAAATTGTATGCCATAGAATTTTAGTAATACGAAACCTAATTAAATAAGGGATTGAGCCACCATACCCACGAGTCCTGAATCTTCTCAAGGATCTCACTTTTCCTGTTTTTTTGTTGTCAGTTATAACTTTAGCACTGATAATTCATAAAAAGCTCCTTTCCTAAAGCATGGAAAAGCATATAAAATTCCTTCCCACTCATTTACTTGTCCTACCTTGTTTAAATTAGGATTGTGCCAAGGAAAATTCCAGGATTTAAAGTTTCACCACAGGATTATATACCCTTTTGTTTTTGTAGTAACTTTTATTTATAGTTAATTATGAGAATTCCATGATAATGGCAGAAAACTATATCCTCAGAGAGAAATGGAATATAAAAAAAATTTATAGTCAAAAATATCTGAAAAGAGTTCCATGGCTAAACTTTTCCAAATCTGATTGGTAGAATTGACTTTGATCTGGCTTGAAAACTCTTGTATGGATGAAGTATAAGGAGGAAAAGTTTGGTACTTGTAAAGTCACACATCTTGTGCTAAACCTGTTTGACAAATTCGAGTATGTTGCATCCAGCAATGGTACATAATTAAGTTCTCGTGTACTTTAAATAGTATTTCTGAACATGTTCAATGCTTATAATCATGATCCTATTATTGCCAACAATCACCTGAAAGTATGAATTTATGTTCCAAACAGGGTACTTTTTAACAGATACTTTTTATGTAACATATCCATACTTGCTACTTTTTTTAATAATAGCTTTAACAGTACTCAAAATGTCAAAAGTATGTGTTACTTTTTCTACTCATTATCTTTTATTTACAATTCTTTAACTTTTATTTTTACCATTTTAATTCAATCTTCATTTCATTGTAATGAGCATCGATTTGAAACGGAATTGAAGTAATATACTTTTTGTAGCAATCGTAAAATCACACTTATTTATGTAAGGTATACATTATTATGAAGTTATCTTTTTGTGACTTACGAATAAACATTTCACAAAACTTATCAGTTTGGAAGCCAGCTAATTCTAAAAAATCTTAATTCTTTATATTTTAACATAAACAGTATTTGTTTTTTCAAAATTCCATTAAAGTACATGAATATGTATTGAACTCCTACCTTAGACATTTTAATTTATAACCAGTTTACTTTCAGTGTCTTGTTAAAAATAACATTAGCTGGAGCAATATATCTCAGATATACCTTTATCTAGTCTACTTCTTTAATATTCACTTGCACTTTATTCTATTTTAGTGTCAGTTTTTTATGGCATTAAGTTTAATTTGCCTAAAAGGGCTACATTTATTAGCCCCAAAACTGATAATTTAATCCAAAGATATTTTGTTTGTTTAAATCATGAATTCAAATTTTACCTCATGCTTGTCTTATTTTTATTTATTTTATTTTTTCTTACATTCACTCAGGGTTTAAGTTATGGTTGCCATTCTTACAAAATGTGAAAATAAAAATTTTAAAATGCAAAATATATATATAAATTAAAATGCAAAAGTAAATAATATCTCTTTTCCCTTGAAAAAAAAAATTTGTTTCTTTAACATTCTTTTGTTCATCGCATTTTTAAGCCATTAGACTGCCACTTTTATGACACCTCACACACTCTTCCCTATACAGTCTAATTTTTAATATACCCTGTACTGTCTAATATCATTAGACATAAGGAATTGGCTTATTTGTAGGTTAATGTAAAAAGAAAGCTTAATGAAAAAAGAAATATTTCAAGAGTCAACAAAATCTAGTTTGCTACTCGAGGATTTCAATTTTTTAATAAATGAAGTGGTTTTAAGATGATTGAAAACTATGGGCTAAATGATTATATATACGAAATATACAAAATTTTATTATATTTTGTATTTTATAAAACTTTTTATATTAAATATACTGGTTTTGTTGGAGGGGGGGGGGGGGGAAGGGTGACTTAATGTAGGTTTTAAATTTTTACCAATTTTTATCTCAAACTAGAATAGGGTTAACTTATACCTTAGTATATGGGGTACATTATAGAGCAAAATAATTGTTCTAGTTAAATATTAGATGGCATGTGGAAATTTTAAATTACTTGAGCATTCAGTTACTCACAATAAATACATCTCAAGAACACATATCAGTTATTTTGTTTTAACATATTGTTAAAGAAAAATCATATTTTGGTTATTTGCGAATTTTTTTACCAGCTTATACCCTGCATTCAATTAATATCTCAGAATGTGTACCATATTTCATTCTTTTTTTTTTTTTTTTCCATACATGTAAATTTTTCATACTCCACCTTCAAAAGTAAAGAATTTCCTGAGAAATGCACACTCATGTAATCCCACCGTTTTACACTAAATAACTTTTCTTAAAAAAGAAATAAATTTAGTCATTTATTACTCACCTAGATTCATATCCTTAGATTTGTTTTCTTTGGAACTTTTTAGAGAAGTATTTTTTGTATTGTTCATGTCTTCTGTATTTTACAAGTACATTATTGTATACAGTATACCAGTACAGTTTCCTGTGCTTGAAAGGCTTCAAAAATTTTACACCCTAGGTACTTTTTAATATACTCTTAAATATGCATGACCTTCTAATATTTCATTAAAATGTTCATAATTTATTTGGGATTTCACAATTGTAATCTTAATTCCAAAAACCCCAAATTATCAGAAGTCTACAGTATAATCAAGCTCCAATATATGGAATCTTATTGTTTGTGCTATCATGTGACTTGTTACTATCAGTAGCAAAACTAGTCATTTGTTTTAGTACAAGTCCGTGAGTTTTACAAAAATACTGTTAATATATAATTTAAAGGTATGTATGTAAGCATGTAGCACCAATTTCTGTTATTTACACAAATGATCGCACCTTTGTGATTCATATATTGAAGTTAATATGAATTTCAAAGTTGAATCATTTACAATGAAAACTAAATTTGGTGACAAATGCCATACCTTCATTTATTTTAGCCACAATTCTAATAATTTCAGTGGTGACTGATAAAGTTTGTTAATCTTAACAACCCTTTGAGCTGCCAACAGAGTTTCATGTTTCTTGTCCAAAGTGAGTGATAAAGTAAATCAAAAGTTGTGACACTGAATCAGTCATACTATCTTCATGTGCCATATCTTTTTAGTTCTGTAGTAGCTGTAGCAGGGAAATATATAAATAATAGGTTCATAAGCAAAATAAAGGCAAATATGTAGGCTGATGACAATTGTCCAATGATGTCATCATGTTTATGTCACCACTTAAAAGTTAGGCTATTTTTAGTGATTTAGCTCCATTTTATCTAACTGCTGCTTTTCCTTGAAACCATTTGGCAACATTGTAGAATATATTAATTATTTTTAATTTTATATAAAGCAACTGTCATTGGAAAATAATAGCATGCCTGAAACTTATGCTTCTAGAACATATAATTATATGCGGCTAATAAGCTCCAATTGAATAAAACGATAACCCTGCATTAGGATAATAACCTTTGAAATATTATTCTTTTGAACACATTCTCCTTTTACATTGATTTTTGATATTTTATTTTAAGCAAAAAATACTTCTCTAATCATAATCTGGTTTTTCTACCATGAAACATTTAACTCTCCACTTATTCCATTCAGTCATACCATAAAGCGAACAACGTTTGTTCCATCTGATATAAAAGGGTACATCTTTTGTGAATATCATATTTCAAGTTAAATTTTACATCTGACAACATGTGATCACTATTTGATCACTACTCAAGTTTAGACACTGCCATTTTAATTTGTTGTTGCTTGCTTTAAGTGTTTTGTGAGATCTAACTTAAGACTTAATCAATTGTTTCACTGCCATATCAGAGGATTCACCTCCTGTTAAAGACCAAAAACTTTGTGACTTTGTCTTGATTATATTAAATATTCTCTTTTTTTGTATGTGGTATTGGTGTACATATTTACATTGTGTTTGCTTATTGTGTAACACTACAGTTATTTCGTTTGTATTTGTTCAATATGCATTGTATTAAGTGAATATAATTAGCAAGCAGATATTTTGTAAATGTTTTATTTATTCTATTTTATTTAATTATTTTTTGTATGGAAAGATTTTTGTGGCCACACGGTGATTCGAATCACCTAACGCATTTATTTGCAGCAAAAGTTATCCAGAAATATATTATCAGTGCTACATGTATGTGTGCTGCTTAAATTATTATAGCTTTTGTTCATTTATGTTCCTGTATAGAAATAAAGAATACACTTTGCAGTTTGTTTTGTCCATTCTTCATTCGTAACTAAGTGAAATCAATATTTGCCTGAATTTTGTGATCCCTCTTACTCGAAAACTACAATAGGTAGGGCGATGACATTTTGCATATATACATGAAGATTTGCATACATACGTGCAGAATTACAATTTCAACTATTAAAACAAACTGTAAAAGGGCGAAATGTCCATTTTTAAACTGTGCATGTACTATGCTTCGTACAAATAAGAAGTAAACAATTAATCAAAAGGTGTGCACTTGCATGTATTGTGATTTAAACATGCTCCTGTATATTGAATACATTTTTGCGATTTATATGTGTTACTTTGATTTCATTGTTTTCCTGTATTGTAATGTATTTAATTTTATATTCAAATTCCAAAAAATTATAGGCTCTTTTGTATTAGGATTCTCAAATATTGAAATTAATTTTTTATACTTCTATTAATAATTTCTTGTTAAATTAAATTTTATTTTGAGCTCTTTCACAGCTTGCATACTTTATATATGTGAATCCATTCAAAACCTGGCTTTTTGCTAGTGTATTTTAAAGGTTTAGTTAACATACCAGTAGTGTCATTGCAGCTTATATACATACCTTTTAAAAGTCACTGGACTCTCTTAGTGACATCATGTTTTCAGTGGCATAGCTAGGAATTTTAGTCCGATAAATAAAAGAGGTCCCAAAATTTTAGTTTTTCCCAAACTAAAATTATGAACCACCAAAGAGAAAATGCTTTTATTTTGGAGGCCTGAATTTTTACCCTTCTCATCAAATGCTAGTATTGACTCCAAACAAGTTAAAGCATTTATGAAAATGCTTTTTATTTTGGGTGCGGGTGCATTTTCTTAAGAGAAAAACTGAAATTTTTTTTCTTTTATTTCTTTTCTACTTTTTGAAGCTTATTTTGCTTTCATTTTTAACAATCACAAATGAGTGAAGGAAAATAATTTTCAAATGTGTTAAAATATTTTGAAAAACTGCTTCTCAACTCACTGCTTCAGTTTTAAAAAAACCATTAGAACCTTAAGTCATTTACACCCAAAAGTGAAGCCATCATTACACATATACACAGGTATTTGGCCTCATCCTGGCTCCTATCTCTGCTTGATAAGGCCCCGTCTTTTTCAAACTTTGAGAAACATTTTTATATATATTTAACAAATAATGGATATTTTGTGTAAAATTGTTTTTGTATTTTGCATAAAACTCGGTTTAATGAGTCATAAATAACTTGAGAAAAATTGTTATAACAATAAATACTTTTATTTTTCAAAAAATTCTTGAGAAAAGAATTGTTTTGTTTCTGATGTTGCAAATATCCCAGCTCACCGGCGGGGAAGCATGAAGAGAATTTATTAATAAGAATTCACTTTACAGCTGCTCTGAGCAGCCATAGATTTTCATCATAAATTGGTCACATAAGAGAACATTTTGCTGTGAAGGAACGAGTCGAAAACCCAGACCGTCTGACTCGTCCTAGGACATGAGCAGCCGTTTGGACGACCTGATGAGTCATTTCAAATGAATACCAAAGAGGCTGAGATATGAAAGAAGACTTAAGCGTTTCAAGTTAACCTGGGGGTAAAACCGAATGAGGGAGGAGACTAGTGGCTGACTAATTTCGTTTAATTTCCACACTGCATTATTTAATTGACCTGTGGAGCGTGCCTATTTTCAGGTCTAAAGCCAGATTAGTTTTTTCAACTGAAATGATAAATGTATGACAGACACTGATCAAATAAATTGGAGCGACTCATTCGCCATATGAATAGTTTACATGTATGGCTACACAAATTGCTAACCCAATGAAAAAAATAGTTTAAAACTATTTTATCATGTTCTTTTTATGGTTTATAAAATTTAGAGAACTTTTAAGGGTAACTCTATATTCAATAACAAAAAATAGCAAATTTCTCTAGGTACAAATTACATGTATCTTCTCAATCAGATGAAGATTTCCTCTTTCTGCAAACGTCTTTTAAAACAAGTTGAATCTTTTCTGTATCTTAAGCTTAAGTACGAGGGATAGTACTGAACCCCTAGCATAATTATCTATCATATATTTTTATAAATGTAATAACTTTCTTGCCAGAATTCTGTAAGCAGGTTTTTATAGTTGTAATCCTCCGAATCATGTACAATCTTGCATACAATTAATGTTAACAAATAGTAATACTGTAGCCGAGGAGGCAAAGTAGTAGTCATTAGTTGAGTAGGATAATTAACATGAACTTGGATATGGATTCCATAAAAAAGTTTGCATGGGCCAGATCAATTAACGCATTAGCACACGTCTTGCATGGCATCCAAAAAGATATTTTAGTTGCTTTTCACTTACCTTGTGCAGAATGAAGTTAAAAATATCTGCATAACATTCTCCATCAAAACCTGTTTCTTCATTAGTATGCATTTATGCCAAAAGACATTAAATATAATT
Organism: Amaurobius ferox; assembly: GCA_951213105.1. Taxonomy (NCBI): domain Eukaryota; kingdom Metazoa; phylum Arthropoda; class Arachnida; order Araneae; family Amaurobiidae; genus Amaurobius; species Amaurobius ferox. Next base: position 11,782,007 of record OX578138.1, on the reverse strand, counting down.
TAAACTTTCTTTCAGGAGTAACTTTTCGAAGAAATACTTAGTTGCTGTTTCATTGCCCACTTCTACAGATATGTGCAACATATACTCATAGGGGGTAATTACAGTACTTTCTGATTGCTGTTTTACTTATTGTCAGTAGATGTAATTCTCCTTTTATATAATGGGACCAAAATGAAACAAAGGGAGACTCATATGCTCTATTCTCTTCAAAATTTCTGATTGCTTTATAGTTTCCCCCTCCTTTTAATTGTTTCCATAAGGTGTATACATAATATTCTAAGCAATGCCTACAAGCAAATTCTTTGGGCATTGTAATATCTATACTTTTACATATAGCACTTCAGATTTCTTTTTGTTAATTGTTCCTTGCGGTGTCCAATAAAATTTAGTAAAATTCTTATTGAAAGAATCTGGACACTGATAATATTCTCTTCACTTTAACAACTGCCAACCTGCGGCTTCAACAAAACATAATAATTGTTTTTTTAATATATTTGGTAGTGGAAGTTTTAGTGCATACTTCAATACTTCATCCTCTACTATATGAAATTTTTTCTTTTTTGTTACATCAATGCCTATTGCTTTATTAATCATTGGATCCACTTTAAAGAGTAAAGGGATTTCTGATATTAATTCCTGAATATCATTGTGATAGAATAATGCTGTAACTATTTTAACAAGCATTATATGTTTAAATGATGGCATCAAAGTCCATTGTTCACATGTGATCCATTGCCTCATTTACCACTTAGAAATATTAATTAGGAGGTGGAAATTCAGCAGACAGTTATAGAATTTGTCACATTCCAGTAACAGGTCAGTACAACATTCTGTGTATTTTACACAAAAAGGAATATCAAGCACACAATCAAATTCATTTACAAAATTCAAAAGGTAAACAGTTAGGGATATTTGCTACATTTCAAAGAATCAACTTGATCTTATCATCAGTTAGAATCCTATTAATAAGAAATACACAAATTACCAAAACAGAGAATGAATACAATGGAAAAAAAACCTATATCTAAAAATTCTATATTAAACTTACATTCTAATTAAATCCTCACCTAGAGGCACTAAAACAATTAAAAATGCAGTTTTGGATCAGTTTCTTCAGCTTGGTCACTAAGGACATTGACGTCCTCTATAAGGTTTCAGAAGTTTTTCTCCAATACTTCAAATTTTCCTAATAGTTTCTCTGCTCCCTGAGTTCTCAGACTCTTAATATCTTGGAATATGAACTTATTTATTTTTTGCAGTTGCATGAATATACTAGCTTAACTAGCATCTCCGTGCAGCTTTGTTGATTGCCTATGGGCTAACCTTGGGCTATGGAAAAACGCACTGCAAGCCTTGGCATGAAAATTAGCTGTTTAAAATTCCACCAACATAGCCGTCTACTATCGTCGTTGTCGTAGCAGTATATTAGTCTGTGATACATAGCCAAGGTTGGGCGCGGTAGCCCATTGGTTAGCGCGCTGGAGTTGCACTCGGTAGGCCCGGGTTCGATTCCAGCCACTGCCAAAACTGCCGCCGTGTTCACGCGGAGTACGATCACGTTAAACATGTGGGTCCGTAAGTCCTTCCGAGAGGTTGGTGGTAGGGGAAGGAGGGTACGGTCCCTGTGGATGCCTCCCCCACTGGGTTCCGGTCCAAATTGGGTGGCACTTCCCGGCCGTCCAAACGGTTACCTTACACCTTTCTGGTAGGTCGGACGGTCTGGGTCTCAACAACAACATAGCCAAGGTTACTATACATAGCAGTATATTAGTCTGTGATAACAGTAATGCGCCGACGAGTTCAATTTATCAGGATTACCTCCTGGGTGTCAGGTATTTTTACCTTGTGGGATGGGTAGCCCGTGGGAGTGGGAATTTCATTTTACTTAATTTAAAGGATTTATATTGGATTAAAAACCTAATATTGCATTTTAAAGAATATGTCCATTTATTGTATACATTACGTATTTAAACGATAATACCAGGAGAAGTTTCTCGCTTTAACAAACTTTCGATACATATAAAGAATCTTTCGATAAAATTATTATTACGTAATGAAGTAATATACTTGAAACTTTTCTCCTAATGAACTGCTATAACTCCAGTAACATTTTACTTTTTGCATATCTTTTCATTTATATTTATCGTGACCGACCGCAACATATTGTGGGGGGGGGGGGGGGGGGGTACAAAAGCTCCTCTTGAACCCTAAACCTAAATAATTCCAACTTTGCGTTGAACGATATGTATGAATATGTACCATAATAAGTATGCGCAACCTAAGCAAAGCATGTACATTGTAAAATAATGCGGCTGATGGCCACTACGACTGACATCTGGCAGTTTTGTTGCAATATATAATGAGTCTACAAATTGGAAAAGAAAACAATATGCTATGAGATTCAGAATATTCTATTGCACTCTTCTTTGGGATTAGGAAAGAGAATCTTACTACTAACACGTGGAAACCCACATATGTATGCATGTATGTCCCCCTTATTCTGAAGTTTGAAGTTAATAATTGGCTTAACACCTCACGGTATTTCTAAAATGTAGCATTTGATCCGGGGGGGTTTCAGAAAACTTTCGAAAAATTCAACAACTTTTTAAATATTTTCAAAAACTCTAGGGGGGGGGGGGGGGTAATTGAACCCATCCCCAGAAAACAAGAGTTAAAAGTGTTTCAAAATGAGCAGAGGTGTCAGAATGTACAAAGTCAATATTTTTTTCCGTGCATTTTTGAAAGGTAGACAAATGTTCAAAACATCTGGTACAGGTCAACAAGAAGACCCATTTCAAAAATTTAACTCATACTTTAAATTTAGCGCTGTGATCTCCCATTTTTTTTAAACGAAAACTAAAAATTTCAGTTTTATTGTTTAGGTGTCGAAAATTGAAAATTTTGATCGATAGTTATTTTGTTACAGGATTTTTATTTCAGGAACTGTGAAAATACGTCTTCAAGGAAGCTTAGATACCCATCTAATACAATTTTCGTGATAGGATCTCCATTCTTTGTCGAGCTACAGCTAAATATATTTAAAGGGCCCCGTGTGCAAAAATTTTGAAAATTTTATACTATATTTCAAAATTAATTTTGCAGTTAAAATTTTATTTTTTTCACCATTTATCTTCAAAATCTAACATTCCTTTGTTGCAAGACTAATTGTCATTTCAAAAGAAGTAGTAATATGGGTAAGATTGTAAATAAGTGTGTTGTGTTATTAATTTCTCATGGCTCTCTCAGATCATCCAGCAAGCGTTTTACGTAACATATTAAAACATCTGATGTGGGCAGCACATGACTTTCCTTATATAATGCAATGAATTTACTACTTTTACAGAAAAAAAAAATAGATTATTCTTATAGTTGTTATTTATATTCTTTCCAAGATATTGAATTTTCGTCAATGAAACGTCATTTTCCATGCCGTCGTCATCAATGAGTCATCATTGATTTTACGTCATTTTTATCCATTTGGCGAGTTTTTCGTTAATTTAGCACCATTTTAAAAAGTCGCCAAGTTGGCGATATTCCACCAAATTCGTCACCAAAATCTCGCCAAGCGTTATGGACGAAAAAATAAGTTATTCTTACAGCAGATAAATGACTATTGGCGTTCAAATACAAAAGTATTACTCAAAGTATCTTTTTTCATGAATGAAACGATCTAGATCCACGAGAATGATGTCACCAAATTTATCGCATGGTATTACATATGGAAAGTGAACATGTTTCTCAATAGGAAATATTTTTATTTTTATTTTATATGACTTTTTGATAATTTAAAAAAAAAATGTGCAATATCTCGAGAACGGTTCATGTTAGCGTTCTAAAATTTATGTCAATCGTTTTCTAATGAAAAATTACATAAGAAATGTCTATTTGCGTAACTTTATTAGCGGTTTTGATTTTTTGACGATTTTTTCAAAATTTCAGGGGGGTTCTGAACATTCGATTGCGTATAAAAACAATAGGCTTCCAGTGTTTATAGATTGTGGTTTTTGTACCAAATTTCGTTCGAATCGGTCCATTCGTTCGTCAGTTATCGTCTCCACAGACTCACTGACAAACACACACACACAGACATCACTTCAAAAATGTTTGATCCGTGATCAGGGATGCTGGAAACGTGCTCTCCCGTCGAAAACTCGATTTCGAATTTTCGACCCCGTCACAATACTTTCCTTATACATTATGTATATAAGGAAAGTAAAAATTTTGCATTTTTTTTTTATTTGTAAGTAAACACGCAAATTGACCCCCCCCCCCCCCCCCCCCCGGTTTCTAGTAGAAAGTTCAAAATTATAACTAAATGCAGCCGTGGCTGTCTTTGCAACTTAAATAAAAAAAACTTAACTCTAACTTAAATTCAAACAAGAAAGATCAATCATGCATAAGCATTGATTATCTTTTGATCACTTTCCAACTGAAATGCAATTTCATTTAAAAATTTCTAAAATGTGATACATTCAGTGGTGATATCTTTTACATTATCACAGTGCTACAGTAATTTATTATACTTAAATATTTAAAACTGTATCGAAATATAAATCATCTTATTCTCTATGCAAAATCAAGGAATATTTCATTCATATAACTTGTATTCCAGACTCCAGAGCTAAATGATTTTGTGTGAAAACAATTCAGCAATTCTTATGTAACTCACCCTACAATCGCTTGAGATATTTGCATTCTGCATAAGTTAAAATTAGACTTCGTTGAAGAAATAATAAAAGTTTAGGGATCATTTAAAATCACAACTATTGTAATTGCATAGGCACGGAATTTAGATACACAGATAATACACAGATAATATATGTGCGTGTGTGTATGTATTCAAAGTATTGGAATCGTGCCGAAGATCGGAACTCGAATTTTCGAAGAATCTACACGTTTTGGGACTTCTAGAACACGAAAAAACTATTTTTAGGAAGACGTCTGTGTGTGTAAGGATGTATCTGTGTATATTTCTGTGTGTCTGTGAGGATATTACATCCACTCTAATTGAAAAACTAATTTACCGAATTTCATAAAATTTGGTATGTTTTTTCTGGGAAATCCTGATATTCATTAGATTATAGTACGATTCGTAAGTAATCTGCCTTCTTTGCGAAATGACCGGCAGAAATTGCCTTTATCCACTCTAGCTAAAAACTAATGGACCAAATTTAACAAAATTTGGTGTATATTATTTCAATAACCTACAAGTGATTTATATACCAAATTTAACAAAATTTGGTATATAAATCATTTGTAGGTTATTCTTGTACAATTCGGGAAAAAGGAACGGGCTATTTTTGCGAAATGGCCCGCAAAAATCGTGAAATATAAAAATAAGACTACGTGTGCTCAATTATATCAATTAAATTCCTATTTTATACGGGATTCTTGACAACAAAAGGAATAACACTAACCCCATTACTCTAGGACTAGCCGTTCTTGAGATATTCTAGTTTTTTCGCGTTTTCGCTACGCCACCTTTGATAATAAGTCCAGATATCAAATGAGAACCAAATTTAAGTTTAACGTGCAAATTCAATGTCATTTAAAATACTTATGGCTGTTATTTTGTGCAGATAAACTCAAATTATTATTGAAGAAATAAAGAGAACGTGAATATGAGTCTGCAGGGAAAGACATGTGCTGCCCACATCAGAATTTTTAACAATATTACAACAATGATTTATAGAAGTGAACGGGGATTATTTGCAGGCCATTTGGAAAAAAAATGTATGATCTATATTTAAAGATCCACCAAATTTTTGTAGAATAAAATGTTCAACAAATTTAAGCTGTGTACCAAATTTTAACTCTCTAGGACGTAGGAAAGTGCATTAAAAATGCCATCAAAGAAGTATATTATGAAGAGTTATATAAAATTAAAAAAAAAATTGAAACGTTGTTATCTACCAAATTTATTTTAAAATGTGAAGCCTCTCTCATATACAAAATAATTATACTCCAAGATATTTATTATATAATATATCTCTTTTTTCTTTCTGGAGGATATCCCAAAAGTCAGAATTTAATTGAATTTGTTTTTTTTCCTATATTAAATATTTTTTAATTAAAAAACTACTTAACATATTTTACTGAATTTTTTTATATATATTTTATGGGATAATGTGAATATTTCCTAAAAATTTCGAAGCAATTTGTGAATTTTAAATGTGCTTAAAAAATGTTTGAAAAATTAGGTCCCATAGGGTTCAATGTATTTCATTTTTTCAATCCAGGTTCAATAAAAAACTAATTGGGTGATATTATTTATTTATATTCCCATAGGTCCCACAGACCGTCTGAACAACATACTAAAATTGCATTTTGATTAAGTCATTTTTACGGCCGTTATCGTGCTAACGGACAGACAGACAGACAGAATGAACAAAGTCATAAACACTTTTCAACTATGTTGTAAAGTGTTAAAAATGCACCAAAAATTATTGCAAAAAAACTTGTGAATAAGATTATAAAATTAGGCAGTGTATGACAAAAATGAAGAAAATAAATTGTTTCGGGAGCTAAATGAAATAACTTAAAAATAAAAACCTAAAAAACAAAACACGTTTTTAGATTTCAGAACTAAATGAAATAACTTCAAAATAAAAAAAACTTAAGAAACAAAACACTTTTTTAGATTTCTGCGAAAAATACCAGTTTGTACAAGACTAAAGAAATTTAAAAAATGAAAAAACCACAAAAAACCGGTTTCGGAAAGCTACATCAGCTACTTCATCCATTAAATTCAAATAACATTTGATCAAACTACTCGTACTTTAAAAATACCATTGAATAAAAGGTTGTGGAATTAAGAAGAATACAACAAAAAACGATGGCAGTAACCGGTTTCGGACGCTGTATGCACTTTCATCAATTAATAACATAACATTCGATCAAACTACTTTAAAAATACCAGGCTGCATAGTTAAGAGAAAAATGTAAAAAACGATTCCAGAAGCTATATGAGCTAACTTCGTCAACTAAATTCAAATAGCATTCGATGAAGTACTTTAAAACTACCAGTGAATAAAAGACTGCAGAATTGTGAAGAATATAGCAAAAAACTTCAAGGCCAACAAGTCAGTCACAATTACGTACTTTTTAAATTCGGCTAATTTCGTTCTAATCATGTGAAATTTTTTTTATTATTATTATTATTCTAGTTTTTACAAATATTTCTATACATAAAACGCAATAGCGATACGTGCATTCGTTTTTGAAGTATCGTGTCCAAACCTCACTTACACCACACGCATACATACAGACATCTTTCCAAAAGTTTTCGTAATGTACTTAGGAGATCTGAAAATAATGTTTTTTTTTTTGTAAAAATCTCGAATTCGAAAAATTTTGGAAAACAATATTTTTTTTCTGTATTTCATTACAAAGTATAAATATCAATTGTGCCGTAATCATTTTTTCGGGTTTCATAAATCGCTTTCATACTGGTGAAACCCGTTGCGAAACTTTTTCAATAAACATGAAAATGCAAAATAATTTAGGCAAGCATGTTTAATGATATTTAAATTTAAATAGGGGAAGGTTAAATCTTCCTGTGGGATTCACGATATTTTCTGTACAGTCTTGGAAAACTAGAAAAGTACAGAGCACCCGATCATAAGCACACAAGCACAGAGCAGCACATGCTATTATCGGATTGAAATATGTAAGCTACTGACTGTGATATTCCGATGTTCATTCTTCTAAAGAACTCATCATAGGGAGGATTTAAACAGTGAAATTCAATAACGAAATGTAATACTGTGATTGTTTCTGACCGTACTTCTCGATAAAGTAAAATAATTTATCTTCTTGGGTGTATTTACGTTACATACAAGCAAATCACAGCACAACACACCTAATTTAATTGCAGGTCATCGGAATTAAAATCAGTTATAGTTGGAATCTCCTGGGTATTCAGCATTATTTAAAAGTTCCAAATTCTGTTAGTTGTAATAGTGAACAAACGCCCTTACTTTTAACGATCTTATTCCTAAAAGCTTCTTTTTATAACTTATTTTTCATACTGTGAATAAGATTGCTTCTGCCTGTACTCCTTGGCAAAGCATATGTTATTAACCTTTAATTCATCCAGAATATATCAGCTGTTATACAAAATACAAACTTTAAATCGGTTCAATAGATCCTCTAAAACTGAGTGATAAAAAAAAAATATTTTGCAGTAAAAATAGATGCCAGCTGAGCCAAATTCAAAATCTTTATTAATTTTCCTTCTGTATTAAAAAAAAATCTGATGTGGGCAACACATGACTTTCCTTATATAATGCAATGAATTTACTTATTTTTATAGTAAAAACAAAACAGGTTTTTCTTATGGTAGATATTTATATTCTTCCCAAGATATTAAATTTTCGTCAATCAGTCGTCACTTTCATTGTTTTAGTGTCATTTTTATCCATTTGGCGAAGTTTTCGTTAATTTGGCAACATTTAAAAAAGTCGCCAAGTTGGCGCCATTCCGCCAAAATCTCACCAAGCGTTATGGACGGAGAAATAAGTTATTCCTATAGCAGATAAATAACTATTGGCTTTCAAATACAAAAGTATTACTCTAAGTATCTTTTCTCATGAATGAAACGAGCTAGATCCACGAGAATGATGTCACCCAATTTATCGCATGATATTACATATGAAAAATGAACATGTTTCTCAACAATTAATATATTTTTTTTAATTTATGGGATTTTTTGATAAATTTGTTTAAAAAATGTGCAATATGTCAAGAACGGTTCCTGCTAGCATTCTAAAGTTTATGTCAATCGTTTTCTAAGAAAAAATTACATAAGAAATGTCTATTTGCGTAACTTTATTAAAGGTTTTGATTGTTTGATGGTTTTTTCAAAATTTCACTCAAAAATTTAGGGGGTACTGAACATTCGATTACGTTTAAAAACAATAGGCTTCCAGTATTCACGGATTGTGATTTTTGTACCAAATTTCATTCGAATCGCTCCATTCGTTCGTGAGATATCGTCTCCACAGACTCACTGACACACACACAGACATCACCTCAAAAATGTTTGATTCGTGATCAGGGATGCTTGAAACGTGCTCTCCCGTCGAAAACGCGAATTCAATTTTCGACCCCGCACAATACTTTCCTTATGCATTATGTATATAAGGAAAGTAATATGAAATTTGGTACACTTGTAGAAAAAGTTTTGGGGAATACGCTGAAATAAACCGTTTTTTAACACTTTATAACATAGTTGAAAAGTGTTTATGACTTTGTTCATTCTGTTTGTCCGTTAGGACGATAACTGCCGTAAAAATAACTTTATCAAAATGAAATTTTAGTACGTTGTTCAGACGGTCTGTGGGACCTATGGGAATATAAATGAATAATATCACCCAATTAGTTTTGGATTAAACCCGGGTTGAAGAAATGAAATACACTGAACCCTACGGGACCTAATTTTACAAACATTTTTTAAGCGAATTTGAAATTCACAAATTGCTTTGAAAGTTTTAGGTAATATTCAAATTATCCCATAAAATATATAAAAAGATTTCAGCAAAATATATTCAGTAGTTTTTTAAATAAAAATTAAAATAATAATTACACCCTTTATATGAAGAAATCACGAGACCATTATATGAAGCGATCACGTGACCCACTTCAAAATAAAATATGGCATCCATCTTGTGTCGAAATCGTGATTTTTAAAGTTCTTTTAATTTATATTTAGTGTTGTATCTGTTCTCAAACCGCTTTATATTTGCTTAAATTAACGAAGGTCAAAGTGCCTGGCCATTTGAAAAAAAATATTTGCTTAAATTCTGTGCATCTACATACTGAATCAACACAATTATCCAACTTTGATTATTTCTACAACGAAGCGACTACTAAACTAGTATCCAACAAAACTAATACCCAAGTACGTCTTAAATGGAAAGGAATAAATCCACGAAAATGATGTTAACAAATTTATCACATAATATTACATATGAAAAGTGAACATATTTTACATTCAATTTTTTTATTTTATGGGATTTTTTGATAACTTTATTTGAAAAATGTGCAATATCGCGAGAACGGTTCATGTTTGCTTTCTAAAGTTTGTGTCAATCGTTTTCTAATGAAAAATTACATAAGAGATTATTTACGTAACTTTATTGAAAGTTTTGATTTTTTGATGATTTTTTTCCAGAATTTCATACGAAAACTTAGGAGAGTGTTCTGAACATTCGAGTGTGTTGAAGACCCAGACCACACGACCAACCCTAGGGTTTACCGTAGCAATATGTGAGGCCGGACATTCGAGTGTGTTGTTGTAAAGCTTCCAGAGTTTTTTTTTTTATTGTAATATTTGTGCTAAATTTTGTTCATTTTGTAGGTGAGATATCATCCCAGCAGACTCGTGGACACACACACACTTATACACGCACGCGCGCACACATACATCGCTTCGAAAACGTTCGGTTCGTATTCAGGAATGATTGAAACGTGCTCTTCAGTCGAAAACTCGGATTCGAATTTTAGACTTCGTCACAATACTTTCCGTAAGCATTATACTGTGTATATAATGAAAGTAAAAAGGCTTGTACTTGCGGATATTGCTCATAATTAAAAAAGAAAAAAAAAAGAAGTCCTTTAATGCTACATTTCAAGTTAGAATTCTATATGAAGAAGGTAAAAATCTGATGTAATATTTGCAATTTTCTATTATAAAGTATAATGAAAATACGATGTAACATCTTATTTTATTCTCTTTATATAATTCTAAACTATAATACAGCATAAAAAGGGTACCTGGCTCCTTTTTAATTTTTTTTATAATGAACACTTAAATAATTTCTAATTTCAGGTTTTAACGCGATTCCAACGGTCTAGTGGTTAAAGGGTTGGTTTGCGGATCTGTTGATTGCGAGTTCGATCCTTACCTCAAGCTCAATTCTTTTGCAGTTTTAAATAAGCAATTTTGTAGGTTCTGCACCAGATTTATTCTAATCGCCAATTCAAAAAAAGCCTTATATAGTTAAAATAAAATAAGATTGCAACACCATTGGTAGCGCTGCGGTAAAATGCCGCTGTTATAACATGACGCAAATTCTTTTGTCGAGGGTTCTGTCCTCGGCCAATTTTAGCCGCGATTTCTCAGATTTTTAAAAAGGACATGTTAAAATGTTAAAATTAAATACATCGAAATCAAATTCCAAGTCGACGCCTACTTGGCCGAGAGGCTTGGGGCGTCAAGTTGCGGGGCTTTAGGATCGGGGTTCGACTCCAGCTGGGGTAATTAGAGTAGTAGAGTAGTAGAGGTAGTTAGAGGTACCGCGATCCGGCAGGGCTGAAGATGGAGTTTTATGTACGGGGTTCTTGGTCAGGTCAGTTATCTTAGGTCTTTCCTCGCTTAACTTTCTTACTAAATTATCTGCACGAGATGGAGGACGAGCGGTGTTCTTGCGGCTCCACCGTTGCTGGTGGGGTTTCTCTTCGGGCCTGCCGGCTTCGGTGTCGAGCCCACCACCCTTCCTCGTCCGAAGTTCGTGCAGGGCTTGTTTTGCACCATGTGACACCTGCTAACGAAGTCCTAAAATTTTATGCATTTTTGAAAATAGTACATCTCTTTTGTTCGCTCTTTTTTGGCAGTACAAGTGACGTCATTTCCGGTACGTCATTTCCTGTGACATCACTTCCTTCACGTCATTTCCTGTGACATCACTTCCTTCACGTCATTTCCTGTGACATCACTTCCTCCACGTCATTTCCGGTCAAGTCAACAAAATTCTGAAAAATATGTCTTACTGAGAAAATCACATGGCATTCACCAGAACGAATGGATAGACTCGAACCCACAACCTTCGGAATTGGAATCAGACAACATGACCACTGAGCCAGCCAGCTCCCACTCCGCCGATCGTGATTAATCAATTTAAACTTAACATATAGACTGCTCATTAAAAGGACTGACACCAAAACGACTTCACTCGGTACACTCAATGCGAGTGAACGGGCTCGAACCTACAGTCTTTGAATTTAGAGCCAGACAATCTGAGCACAGAGTCAGTTAACTCAGAGAAGGATGGACCTAATTAATCTATTTAAATTTAACAGAGAGAAAAATCATTAAAAACGACTTAAGCCGCTATACTGAATGCTAGTGAACGGTTCGAACCCACAGTTTTTGGCATTGAAGTCAGACCACATGACCCCTGAGCCAGTTAGCTCACAAACGGACGGTCCTAATTAACATATTTGAATTAATAAAGAGACTGATCATTAAAAATACAGATATCAAAACGACTTAAGTCGCTACACCCAATGCGAGTAGACGGGCTCGAACCCACAACCCATCAAATCGAAGTAGGACAACATGACCACTGAGCCAGTTAGCTCGCATAACGTCGACCTTAATGAATTTATTTAAACTTAACAGATTGACTGATCATTAGAATAAACTGACACCAAAACAACTGGAATTAGCTACATCGAATTTCATTAAATTTTATAGGTAGACTTAGTCATTTTTACGGAAGTTATCGTGCAAACGGACAGACAGACAGAATGACCAAAGTTATCAACACTTTTCAACTATGTTGGAAAGTGTTAAAAAAGAAGAAAAAATCTTTTAATGCTACATTTCAATTTTCTATTATAAGGTATAATGAAAATATAATATAACATCTTATTTTATCCTCTTTATATAATTCTAAATTAAAATATAGCATTCAAGAGCTAGCTGCCTGGCGCCTTTTTTTTTTATTTTTTCATAATGTAAACTTAAATAGTTCGTAGTTTGTCCTTTTTCTGTGATCAAAACGGTCTAGTGGTTAGAGCGTTGGGCATCGCATTCGCAGATCTGTTGAGTTCTGTCCTCAGAACGAACGTAATGCTTCTTGGATTACAGTTATTTTTTTGTGATAAACATGATATTGTGATTTGTCGCAATAGTTTTAAATAATAAATAAACAATGATGTCATAGTAATAGATCTTGTGGGTTCTGTTCAAGATTTATTCTAATGGCCAAATCAGAGAAAGCCTTATGTAGTTAAAATAAAATGAAGTTTCGACGCCCTTCGTAGCGCAGTGGTAAGGCGGCGTGGTAACAGAGCGAAGTCATTCCTTTTGTCGAGGGTTCTGTCCTCGCATAACTTAAGCCGCGTTTTTTATTTTCCAAATTATTTAAACGAAGATGTTGAAAAGTTAAAATTAAATACTCCAAAATCGAACCTACAGTCGTCGCCCTCTTGGCCGAGAGGCTTGGGGCGTCAAGTTGCGGGGCTGTAGGTTAGGGGTTCGTCTCCCGCTGGGTGAAATTGTAATGTTAGGGAACAGTTTATGTTAGTATCTTCCGGCGGGGTTGAAGGTGGGTGAGATGAAAGAATTTTCGGATCTGTCAGGTCTTTCTTCTCTAACATTTCTTACTAAATTATCTGCACGAGATGGAGGACGAGCGGTGTTCTTGCGGCTCCACCGTTGCTGGTGGGGTTTCTCTTCGGGCCTGCTGGCTTCGGTGTCGAGCCCACCACCCTTCCTCGTCCAAAGTTCGAGCAGGGCTTGTTTTGCACCATGTGACACCTGCTAACGAGGTCCCAAATTTTTATGTATCCTTGAAAAGAAAGCATCTCTTTCATCGTTCTCTTTCATTAGACCTACAGTGACGGAAATGACGTACCGGAAGTGACGTCCAAAAATCTGTAAAAAGCTTGCTGTTGAGAAAATCACAAATGCTAGAACACCTAAATGTAGATGGATGGACTCGAACCCACAACCTCTGGATTTGGAATCTGACAACATGACCACTGAACCATCCAGCTCACACGTTGACAATCCTACTTAATTTAATTAAACTTCACAAAGAGATTGATCAGTAAAATTACAGATACCAAAATGAAGCAACTCGCTGCACTCGAACCTACAGCCTTCGAGATTGTAATAAGACTACATGACCACTGAGCCAGCCAGCTCACAACCCAACGATCCTAATTAATCTATTTAAACTTAAGGGAGAGATAAACTGATTAGAAAAAGCCCAGAAACCGAAACGAGTCAACTTACTTTACTCAATGCGAGTGGATGAGGCCCGAAGTCACAGCCTCTGGAATCAGACCCAAAATAAATTAAAAGCCAAAACTAGACAGAATTGAAACAGCAAATTTGAAATAACATTCTCAACTAGCGAATGAAAGTCTCTTTGTCTTTATACATAATTATTATTTATAATAATTATGTAATATATTATAATATATTATAATTTATTTATATTATATTATATATTATATTATTATTATTTAAATAATATGTAATATTATTTAAATAATAATAATATAATATATAATATAATGTAATATAATATAATATATATATATATATATATATATAATAAATATATAAATTATATATATATATATAAATATAAATATATATATATATATATATATATTTATATATATATATATATATAAATTATATAATATATATATATATTATATATATAAATAATATAATATAATATATATAAAAAATAATTTAATTATATTATATTATATATTATAATATAATATATTATAATAATAAAAATTAAGTAATACAAGTTTGCTCTGTACGGAGAATGCAGATAAGTAAATTAGAACTGGGTACAGAAAAATTAAAATTTCAGATAAGAAATCGAAGACTTATTTATTCGACGACATTCCTAAGTCAAAATAAAACATTACTCTTTGCAAGATTCAAGTTGTTTGAAATTACAACAAAAATATATATTCTGGCTCGGATGCAGCAAAATAAATATACGATGTCAATGTACCAGATGTCATGTTTCGTAACATCATGTGATCTATGAATTAATTCAATAGGGAAGAAATATATTCCAAATTTAATTTTTGAAGAAATGATCATTTGGTTATTATCATTGGTAAAGTGCGAGCTGCAATATGTTATATTTTTACTTTCTCATACCATGTAATTTAGTATAAAGGAAAAACATCATTTTCATGAAAATTTTCAAATTCGAGATTTTGATGCCAATATATGCTTTAGGACCTCATAAACACGTTTTGATTATTTTTAGAGTGATGTCCATCTGCCTGTCTGTGGTCGATTTCTTGTGTAAACGATAGCTGCCGTAAATATGAATGGATTTTCACGAAACTTTATATCCGGCTTTGTTATCGAAACATCTAGAACTAAATAGAATTTTTTTAAATTCGAAAAAAAAAAAATTCGAAGTTTATTCGAAATTATATATTTTTTTACCATGGCAGCATAGGACAAAATTGGACAATAATCATGCATAAAAGGGATTATTTACGACTTAATGATTATGATACTTAATAGTTTCAATCGTTGTTCAAAAAGCCGCGATACAATTTTTGTGTTCGTAACGTCATTAGACATCTCGGGGGGGAGGGGGGGGGGAGTTATTCCCTGGGAGTACATTATCAAGTATGGCACCAATTGAAACATTTTTTCAAGCCCTTTAGAGTGAAGGGTTACATGTTACATTTGGACAAACTATTCAGAATTTTCAAAAATTTTCTTGCAAAATGTGGAAAAATAAAATCAAAAACTACTTAAAATTTACTACAAGAATAACCCATATCTCCGTCAGTTTCTGTAACGTTTGGCTAAAATTTTGGGACTTATTTTCTTAATTTTGCGAAATTGATTAAAACATCGCATAAAAAATGTCGTCAAATTGATAAAAATGACGCTAAATCAACTAAATTAAATGTGCTCTGTTAAAAGATTAAATGAGTCTGTCTCAATACAATCGTTCCACTTGGTGGCTTTGTTTAAATGTCGCCAAATAAACGAAAATGTCTCTAAATTGATAAAATGACACCAAACTGATAAAAATGACGCCTAATTGATAAAAACTCAATATTTTGCAAAATTAACTTCAATTTCCTTAATAATCCCTGTTACTTTGTGGCAATTATTAATTTGATATCTTGATAATCTATTTCTCTATCCGTCCGTCCATAACGCTTGGCGAAAAATTTAGCGGGATATCGCCAACTTGGCGAGTTTTTAAATGTTGTCAAATTGACAAAAATATCGCAGAATCGATAAAAATATAGCCAAATTGATAAACATGACGTTAAATCAACGAAATTAATTGTGTTTTGTTAGGAGATAATATTGTAATGATGTATTGGTATCGCTTGTCTGTCTCTCTAAAAAAAAAAGTTGCTCTAAATGATTCCAATTATAGCATTACCTAGTACGGTTGTAAAATTTGAAAAAAGAAATCACAAGCTAATTAAAAATACATTCTGGTATTAGAAAGTCAATATGAGCCACACTCCAGATAATTATATTTATCGCAAAAAAGTTTAATGGCTTTTGTACTGTGATTGCTTGAGCGGTGATGAAAATATGAAATCCAATAAGCGCTGCTTACTTTAAAATTTAACACTGATCTTTTATTTTCAATTTCTTCTGTGATTTTAATTTCAATTATTAGCTTCCGGATGCTTCTAAATTATCAAAATTAAATAAATTCTATTTTTAAATTAAAACACAGTTCCATCGAATGAAAGTTTATTTGAGCAAACTGTTATAATTTAACATTAATATATGATTAAAACGAATTATTGTTTCAGAATTTATTTATGTTTGTATTCTAAACATCTTACATTTTTACTTTAAAATTATTAAATTTATATAAAATTATAAAAATATTCATAGCTATGTCATAATCAAAGAAAATAATATCTATGTATACGTACACAGAAAGTTTAATAGCATTGAAATGTTTTCAAAAATCTGATGTGGGCAGCACATAACTTTCCTTATATAATGCAATGAATTTACTACTGTTGCAGTAAGAAAAAAAAAAAAAAGGTTATTCTTATAGTAGATACTTATATTTTTTCCAAGACATTGAATTTTCATCAATTTGTCGTCATTTTCATTGATTTAGAGTCATTTTTATCCATTTGGCGAGGTTTTCGTTAATTTGGCAATATTTAAAAAGTCGCTAAGTTGGCGACATTCCGCCAAAATCTCGCCAAGCGTTATGGACGGAGAAATAAGTTATTCTTATAGCAGAAAAATGACTATTGGCGTTCAAATTCAAAAGTATTACTCAAAGTACCTTTATTCATGAATGGAACGAGCTAGATCCACGAGAGTGATGTCACCCAATTTATCGCATGATATTACATATGAAAAGTGAACAGGTTTCTCAACAGTAAAAGATTATTTTTATTTATGGGATTTTTTGATACATTTATTTGAAAAATGTGCAATATCTCGAGAACGGTTCATGCTAGCGTTCTAAAATTTATGTCACTCGTTTTCTAATGAAAAATTACATAAGAAATAACTATTTACGTAACTTTAGTAAAGGTTTTAATTTTTTTTATGATTTTTTTCAAAATTTCATTCGAAAATTTAGGGAGGTTCTGAACATCCGATTGCGTATAAAATCAATAGGCTTCCAGTATTCATGGATTGTGAGTTTTGTACCAAATTTTGTTCGAATAGCTCCAGTAGTTCGTCAGTTATGGTCTCCACAGGCTCACTGACACACACACACACATCATCTCAAAAACGCATGATTCGTGTTCAAGGATGCTTGAAACGTGTCCTCCCGTCGAAAACTCGAATTTGAATTTTCGCCCCCGTCACAATACAAAAAATCTGATGTGGGCAGCACATGACTTTACCTGCAGATTTATATCCACGTTCTCTTTATTTCAATTAAATTTAATTCACTTTTAATTCAATTTTCGTTCTTATTCGGTAACCGGACTTATTTTCAAAGGTGGCGTAGAGAAAATACGAAAAACTAAAATATCTCGAAAATGGCTAGTCCTAATGTAATGGGGTTGGTCTTATTCTATCCTTCGCTAAAAATTACGCATTAAACAAGCATTTAATGGATTAATTTGAGCATACGTAGTTCTTTAGTTTAGATTTGGACGATTTTTGCGGGCCATTTTGCAAAAAAATGCAGGTTATTTTTTTCTGAATCATACCAAAATCTAATCCGCAACAGGGTGACCTACAAATGACTCATCTGCCTAATTTTGTGAAATTCGGTCTATTAGTTTTTTAGTTAGAGTGGATACAAGCTTTTGCAGGCCATAGCTTTTGCACAAGCTTTTGCAGGCCATAGGCGGGTTCTTTTATCCCGAATCGTACCCAAAACTAATCAGCACCAGACTCGCCCACAAGTGACTTACGTACCAAATTTTGTGAATTTCGGTCCATTAGTTTTTTAGTTACAGTGGATACAAAATCTGCACAGACAGACGTCACGCTAAAAATGTTTTTTTCGTATTCTAGAGGTCTTGAAACGTGTAGATTCGTCGAAAACTCGAGTTGCGATTTTCGGCATGATTCCAATACTTTCCCTATACATTAGCATGTGTTGCAGGGAAAGTAACAATTGTGGCATATGACATGCTTGCTTTGCTACCACAACAGTCAAGAATTCTTGGTGATGATGAGTTCTGACAAGAAGGGCATTGCATTGTTCACAGATAACTTAGATGAGTGAAGAAAGCATATTTTAAAACATAATCAATAAAACATAACAAAACATAATAATTTCAGCCAAGAGCCATTTTCTCATTTAAATTCCGATTATTCAACCAAAATAATACATAAAGACCCACTTTCCAGCAATGCTCATTCTTGATTTGTACAGATTTTTCAAATTTTAGGTTCTTTTACTTTTCCTGCAATACATGGTAATGTATAGGGAAAGTATTGGAATCATGCCGAAAATCGCAACTCGAGTTTTCGACGGATCTACACGTTTCGAGACCTCTGGAATACGAAAAAACCATTTTTAGCGTGACGTCTGTGTGTGCAGATTTTGTATCCACTCTAACTAAAAAACTAATGGACCGAATTTCACAAAATTTTGTAGGTAAGTCACTTGTGGGCGGGGCTGGTGCTGATTAGTTTTGGGTACGATTCGGAATAAAAGAACCCGCCTTTTTTGTGAAATGGCCCGCAAAAGCTTGTATCCACTGTAGTTGAAAAACTAATGGACCGAATTTCACAAAATTTGGTAGATAAGTCACGTATAGGTCACCCTGGTGCTGATTAGATTTTGGTACGATTCAGAAAAAAATAACCTGCCTTTTTTTGCAGAATGGCCCGCAAAAATCGTCCAAATCTAAACTAAAGAACTACGTATGCTCAAATATATCCATTAAATGCTTGTTTAATACGTAATTTTTAGCGAAGAAAAGAATAAGACCAACCCCATTACATTAGGACTAGCCGTTCTAGAGATATTTTAGTTTTTCGTATTCTCTCTACACCACCTTTGAAAATAAGTCCGGTTACCGAATGAGAACGAAAATTGAATTAAAAGTGAAATAAATTTAATTAAAATAAAGAGAACATGGATATAAGTCTGCAGGGAAAGTCATGTGCTGCCCACATCAGATTTTTTGATTATTATATGCAATGTTTAATTCCTTAAACGGTAAATTTTGACCATCATACGAGGAAACAGGCTACAATACATTGCAAAATATATTCAAACTAGGCCACGCTGGGGCAGGCTTTTAGTGTTTTAGGGACGAGTCAGGTTCGACTGAATTATTTTGTAAAATTCTAGGGCTTTGTCGGAGTTGAATCTTAATATTTTCGAGCTAGATAAAATGCTAAAATTAGACCAATGTTAGACCTTTAGTCTCTAAATAGCTAGTTTTTAATCATTGCTTTCTCCCTTTTTTTTGCCGGTTCCAAAAACAGAATTTTTTCCCCTATTGCAGTGATACAGTAATCAGAGTACTTCTTTTTAAATCCCAAAAACTTTTTATTTATTGGAAGTAGAAATGGGTTGTTTTCTAGTTCAAGGACCACAAAATAACACTGAATAGGGATCGAGTAGTTTTTTTTTTTATCACATGTTTAGGAAGCATTTTGAAACTTTTTTAATTTATGGGGAGGAGGACCCAAGGGGGTGCCACAAACACTATCTGTGACGTCAGGTGGAGTTTACTTGCAGCGCGAAGCACAAGGTGGCGCGGCATTTTTACTTTCCCTGCAATACATGGTAATGTATAGGGAAAGTATTGGAGTCATGCCGAAAATCACAGCTCGAATTTTCGACCGATCTACGCGTTTCGAGACTTCTAGAATACGAAAACACTATTTTTAGCGTGACGTCTGCGTGTGTGTCTGTGTGCAAATTTTGTATCCACTTTAACTAAAAAACTAATTGACCGAATTTCATAAAATTTGGTAGGTAAGTCACTTTGTGGACGAATCTGGTGCTGATTAATTTTGAGTACGATTCGGGATAAAAGAACCCGCCTTTTTTTTTTTGCGAAATGGCCCACAAAAGTCTGTATCCACTCTAGCTGAAAAACTAATAGACCGAATTTTACAAAATTCGGTAGATAAGTTGCTTACGGGTTACCCTGGTGCTGATTAGATTTTAGTACGATTCGAAAAAAAAAATAACTTGTCTTTTTTGCAAATTGGCCAGCAAAATTCGTTAAAATATAAAATAAAAAACTACGCATGTTCAAATATATCCATTAAATGCTTGTTTTATACGTAATTTTTAACGAACAAAATAATAAGACCAACCCCATTACACTAGGACTAGCCATTCTCGAGATATTTAAGTGTTTTCAAATTTTCTCTATGCCATCTTTGAAAATAAGTCCAGTTACCAAATGAGAACGAAAATTGAATTAAAAGTGAATTACATTTAATTAAAATAAAGAAAACGTGGATATAAATAAGTGTGCAGGGAAAGTCATCTGCTGCCAATATCAAATTTTTTATTTTTTGTTTTAAACAGGTGTATTTTTAAAGTGTTTGTTGGTTTTTGAAGACTTCTTACGAGTTCAACGAGAATTTTAATCTAAGATTCGCATCTTAAATTCCAGGCAATGCTAGCTTTTTTTATGTGAAGAAGTAGGTGTTCTTTTTGTAATATAATGAATATTTTAGAGTCGTGTTTCCCAACCTCAGATACATGCAAAAATTTCAGTATTCAAGAATATGACTCATTTAAATTATTTTATTAAACCAAAGATGTTTTTTATTAAGAAATTAATGACTAAAAGTACATTTATACTTATATTTTCAAAATTCATTTTTTTAAGGTTGAATAATGCAAATTTTAATCAAAAATTTTCTTTTAAAGTAGTCAACATTGTAAAATATATATTAATTTGGGAAAATGCACTTCTTTCTTGAAACATTAGTTTAGTTCATGAAGTTCCATTATGTATGATTTTTAAATCTTAAAAGACGAAAGTACAGTATGCTATTTATTTATTTGATTTTACAGCAAGTTATTTGTATCTTTATATATTTTCTAATGATGTATTTGTAATTTTTGAAAAATCTAACAAGATTTAATCTAGCATATTTTATATTAATTAAATTTTATTACATTCAAAAAATGGGGGGTTACGATTTAAGAAATAAACAGGAGCTGGTTTTCAAGGGGATAATGTGTATGTACAAATCAATGGAATGGTCGTAAAGATCTGTAAACTTGGCATAATTAAATGTGCATCCAGACTTTCTTGTGACTACTTGATTAACTGATATAAAGTAGGATTATTTTTAATTTTCTACTTTATTTTGATTGATTTGCTGGTGTGAAATGTCTGATGTGTATCTGAAGATTGAAAATAAGAAGTTATAGTCTGATGAAGATGCTTAACAATAGTGAGCTAACAATAAATGTAATGATATAATTTGCTTGTTCGTATATTTTTCATCATGAATCAATATACTATAATACATTTAATTTATTATTCTGAAAGTATATCATAGTGTGTGTGTGTGTTAAACGATTAGTTTCTATATTTTTATATGTTTACATTAAATTTCAATTTGATATAAATTCTCTTTTTGATCTAAAAAAACTAATAAAATCAAGTGTTTTGCAATAATATAAGGTTCTTCACTATAAAAGCATCACTTAAATCGTTTACTAGTTAGGCATAAGTAAATCTCCCCCCTCCCCCCGCCACTGAAAAGACATAAAACTCTTAGTGTTAGCATTTTAATTATTGTTTTGATTTTCAATTACTAGAGATAACATAATCGAAAATAACTTTATTTATATGCATTTAGAAAGAAATTATGCAATGTTTATTTGTGTATAATGAAAATTTTAGAATGATCGCTTGTTTAGAAAACTTTCCGAACATATTTCTGTTAATTCGTGTATTTAAAACAAAATTTATTAAAAATAACATTGCCTGGTTTCAAAAAGCGAAACAAAACTTTCAGATGATTTATATTTTTCAGAAAGGAAAATACAGTTTTATTATGTATGTACCCTTCCAAAAAAACCCCAGTACTGCATATTTAAGTTGTGTTCAAGTAAAATTAATGTTATTTGAGTATTTATTTCATATTTTAAATTAGAAAAAAATGATTACATTATTTTGCTACCATCCTTTAACATTGGAGTCTACAGGGCAGTTGCTGACATTTTACTCCAAGTGACGTTACGTCTTTATGTGCTCTCATTGGCTAGAGCTGAAGTGGTGCACCCTTATAGATATAATAACCTTGAGGGGGACCCACCTTTTTTCTAAATCGAGATACTACTGCATAAAACTAAAATATTACCTTTAGAGTTCATTTTAAAATTTGTTGCAGCTTCGAAAGTCCTATTTATAACCATGTATTTTTATTTGCTTAATTGGCATTCAGCCTTAATTTTCTCATTAACACTAATAGATATCACTATTAAACATTTTTCATCAAAAACTGCACACTGTGTATATCCCGGTCATCCACCAAGTTGCTCTATGTCCTAGGATGAGTCGGGTGGCCTGGGCTTTTGACATTGTGTATATCATGCACAATCTGTGTATAACTGCACACTGTGTATATCATCCGGCCACCCATTTTGCTGCTCTATGTCTTCGGTCGAGTCGGTCGGCTGGGCTTTCGACACTGTGTATATCATAATCCCCTTCATACATTTGCATCACAAACAGAAGTATCTTACATCTTTTCTAGTCTTTGTAATAACTAACTGCATTGCTGCTCTTTAATTTACTTAAAAAAAGAAAAATAATACAATGCACAGAAGAACTTGGATTGTTTACAGAATTCAAAGGCTAGACAAAATAGAGATCAGCCATTTTTCCTTTTGCAAAGAATCATTTGCTTGTGGTATAAACATGATAATTTGACATCTGAAGAAATGTATTTTGAATATTCTGAAAATACAAAATACTTCAAAAATGTATTTCCAACACATTACCAAAGTACTTTAGTTTTTTCAGTTTAAAATATAAATGTGTTTTGAAAATATATTTCAAATACATGTATTTTCGATACTGTCCAGCTCTGTACATGGGTACTTCAAGATCCAGGGAGGTGTACCCATTATTAAATTTGGAGACCAATTTGACGAAATATCGCCATATTAAAATATAAATGTGTTTTGAAAATGTATTTTAAATACATGTATTTTCTGTACTGTCCAACTCTGTACATGGGTACTTCAGGATCTGTGAAGGTACACCCATTATTAAATTTGGAGGTTAATTTGGCGAAATATCACCAACCTTGCAAGTTTTGTAATGTGGTGCTAAATTGATAAAAATGATGCCAAATTGATGAATAATAATTAGCATATTTTATATTATAGAGTATATTGCTTAGCAGAAGCTAGCAATGTTTTTCAATTGTCAAGATATTTGTGCAAAATTTGTTATTTTGATTGTACTTTTCAATGTTAAAGACATTATGACATGGATCTTGTCCATTATTATTTTGCATTGTGGTTTTACATTTCAATGGAGTCAAGTACTAAATGCAAAGCAAAACTAAAATTTTAAATCGGGTCATAATTACAAATAGAATTGTGATAGAGATAAATAAACAAATATTTAAATAGCAGAATGTTCCAGCAGTTATTAAAGCAGGTTGAAAGAAAAGTTTTGTCAAATCAGGATAGAAATAAATAAACATTAAATCTACATTTATTTGTATCTATCCTGATTCTATTTGCAATTATAACCCAATTTAAAATCTGAGTTTTGCTTGGCGATTAATACTTGACTCCTTAGAGGCAAAATCACTTTTCATGTATCAAACCATTTAAAAAATAAGAAAATTTCTATTTTTACTTTTTCTGCATATTTTCTTTTATATTATTTATACAAAATTTTGCATTTTTTCCTCGAACTTTATATTTTTACTAGAAAAAGTACCAGGCATTGCCCAGGAGTAAAAACAGGGCATTTATATAACATAACAAAATTAATTTTATATGTATAAATAAGTGAAAATTGCATGCAATCTGTGTACATCGGCACATCGGGTGTAATACCCCCCCCCCCCCTTCAATCACAAAACTGAAACCTATTGCTTACAGAGACTCATTAAAATCTACTGCTGGACACAATTTAAATCCTTATTTCAACAATCTCAGTACAATGAAATCAATTTATATATTGGCCACATCTGTATTGCTTATGAAACAACAAAAGGAATGAAATGGTTCCGCTTGGAAGAAAATGATAAAAAATTTTTTAAGGGTTTGCTCACTTAAAATTGTAATTAATGAAAGATGGCATCAGGAAATTATTTTTTGTATAGGAGCAGGTGT
Organism: Amaurobius ferox; assembly: GCA_951213105.1. Lineage (NCBI taxonomy): Eukaryota > Metazoa > Arthropoda > Arachnida > Araneae > Amaurobiidae > Amaurobius > Amaurobius ferox. Next base: position 11,757,462 of record OX578138.1, on the reverse strand, counting down.
GATATTTAAAGTAGCTGGTGTTAAATTATAAACATTGGATTGCTCATTAAGTTTTGTAAATCACAATATACAAATTGGGAAGGATTTTAAACACACGAAAAGTATATATTTTTAAAGAAAATCTGTCTATTAATCATATGGACTCTGTTCACAGTTTGTTTGAAAGAGAATTTTTTTATCTTTACGATGGTGTCAATATAGAAACTCTAATAATATTTTCGGCCACTAAAGAATTGATTTGTGTGAATATCGCTTAAAATCATCTAAATTGGACTAAAACATAAAAAAAACTAATTGAAAATTAAAAAAGAATAATGCTGAGGTGAACCTTTCCGGGTCTGAAGTACCTGTGTATCAAATTTTATAACTCTACAATGCTTAGATCTCCCACTACAGGCTGCACAGAAAGACACATACATCTTGATTTATTAAGGAAGATGCACACATTTATACAATTTCTATTGAATCTGATTTTCATAATTTAAGATTTTATTTCATGGCTAACTGTATGCAAATTTAGTTTGTGATCTTTGGCTATATATAAATTTCCAATGTACGTGTGCTATTCTTGATGCCGCTGAAGAAGGGTACTGTTTCCCAAAAGTGCTTAGCGCATTAACTGTAATTTTATATCCTTAATGGTGCAATAAAAATTTTTAAAATTCTTTTAATCTATTTACCCATGAACATATTGCCAAATTTATGTACACTTCCAAAACACAGTCACATAATCAAATAGGATCCATGGACAATATTTTTAGGAATGAAGATTAAATCCAAATTTGGTGTTTTGTTGATACCATAGAAAGTAATTTGGAAGTGTAAAGTATTTACATACTTATCGATTTTACAAACAATATGTGATAAGAGTGGCGACTAAACTAAAATTGCCTACTGTGCCATTTACTACTAGCAGAAATTTAATTTTTAGCTCTATGAAACAAAAAAATCCTTGGAATAGTGGCAACATTTATTATATGCTGCCAAAATTAAAAGACATTTTCTAAATATTTTATGGAAAAAATCAAAATCAACTTTGATTTAATGGATGTATTTATTCTTTATCTAAGTTTTTAGTGCTGTAGAAGAACTGTACAAGTAATTAAGTGCTCAGACAAAATTGCAATGTAATTACCATCAATTTTCTAAGAGTATTTTCTAATTTTCAAGAATCTAAGGCTAAAATGAATAAAATAAGGATTTTTTAACATGTTTAAAAAAAGAAAAAGCCAAGAGTTTTAGGATTTTCAGGAGGCATGAACCCAGCTTCTCATATGAAAGGCATATCTAATTAAATAGTAAGATCTGAAGACATTTTGGTCAAACTGCTTGATCTTAAGATTGTAATTCCTAGATAGGAGGCCCTGGTCCCTACTCACATTTCTGGCCAGCAGCAGTCACTAGAGTTCTATTAAAAAGATGATTTTAATGATAAATTAAATATATATTTATTATGAAAAAACAAATGTTATACCATTCAGAAGTAGCAATACAAAAATAAATATATTCTTTACAAATTTGTGCTCTATATTACAAGGAGAAATGATATTTCATTATTTGTCACAACTTAACAGGAGAGAAGCCTCTGAAAGAACTGAATCTCGAGCTTCAGCCAATAAATCAGATCCCCTGAAAAGAAAAAAAAAAGAAAAATATTTCAATTGCAGCAAAAGGAGTGTATAAAGGTTTATTGTAAAAGCATTAGAATCCTAATTCAATTTGTTTAATATATATAATATTCAATTGAATTCAATTTTGTTTTTAATATATATAATATTCAATTTGTTTAAAATATATATATTTATAATAAAAATATTATATATAATATTTAAGTGCGTTTCAGAGTTAAACTTAATGTAAAATAAATTTGGTAGTTATTAGAGTGTAATAGATGCACAAAAAATAAAAACAAAGTGCTCACATATTCACCAGTGTTTACAATTTTGCCCCCCTCCATAATGAATTCATAAAGAAGGAATAAGAACCACTTGATAGCTCAAGTGTAGAGGGGAGGAAATTCGGTTTATAATGTGCTAGTGAGCAGTAGTCATTTTTTCTATAAATAACATGGTTGATCTTACCTTTTACTCCTAAGTACATTTTAACATTAATGTTAATATGTTACTGATTTTCTTTTCGTAGAATATAACTTAGTTGTACATTTGTAGTGAACCTTATATGCAATTTCTTCACAAGTTGTGTACACCGTGTGTATGACAATTTTGCCAGTTGTAACATTTATTATTTTTTCTTGTTCCAGACTAGTTACAATTCATTTTTTAGGTATTAATTTATTCCTGGCATTAGAAGGTATTTACTTAAACTATATGAGATTAGGAAAATTCACTAAATAAAATGTATATCTAGAAAATTTAAAATTTGCAAACATTACACTGGCAAAATTGTGTGCACTTACATTATATCAAAACATAACAATAATGCTAGTATTTACACAATAAATTCAAAATCAAAATTTTTCCAATTAAAAATTGATAAAAATAATATAATAAAATAGGGATTAAAACAAAAATATTATGATGAAATGAAAGATATGCTTGTCTAAAATTAAAAAATTTGATATTAAATGTGGGATGGTTAGAAATAGATGCTTCCAATATCATAGCACTATATGGAATCCTATGTAATCTGGTTCCTAACTATGTAATCTGGCTTAATATTTGTTTAGCATCAATGTCACTTTTCATTGCAAATGAAGTAACATTTTGTCAGAACTTCTCAAAATTTGTTACTTTCAGCAATTTTTATACTGCTAAAATATTTCAGAAAAATTTTGACAATATTTTATAGAAATGATAGTGATAGATACAACATTTCCTGGTATACTTGGTATACAACAGACCTGGGTATACTGAAATGAATCATAAAATCCAAAGATCCCATGAAAATGAATTAATATATTTATCAATTATAACAAAGTCTATTTGGCATTACACAATAAAAACAAGTGTCAAGAGGTGTGGCATAACAGACTTCACAGCTATTTGTTACAAAATAGTTGCCATTAGAGATGTGGGTTCCTGGAAAATTTTTAACTTATTCTTAAATATTACATTTAAGTTAGAATAATATGTCCAGCGACTTTGAAAAGGGGAAACAAAAAAAAAATTTTTTTTTTAATCATCAAGTCAAAAAAACAATTATCAAAAATCAATGGTATGGAATCGATAAAAGAAAAACAGACGAAATCCAAGCACAAATGCTATACACGTAGACAAGGTCTAGGCCTAAATCATGGATTTGTTCACTTCTTCAAAACTCTTTCTCAAGTCCAAGTGTTTTGTAAAAGCAAACACAAAATGATAGGGTTTTAATCAGCCAATCCTGCTACTGATAAAGGGAAATCTGAAAGACTCATATAGTACATAAATTAGCCAAGCATGAGTCCTGAATCTACCACTGTCTTAAATGACTGCTACCCTCTAAGTAATTAATAATAATAATGAAAAGAAAAATAAATTGTTCAGTTTATTAAAAGGCATAAGAAATATATTATTAAATATATAAAAATAAAAAAATACTTATAAACTTTAAAAAAAATAATTCCTATATATAGTATTAAAAATTGTTTAAAAAATACCTATTTATAATTGAATGGGTGAGTACTATAAGAGACCACTTGATGGACATTGAATTAAGCATATATTTAGTGCTGTTTTAAGCATATACATGCAGTGCTGTTGACGTATATTCCTTCAGTCGAATCACTTGCAAAAACATTCCATATTTATTATATTTTTATAAATTTTACAGAATTAATTTCTGATAGAAAAGGCTTCTAAAAATATTGCCTGCTGTTTTATCAGAATGAGTAAAATGTCTCTTCTAGATATTGTGTATCCCCTTTCTTAAAAATAAAGCATTATTCTCTTTCCTCTTCAAAATTAAAAAACTAAAAAATCAAAGGCTTCTTGTAAAGTTACCTACATTTCAAAAAGCAGTATGGAAAGAAGATTATATTTAATTTTCAAATAATTTAGGGAGAAAAAATAAAGTGGGAAATTTTCCGACCCACATCTCTAGTTGTCATGTTTGTATTTCTTTTTACCCCAGTTTAAAATTTTAGCATTGTAGTAAGTGGAGTTGCTAACTTTAAAATCTAAAAATCAGAAGACTTTTTGACTCAAAATTTATCAGTTACACAGAGGAACAGCCAAAATTCTTCCGAGACAGAAGTAGCTATTTTTCACTAATTTGGATATGATGATCATGAATATGAACTTAAAAATCACAGATTAGCTCTAATTTTTATGATACAAGGGGAGTAGTGGGAATATATGGCCTTCTGCTCGTAGAAATCCTTTTGCAGTGATATTATGAGAAACTAGGGAGAAATTAGAAGAATAAAGAGTTCGAAAATAAAAAATGCAAGGACTTCTGGCCTGTTTTCAGTATTTATCGAGAGCCCTTGAAAATGAAAAACTAAAATCAAGCATTTCTTAAGGACTTTAAAGATCCGTGGGAATGTTGTTAAAAGCCTTCTTATTTAGATTTGCATATTTACCCAGAGATTGACAGAATATGAAAATAATTGAATATTTCCAAAGATAATGCAAAGAATTGACTGCAACACTTCAGTTGATAAGGTTTAAAAGAGCCATTGAGGAGGCCTTGAGTTATTGTGTCAAAGAGGGAGTCAATACAGACATCTGGATTCTAAGTGATAGCCGCAGTTCTATTCAGCACCTGGCTGAATGGTGGAGACATGGTGATGGAACGACAATGAATATTGTTCAGCATTTGGGTTACTTGCGTGCCCATAATAGGATATTTTTTTAATGGGTGCCATCTCACGTAGACATTTACAGTAATGAGGTTGCGGATGATCTGGCCAAGGAGGGCAGCTTTAGGAGTTCTATTGACGGTGGCTGTCTTTCTTTCTCGGAATTTGCCTCACGAGTCAAACTTGAAATCAACTCCACTTGGAGAAAGGCCCCCGTGCATGAGTGGTATGATTGTAGCCGTCCTGGTGCTGCTTTAATTGGGGCAGGCAGTAGGGGGTGAACAGACGGCTCTGGCCAGACTCCGCAGCGGCCATCTTCGTGCTCTTCGGTATGTGTTGGGTTCTAAGGTTTATCCCCTTTGCCCGAAGTGCAATTTGGCTCAGGCCTCTCCTGCTCATGCCTTGACATGTATGGATGCCAGAGGAGTCAGCAGTACTCCAGTCCTGGAGTAGTTCTTCATCTATTGAAGACTCACGGGTTCGTGGACTTGATCTGATGTTGCTGTCGGTCAAGTGGGATAAGAAACAACAACAAGTCTAAAAGCATTTTACAATTGCTATACTCTTTCTTCGTATGTTGGTAAAGAATAACATTTATCAATTTCATGGGTTGATTAAAAAATACCACTGTTAATGTTTGGTAACAAAATTTTACTGCACTGAATGTGCATGCTATGGATGTGGTGAGAACAATTTTTATACGTATTCTCCAAGAAATTAGTAATAATTGCACACAATAGCATGAATCTTGCACTGCACATTACAATTGAAAACGTGCCTTTACAATTTTTTGGGGATACAAAAAACTGGACCTTTTCTTGTTGAAAATTAGATTCTTGAGGGGAAAAAGGGGAGGGGGGGGGATCAGAATGGCTGGCAGTTTGGCATTATTTATATCGAATAAATTCTTAAGCAAAGAACTCTCAGTAATAAGTATTTCTTCTTGCTTTTCCTATAAGCAAGAGTAACATAAAATGTCCTTAGTCAGTAGGGGAACAAGTGTGCCCTTTCACTAAAGCTAAACCCCATATTGTAAAAAGTGATGGGCAAAAATCTGGTAAGTGTAGAATCCTTACTAATACTCAGAAAAGGCTGAAATTGAAGTGGCAAAATTAAAGAAAATTGTTAAAAAACCTACATTTTAAGCAGAAAAAGCAAATTTGTGAGAATTGACTAAAAAGAAAGGGACAATTCTGAAGGAATATGTATTAGAAAATGATTATGGTGATGAGGAATCTAATCTAAGGAATCACTAGATATGATGGAATCTTCTGCAAGTGATTCTGCAAATGATATGTATTCTGTAGTAGCTGATGAGAAGGATCAAATTGAAAAAGGAAACTATTGCTTGACAAAATTAGATGGGAAGAAACCAAAACATTTTTATATTGCAGAAGTAATTGATGTTGCAGATGATCAGTGTACAATTCAGTAAAGAGTCAGAAAAGTTTCTACATCACAATAATACAACAGAGATGATTTGTGTTTAAGTTACCTGAACCCAAAATTATTAGAGGCTCAAAATGGCTTTGTTTACTACTTACTTTTGGAATCAATTTTGTAAATTACAATGTGAAATAATACAAATATTTTCTTCTATTATTATTAATTGTGATTTGAGTAATCAAATATTGCTTAATTTGTATTGTTTATTTTTTATCATTATTCTCTGTTAATACTAGAACGACAAAAGCGGTTATTTTGACCACATAACTACTTTGAGAAACGATTCCTCCAAAACGGCTAATCCCAGCCCATTGAAATTTTATGACTTTTCTTATTTTCTTAAAGTTATTGAAAACACAGAAGAAAATAAGAAAAGTCATAAAATTTCAATGGGCTGGGATTAGCTGTTTTGAAGAAATCATTTCTCCAAGTAGTTATGCGGTCAAAATGACCACTTCCGTTATTCTAGTGTTAAAGTTTCATAAAAGTTCAATTCAAGTTCTACGGAATTCAACGAATCTTGGTTTTTTTTCAATACCATTCATTTTTGTATTTTATTCATTTTATATTGTATATAGATAACAATATTAAACAGGTGGCCCTAGGTATAACACTGCCATTGTACTTAGAGCCATTTGCAATTAAAAAAAAATATTTTCTAGAAAAAAAAAAATCCACACTTAAACTGATTTCAGTACAAAGGGATTAAAAGACTTAATCAGTAAACATTGTTTTGGTTACTGCAAGGTTTATTTTAAGATATATTACTACAGCTTGAAAATTGCTGGCCCTACGTATAAGAGTTTCCCCTATATAAATTCATAAATTGCTCATTAGGGGTTGTGTCATATGCAAATATTACTCATTTTTAACATTTGCAGAGCTAAAATGAACCCTGACAGAAAATTGTAAAACCAATATTTAATCCAGGCAATTACTCCCTAATGTTTTGAAGAGTATTCCTACTAAATTTACTTGAATTTCAGTTACAAAATAAATCTGCAGAAGATGCTGTACACAGGAATACTGAATTTATGATCACCTTGTATATAAAATCATACTTGTAATCCAGTTACTAAAAGTGCATAAGAAAGAAAACATGATATTAATCAAGAGAGTTAGTAAGTATACTATTGGGATCACTGCATGGATTGGACATGGGACTCATGGGAAAATCTTATTTTATTTGTGAAAAGATAGGGTGGTCAAAAAATCGTGCACATCAAAATTTAAAATTATATGATGTACTGAGAATTTGAAATTATAAAAAAATTTTAGGTGGCACTAATATTCTCCTAAAAATATATTAGAAATATAGCCTGTTGTTTTTGATACATTAGACCAGTGTGGTCCAACTGGCAGCCAGCAGGCCACATCCGGCCCATAACGTCTCTTTCTGTGGCTCTCGTAGAAGCTTGTAATGTTACGTTGCTAAAAAAAAAAATTAAATACTATTGCAAATTTTAAATCAATGTCCAATAGTTAAGAAAAACTTGAGCAGCATATAAAAACACATATAACACAATAATGCAGCATACAGCTGTTTCGAGAATAAGCTGGATCCTCTTCATCAGTGCCAGAGAACCAATAAATCCGAGAGGAATGGATACGAAAGCAGGGAGGTTTATATACCCAAGACTTGGGTTAAGAATGAGCCAATCAGAAAGCAGCATGAAAAACTGTCCAGCTTATCTTTAACACACAAGATTGATGTGTGCTGTGCTACTTTCTGATTGGCTCTCTCTTAATCCAAATTTTGGATATATTATACCCCTGCTTCTTCCTTTTGTGCTCAATCCTCTTTTGGATTTTGGGTTTGTTGGATTTTTTTGCACTGACAAAGGGGATCCAGTGTATCCTCGAACCAGCTGTATGCTGCATTATTGTGTTGTTTGAGATTTTATACATTGCTCAAGTTTTTCTTACCCTTTGTCCAAAGTGTATTACACTTTTTAATATCCAATAGTCAGTTGGTAATACATATTACATCAGGGTTCTCACACCTTAAGCAGAAAAAGAAAAAATAAGGCCTTTCTAAGGCAATTTCTTTATTTATGCCTACTTAGAACTTAACAATACAATCGAACTTTCATACAGATGCCTATTTTTTAGTGAATGCATCTATTGTAAAGCACTTGGCTCTACTTAACATGGTTAACTTTTGTAATTAAAGCTTTAAAATATGATTTCAATAACAATAGAGAATTATATATATAAGTATACAACACAAAATAATAAAAGTGATAAAAATATTACTCCAGTTAAAGTTTTTCAATCAAAATATATTTAATTACTCATTAAATATTATATATAGTTGCACATTCAGTGGAAAAGTTTTCAATGAATGAAAATGTGTAAAATCAAAAATACTCTATACTTGAACGCGAATGTCATAGAAAAAAAATCTATCCAATTTAAGTTTTGTAATAAAATGAATCAAATAATAAAGGAGGACTGAAAGGTAAAACATTAAAAAAATGAAACAAATATACATTAGCGTTAAAAAAATAAGTATTATTAAACAAGTATTTTTAAAGAATATTAAATATATTCTTCTACAACCCCCCCCCCCCCTCCTAAATATATTTTTCTATACTAAACAAAAATAATTAACACTTCTCCTTCAAGTCTTTAAGCAAGTTTTCAATTTTTTTAAAAATTTATATTCTCTAGCCCAATTTTCTTTTCTTTGACCGAGTGGCGAAGGAAAGGCGTAGCACGGAGACTCAGGAGAACTCTGAAAACTTTTCTATTGGAGACTAAAAGATTAGTCATAAACATCCGTTCATCACACCCACTGCAATTATTTGCATAAATATTCTTAGATGGGCAAACGAAATGTCGCCAAGATTAAAGAACAAGATCCCAAATTTCAGATGAAACTTTGTGAGCTTCAAAGTGACTTATTGCTGTGTTCAAAAACTAGTTCAAAATGTGAATAATTCTGTAAATTTGGGATGCCTGACAAGTATTCCAAGCTTCACAACTTTGCCTTAAAAGTGATTTCTATGTTTGGAAGTATGCACATTTGCAAATATGCTTTCAAAACAATAAAAATGATGAAATCGAAAGAGAGGAATACATTATCCCAGGAAGCCTTGAAGTCCAGCCTCCGAATTGTGACAACAGAGATGGAAGTAGACATTCCTGCCCTTGTTAATACTTATTGCACACACACTGCCCAGTGCTCTCACTGAACAAAGGATAAAAAAAATATGATGTGGGAAACACATGACTTTCCTTATATAATGTAATGAATTTACTACTTTTACAGTAAAAAAAATAGGTTTTTCTTATAGTAGATACTAATATTCTTTCCAAGATATTGAATTTTCGACAATTAGTCATTATTTTCATTGATTTAGCGTCATTTTTATCCATTTGGCTAGACTTTCATTAATTTGGCAACATTTCAAAAAGTCGCCAAGTTGGCGACATTTCGCCAAATTCTCGCCAAGCGTTATGGACGAAGAAATAAGTTATTCTTACAGCAATAAATGACTATTGGCGTTCAAATACAAAAGTATTACTTAAAGTAACTTTTTTCATGAATGGAACGAGCTAGATCCACGAGAATGATGTCACCCAATTTATCGAATGGTATTACATATGAAAAGTGAACATGTTTCTCAATAGGAAATATTTTTTTGTATTTTATATGACTTTTTGATAATTTCTTTAAAAAAATTTACAATATCTCGAGAATGGTTCATGTTAGCGTTCTAAAATTTATGTCAATCGTTTTCTAATGAAAAATTACTTAAGAAATGTCTATTTGCATAACTTAATTAGCGGTTTTGATTTTTTGACGATTTTTTCAAAATTTCATTCAAAAATTTAGGGGGGTTTTGAACATTCGATTGCATATAAAAACAATAGGCTTCCAGTGTTTACGGATTGTGATTTTTGCACCAAATTTTGTTCAAATCGGTCCATTCATTCGTCAGTTATCGTCTCCACAGACTCACTGACACACACACACACACACACAGACATCACTTCAAAAATGTTTGATTCGTGATCAGGGATGCTTGAAACGTGCTCTCCTGTCGAAAACTCGAATTCGAATTTTCGACCCCGTCACAATACTTTCCTTATACATTATGTATATAAGGATAGTAAAAATAAAACTAATAATTACTGATGCAACAAATTTAAATGGCAAATATTGTTCAATAATGCAAATATTGTTCAATAAATATTGACAGCAATTATGTAAATGCATAGTAATTTCATGTTAGTTTTTGACAACTGTAATAATAATAATATAGAAAAAAAAAAGAAAGAAAACAAAAAACTTGCTACTGATAAATAATATAGAATCTGGCCAGTGCCTGCAAATAGTTGGACCACACTGCATCAGACAATGATTACAGACCTTTTGTTTATCAGTCGAAGAATCTGGCATTTTCCCAGAGTGAAACAATTATTATTTAAGAGCAATATTTCTCTAGCCATGTATAGGAGAATGTCACTGAAGAGTTTCAGAAGGTATACGTATACTCTAAAGCATTTAACAATTATGAGGTTAGTAAAGTGTTTACAAGAAACTGGATCAATGGATCTGTTGTAGACAGAGTGAGAACATGCAGGCCTTCCATTTTAACTCGGGATAACTGTCTGATACAGGAACTGCATTGCTGATTCTCTTCAATGGCATTCTCATAAAAATGGCTAGAGAAATATTGATTAAAATAAAAATTCCTTCAGTCTAGGAAAACACGATTTTCTTCGATAAAAAAGATATTTGTAATTATCATTTGACATCTTAAAAACAGCAGACAATATTTCTGCTATATTTTTGAGAGTATATTAGTTCTACCTAATAGAAAAAATTCCATTTTGATTTCTCAGTACATTATATAAGTTTAAAATTTGATGTGCATGATGTTTCGATCACCTTTGTAATAGCATCTTATTTATTTGCATGAAAATAAACAATAAAAAAATACCTTTTTAAAGCCTCCAATATTTGTTCTCCAGTATGAACATAATTTTGCAGAATATCAGCTGATGTACAAATTTCTTTAACATTATTAAACTTTTGAAAAAAGTCACACATGAAGTCATTTAATTCCTGAAGTAGTTCAACTATAATTCCTGATGAGAGAACAATATTTTATTAAAAGCTTCTATAAATAACAAAACAAAATAATCTATGATCAAAGTAGAACAGTATGACATCCCATTACTTTCATAAATTTTGAAAATATACCACTCCATTTTTTAATGATTTGCATCCCAAGATATATTTCAGGAGAATACACAATTGTATTCACACATTTTTGTTTTTGAGTTTATAGGAGAGAGTGGATACAATGGCCCTGGGGCACAATGGCTCAACTACATTATAATTTTAACTTTCTATATAATACATGGCAATGTATAGGGGTGTTGAAAATCACTACATGAGTTTCGACAAATCTACATGTTTCGAGCACTCTAAAACATGAAAAAAACTTCTTTGCGTGATGTCTGTGCATGTGCCTGTTTGTGCAATGTATGATACAGCAATTTTCAGCCTTTCCAAATAACGCACCCTTTTCTTTCACAATTATTATTCCAAATTCCTAATTTCTATTTCATGTCCAGCACATATTGCAACTACATTAAATTCTATCCCACGCCACTATAATTAACAAAGTCTGCCAACACTTCCTCTTTTCCTCAATCATACCATATTATGGTCACTAATCTTAACCTCTGTGTAAACTTTCTCATATGAAACCACTTTCCCAATCACATTTTTATAAACTAAAACGCGAAGACAGGATGTGCCCCAAATCACCAAGACTTTTTTATGTTTTTATGTATGTATTTTTACATCCTTAATACAGGGTTCATACTCAAAATCTTAAATTAAATTCCCTGACCTTTTCAAATTTTCCAGAGGAATTTAATAAATTTCCAGTTTTACTGCAAACAATATATAAACAAGAACGATTACTATTTAGCACTCTTCTACAGTGTTTCAAAATCATAAAACCACTTAAAATTCCACCCTTTCTCAACAAAGACAACATTGAATGTGAATTTCAAAGAAGGTGTATGAAACGAAACAATTTTGTAGTGTTGATTTAGCCTTAGAAAAAAAAAAAAAAACAGATCGAATATTATTTTCGTGCCAAACGATTTTTCGAAATCACGGTGTTACATAAATATAAGACCATTTTAGATTTTCTAATAATGCAGACAATTTTTGTTTAACTTCAGAGTTTAACTGTAACCTAAATCATTTGGAAAGGTTGGAAAGAAGAAAAAGGCAGAAATTTAGAAATGAACTGTTTGATTCGTTGGATTATTAAAATGCCTCATGGAAGTGATTTGTCTGAAGTAGAAGTGCGAAAAATTTGGTTCTACAATGGAAAAGGAAAGTCAGAACATGAAATAAATAAGATTCTTAATTGTTCTAAAACGGCTATTCACAATTTTTGAGTAAGAAAGAATTGTATGGAAAGCAGAAAAGATCTGGCCGCAAAAAGCAGTTATCAGTTCATGATAATAGACAAATTTTCCAGCTAGCAACGAAAAACTACCAGTCCACTTATAAAATAGCACAGCAGACAAGTAAACAAGTATCTCATGTAACTGTGTGGCGAAGTTTGAAGTCAAATGTTGATGTTAAACTTCGGAAACTAAGAAGCAAATCACAACTTCTTAACATCATAAAGAAGCACGTCTGAAGTGGGCAAAGAATGTCATGTCCTGGAACTCTACATGAAAAAATATAATATTTTTGGACGAGAAAAAATTTAACTTAGACGGTCCGGACGGCAATAACTACTACTGGCATGACTTAAGGCAAGAATCTCGTGAGTTCTTCAGTAGGCAAATGGCAGGCGGTTTCGTTATGGTGTGGGGCGTTTTCTCATATGCAGGAAAATGCGATCTGCAGTTTCGCTGCGAGTTTATGGCAAAATGAACTTGGACAGTTATCAACAAATGTTATACTGAAGTCTGATATCCTTCGGGCCATTTGGCCCGAAGGCCGAAATGGAAGTTGAAAGGCCGAAAGTCTGAGGGCCGAAATGGAAGTTCCAACAAGATAATGCTCCCAGTCATGCATCTAAATCAACAAAAGCATGGCTCAAATAAACGATTGATGCTATATCTTGACCGAGCCTTAGCCCTGACCTAAACCTCATAGAAAACCTGTGGGGTTATTTGTCTCGCAAAGTATACGAAAACAACAAACAATATCATTCGACATATGAATTGGAAGTCGTCATTATGGAGAAATGAGATAATATTCCAGAATCTGTCTTTAAAAATTTAATTAAATGGATGCCAAATTGTGTGTTTCAAGTTATTCAGAAAAATGGTGGAGCAACAACTTACTAAATTTGCTAAAATTTTCTTTTTCCACATATGGTCTTATCTTGTAACAGGTCACTTTTTGTTATATTGCTGTTATATTTATTTTTAAATGAATTTCGTACGTGTAAGTTGCTAAATTTTATTTAAAACTTGTTCTGACATGGAGTAGTTTTGATTTTGAATAAAAAAAAATATTTCATTAATTACCTAAATAACAAAAAGTCTCATGGTCTTATACTTTTGTAACAGACCGTATGACATCAAATAATTAAACAACAGTCAACTATTACAATAATTAAAGACATACCTAAATAATGCAGAAAACATTCGGATCACCATTTTATATTTGAGAATTAAAATATTACTTAATATCTTACTCATTACTTACTAATAAAATGATAAAAAGTTATATTTTCAGTTAAAAAATAATTTTGTCTTTATTAAAATCTTTTTCTTGTTCAATATTTCAAAGTTTAAATTCAGTATTTCAGATATCAGGGCAAAGGACTGAAAACTGGTCCACTCTGGAAATTTTGAGGTTTTTTGATGAAAATATGCATTTTCCCTGATTTTTTTATTCCTTAAAGTTTCCAGGTTTTCTATGTTATTTCTGATGTTTATGGTCAATTGTGTAAATGAAAGCTTTTATAGTTTTTCTAATCTATAAAAACTATTTCATGAAGATATTGATGTCAACCAGTATAACATGTCAAAATAATTTAAAGCTAATTTAGAACATTTGCAATCAATTACAATAAGATATAATTTGAAAAAAATAATAATTACTTTCAGAATCAGCATCAGGAAGTATTATATCTTTAACATGAAGTTTGTGTTTAAAAGCATAGACAGTTTTTGCAAGACTTTTGTACTGTTCCTCCAGGTTGGGAATAATTTTAAAAACAGGTTTCAACATCTCTTCCTAAATTTAAAAATTAAAATAGAAAACATTAAATTGGGTAACCATTGATTTCAAAATGATATTTAACTTTTTAAATGTCCTGTTTAAGCAGTGTATAACTAAAATGGCAAAACCGTTTAGACGTAATTCAGTTGTTAAAAACTTTGAAACAGTGTTTCTTTTCCACCATACTGTTTCAAGAAAAATTGTGGAAATAACTTGATACATCAACTTGATATGCAGCTAAGTAAAGAAATTGGAAAAATATATATTTTGAGATGAAATTGCGTTGGATGACGGCACTGACATTATAGATGTATGTCAGCTATAAATATTTGTAAGGACAGTCGATGATCAATTTTCCACCAAAGAGGAATTTTTTGATCTAGTGTGTCACTCCCTACTAATGCGAAAGGTTCAGATATTTACAATGCTCCGGGATTGGTTGTAGATAAGTATGGTGCAGAGAAGATAAAGGATGTTATCAGAATAATGAATTGGATTAGAGGTGGCAATCAAGCTCAAAGCCACAGGAAGATGGTGGAATTTCTTCAGCAACTTTTTGCAGAATTTTCTGATATTTCTCTGCCATCTGAAATTCACTGACTAAGTGCAGGTAAAACTCTTAAAATTTTTTTGCCATAAGAAATGAAATTTTTCAGTTCCTAGAAGCTAATACAAAGGATAACTCTGACATCCTTAAAAGACTTCAAGATGAAGAATGGCTCTACACATTAGCTTTTTTATACAGACATCTCAGAATATCTGAACAACCTCAACTTAAAGCTTTAAAGGAAGGAACAAAATGTTTGTTAGTTGATGAGTCCAATGAAAGCCTCCAGAATAAAAAGTGTTCATTTTGAAGAAGATCTGAAGATCAGATTTAAAATTCTTCAAATCATACAGTGAAATCAAAAGTGAATTGAACTGCATCAATTTCACACAATTTGGTCAATATGTTGCTGCTATAACTGCTAAATTGAGAAAAGAATTTGAAAAATGATTTTCACACTTTAACAATTTCAAGACCATATTCCAACTTTCTGTAGATCCTATGGAAGCCAAGATTGAAGATTAAGATCTTAAATTGCAGATGGAATTTTGTGAGCTTTAAAGGCACTTATTGCTATTTTCAAAACCTACTTTGCAATGTGAACAATTCTGAAAATTTGTGATGTCTGACAAGAATCTCAAACTTCACGACTTTGCCTTATAAATTATTTCTATGTTTGGAAGTATGTACATTTAAGAAAGTGCTTTCTTGACAATGAAAATGTTGAACAGAGGAATAAGTTATCACAGAAAGTCTTGAAGTCCAGCCTCTGAATCATGGCAACAGAGATGAAAGTAGACATCCCTGCCTCGTCAATGTTTTACCTTTGGTTCAGTAAGAGCACACTGGCTTGCTTTTACTGAATCAAAAGTAAAAAACAAAACAAAACCAATAATTACTGATGTAACACATTTAAATGTCTTGTTGCAAATATTGCTTAATAAATATTGACAGCATTTGTGTAAATGCATAGTAATGTTATGTTAGTATTCGGCAACTGTAATAATAATAATAATAATAATAATAATTTTAAAAAATCTAGTCTGTGACTGAAAAGAGTAAAGATCCTGGTCCACGACTAAAAAATAGTTGCACCACATTGACTTAAAACATTAAATACATTGTATTAAAACCAAACATTCAATGTGCCATTCATTGTAGCCCAAAGAGGACAAAATTGACGACTGATATATATATATATATATATATATATATGTGTAAGATATGTTAGAGAAAATTGGTTATTGCATTTAATTTATGAGACAATATCAAATTATTAAATAAAATCTGGGACTTTACAAATGAAATGAATGTTTTGTTTCAAGCTTAATAATAAATTGATTTTTCAGATAAGAAATTTTTTCAGGTAATATATTTTAGGTCATGCGGCCTTTTACATATTCACGTGCATCTGTAATTTTTCTGTTTGGAAATTTTGTTTTTTTAAGTTGACACTGAGTTTAGGAGCCTGATTCTGTGGTAAGGTCTCAGGTTAAAATGATTTTAGTGTCTTGGAGGCTTGACTTTAAAAACTGGAGTATAGTAGATCTTCTTGTCCAATAAACCAACTCAGGTTATTCTCACTTGTCGGAATTATA
The DNA here is from genome assembly GCA_951213105.1 of Amaurobius ferox. Lineage (NCBI taxonomy): Eukaryota > Metazoa > Arthropoda > Arachnida > Araneae > Amaurobiidae > Amaurobius > Amaurobius ferox. Next base: position 11,740,906 of record OX578138.1, on the reverse strand, counting down.
CGCAAATATATTTTCTGATAAATTACTACCTTAGTCTTTTGCGCAATAAAATTACTACCTTCATTTTCCTTCCCAACAGCCATGATATGTCAATGAGAAAAACTGTTGATGAATGAATCTTAATAGATAAAACTGCCAAATTTCAAATATGAGGGTCATGCTGAAATTTTTGAGATGGGGGCAGATGATATGTGCTAGAAAAAAAATTATTGGTCAGATATTTAAATTTGAACTCTTATGTCCTCAGATGATAATTTGTGGCAACAATTACAATTTAGCTATCATAGAAAGCATTGTTTATTTTGAAAGAAAAGAAAATGGAGTTGAAGCAAGAGCATTATCGAGCTATGATTTTAAAGTGGGGCTAAATCAAGAAGGATGTCTTCAACATCTACCATTAGTATATGGAAATGATGCTCAATCTCGTGCCACTGTATCCAGATGGTTTACAGAGTTTAGAAGAGGTCAAAATTCTCTCCTGGATGAAGAACACACAGGAAGACCTTTGTCAGCTGTAGTCCCAGAAAATGTATCGGCCATTTGAAAAATGCTAATCGATGATAATCGCTGTACCTACCAAATGATACAGAAGGAACTTAACATTGGATCCGCAGCTATACATAAAATTATTCATGAAAAACTGCATATGAAAAAATTAGTTTATCGTTAGGTCCCCCATAATTTAACAGAATTTAGCAGAGCGTGTCAGAATTAGTAAAGAAACCATAAAATTACTCAATGATGGTGGACACTGCATTATTGCTAAAATCATAACTGGTGATGAAACGCATACAGTTTTTTGACATTCCAACATGTCAAGAAAGTAAAGTATTGGTCTTTGAAGATGACCCCAAACCACCAATGGTGAAAAGACAATGAGCAATGAAAAAAGTAATGTATGCTGTGTTCTTCAGAAGTACAGGTCTAGTCAAAACCATACAGCTAGAAGGATAGAAGACAGTTACAGCTAACTGGTACGCCACTAACTGCCTTCTAGAAATTCTTCAGAAAGTGAATGTTAGGGGATTCATGCTTTACCATGACAATGCATCTTCTCATTCAGTAAGAATGACAGTCGAATTTCTTGAACAAAAAACTTCAAAGTGATAGAACATCCACCCTATTCTCCTGATCTTGCTATGTGTGACTTTTAGCTATTTTTTAATCTAAAAAAAAAATCACATGGTCAGTTTTCATTCCAAAGATGAGATTGATGAGGCTATAAAAGCATATTTTTTATCGATTCAAAGAAATGGATGGTTTGAAGCATTTAATCTTTGGAAAATTTGCCTACAAAAGTGCATTGATGTTGGAGGGGAGCGCTTTGAACACTACTGGTACGTTTAACTTGTACCACTTAGGCATATCTTAAAAATTTCAGTGTGACCCTCGTAATTATAACTTTCTTAGAAATTTTATTGAGTATCTAAAAATTTTCTAATTGATAAATCATATATTGCTATTTTGAATGAACTATTATAGTTTCAATGGGTTAACAGCTATCTCACTTCTTTATAAGAAATATTCATTACTGAAAGCAAAAAAATAAATAAAAATACAAAATTAAATTGAAATCATAATAAAAGATTACCTGCTTCTGACGATGTATTTGTACACTAATTAACCCTGTAGTTATCTGTAAATGGCTTTGTTGAGCTTTCAGTTTATTCATATGTAACAGAACCAAATTGAACAATTTATGAATGTTTTCCTGAAAGGAAAGACAAAAACAGATAAACAAATAATATATTTAAAGAGCGGGATACTCATATAACAGAAACAAATCTAAAACTATAAAAAAATAAAATACAATAAGCTCCTGCAATTTGATGCAGTTAAGATTTATTTCAATGCAAGATTTTTATATGAAATTCCTGAAAATCGAACAAAAAAAGGTCTTTCTGAAAGAATGCTTGTATTTTTAAATGAAGGTCACAAAAATTTACTGTTGAAAGCTTCGCTTTTGTGAAATCAAAAATTATTTCCTTGTTAAACAAATAAATTTTAACAATAAATTTTAATGCTACACCAAAATAAACTGTTTTCTGATTTAGACTTTAGTTTCAGAGATATTTAATATAGATAATATAATTATAATAGAATATATTTGAGCTGTGAGTTCGCCTTCTGGACAGACTTAGAACAACAGGACCATAATTTTTTGCAGACACATACATACATTTTAGAATTTTATCATGACAAAGCCCTTTTCTACTTTCCCTACAATGCATAATAATGTATAGGGAAGTATTGGAATCGTGGAATAGTTGTGGTTTCCTACAATGCATGATAATGTATAGGGAAGTATTGGAATCGTGTCGAAAATTGCAACTCGAGTTTTCGAGGGTTCTATATGCTTTGGGACCTCTAGAACATGGAAAACTATTCCTAGCGTGCCATCATTGTGTGTGTATGTGTTGTTGTTGAAACCCAGACCGTCCGACCTACCAGAAAGGTGTAAGGTAACTGTTTTGGACGGTCGGGAAGTGCCACCCAATTTGGACCGGAACCCAGTGGGGGAGGCATCCACAGGTACCGTACCCTCCTTCCCCTACCACCAACCTCTCGGAAGGACTTTCGGACCCACATGTTTAACGTGATCATACTCCGCATGAACACGGCGGCAGTTTTGGCAGTGGCTGGAATCGAACCCGGGCCTACCGAGTGCAACTCCAGCGCGCTAACCAATGGGCTACCGCGCCCCGTGTGTGTGTGCAATGAATAAAGACATTCTAACTCAAAATCCAATTGACTAAATTTCATAAGATTCTATAGGTAAATCACTTGAGGGTTACTCTGGTGCCAATAAGATTTTGGGACGATTCAGGGAAAAATAACCTGCTTCTTCTTGGAAAATGGCCTGCAAAAATTGTCAAAATTTAAAATAAAAGACTACATATGCTCACATGTATCAATTAAAGACTTGCTTTACAAGTAACTTTTAATGATGAAAAGAATAGGACCAACATGATTACTCTAGGATTAGCCATTTTCAAGATATTTTAGTTTTTTCACATCTTTGTTATGCCTTACACCTTTCTGGTAGGTCGGACGGTCTGGGTTTCAACAACATCTTTGTTATGCCACCATTGAAAATACATCCAGTCACTAAATGAAAACGAAAATTGAATTAAAAGTGCAAATTCAGTGTCATTTCAAATAATTATGAGTGTTATATTGTGCTATTAGATTCAATTTAATGAATTATTAAAGAAATAAAGAGAGAATGAAATTGAGTCTGTAAGGAAATTCATGTGCTGCCCACATTACATTTTTTTTTTAAATTCAAATTTAGGAGTTACTCTATTTTTGTATGCATTTTTAAAGTGAAAATGTTATTTTTTGCATCATTTTCCCTTCATTTATCCTCAAAATCTAACCTCTCATTGAAAACGCTTTTATAGTTGCCATTTCATAAGTAGTATTTAAATGATTTAAATAATTAATAAATTTATTATTTAGAGCTTCTATATCTAAGCTGTTTTTGAAACTTTTGTTATCATTGGCTATTGTTGCAGTGTTGATTTTAAATATATATATATATATATATATGCCAATATGTTGTAACAGATGCATTTTGAAATATTGATGCATCCATATGGAAATTGACAGTTGGTGAGCATAGTCAAAAGGAGGCAGATTCCCTTAGTGTTGAAAATAGCATTAGTAATTTATTGAAAAATGTAATAGCAATATGTAATAGTAATGTCCAGTTATTTTATTTTTTTCATAAGTAACTGTAACAATATATCTGTTATTTACTGAGAAAGTAATGGTATCTCACTTCCTACATTTTCATGTTAACTTTGCCCAACTTTGCTTAGCATGCAGTCATAAAAAAAGAAATTTGACACCTACTAAAGTGCAGGAAGACCTCATCTCAAGAGCTTTTTGAGCTTCACTTTTTAAAAATGCAGATTGCAAACAATGAGCGTAGATAAGGTCCACTTCTGCTTCAGAAACTTTCTGATTGAACTATAGTATAAATACATTTGTTAACATTTTAACATATAAAGTATAAAATAGAAAAGGCATTAAATATAATTCAAAATTTTCTTTAAATGCAAAACTAATACAAATTTCCATTCAAAAAAAAAAAAAAAAAAGTCATGGCTTTTTATGTATTTATCAGAATAATTTGCTAAATCTGGTACAATTTCACAACTCTTTATCACAATAATCAAACATGATTGATTTATATTATCTTTAACTTTACAACAAATCATATAATGCAACACAGTTTATTCATATACCACCTTTTTCAGTAGATTACTAAGCACTGATTATAATAATGAACTAAATTACAATGTAAATTGCAATACAAATAAAGTTAAGTAAGTAGTTATACATTTCGGAAAACATTTTTTCTTCAATGGCCCTGGATCTGAACTCCCAAATAATGCTAGACTATGCTGGATGAAATATAAAATGTTTGCACTGAAGAAGAAAATCCAAAGACTTTCAAATATACATCTGCTTACTTAAATTTATTTGCACTGTATTTTACATTTTGACTTAGTTCATTAGTAATTGTGTGCAAGTCATGTTCTATACTTGTTTTACTGATCATAATATAATAACAGTTAAAAAAGTGTAAAATCAATAATATAATAATTTATGGTCATCACAAGTCTATTAAGATATTTTTTTTCCCCATATATGTTAAAAGAAAACTTAAAAAAAAAACGTAGCATTTTGCGAAAAAGCAGAGGCCATTCAGTATACACCAATATTTTGAATTATTCAGATGTTTCAGTAATCACGTTAGGTCATTCCATGTGAAAAAATTTGGTTGCCTGACCATTTTTAAAAATTTTTATATTTTGCACATATGTTCCTATAGTAAAATACAATTTTTAAATTTCGTCTTATTGTTTGTTTTTTAAGTATGGCCATTTTTTCAACATGATCGATTACAAATTTGGTCAATTTTGATGCTCACATAAATTTAAATATCTTGAGATTAAAAAAAAGAAAGAGACTTGGGGTAAAAACTATTCTACTGGCCTTAAAGTGGACTGCATTTCATGTCATTGTAATGTTTGGCTAACTGCAACCTGAGAGGTTGATATTCAGCATTGAAATTCAGCATAAATTTTGCTAAAAATGCAGTTTTTAGGTCTCTTATAAATGAAAGAAATTAACCTGAATTTTCAAATTTTCACCACATCTTACCCTACTCCCATAGTCTTAGCCTGGAAAAATTTAGTCTCTACTTTTTACTTGGATTTTAGGGTTGCCAAACTTCTAAAATTTAAAAAATGATGACCTTTTACACCCCTAAAACCTCCTTACCGGCCACACAATTTGTTACCATAAACCCCTGGGTTGGTCGTGTGGTCTGGGCCTTCAACCCCTAAAACCTCCCGGCCATCCAAATAGCTGCTCTAAGTCCTCGGACGAGTCGGATGGTCTGGGCTTTCGACACCCCTAAAACCTCGGGCGCGGTAGCCCAGTGGTTAGCGCGCTGGAGTTGAACTCGGTAGGCCCGGGTTCGATTCCAGCCACTGCCAAAACTGCAGCTGTGTTCACGCGGAGTACGATCATGTTAAACATGTGGGTCCATAAGTCTTCCGAGAGGTTGGTGGTAGGGGAAGGAGGGTACAAACCCTGTGGATGACTGATGTGGTCCCCACTAGGTTCCGGTCTAAATTGGGTGGCACTTCCCGACCGTTCAAACAGTTACCATACACTTTTCTGGTAGGTTGGACGGTCTGGGTCTCAACAACAACAACAACCCCTAAAACCTCAGGCCAACGGCCCTACCGTGCTAATAACACCGGTTCTTGTTAGATCACCGAAGTCAAGCAGCATCGGGCGTGGTTAGTACTTGGGTGGGTGACCACCTGGGATCACCGCATGCTGTTGGCACATCTCGGGTGCGGTAGCTCGGTGGTTTGCACGCTGCCACCGTGTTCATGCGGAGTACGATCACGTTAAACATGTGGGTCCGTAAGTCCTTTCGAGATGTTGGTGGTAGGGGAAGGAGGGTACGGTCTCTGTGGATGCCTCCCCCACTGGGTTCTGGTCTAAATTGGGTGGCACTTCCCGGCCGTCCAAACAGTTACTTTACACCTTTCTGGAAGGTCGGACTGTCTGGGTCTCATCAACATCAAAAACCTCTAAAACCGCATGTGGTACATAATTTAAAAATTTAAAAAACTGGTTCAATAAAACAACATAATCAGAAAGAAAAGTGACATTTTCAGCACATGGAAAAATTTCAAAATAGGATGTTAGTTATTAATACTTAAATGTCTATAAAAAAATATGTTGTTTTGCATGTGCATTTGTTTCTTTATTATTAATATTAATTTAAAGGTGATTTTATCTATTTTTTGCTTACATTTGGGCATTTGGGGGGGAGGGGAGAGAAGCTGTCTGTGTTAAGAAAAAGATATCAAAATATTATTTGTACCATGATACTTCAAACAAAAAGTTTTTTCAATGTTATAACTTTTGCATTACTTTCAACTGATATGAAAATTATCACTTTACTCCCCCCCCCCTTCCCAAGAAGAAAAAACAGTTCAGAAGTTAAAAATATAAAATATGTTTCAAAGAAGCCATAAATATACACAGATGATCATAAAATATCAAATTTTGCATATTTCTTCCGTTTTATTTATAGAATTAAAAAAAAGAAAAAGTGACATTTTCTGTATTAAAAATTTTAAATGATAGGGAATTAGTTATTCATATCTAAATGCTTGTACAAAAAATGTTATTTTGCTTGTACATTTGAATATATGTCTAATCATTTAAATTAATTATCCATTAGATTCTATCATATTTTTTATCTGTTGAAAAAATCCAAGAAAATAAATTTAAACATATATTATGGTGAAAAAATGTGAAATTTAATAAAACAAACACAATTATTTTTTTCTAATTGTCTTGAAAAACATATTGCTCAGATATGTTCTGATTCTTCCACAGCAGCCTTCGTTCTGGACAAGGCATCCTACTGGGTTACAAATGAGGGAGGAATAGATCAAAAGTAACATCGGGTTTTGGAATTATTGGGCATTGGCTTAGTTTTGCAGGAGGTGTAAGAGTTAGATCAATTTTCTGCGAAACATTGAGCTGAACAGCAGTCTAGTTGCATTTCTATTGGAAATGATGCCTACTATTGGAAATGCTGCTTCATATTTTATCAGATGATTCTTAAATAGGTCATTTTTGCTATGATTCATTTTATCTCATAAAGCTCGAGCAAGTAAAGGCCTAAGAACAACTACCTTATAGAACAATCAAAAGCAACAAACTTGCAAGATCTTATACCTGGTAAACCTTTATGCTCAAGTAAAGTCAACCACTGAGAATTTCGAAAAGAGTAGTTCTGAAGAATATCAGACTAGTGAAATAGCCACTGAAATAGTCAACATAGCATGCAATATATTAGGTGTCTTATCAATTAAAAAAATCTAAGTCAATGAAAAAAAAAAATCAAATGGAAAGACAAAACTCAAAAGTAGTTAGCAGCTGTTAAACTTATATGGCAAAAATTTTAAATGTTGATCTATCTTCTAAACAGTCATCAGAACTCTTCACATTTTCCTTACAGTGTGAAAACTGCCCTAATTTAATCACAAAACTAACGGGAAACTATAACAAAAGCAGTTTAACACTAGAAAAAAATTAAAATTTTAAGTCTTATGCATCAAAGTGGGGCTACTAAAATAACTACAAAAGAGTTTAAGGCTAGCCAGTATCTAGTTCACAGACCTAAAGACCTCAAGAACATGGTTCTTTGCTCAATTAAAAAAAGGTAGGAATCTTGATTTGAAAGTGAAGGAAACAGTTTGCACATTCTTTACATATTATGAAATCAGCCGTAGTTTTCCAGGGAAAAAAGAGTGTTTATCTGTACAATCTACTACAGAAATACAAGAATTAAAGCAAAAATGTTTGTTTTAGGAAATTTTAAAGAATTGTATACTGAATTTAAGTCATTCAAATTACAAGATAGGCTTTTCACAATTTACAGAGCTAAGACTCAAATGGTATATCTTAGCAGGTGCTAGTGGCATTCACGGTGTATATGTATGCAGCTATTATCCAAATATAAAATTTAGGGTTTCAGTAATAAATATAAAGGCTGGGATATTACTTTATTGCTAAAAATGATAATTTGCTCTACAGAAGATGAAAGTTGCATGCTTGATGAATGTTCTACTTGCCCAGGAACTTTCATTTTGAATTAAATGCTATCAGATGCAGAAGAGATTCAAACACTTAATAATGATATTTACAATAAAAATTGATGAAATCACATTTAAATTAATATTAACAATATAAAAGGAACAAATATACAGGTAAAACAATATATTGCTGGTTAGACATTTAAATACGAATAAATAACTTCTTTTAAAAAAATTTCATATGCTGAAAATGACACATCTTTTATTCAATTTTAAAAATAGAAAGGATAAAATATAAAAGCACCTTTCATTTGATTATCTATATAGATTTGCTGTTTTATTGAATCAGTTTTTAAATTTTGTACCACCTTTAGGGAGTGATCATTTTTGAAATTTCGGAAGTTTGGCAACCCTAAAATCCAAGTAAAAAGTGGATTAGAAGTTTACAATTTCTTGTACTTATAAAACACTCCAAACTCTTTAAATCAGCCATATTTTATTCATGTTTTAATTTCACCAGCTAAATTGAAAAAGTCTTAAACATAAGAAAAGTTCAAAATTTTTTAAATTTAAGTACTTAAAGGGTTTCATTAAACAAAAAAATTACAATTAGTTTATATCATATGAGAGCTTGGAGTCTTAGCTTTAAAATGGCACCTGCAATATTGGTTTGTGACAAATACAAGTGATTTTACTTTGGTAAGAATGAACATAACTTTTCAAAGAAATATGACAATAAACGATGTTTCAAGGGGTAAAATCTCCCCTTCCACTTTTAAAAAAATTTGAAAATTCTCCTTTTGTCTTCTTTTCAGATATATGAGCTAATTTTAATATTTGATCAAAATCCATTACTATGATGCAACCCCATTTGCTGATTTGGCATGGAATGATCTTGTTTTATGAATTGTGTATTTTAGATGGTTAATCAAAATAGGTATGGCCAGGGATGCCAAGAAACAGAGGAAGACATGTACATCAAATTTTTAGTGGTTGCAAAAAGTGTCCCTAAATAAGATGTTTACTAAAATATTATTAATGATTTTTGTCGGCTATCCTATGTGAAACAATCCCTTATGATGTGGGCATTTAACAAAATTTAAAGAATATAAGACAAATAAATAAAAACACAATTACTAAAACACTTCACAATCTAGTGGACTACAGAATATAAAATCTAATGTAGCATTTTTATGCAAATTTTTAATATTTTACACATTTCAATGCAAACACAAACAGAATGTATAAAATAGAAATATTAGTTCAAACCATGGATTTTGAAGACGAGAACCGGATAGATATCATAATGGTACAAAAAGACAGCCGAACCTAGCAATGACTATAATGTTAATTGGACTAACAGTGGACAGAATACCTTATAATGTAGCTATTCAAATGTATTGAGCTTTTTGTATTTTCACTATTTCCTAACTATATTGATTAATTTTTTTAATCATTTAGTAAGAAAATAAAGTAATCAAATTGCTTCTTTATCTTGATGTTTGAATTGATACCTTTATTAAATAAATAAATATTATATTAACTAAAAATGTAAATATATATAGGGTCTCTACCATAGACAAGTCGATGATTCTGTCTACTGGAAGATATTTCGTCTGCTTCTACTGATTGCAATTTTTTAGCAACTCTATTTATAAATCCATGGTTCAAACAAATTTTATATGTTATAAATGAAAAATAAAACTCATAATAAATAAAATTATCTTTTTCCATTACTCTATTTCCTAATAATATATATCACACTATCAATAAGTAAAAACATTTTGTGCAAAGGATATAGAAAAAAATGAAAGAGCATACTCCTTTCAGCATACAAAAATGTATGTCAATCTTTAATTTAAACTTTTTAAAAATGTTTTTATATTTAGAAAAATTCTAGTAATTTGGTTAATGACTTGTCTAGTACTCAATGTTTTCCAAGGTCTGGTAAGGTGCACTGTAATGCTATCCTTTTTTACAACCTTTTATTTAACTTCACATGAAGAATATATGTATTTGCAGCATTTCATATCTTAAATTTTGCTTTTACTCGTTTGTTATTTTTGTTCCATTTTTGCCTATTTTTTAGCTTTTGGAACTCTTATATGTTGTTCTAACTTGTTGGTACTTGTTTAATCATGTTCGGACTCGTCTCATTTTAATGGGACATTTCTGTTGTGTTTTGGGCCAATCTTGTATGTAAGTTCTCTGTTTTGGATTGATTGGGATATTCTTTAGTCTGCTTTTTGATTGGCTCTCTCAGGAGGATTCTTAACATATTTTAAAAACAGTTGTACGTCGCATTGTTTATTAATTTGTGTTTGACTGTGACATTTAAGTTCTTTTATCACACTATGGTAAAAAAAATATGTTTTCTTACTAGGAAAAATAATTTACAATAAGGGATGCCAAAGTCATACGTTTATAAAGATGGATTCAATAAATGACCACAGTGCAAATTTGTATGCTTCTCCATTTTGGTAAACCTACAGGTCAAGACCTTGCAGTGCAATCGTGAAAATAGCAAAGTAGATTTCGAGAACCTGCTGGGGATAGCTAAGAATTCAATAAATAGCAATAATTCAAATTGTAATGCATTTTTGATTTAGTTTAAAAATATTGGGCACATCAAGACCTTTTGTTTAAAAATAAAATTATTAAAATTGGCCACATAGATTTTGAGAATTTGCTGGGAAAACATGACCAGAACTTAAATATATAGATTATATTTTAAAGCAATGTTACATGCATTACAATAAATATTTTTTGCTTGACAGATATGCAGGGTTGGGGAAATCTGCATTTTTTTTTTTTTTCTGGAAGGGGAGAAGGGGAAATTTTTTTTTCAAAAAACCATAGTTTAAACCAAAATAACCATTGAGTTAAAAAAAGTGAGTTAAAAATAGACAGATTTACAGTTAAATATTAATAATGCATAAGTATAAGAATCTCTATTTATGTTATAAAAAACTATTTTTATGAGCGAATCTTAAAAAAAAAAAAAAAAAAGCATTAACATAAATTTTGTAACTATAACTTACTAATTCATTCTCTCTTCTATCTTTGTGGGAAGCAACAACAGGCCCACATGAAAGGAGTGTTTCATTATGGAATTTATTTTTCTTGGTGAGATTTCTTTTCATGTGATCTGATGATATGGGCCCTAAGATAACCATATAAAATTATATGAATGAAATGATAACATTAGGGATATTAACTAGAAAATGACAGTTTGAAGCACATTGGGCAGCAATAAAATGCTGTTTAGAAGCAGATCTTAAAAATACATGAATAAAAATAAAACTATATGCTGCTATCTACCTTAAATTATTATTTTTTTTAGTAATAAGAAATACTATACAAATTATAAAACAAAAAAAAATATATTTAACAGTTTTTTTTAACAAAACACAGTACATTTTTATATGTATCTACCTAAGAGTTAAAGTATTCCAACAAGATAATGCTAACACAAAAAATACTTATTTTTATTTAATACTAGCAGCATACACATTCTTCGTACACAGTATATAATATGTGACATTGTTAATCAAATGCTAAATGACATTGTTAATCAAAATACTCTTAAAATATTTAATTTAATGCTCCTGAAAAGAAATTTAGAAATATCTGTTCTTGCTATACAAAATTATCTTCACGGGCAGATCTAAAAAGTAAAACATTCTGGTTCTGTTTCTAAGCAAATTTACAAAAAATATGAATCAATGGATGCAAAATAAAAGCACTAAAATTATATGAGAACCACTCTACTTATATCTGCAAATATTAGAAGATATACCCGTGTATTAGTAGAAGACTGCATGTACTACAACAAATGACTTTCTAAAATTTTTAAACCTAAAGGCCGTAATTAATTTCAATATATGCCAAAATGAAAGCACTAAAATTGTATAGGACGATATATCCATACTACTCTTATATTGTAGTAGATTAGAAAATATGCCCGTGTGTAAGTAGAAGATTATTCGTACTGCAATATGAGTTTCAAAAATCTTTGTCAAAATAAAACCTATGATGTAATAAGTTGAAAATATCAATAATCCTTCAATCTTTAAACTAGAAGCCCATAATTGATTTCAGTATATTTGTACTACTTATATTCTCATGGATTAGAAGATGTACCCGTGCATTTGAAGAAGATTACCCGTAGAGTATGTACAATATCTGAGTGTTAACAATTTTTGCCAAAATAAAACAATGACAATAAATTGGAAATATCAATAATCTCCAAAAATATCAATAATAATAATGTTTGAATCTGAAGAGTGTAATTGATATAATCCAGTCAAAAATGCAATATCAGTGAAATCAATTTTATATACATATCTTAATTATTTTAATCAGAAAAGATTTAATAAAAATCATCTGTCGCATAAACACATTGCATTTAAATCTGTTGCTAAGCGACATCATATAATTTTCTTCAAATAAATTGACAGAAAAAATATAATCTGCATAATGTTATCTCCATGGAAGATTGAATCGTGCATTTTTAATTAATATCTAGACAACCCCTGGTCATAGAAACTTGAACTAAATTTTAAGTAGGGCTATTCCAAGGATACCTAGAAAATTTCAACCGTTCTCCCATATGATGAGACAAACAGACAGATTTTCAATTTTATTTATATAGATAACTATTAAAAGTTAATATTAATTAATTAGAAAACAATATTTCGGTGCTTTTCACATTGCATCCTTCATGCATACTTTTCATATATTTAAGGGCAGATTGAATTAATATTTTCTTCTAACTTTTTGTCCTTTTTACAAACTAGTCATTTATTAACCTTTTCTTTGTTTAAAAATGTTAGTAATATAGAAATAAGTAGAGATTAATACACATTTAGTCTTTCAGAAAATTATTCATTAAAGCATGCCATTATATTGATTGTTCTTATGTCAATTGCATATTCATCAGTGCATATAGTATGTTTCTTATTAGTCATTGGTATGGACTGTATAAAATAATGCACACAAAATTAAAAAAATTATCATAATTGTGATTTAACACGTTAAAATGTCACAAAATATTTGCTTTCTGTTCAGAACATCTAGGCTTGACCTAACTGTGGTCAGAAGACACTTTGGTTGGTTTTGCCATTAACACGGTCATAATACGCGTCATTAGCATAGATACCTCCTTTCTATGCAAATGGCATTTGCTTATTTTAATGATTTTATTATGCAAAGTTTTTTGTATATCCAAAGTGTATTTCATTATGCTATAATACTATTAGTCAGTTAAATGTTTATTTCAATTTCATGTCATAAACCAAATTATTTTTAGAATTGAATGTCAAGTCAATGGATCGCTAATCATTAGCATAAAGGGTAAAATAAAATTTTTTTTTTTATTATTATTTATTAAAATGATAGCTCTGCTGGTTATTGGGCTTTTATCTAACAAGTATCAGGAACTCGTATTTGTTTAGAATTTATCATGCAATTTTTATTTCAAAAATTTTGATGTGGAAAAAGTACACCTAATTGTAGAATCACCCATATACATATATATATAAATTAAAATAATAAAAACAAAATGTGCAGGAGTGCATATCTGTAAACACAGCATTAAACTGCAAGTTGTAAATATATATATATTTAAAATTAAATAATAAAAGGCAATGTCTGTGTGTGTGTCTGTCTGTCTGTCTGTTTTATACACTATACGTTCAGTGACCGTGCGTCGGAGAGCTACGAAATTTGGCAATCTGAGACCTGGGGGTGGGGACACGTGAAAACCGATTTTTAAAATTTTAATTATTTTTTTTGTTATTTAATGTTTTATGAGATTTCGACCGCTTTTTGCCCTTTTTTTCTCCATGATCCGGACATCGTAGAAAAAAACAAATCACACCACCGGAAAGAACAGACAATTGCAAGTAAAAATATATCAATTTCAACTCTCAATTTGGATTTCTAATATTTTTTAAAGATTTTAAAACAAAAGTCACTTTTGACTCAAAACACCGATTTTTGGTTTTTAAATTCTCGCATAGTGAAAAGTACTCATAATTTCGACTAATAATTTACATTTTCAGAAAGCTGAAATATCTGGCATTCTTACAAGTCCAATCTGGTCCAGAAATCAGTTCTTCAATCAGTTCTTCAACGGCATTTCTCCCCCATTCGCAGTTATTTCTTCCCCGTCTCCATGCTGACCGCGCTTTCGGTTTTAAATGAATTAAGAGCCTAGCATAAGTGTTGTATACATCGGCCGAAATTATTAAATTTATATGATATTTTAAATGGATATTTTAAATAATTTAAATGATTGAATTATGGTAGTTTGAATTGTGGTGATGTATTTGAAATTATTATATTTATGGATGGATTGGTGGAACGAAATGGATGATTTTTTGATTTTAAATGGATATTTTAATTTATGAATATTTTAAATGGATATTTTAATTTATAGATATTTTAAAAATGGATATTTTAATTTATAAATTATAATTTTCAATTTTTAAAAATGGATATTTTATGGATATTTATATATTTCATGGATATTTAATTTATAATTTTTAAAAATGGATATTTTAATTTATAGATATTTTAAATGGATATTTTAATTTTATGGATATTTTAAATGATGGAACGATGGAACGAGGATGGTGGAATTAAGAGCCTAGCATATGGTCATTATAAAATTTAAAATAGCGCGCGGGAAGTTAGCTCGAGATAATTGCACTCGGTAGGCCTGGGTTCGATTCCCAGCACTGACGCGGAGTACGATCACGTTAAACATATGGGTCAATAAGTCCTTCTAAGAGGTTGGTGGTAGGGGAAGGAGAGTACGGTCCCCCTATGGATATCTCCCCCACTGGGTTCTGGTTCAAATTGGGTGAATAAAAAGAAAGTTTTGGAAATTGCTGCGGAGGGCGCGGTAGCCCAGTGGTTAGCGTGCGGAAATTTCACGCGGTAGGCCCAGATTTGATTCCCGCCACTGCCAAAACTGCTGCCGTGTTCACGCGTAGTACGATCACGTTAAACATATAGGACAGTAAGTCCTTCCGAGAGGTTGGTGGTAGAGGAAGGAGGGTACGGTCCCTGTAGATGCCTCCCCCACTGGGTTCCGGTCTAAATTGGGATGTTTTAATTATGGATATTTTGAATGGATATTTGAATTTATAGATATTTTAAATGGATATTTTAAATGCTGGAACGATTGAACGAGGATGATAGAATTAAGAGCTTAGCTTATGGTCATTATAAAATTTAAATTGGCGTGCGAGACTTGCACTCGGTAGGCCCGGGTTCGATTCCCGCCATTGACGCGGAGTACGATCACGTTAAACATATGGATCCATAAGTCCTTCCGAGAGGTTGGTGGTAGGGGAAGGAGGGGTACGGTCCCTGTAGATGCCTCCCCCACTGGGTTCCGGTCTAAATTGGGATGTTTTAATTATGGATATTTTGAATGGATATTTGAATTTATAGATATTTTAAATGGATATTTTAAATGATGGAACAATTGAACGAGGATGATAAAATTAAGAGCTTAGCTTATGGTCATTATAAAATTTAAATTGGCGTGCGGGAAGTTAGCGTGCGAGACTTGCACTCGGTAGGCCCGGGTTCGATTCCCTCCATTGACGCGGAGTACGATCACGTTAAACATATGGATCCATAAGTCCTTCCGAGAGGTTGGTGGTAGGGGAAGCAGGATACGGTCCCTGTGGATGCCTCCCCCACTGGGTTCCAGTCTAAATTGGGTGAATAAAAAGAAAGTTATGGAGATTGTCACGGAGGGCGCAGTTGCCCAGTGGTTAGCGTGCGGGAATTTCACTGGGTAGGCGCGGGTTCGCTTCCCGCCACTGCCAAAACTGCTGCTGTATTCACGCGGAGTACGATCACATTAAACATGTGGGTCCGTAAGTCCTTCCGAGAGGTTGGTGGTAGGGGAAGGAGGGTACGGTCCCTGTGGATGCCTCCCCCACTGGGTTCCAGTCCAAATTGGCCGAATAAAAAGAAAGTTATGGAGATTGTCGCGGAGGGCGGGGTAGCCCTGCGGTTAGCGCGCAGGAATTTCACTCGGTAGGCCCGGGTTCGATTCCCGTCACTGCCAAAACTGCAGCCGTGTTCACGCGGAGCACGATCACGTTAAACATGTGGGATCATAAGTCCTTCTGAGAGGTTTGTGGTAGGGGAAGGAGGGTATGGTCCTTGTAGATGCCTCCCCACTGGGTTCCGGTCTAAATTGGGTGGCACTTTCTGGCCGTACAAACAGTTACCTTACACCTTTCTGGTACCGGCCGACTAATCGGTTGCTCATGTCCTTGCTGACGAGCCGGTCGGTCTGGGTCTTCAACACCTTTCTGGTAGGTCGCGCCAACGAGTTTTCCACGGTCGGAATTTGCCATGGTCAAAATTTCGAGGGTAGCGAACAGGCTGGTCACCAAAGGCGGCTAGTATATAATAAAGATGAATTAAAAAAGAATTATTGAAGAAATAGTAAAGCATCCATAACGAATAAAAGCATTCAAATACCAACCAGGAAAAACTCAAGAGAATGTTAGAAACCATCCATTATATTCAAAACAGAAATATTAAAGAAAAATGGATTATCAATTAATAGAATGATGATGTAATAGTAAAATCTTCAGGGGGGCAATTACTATACATCAGCTGTAGCCCTTGTGTGCTAAAAATGAAAAATGTTTAAGAAATTTGAAGAACTGAAAAGAATTGAATAAATTGAAAAAATAGAATTGACTTACACGTGTGTAGAAGTTAAAGCAGCTAAACCATCTCAACATAATGTGTAAAGAAGATGCTGCTACCCCTAAAGAGTAATGTCCATGTTGCCATTCTTAAAAATTGCAAATAGTAAACCATTCTAAAGTATTAGACGGTATAAAAACAAGATAAACTGCATTCAAAATACAATGAGTGCCTATTAATACATATAGATAAAAATGATAATCATTATTAACACTATAAAATAATTTAAAGAATTAATAAAATATGTATTGAATAGACAATCGAATATTAATCGATTATAGAAATTAGACATGGCCTTCCACTGATTCCTTGTATCTATCTTCTAGAAATACTTCCATACTGCATCTATATCCTGGCAATTACTTCTATAAGATGTAATTTTAATTGTATCATATTTTGATACATTTGTATTGTTAAACTTACTAGTTTCATATGCCTAGTATTTTATATATAAAATCTTTGATTATATATATATATATACGGTGCTGTTCTCTTCTCTTATCGGCATTGTGGCCGTGAATTTGCTTCTATGGTGATGTTAATATTACTTGAATTGTTTTTTTATATTTTATTTTTTATTATATTTTTCCATAATTCTTATTATTACATATTTCAAATATATATATATATATATATATATATATATATATATATATTGAAAGATTTTAATCGAAAACTATGCATAAACTATTGTATGTAAAAAAAAAACCCATCTCTAGCATATCTGTTACAAATAAGTAACTATAGACCAAGACTAAGGATAAAAATAGAAGGTAACATATCACTACAATGGAAAGGGGTATGAGAAGAATATTAGGATACAAAAATCACAATTAAAAAGTATATATAAATATAAATAAAAATGAAAAAGAAAACACAGCAAAAATGAGAAACGGCAATAATAATTAGCTCAAGATAAAAGTTTAAGATATAGAGAACAATCAATTGAAACTACACAAAAGATAGCGGTTACTTCGAAATTGCATTCTCATCAGGACAGCCATACAATTCTAATTAAAACCGATAGAATAGCCAGTTTCTGACAATTGCGATAGTGTTTAACTATAGACACCATTGGAACTGTCTACTGGCTAGTGAAATGAGAAAAAATAAATCAATTGAATTACAAATCAGAAAAATAAAAAGACCTCCTCGAACAGAAATATTAACTCACAAGCACTGCTACCACGTGTAGGTTGAACTGAGCATTTCACCTCACTTAGTCAATGCGAGTGGGCACTGGAATGAATACATTTGAACGAAACATAATATGTATGGAGACTTTCAAAAATAATAATCAGTATAGGACTCAGGACAAGTGGAAATTAGTCTTTCAAAAATAGTAAACAGTATTAGACTCAGGCCAAGTGGTAAGTTAGGTGATAAGAATAGGTGAAATTCACAAAAATGAGTTATCCAATCAAAGATAAATAATGCATGTGTAAAATTATTACGTGGTATATTTGAAATTATTAATATTATTATTTACAAATACTTCCGGATATTGGTAATTTTGACAAATGCATTTAAGATTATTGATGTGGAGAAAGTGAAACCGAGGATCAGAAAGTCGATGTATTCGAAATAGCTGGTTTAAAATGATGTTTCTAAACAATTGAATAGAATAACAAGATTGATATGATAGCAGCTTTATGATAGTGAAGTTGTAAGAATCTTTTTTATCATATAGATTGGTGATTACATGATTATTGAGGGTATCTAAATTTAGGTCTAAAAAATTTACAGTTTGACTAACGCTAGGCTCATTAGGAATTAATTTTAGGTTAGATGGGTAAAAATCAATATTAATTGGATAGGAATCATCAATGATAATACAAATTAAGTCGTCAACATATCTATATATAATATATGAATTAGAGTTAAAATGACATTCATAATAATAAAGATATAAGTTAGCGAGTATACTACTACTACAGCCACCTTGTGGTACTCCAGATGTTTGTAAATAAATGTTATCACCTTGGATAATATAATTGTTGTGTAACACAAAGTGCAAGAGCATAGGAAAGTTTCTGACATTAAATGCAACATTATTGGAAGATAGATAGTCATGATGAAGAGAGATAATAACTTTATATAAATCTTTAATGACAATATTATTAAATAGGTCTTTAAAATCAAAGGTATGGAAACCAAGAATTTGTGGAAGCTTGCTAAGGTGATTTACTAAATCAAAACTATTGTTCAAAATGAAATATCCTGAATTCCTAAATTTAAGAGATTCATTAATTCTATTTAAACAGTTAAGCAAGTACTTACTAGCTGTAGTGGTAAAGGTATTATGTCCACAAGTGACTGTTCTAAAACTGAGAGGTGATTTATGGAATTTAGGAACCAAAGTAACATAAAGAAATTTAAAAAACTTACAATTAATATTTAATTGTGTATATAATTTTAGCATTTTAGTTTTGATTTTGATAGACTGATTATTAATGGGTTTAAAAATTTGATTATTTTTTAAGTAATTCTGTAACAGAGAAACATAATATTTTTTACAAATGATGGCATAATTATTAGAAGCTTTATCTACATAAGTTATGACAAAATGTTGTTGTAGTTCTTTAATAGCAGATAGGAGTTGTTTATAAGGATACCTAAGCTTCGTTAATTTAATATTTATAATATAACATTTTTAAGTAGATGTAAGGTAGTATACTTCCATAGATGGAATGCTTCAATAGGAATGGAATGTGAACAAGCAAGTTGATATATGAATTTATCAAAATCAAAAGATATAGACTGAAGAAGTTGTTTAGGGTGATGGCAGAATGGAATGCGAAATTTAGACCCTTTATTCATAATATCCCTAAGTATATCATCCTGAACTATACTGAGATCCCCAGTAATAATTTGCTCATGAGAGGAGTTGACATAAGGGGCAAGATTTTTAATGCTGCATACACATGATGTAAGGTCACCAGAGTTTAATGTCCTGGAAACTTCATTGTAATTGCATATAGTTCTACCAATTGGCAAATTATATTTGAAGGATTTTTGTATTTTGATTTCTTTTACGGGTAACAAGTGCTGATGTTTTGCAAATAAATTATTGAAGTTAAGAGAATTAAGAATAGGGTGTTTAAAAGAAATTACACAGTAAGCTATTTTTAGTATGTGGATTTGGTGAATGGAGAAGGTGGTAATTTAAGAAATTTGTACATGAAAGAAGCAAATCATAAAATAAATGTTTAAAATGCTCATGAGTTAATTTTAATTTTAAAAAATTAGTATAAACAATACTTAATTTGCATTTTCTGACTTTATATAACCAAGTTCTAACAGGTAGAAAATTGAAAGTTTGAGAATAATTATATTGTAATTTCAAAATGTCTGCATTGTAATCAATAGTTTTACTTAAGTTACTTTTTCCTTTGCCACGCTTATATCGCTTTTTACTAGACGTTGATGACTTTGAATATTGAAAAAGATGTTTATATACTGAAGATTTACTAGAATTGTATTCAAAACTATTGTTAACAACATTATTATAATTATTATAAATTTGATTTAAGCCATAGGGGAAGAGAGTTTTATATTTTTTAATGTAATAATTTTCAAATACTAATCTATCAGTGAGTGAAATTTTAATATCTAAAAGATGAAGGGATACATTTTTAAATCCGTGTGCAGCACAGTGCTGATATTCAAATTGATTTTTAGTAGGGAGATCATTAAAGACTTTATGGTCAAATTTTTTAATATGATCCCTGTGGACATTCATTCTCAGATATAAAGGGTTGCTGGTTTGGCCAATATAGGATAAGTTACAAATAGTACAATTAAGTTTGTATATGCAATTAAAAACTTTGCAGAATTTTTGTGAAGTGGAATTATTATAAATTTGTAATGGGTCAGCATAAGGACAAGTTTTGCACCTAAGATTATTGCATCTATTGAAGGAATATGATTTAGATTGAGAGTAGGTATTATATATATATATATATATATATATATATATATATATATATATATATATATATATATATATATATATATATATATATACATATATATATGTTTTATACTATAATTTTAATTACTCTTAATCAAAAGGTAAATAAATTAAAAAGTAAGTTGCTATTCTAATATATCTTAATGATTTCTATTTAACAAGAACTCTGATTTAATCTTGTGTTGGCTGAGCAATCAAATTACAAAGTAAATTATTTATAATTATTGTTCTCTAGTAAATTGCCCAGAGTAAGAAAGTTATTCTAGCTTGAAAAGGTGAAAATAAAGTCTAAAACTTCAATTTAAATAATTATTTACCTGCATAACAGGACCTTATAATAATTTTAAATGCACCTTTTCTGAATATGTCCTTAGTCAGACTGGAATTTTCTCCCTCCCAAATGTGTAAATTGCATTAAGGAATTAAGGAATGTAATTATGAGAACAGTGAACATCTGTAAACAATCCTTATATGAGAAAACGCCACAAACTATGTACTGCCTTCTATTACACCCAGGATAAGGAGAATTCTTTCTTTTGTGCTATATTTGTGTAATGTAAAATATTATTAATAGTGTATATGTTGAAAACTAATCGTAAAATGTAATGTTCATTCACGAAACTTCTATTTTTATGCCTCTTAGGAAGGTTTTTACAATTCCTTTTGAAGTTCCTTTTTGTAAATGCTCACTTTTTTCAATAATGGCTGCCCTAACGCCACAATCTCTAAGAGTCCCGGCATAGTAAACAAGAGTATTGGATTACTGATCGCATTAACATTTGTGGGCGCATGGTAGATATTTTGGAACGCTTAGCTATGACAGAGGAACCCTTTAGGCTTAGCATGTGGGCTTTTCGTTGGACACTTGCGGACTCTTGGCACGTTAGATTTGGATTAGCACAGTCAAAAGAGGTTGCCGGTTCGAAATTTCGTGCCACGAGTCGGAGCGCTCCTCACTCGGGACGATGTTTTGGGAGGTTGCGGACGTGTTTGTTGCCTGACGTTTTTTCCTGCTTTGTAGGGAAATCCCACTAAGATGTAAAGTTCATTTTTCTGCTCTCGTTTTCACTTTTTCTGAGCGAAAGCTCAAGCTGGTTTATGCAAATTCTTGATGAATAAGAAACTACTCGTTTTCTCTTCAGGGATGGCAGGCAACTCCACAGTTTCTAATTTTTAAGCCTGTGCTCTATTTTATGCTAGGAAATGCACCAGTCCCACTTTGTGGGATGGCCAGATCCACCAGTCATAGCTTTTTCTCATCCATCTATCGGGTCAAGTTGTCACTCTGCCGATGCTGATTTTTAAGAAGACTTGATGCTGTAGCCCGTTCCCATCACCTGACGAGCTTGGTTGTACAGTTGCCGACGTTGTGCCTAGCATGCCTAGCAGGACTTGCTAAATCACTGGAAGAACCATCTAGCCAACTACCATGCTCTTTGATCAAGCAAACTGATTCCTGCCCATTATCAGGCCGGGTAAACCCTCCTTTGATTTTGATGAACAGGGGTAAGTGAAAACCTACTTAAATAAAATCCAAGGACTCATATCCGCAGTTACTTCCCAATGGAATGCCCACGGAGTCTCCTGGCATGAACCGTTCTCGAAATATTGCACATTTTTCAAAGAAATATATAAAAAAATCTCATAAATTAAAAAAT
The DNA here is from genome assembly GCA_951213105.1 of Amaurobius ferox. Taxonomy (NCBI): domain Eukaryota; kingdom Metazoa; phylum Arthropoda; class Arachnida; order Araneae; family Amaurobiidae; genus Amaurobius; species Amaurobius ferox. The sequence continues at coordinate 11,718,383 of OX578138.1, read as the reverse complement.
ATTAACTGTTGAGAAACATGTTCACTTTTCATATATAATATCATGCGATAAATTTGGTGACATCATTCTCGTGGATCTAGCTTGTTCCATTCATGAGAAAAGATACTTTGGATAATACTTTTGTATTTGGATGTAAATAGTCATTTATCTAAGAATAACTTATTTCTCTGCTCATAACGCTTGGCAAGATTTTGGCAGAATGTCACCAACATGGTGACTTTTTTAAATGTTACCAAATTGATGAAAATGTCACCCAATAGATAAAAATTTGCCAAATTGATGAAGCAGACACTAAGTCAAAATGATGATTAATTGATGAAAGTTCAATATCTTGGAAAGAACATAAGAGTAGGCTATAAGAATAACTCATTTCTCTGTCTGTCCGTCCGTAACACTTGGCGAGAAATTTAGAGGGACATCATCAACTTGGCGACTATTTTACATGTTGCTAAGGGGACAAAAATGTTGTCAAATTGATAAAAATGACACAAAATGGGAAGTAATGTTTCACAAATTCTGATTTCAGTCAAATAATGGGCATACCTTCTAGAAGAAAGAAATGCCCTTCTTTCTGTTTGTCTAATACTTGAAGCATTTTGGCGAATAATCTAGCAAAGTATCTCCAGCTTGGCGATATTTTGCCCCAGATTGACGAAAATATCATCAAAATTGCAAAAATGACGCTAAATTAATGAAAATGACTCCTAATTGATGAAATAATTATAAAAGTATTTTAATATATACACTATACCGCTTACTGAGGATGCTATCAATGTTGATAATTGTTTATTTAGAGTTGCTTAAAATATGCTAATTGGGTACTTTGAAATAGTTTTACAGGTTGTCATCCGGAAAATCGTCAAATGTACAATTCAACATTAAAAAACACAGTACTGTGTACATTATACATTATTTTTATCATCTTATACATTACATTTTTACATCTTATACATTTTTACATCTTACATACATTTTTACATCTTATACATTATTTTTTAACTGTGAAAGGAGTAAATTTATTGCATTATATAAGGAAAGTCGTGTTACTCACATCAGACTTTTTTACTTTATTAATTTAGAGATTTAAAACTACAAAGAGTTTATTTTTTTAGGTAAAATTTTTGCAATACATTCTAATTCTTTTAAAATACCAATAATGTTAATATTTAACAAATAGAAGGTTTGTTTATTTCTAATAAAATGTATACATATACTGCTTTCTGCAGAAAATCCAGTCCAATACACAGCAATGTTTAATTTTTTTAAAATGTATTTTAAGAATACATGTATTTTGTATTTGGAATTTTTTTAATTTGAAAAATATTTTGTATTTTATGCCCTAAAACCTATGTATTTTGTATTGAAAATACAATTTCAATGTATTTTTTCCAACTCTGTATATATATATATACAGGGTGTTCAAAAACATTGACCCCAGCTTTTATTCCTTAAATATTGATCTTAGACAATAAATTACAAAGTTGTGTAAAAAAAGGTACATAATTTTATGAAATCGATTAAAATTTTCAGGGAAATTAAATTTTAAGAAATACAAAATTTAAATTTTTATACAGCCCCCATACAAAAAAAAAATTTCCAATGAGTAAACGTGCCCCATACACTAATAAGGTGATGTACAAAATTTCAGCATTTTATCATAAAAAGTCCCAGAGACATGAAAAGACAAAAATGCTGACTTAAATCACTTTTCGATGCATCGACATGGGTTCTCAGAGGGGAAAAATCATGTCGGCAGATCGCATTTCAGGGGATCATACATGAATTATGACAGAAAACAATGATTACATAAATAATAATTTTGCTATTTATTGGTACAAAAGTATTTACACTGTGTAGAAATAATAACTTTACACAAAGATTACAAAGCTTGTTCAAAATGTTTCAATCCATGCCAAAGATCCATTAAAGATAAGAGGCAGATATTATTTGCCTATGATGCATTTCTGCGTTGCACTATTTGCACTCTTGCTGTAAATATTTACATTTTAATTTGTGATTAATCTCTCAGCAACTTTGTTTAAGTATATTTCTGGGACTTGTTATGATAAAATGCTGAAATCTTGTATATCACCTTATTAGTGTATGGGGCACATTTTACTCATTGGAAATGTTTTTGTACAGGGGCCATATAAAATTTAAATTTTGCATTTCTTTAAATGTAATCCCCTGAAAATTTTTATCGATTTCATAAAATTCTGTACCTTTTTCTACACAAGTTTGTAATTTATTATATATGTCTAAGATCAATATTTAAGGAATAAAAGCCGAGGCTAATGTTTTTGGGACACCTTGTATGTATGTATGTATGTATGTATATATATATATATATCACACCATAAAGATAGAAAAGGGAATGATGAAAGCAATATACCAAAATTTGGCCAGGGGTGGGGGGTTGTGACCCCCTCTCCCCGGTTAAGCAAGCTTTATGTTTAGCCAACACTCCCGGTAGCCGATATATTGCTAAAGATAGGAATACAAAAGTATCAATAAGGCAAAGTCAAAAGAAGTTACAAGCTGACACAAAACAGTGGATAAACTTTACCATAAAATACGTTGTAGCCATTTAATTTAAAACCAAAAACCTCCAATAACGTGTCATAATTCCGCCACATATCTGACAATAAGTATTGAAAAGTATACCTCACAATCATGTAAGCAGATACTGTATCTCGATATCAATACTTCAAAAAGGTAAATTAAATATACACCAGCCCGCTTACAATATCAATTCCTTGATGTAGTGGTGCAAACACGGCCAATGCCTGTGTATGGATAGTGCGGACTCTAAGTCATTTTCAACATTTCACAAGGTCCTGTATTTAAATATATATGGTAGCTTTCAGTTACGGTTACACCAAAAAAAGCGCATATGATGTTACTCAGAAAACACTTTGGAAATCCTTGTGCTATTGAACCATGGAGGAAGCGAATATAGCTATTATAATGATCATTAACGTTACTGTATATTCTTTTGTTACATATGAGTTGGTTCAATATGATATTTCTGTATTCTGTATATATTCCTTCTGTACCCGACATTTACCTTAACAAATATGAAGAAGGCACACATCTTTTGAATGAATTATTATACATCCGTTACGTTGATGACATCCTTTTAGCTTGCAATGATGCAGAATATAAAATGGATTTTGGATTTTATCCAAAAACTGCTTAAAATTAACAGAAACTCCACATAACTATGATAAGAGTCTAAATTTTCTGGATTTGTCTATATACAAACTTTCTGATGGATCAACTGGTTTTCATCTCTACGATAAACGTTGAAATTTTAAATTTAAAATAAATTACATAGTTTTATGAAATTCATGTTCAACCCCCCACCCCCACAGCCAATTTTTGGTATATTGCTACTATTCCCTTTCCTACCTTTATGGTGTGATACTTGAATCCTCGTTGTAGTGCAGCTTAGCACTTTGTAAGAGTGATTACTGGTATTTTTATAATTTTCGCATTGTAAAGAATATATATATATATGTGTGTGTGTGTGTGTGTAAGAAAGATGGAATAATAACCAATATCAAGTAATTAAGAAACATAGCCATGTTGGTGAGTATATTAAAAAAAGAAAACATGATTAATAATATCTGCAAGTCCTAAAACTCAGAAAAATATTTATAAAATCATATGAACATCATAAAATGTTTATAACTTTTAGTTAATCATAATGATGCTTATTTCTTAATTATTTAAGCAATTATGTTTTTATATGGGTTTTCAGTATTTTTCGAATAGTTGATATTTATTTAGAATTTTTTTAAAGAATGAGCCCCTAGTTTCCCCAACTTGAAATTTTGGTATAATAGAGATAAGTAATGTATAAAATGTATTTTTTTTGGGGGGGGGGGGATTAAATTTACATTTTTTCTGCAGTTTAAAGTCAAAAGTTAAATCAACTGACTTTGAAATGAAAAATATAATTTATATGGTCCTGTGACACATCACAAGAAAGGCCATACTCTAAGCTACAAAATAAGCTTTATTTTATTTCAGTGCAATTTGTATATTAGATCAAAATATACAGAGATTCAAATATGTCAAGAACCATGAAAAATTACATGATTTTTCAAACTTCAAATTTTTAAAAATAAAAAGCTAATGAAAATTTGGTGCTAAAATGTTGCAAAAGTCTTATATATGAGTTGGACAACAAAATAGTCAAGTTTAAAATAAATTGATGTAGGTCAGGTTGGGGCTGCATTGATGTGACATGGAAGAAAACCCTGTATAGTAGTCAATTCCATTCATGCTTTGTTCATTTAAAATGACTAGTGGTCATTAAATGTAACACACACTCAATAAATGTAATATACACTTAATAAATGTAATATACACTTAATAAATGTAATATACACGTAATAAACACTTAATAATAATGTGTTGATAACTTTAACATTTTTGTTTCAACATTAACTTTTCTGAATATCAAAAAATCTTTCAGATTAAAACCAAAAAATGGTGCACTTTTAATAAATTCTGTTAACATGTTAAATGGGAAAATTTATTGAATCTTAGTTTTGAGTGCAACAAAATGATTTAATTATTTAATTTTTGAGATTGGCAGTGAAAGAATATAAAATTGTGTTTTCATTACTTCTGGCTCATGAATATCTTGATATCATTTCCCTGCCACAAAATTATTGTTGTGAAGTGATTTTCAACAATTAGAAAAATTATATTGCGTTATATTTATAAAGTTATTTCTTTTTTTCAGTTTTAATTTTAAGTAATGAAAGGATGTTAGATTGAACATTTATTATTTCTGAGAAGCAAAATAGCGTAAGTCTTTTGATAATCCCTTTTATTGTCACCCATAATTTGAATTTCCGAAATTTTCAATTCTTCAGTTGATCTGGAAGTTGAGATGGATCGAATGAGACCAAAATAAAGATTATAGCTAGTGTGGACGTACTAAATAATCTTGATATTTTTCAAATATGGGTCATTATAAAAAAAAATTGCCAAATCACTGTCTGGGCTATTTTAGATCTGTTCATTATTTTTTATATTAAGAAGAAAATACAATTGTATTCTTATTTATTGAGCTATTTTCTACATGACTTAAAATTTTTAGGCATTTTATGGATTATAACACAAAAAAACAAAAAGAAATATTAACATGAAAACTGGGTTTTTTTGCTGTCCGAAGTTGATTTGCTCAATCATAACTTGATTTTTCAAAAACTAATTTACATTATTCATATAAATAAATAAATGTTACATATGCTATATGGAATTATCTAGCATATGTTGATATTTAAAAAACAAAAACCATATTTTTAAGTGTCAATATTGAGTTGTAATGGCCTGTCCTAGAACTGTGTTATGAGTGCTACTTTTTTTAGTTTTAATTTTTTTTAAATAGATGGCACCACCATCCACAAACTTTTAGTGTTTATTACTTTTTCCCTGAACTCACAGACTAATATATACAGACGTTTCACTCGACAACAGAGCCCTCAACCGCCAACCAAAATTAAATCCAATATCAAGGTTGGCACGCTTGGCGATGGTTTGTGACGGTTTTCACCAAGACGTTCTACTAATATAACCCTATTTGGCACTGAACGAAACACTTGGAGGAAGAACTTTGTTCTATCATCGCATGTTTACATGTGGAAAACATACTTTCGCTGCTATTTTGGATTTTATAATCAATTATTTTATTTTTTATAGATTACCAAAAGAAAAGAGATTACGTTTACAAGGTATGTAATTTATTTTTATTTAAATAAAACGATTATTTGTTATCCATCCCATATTTCATCCTATGCACGTGTTCATCATAAGAAATTGGTGCAGTATTATCACTGCCGACTAGACTAAATTCTAAGAAGCAGTGGCATTATTAGTTAAAAACCTTTTCCGCATTTATATAAAATGTATAAAAATTGATATTTGGATAGCTTTTTCTAAAGTATGATATTGAATGTGTATATATTTTACATGCTTTTTACTAACTGACGTAATGTGAAAAATAATCCCCCCTCCCCTCCTTTGTAATTAACGATTGAGTTCGATACCTTTGATAATGCATTTATGTAAATTTGTTATTTATTATAAGAATATTAGTGTATTTAAAGAAATATATATATATATATTAACAGCATCCCAGAATAAATTAAGAACTAAGCAATTTAACAATCAACACTCTAGTATACTTTTTAGGCTGAAAATATTATATAATATTTCAGTCTTTTGGGTATGTTAGCTCGTAATTTTTGGTGTATAATGATTTACAGTGATGGAATGCGCCAATTTTTTATTTAGTTTATGATTACATGAATTAAATATATATCTATGTTTATTTATTTAAGAAGCAGTGGCATTATTAGTTAAAAACCTTTTCCGCATTTATATAAAATGTATAAAAATTGATATTTGGATAGCTTTTTCTAAAGTAAGTTGAATATGATATTGAATGTGTATATATTTTACATGCTTTTTACTAACTGACGTAATGTGGAAAATAATTCCCCCCCCCCCCTAAATTTACACATATTATAGATAAAAGTATTTTGAAATGCTGATTATGTTTATTGTTTAAAAAATTATAAAAGTACAGTTCCGTAATTTTTTTTTTGCAGCATTAACATAAAATTGCCAATTGAGCGATAGTCGCCAAATCTAGCAGTCGAGTTTTTTTACATCATAGCTGCAATGGTTGGCTCCTCGAATGCTAGTGTCTATGCGAAATCCTATGTTAACAATGTTGCCATAGGGAGTGAACCTTCTGAATATAGTATTCTGTGCCTGAACTAGTGCACCACAGTACATGTGCTTTTGTTGGATTTTGTTGATTGATTTAAGAAATATTGGGAAAAACAGTGCAAAGAAAGGTGAGTATTTTTATTAATCATCAAGAGTGTTACCTTACTTTTTATAACTAATTATTAGATGAGTTTATTTTTAATATGTAATGAGAACATGAATTGGTTATTTATTAAGCCTAACAAGTTACTTCTGTATTAACTGTTACTATGGAATAAAGTTAGTATAGTATAATTTTGTCATGAGTGTTACCTTTCTATTGGTAACACACATGACGAATAAGTAACACTCATGATGAAATTGTGTTAAATCAATTTTTTTATGGAATTCAGTTTGCATAATTGCTCCAAATCAAAAGTAATAAATAAAGATTTTTTCTTTTTTAATATGTTTGATTGTTAAATTATATATATCTACATCTTTCTTATTTTAACACTGTTTTATTTGAGAACTAAACATAATTTTTTTTTTTTAAGATGTCACCATTCCAAAAAAATTAGAAAGCACACCAGTTTCTACACAATTAGAAAGCACACCAGTTTCTGCACAATTAGAAAGCAGGCAGAAAGGGCAAGATAGAAAATGTATCTTGTAATGCAAAGAATAGATCTAAAACAGTAAGAGAAAATAAAAAAAATGAAGGAAAAAATACAGGAGTTGCAGAAGTTATTAGATCAAAAACAAAAAGAATTGATAAATATAGAAAAAGGTATGCAAGGGAAGTCACAAGAAAAAGCTCTATAATTGAAACTTCTAGACCAAAAACAAAAAATTGTTGGAAAATTTGGGAATAAAGAAGGTTAACATGAAGTTGCAAAAAAGTTAGTATTTAATAATGTTTTGGTATCAAGTTTGAAAACAACCTATGCAAGACTACGTAATGCTAGTGATAAGAGAATGATTGGGAGAATTATCTCATCAAAGTTATACCACAAGTATAAAATACAAAGTAAAGTAGCTCACACCATTGGATTAAAATATAAAAAACGTATTACTGTGATAAAAGCTAAAGAAATCAAAGAAAAATATGAAAAAATAGAACAGTTTTTTTTACGATGATGTAAGTCATGTTACTGCAGGGAAGAAGGAAACTCAAACGAAAAATAAATTAATGCAAAAAAATTCTTGTTAGGTTCCATGAAAGTGTTGTATCAAAAATTTTGTGATGAAAAAATAACTTCTGAACCTGTGTCATACACTTTGTTTACAAAATGTAGACCATTTTATGTACTGAAACCAACCGATGATAACAGAGACACTTGTAGGTGTGTGCAACATGCAAATTTAGAGTTCATGGCTTGCAAGCTACACCACCTGAAAGTTCTGCCTACTGCAAACCTGCATCATTCTTAGCTTGTGATAAAAACAATTTTAACTGCATGTTCAATATATGCAAGAGTTGTATTCATAATACAATCCCAGTATCAATTAAAGATCTGGACAGTAGTACAACCTGGAGAAAATAGAACAAAGTAAAAGAAGAAAGATATAAACAAATGATGGAAAAAAGTTATTGTTTTGTGTGAATGTGCAAAAAGTTGTAACAATTCAATGAACTGTTAATGAATTGAATAATTCCTTCTAGAGTCAGATGAAAACATTCAAATCACATTCTTATAAAATAAGACATCAAAACAACTCTTTTAGGGAATGCAAAGAACAGTTATCTGCTACTGAGGCTGCAATAATTATCGATTTTTCCAAAAATTATAATTGTAAACTGCATGAGGAGATCCAGATTTACCACTTTGGAGCTTCACGACATCAGGTGACTCTTCACACAGGTATTTTATATATGAAGGACAAAAGCCCTCTCTCTCTTTCTTGTCAATTTCCCAAAGCAATGAACATGGTCCACCTGCAATCTGGGCTCATCTCGAACCTGTTTTGGATTTATTAAGAAAGGATTATCCAAATCACTTGTTTTCTGATGGGCCTTCGACCCAGTATAGACAAAAAAAAAGAACTATCTTTTCGCTATACAGATCTTTGATTTTGAATTTAATGCAACTACATGGTCTTTCTTTGAATTTGATCATGGAAAGGGAGATGATGATAGCATTGGGGCAACATTAAAGTGAACAGCAGATCAAATTGTAGCACATGGCACTGACATACCTGATGCCGAAACATTGTTCTATATGTTACAAAATCAACAATTAAAAGTGAAACTATTTTTTATACCTCAAGACAAAATTGATAATTACTTTCAGCTAATACCATCTTATCTCATGACAGTTAAAGGCATTCATTCCATTCACCAAGTATTAACTACAAATTCTGAAGTATTTTTTTACCGTGATGTGTCATATTTCTGCATGAAAAATGAATGGATATTAGGAAAGTTTTGCAAATGCTTCCAATCTTTTAAAAAGATTGCACTTAAAGGAGTAGTCAAACCAAAAATATCACCAATTTACAGTACTGATGATGATGACACTTCAATGTAATCCATTGATCTCGACAGCCCAGGAGTTAGTGGCCGTGAATCTAAGCTTCAACCTGGTGCTTTGTGCTGATTAAAGTTTTTGGGGATAACCCAAATAAAGCACAGTACCGATATGTTGGAGTTTGCCAAGAGTACGATGCTGTGGACGGAGTGCATAAGGTTGCTTTCTTTAGAGTAGCTGGTAAAAATGGACAATTGTTTCGATTACTGGAGGAGGATATTTCATATGTAGAATTTGATCAGATTAGAAGTATTTTGCCTAACCCCGAACTTGTAATGAAAGGCAACAGAGTTTATTACCATTTCCCATTTCAAATTGATATACTTGAAAAAGCATAACATGTTTTTCTCCCTTTTTATCAAAGTGTTACCTAGTAAATAAGTTCTAAAATACAATTAAAAAAAAAAACAAAAAAAATTCATAATAACTCTACAGGAATTTGTACCATATTTAAAAGTAATGTATTTTTATAACAATATTATTTTAAAACATTTTTTTCATTTCATTTATAATAGTGACAGACAGTAAAAACATGATATCAGGTAACACTCATGACAATAAATATTGTGCATTTTTATTAAAAATTTATTAAATTTTTTTTGTTTAATGTGATATAATGAAAGAACAAATTTATTAATGAAACGCATCAATTTTTGAAAAATAAACACTTTTATAATACTTTATAGAAATGTAGTCATGTTGTCCAGTAACACATGACATTGAAACTCAAAAATTTACTTTTAAAGTTAAATATATCTGGTTGTAAGAAAAATTAAGCTCGAATATCATTGTATCCTTAAAAATTAAGTATTTCCAATCATGTATCCAAAAATAAATTAAACAGTTGATGATTTTTAATTTTGAAATTTTTCAAATGCTGTTTTGGCAAATTTTTTGGTAACGACCCATATTTCTTTCACATCATTTTTATACTTATTCTCTATGTCCACTTGATTTCTCATTTTTCTTTAATCAAACAACCAAAAGTTGAAACAAATGCTGAAAAAATTCTCTACGTATGCAGTTAATGCTACAGCTATAATTAAAGTATATTTACAAATTGAATATTATTGTCAATTTATTTTCATTAAATGTATATTTAACATTTTTCATGATTATATCACATTGGAATATTACTACTAAAAACATATTCACAAAGCTATTATTTTTAAATTAAAATATTTAAATGTCAGGGTTGTTAATTTTTTTATTTAAAATGAATATATATATTTTTTAATTTTAAAAAGAAAATTTCTATTTTTCTAACTTATTTATAAAAACTTCGAATCTGAAATATATAATTTGCTTATAATATTCTTATTCTAACATAAATGAAAAAAAAAATAGTTCAAATGATTTAAATGGATTTTATATCTTATAAATGCCCTTAAAAATTAGGCATTTTAATTTTTTATAGAAAATATCCTAACTAATGTTTAAGTTCAAAAAATAATTTTATTTTAAACTAAAATTGCAAATTTTAATATCTTATAATTGATTTAAATCAATGATTAAAGAGAAAAAAAAAATCAGTTTATTTTACTTAATTTAACCCTGAACCCAGTATGTTTAAAAACTTACCAATTCCTTCCTTCAAGACAGGTACAGATAGAAGGCTTGCTGTGCCAGTAACTGCTGATGCATCTAAAGATGGAAAAAGAAATTCACTTTTGGAACTTGGTGTAGACGTCATGCCACGATTTTCTTGGTAAACACTCAATTTCAAGGAACCTGACGAATCTTGAGAAGATTCTCCCCGACTCTACAATTTAAAAAAACAACAACTTTAAATTGTTTTTGGATCACTTTTCACAAGATATTTTCAGAATAAAAATAGATTGGCCATAAGTAATGCATTATAGGAAAAATTTATGTGATATATTAATGTCGAATATTAATATATCATCAATATCATCAATATTCTGACCTAGATATTAATATTTTCCTGCATTTTACAATTTTAAGGTTGGAATATACAGCTGGCATTCGATACATGAAAAATTTCATTCTCTACACATTTACTATTCAAATAATCTCATTCAGTTGCAGTTTTTCCTTGCTTATCCTGGATAACTGCAAACATTTTTGAAAACTGACTTAAGGAGTTAGACCAAGGGTTTCCAACTTACAAGTGCCCGAGAGCTGAAATCGAAACCTCCTGTCTAGTGGCGGGCGACAAGGTAATCAGAGCCATACCCAGGGCATTTTTTGGGGGGAGAGGGGTTTAATATGAAATTTTTCTGGAGGGGAGGGATGGAGGCATCGTAATGAATATAAATACATGTATATGGTATGCACTATGAAATTTTTGAAAATTTCAGGGGATGAACCTCCAAGTCTCTTTCCCTTTCAGCTACGATCTTGATCATAATTGGCCAACTTTCATCAAGTTATACAAAACAGAAACAAGTATTGAATTGCGAATCAAATAAGAAGTGGGCATTTTAACACCTTTAATTGCATATTGAAAAATTTTCCTAAAATAATTTTACTTTGATATCAAGTATACAGATATTTAAAATTTACATAAAACCTTAAAAATTACAAAAGGAAAAAAAAACTTACATAAAAGCACACAAAATGTTTAGTGAAAAAATTGAGGCCGGTCTGCTGCAACCACCAAAGAACGGATGTCCACCTCAAGCTCTGCTGTTGAGAGTCTCAGGAGATGAAGTAAAGAAGAATCTGTAAGGTGGCTTCTATTGTGGTTCTTGATAAATTTCAATGCAGAAAATACACTTTCGCACAAGTATGTACTCCTGAACATTGATGTAATTTTCCGGCTAAAATCTTGCAGGTTTGGAAATAATTTAAAGAAATCTGCTCCCTTTTTTTCCCTTGTTTGCAAAAATGTATCCGCTTGTAAGTCACATAGTTCAAGTTGAAGATGAGTTGGCTGATCTTCAATGTTAGCTCGAAGAGGATTACTAAACAGCAGCATGCTACTTTTTAATGATTCAAAATCTTTAATCAAAACTGGTATCACGTCTGCATACAATAGATAAAAGCAAGGACAAAAATTTTTTCTTTAAAAATGAAAGGTCTTTTATTCAACATCCTAAAAGACGTACAAAATATTGTTAAAAATTGTCAGAGCGCTTTCGGAAGTATATACGCCCTTTATCAGTGGTTACATAAGTGGTAAAAGCATGGAATGTTTATATATAGAGAGACCACTTTAAAACAAATTTGCATAAAATATAAAGGGTAAATGAACTTGCTAAAATAATACAAGAAATATACACTGAAATTACAAAATAAGTTTAAACACTTACGAATTTAAAAATATTACAAGAAAAGAACTAATACAAATTTTAGAAAAACGTCAAGCATGATATTCCTGAGAATGACGACACAAATAACTTTTAAAAGATTTGAATTGCATAGAGTCGAGAATGAGTCGCCAAGCATAACTTAAAATTTGAACAGGATTAAAATTACAAATTGATTCATGGTAAATATAAACAAGAAAGATCAATCATACTTAACGCATTGATTATGAAACACTTTCCAACTTCAATGCAATTTTATTTAAACATGTCTAAAATGCAATACATTCCTCGGTAATATTTTAAAACTTATCACAATACTACATTAATTTATTATATTTGAAAAGTGAAACCTTCAGCGATAAAAATGAACTTCATTCAAATGACGGCATTGAAATATAAATTGCCTGGTTTAAACATCTCTAAAATGCGAAACATTCCTCGATAATAATTTCAGAATTATCATAATACTACGATAATTTATTATATTTGAAAACTTCATCGAACACAACTGAAATTCATTCAAATGACGTCATAGAAAAAATAACACATCTGGCTCTCTCTATAAAAGCAGCATTTCATTCATAAATAATTTCCTATTCATGCCATTCATCACAATACTATAATAATTTATTTTATTTAAAAATTAAGACCATGAAGCTACAAGTAATTAAACTCTATGCGTAAAACTTCATCGAAAAAAATTGTCTTTCTCTTTGTAAAATCAATGAATATTTCATTCATATCAGCTATGCAGACTCCATGAACTACATGATTTTGTGTTAAAGAAATACAGCAATTCTAATACAACTCATTCTACATATTTTGCTGTTTACATTTTACATAGGTGAAAAGTAGGCTTCGTTGTAGAAATAATCAAATTTGGATGAGCATTTAAACTCAAATATATTGTAATTGCATTGTTTCAGTATGTAGATGCACAGAAATTAAGCAAAAATTAAGTGGTTTTAGGACAGATACAACACTCAATATGAATAAAAAAGAACTTTAAAAATCACGATTTTGAGACAAGATGGATGCCATATATCATTTTGAAGTGGGTCACGTGATCCTTTCATATCATGGTTACGTGATCGCTTCATATAAGAGGTTATTATTATTTTAATTTTTATTTAAAAAACTACTAAATATATTTCGCTGAATTTTTTTTTATATATTTTATGGAACAATTTGAATATTACCTAAAATTTTCGAAGCAATTTGTGAATTTTAAATCCGCTTAAAAAATGTTTGAAAAATTAGGTCCCATAGGGCTCAATGTATTTCATTTTTTCAACCCGGGTTCAATCCAAAACTAATTGGGTGATATTATTCATTTATATTCCCATAGGTCCTACAGACTGTCTGAAAAACATACTAAAATTTCATTTTGATTAAGTTATTTTTACGGCAGTTATCGTGCTAACGGACAGACAGACAGACAGACAGAATGAACAAAGTCATAAACACTTTTCAACTTTGTTGTAAAGTGTTAAAAATGTCGAAAATCATGTCTTTGAGAAAACAAGAAAGATCAATCAGGCTTAAAGCATTAATTATGAAACACTTTCCAACTTCAATGCAATTTTATTTCCATGAGGAAAGCCAATTCTTTTAAGAAATCTATACTTTGGAGCTCTTCCAGTTGCGTAGTGTTTGTTGAAAATAACTTCTTCAGGAACGCAGGGATTTCTTTTCTTATCCCAAAGAATCCCTCGAGACATTTTCCAGCACTCAGCCATCTTACATAATGGTAGAGAAGCAAGTCCCCATATTCTGCTTCCATTTCCTCCAAAAACTGCTTTAGCTGCCTATGCAAATGTGCACAATTTTCACCTCTTATCATATTGATAACTTTTATTACAACTTTGAAAACTTGTAATAAAAAGAACTTGTTTTGTTTTACCAACTTTCCACACAAAGCTCCCTGATGAATAATACAATTGTCGGACAAGTTACTGCATTTTTCTCCAAGTAATCCAGTCAGTCCCCCTACCATCACCGGTGTACCGTCCGTTACAATTGTTGAACATTTATTAAAACCTCCGATTTTGTTAACTGCTTTTTTCACAGCTTTGTAGATGTCCTTTCCTTTCATGGTTCCAGTTATTGGACATATTTCCAATAATTCTTCCTTGGTAGAAAAATCTTCTTGGGTAACACGTATAAATCAGGGTTCGAAAAATCTATTGTCTGACATGCCCGGGGCATATAAAAATTTCAACCGGGAATGTATTAATTTTTATTACATGCCCAGTCGGGCATGTAATAAAACTTTATTTGACATTAACCTGATTAGGTCAATCGGTAGCCGAAATCGAGTAATCAGCACTCCACTGCAAATATTTTATGTTCAACTTTTAAAGCCGAGTAAGAGAAAAGGATGAAAAAGAAAAGCCTTAATTATTCAGCGATGGACTATGAATGGCTTTCGCAGTGAGTTAGTTGATAATTGTGGGGAAAAAACAAAGTTTCACAGATTACGGGTGACAGTGACGTCACCAAAAGAAATAAGCAGAGCCTCTGGCACAGTGCCAAAGCAGCTCCTCGTTTTCTTCTTTCTCTCATTCATTTGCGCTTGATTTCTCGGGTAGCTTTGGGAGATTTGTGGACATGCACAAGTGTTGATAAGCAGAGATGCAGATTACTATAGAATCTCTGTAGTTTCTATCTGAAACATCCTCATACTACGTACAAAATTTGAATAGAAATTTGCACATCCTACAAAAATTTCCCTTCTGTCTAAGCCAATGTAAATTTACAGCCACATGCATGGTAATGTCAATCACGATGATGGGGATTTACAGTCGCATGCAATGTAAATTAAGATCGCGATCGGCTTTTTATGGAAGTAATAAATATGCTTCTCCTAAAGTTGTCTAGTCTAATTCGGCATAAATCGCTAAACGGTTATTTTAAAAATTATTTTAGCATAAATAGTATTCAATTCCCATTTTTGATATATTTACTTCATTAAAAGTAATTAATTTTCTAATTTTGACATTTAATTATAGGCTGCATATATGATATTTAATATATTTACTTTCATGGGCACCAGAGCTATCAACAATGAAAAATGTCATTAGGAAAATGTTGGGCATGTAAAATTTTATCTTGGGCATCTATATATTTGGACAACATGCCCAAAGGGCATGTAGAAATATTTTGATTCTTCTAACCCTGGTATAAATATTAACAACTGAATCGCATCTGTTTGGTCAGTGCTTTCATCGAGGCAAAGCCAGAAATAGGTACTTTTTTGAACTAAACCAATTAATGATTTTTCTACCTGCTCTCCTATATCAATAACTCTCTCCTCTGTAAAGTTTGGTTAGAAAGCGGCACTGAATCAAATTTCTTGGCAAATTTAGCATCCCCAAAAGCCTTTGCCATTTCAATAGCACATTTTTTTACTAAATTGCCATCAATAAAGGGTTTCTTTACTTTAGCAAGCTCAAGAGAAACGCCATAAGAAGCATACAAAGCAGATGATTGACCGTGCGATATTTTGGTAAAAATGCCTGTCTGCTGTTTCAGTTTCTTCTTTAACTCTGAAATCAAGATATTTCAAGATTCTCCTCCATATCTCTGATACTTTTTTTTGCAGTGTTGTATAATGTTTTTTCATGTTATATTCCTTAGGCACTGATACTACTTGCATGCAAACCAAACACTGCAACTTTCCGTTATTGTTAATAATTAAATAATCACTTTCCCAACAATCCTTGTAAGCTCCTTCACTTTCAATCTTGCGTTTATTTGAAATTCCACTCATTCTGATATTTAATATAAAATGAATAATGAGAGAACAGACACACAGAAACGTGTTTTAAGAAAACCCTATCTTGTACTAAAAATAACGCTTGTAAACTCTTGGTCACAAAAGAAAGACAGACACCTCTCTTGACAATAGCTGAATGAAAAGAAAGGTCAGATACCAGTATGGTAGAATCCACTTGGGTCCGCTGGGGTGAAAGAAAACGAGTCAACGGATGAGTTCACGGACGTGAAAAGCGATGGGGGAGGGTGAAATAGAACACAAGTGGATGCACTAATTTTCATGGAAACCGAGGAAAATAAAAATTTATTTGAGAATGAACAGCATTTGAAACCAATATGGATTTTCACAAAAACTTTTTTCCTTAAATAAGAGCATCTTATTTGATGCTGCAAATTATTTTCCCAGAAGACATCGCGGGCAGCAAAAAAAGGCACCGTGGGCAACCAGTTGGAAACACCTGAGTTAGACCATAACATGATCTGTCAAAAGTGCAAGAATGCTCTTTTCATTTACAATTGTACTGCCCATTGTTGCATGCCAAAACTGAAATAAGTTTAAGTTGAGTTCCTGCCTCTGAACATTATATCGAAATTGCAGTCTTTGTACTAAGGTGTGATATAGAGTTTAAAAAGTAAAGTATGCGTACCAAGTCATAAGAAAAGGCATTGCTGAAAATGAAACCAAAGTGTGCTTATCACCTTCAGTACCATCTAAGAAAGTAAGCTAATCTAAGAAAGTAAGCTATGAACATTGTGTGGGAGCAGAATAGCTCAGTTGTTAAGGAACAGGGATCGTACTCAAAGGACCAGTTTTACCTAAATTATTTTGTGTCTATGTGGAATACGAGTACGTTAAATTTGTGTGTCCAAAAGTGTTTTTGAGAGGTTGGTGGTAGGGGAAGAAGGATATGGTCCCTGTGGATGTCACCCCTACTGGGTTTCGGTCTAAATTGGGTGGCACTTTCCTGGATGCCCAAACAGATACCTTACACCTTCAGGTAAGTCGGATGGTCTAGGTTAGGAAAAAAAAAAATTAATATTATGTAAAAATTTATCAAATTCAGACTAGATATGACATATGAAACTTTTTAAGCAATCGTGCACTTACCAATTGTTATTGAGTGCAAGAGAGCTAAAAACAGGCAGTAAAATTGTTTGAGATTTTTTTCGTACAATAAAATATATGCAAATACATAGTCATTGATTTCTTGTGCACAAGACAGCTGACACAAATACTAATAGATTTTTACGGAATATTTTATCTCGCTTTGTTATTAAAATATCTAGAACTACATAAAAATTTTTTGAAATTCGAGTGAAAACTTATTTATTCGAATAAATAAATTTATTCAAAAATTAACTTATTAATTAATTTTAATAAACAAATTTTATTCAAAATTTTATATTTCTTAACATGGCAGCATAGGACAAAATTTGACATAATCATGCTTAAAAGGGGTTATTTATGGTTCAAAGATCAAGAAACTTAACAGTTTCAATCATTGTAGTGAAAAATAGCTATGATACGATTTTTGTGTTTGTGATGTTATTAGTCCTCCTTGGGAGTGGAGGAGAAATTGGTTTCAACTCATTCCCAAAAGGTTAATGAACTTTTATTTCATCGAAGGTACATACCAAATGCCCCAGAAGTAAACCATGTTGAATAATAAAAAGCAAACAAACATTTTTACTTTCCTTATATACAATAATGTATAGGGAAAGTATTGTGACGGGGTCGAAAATTCGAATTCGAGTTTTTGACAGGAAAACACGTTTCAAGCATCCCTGATCACGAATCGAACATTTTTGAGGTGATGTCTCTGTGTGTGTGTGTGTCAGTGAGTCTATGGAGACGATAACTGATGAACGAATGAACCGATTCTAACGAAATTTGGTACAAAAATTACAATCCGTGAATACTGGAAGCCTATTGATTTTATACGCAATCGAATGTTCAGAATCCCCCTAAATTTTCGAATGAAATTTTTAAAAAACCATCAAAAAATCAAAACCTCTAATAAAGTTACACAAATAGACATTTCTTATGTAATTTTTCACTAGAAAACGATTAACATAAATTTTAGAATGTTAGCATGAACCGTTCTTGAGATATTGCACATTTTTCAAAAAAATATCAAAAAATTATATAAAATAAAAAAATATTTCCTATTGAGAAACATGTTCACTTTTCATATGTAATATCATGCTATAAATTTGATGACATTATTCTCGTGGATCTAGCTTGCTCCATTCATGAAAAAAGATACTTTGAGTAATACTTTTGTATTTGAAAGCCAATAGTCATTTATCTGTTATAAGAATAAATTATTTATAACACCTGGTGAGAGTTTGGCGACGAATTTGGCGGAATGTTGCCAACTTGGCGACTTTTTAAATGTTACCAAATCAAAGAAAATCTCATCAAATGGATAAAAATGACGCTAAATCAATGAAAATAACAACTATTTGATGAACATTCAATATCTTGGAAAAAATATAAGTATCTACTATAAGAATAACCTATTTTGTTTTTACTGTAAAAATAGTAAATACATTGCATTATATAAGAAAAGTCATGTGCTGCCCACATCAGATTTTTAGAAATTATATTACATCTTTGTAGCGATATATGATTAAGCTTTTCGTTATTTTCACATATTGTAATAAAATTTCCTATATTTTGAAATTACAAATATCTTAATATATTGTTTTGAAAGTAAAAATTGGGTTAAGTAAGCCATGTTGAATAATAAAAATGTAAGGAAATAAGTTTGAAAATTATATTACATCATTGTACCATAAAGAAGTGATGTCATGTATGATAGGTTTTCTACATACTACATGTATTATACATTTGGGTTTTTTACCATAGAAAACCCAACCTTGGGCATGATACAGATAAACAAAATTGCTGAAAATCTAGAAAAGTAATAATCTATTAAATGTGTAATTAATATTGATTTATTTGAACATATTTTCTGAAATGCTTTACCTTTTAGAACTTCTAAGGTAAATTGTGAAGTACTGATGTATCGTAAGGTCATGTATCAGTATGCCCAGTGGTCGGAAGTAGCATGCTATAAGTAGCAAAACTACAGAAGTCACTACTTTTTCTCGTAGTTTGTAATATAACACACTACTTTAAAAAATAAGTAGTATATAGAGCCGAGTAGTGCGATACAATAAATCGCTAGTTTGTATCCAGTTTTAACGCTACTTCAGTAAGCAAACAAGGTGCCAGGTGTCATTCTACATATCATGTGATCTTTCTTCCTTTGTACGAAATTTGATGCTCTGTGCAATAATGTATGACTTGCAAAATGCCAAGTGCTTTGTAATAAATAAAAAATGTTGGTTGTTCTAGCTGACAAGATATCTTCAGAATTAAGTGCCCGCCTCATAATACTAAATAAGATGAGATGGAACTCAAATGTATTTTGCCGTCGAATGCATATGCCGGTTCCTTAAAGAGAACAAGGATAAACTATACAAGATTTTCGATGCTTCCAGGATTAGGAAGGTCATTGCCTCATGAAGTTGATTTTTTATATGGATATATTCAGATATGTTATATTCCCAAAGATCCTGCTTATCTAATTGCAATTTTGAGATGCAAATTCTACTAAAAATGAACAAACATGTTTTTAAATAAATAGTTTTTACTTTTATTTTATTGTTTTCAGAAGTGGGTAAAAGCTTAAAAATTGGTAAGGTATGTTGATCAATAAATTTGGGAATCAGTAAATATTACTTATTCAGAATAAGTATGTTAAATTACTAAAGTATACCCATATCCTCAACTTTTTGTGTAAATTGAAGCTGTGGCAAAATTTGTCTTATAAAAGTAGTTATGTAGTAACTACATTTCAAAAGTAGTTATGTAGTAACTACATTTCAAAAGTAGTTTGTAATCACTACTTTTTAAAAAAAGTAGTTGTAGTTAACTACATTTGTCATAAAGTAGCTGTAGTTCACTACAAAAATAAAGTAGTTTTTCCAAACCACTGAATATGCCCATAACTAGCAAGCAAAAAGTGAGTAGTAGAAAAACAACTTACATCTTTGCTGACTTTAAAAAATGTAGATTTATCTTTTGAACCATGAGACTGCATAGATATCTTTTCTGCAGCCTGCATGTATCTTGATGAAACATAATAACCTGGAATGAAATGAAACATTGGTATAGAAACACATTAGTGATTAGTTAAAAAGAAAATGTGACATGGGGTTCAGAACTTGACTTTCTTTATAGATTCAAATATCTTTTTCTCCTGTTATTTACATTCATTTGAAATGAGATGTACTCTCTTCCTCATACAAAATAACAAATATTGACCATTATATCTAGACAAGAGGGAAAGAAATGGTTGGAAGAAAATAAAACACAAGAAATTTGAGTTTTACTAACTTACACTATACATGCTAGACAGAGCCTTTAACAATCATAGTAGCAGAGTAATATAAAAATCAGCAAGTTAGTGAATTCCATTAATTCCTTTATTAATGATAGTTTAAAACTTTGGGTTGTAATCCTAAAATTTAGGTTCAGTGTACCATCTTGGACATAATGTTTTAGTAGTATTTTAATTTGTGATCCTCATATATCATTTTACTTTATTCATTGTGTCCCATCAAATTTCAAATATATAACCAGGCACACATTTTTAGATTCATTTTAATTTCTTCTGTTCACCACCCTTTCCACAAGGGTAGATATAATAAAATTTAGTCTTGGTAATTCTAAATGTACTATATTTCTATCAATGTCTCTAAATCTAACTGACTCGTCCTGTCTATGACAATGCAAAAAAAATTATTTTCCATCAATAAATTTTTGTTATTTAGATTGGTCTATATTTTTCAGGGTAATCGAAGAATGTAAGAAGCTATAAAAAAAAAAATGAGCAGCAATTAAAAAAATTGAAATAAAAGAGTGAAAACATTAAAAATTTTTCTGAAAAGTGCAGCAAATAAGCAAATTAAACACGGGTTATTCGAGGAGAATTTTTATTTCCAATGCAACAAATTATGACAAGTTAAAAACATTATTCATTACTATTATCATTCTGTGAAAAAATGTAAGTCATAGAAGTAATTGTTTTTGATCTCTTACACCATAAACTTAATTCAAACTGAACGATAAATATGGTTAATAGCTTCAAAATGGCTAAAAATTAGTAGGTAATGTAATCCTGCAATGAAAACAAATGAAGCAAATAACAAATTATTTTTCACTAAAAATAGAACCAGAGCTTGTTAATTAAAATTTCCAAGTCAGACTGACATTTATAACTTTTTTTTTATTACTAATTCCCCCGTGGTGAAGTGGCACCTACATACCAATCAAGATCCCCCCCAGGGTATCCCATGGTGAAGGGGAGATGAACTGTAGCTTCACTTTTATAGAAGCACCCCGAAGGGCGGAAGTCTGACTTGGTTTCGACATGACAACATCCATGTCCGCTGGCGGGATTTAAAAGTAGTAAAAAAAAAAAATGATGTCTTGCTCATATATACCACATGTATTTATACTGAAAACAACTATACAATAAAATAAAATTTTTGAATTGATAAATAATTTTAACTTTTATGACATTTAACATTTTTGAACTGTAACTATAGCACTTTCTAAACACAGATATACATTCATACTTTTTAAACATAGGCCGCACGTTGGTAGTGTATAGTCAATAAAAACTTTATGAAAGAGAAGGGGAAAAAATAACTGAGAATTTTGCTAGTTTCTCTAGTTTTTGATGCAGCAACTGTGAGTAAGACGGAGCTCTGAGAATTTTTTGAGATCTTAAGCTTTATATCTTAAAATTATGATTGCAATATACTTTTTATACTTTTAAAGCAATTTTTTTTTATAAATATTCAAACAGAAAATATATAAATAACTACATTTCTGAATTTCACATTTTACAATTTTAAAGTAAACTGAATATATGATTAAATTAGAAACTAATTTACAATTTTTATTTTAACAAATTATATGAAAACTGGAAACATAAAATAATTATAACACAATTTGGCAGCTTATTGACCATAATATGATTAAATTAATGAGATGTAACTTGGTGTGATCCAAATAAAAAAATGTCAATAATCCATAAATGTCAATAGCCTGCAAATTGCCTAAATAATATTAATGCATAATTTTTATTTTCAAAATGTATAAAATCATTCAATTAAGTTACAGTAAATAAAATCTCAATATTTAATTGAGCTGTTTTGAACATATATTTCCCACTGCAATTATTTTCAGAATAGGCAGCAAGGTTTTCAATAATATATTATTAAAAAAATAATAATTTGTCAATTTGATTTTATTCTTATAACAAAATAATCACATAATATATAAATTTCCTAAAATAAAAAATTCACTGAAAAATATAATCAGAAATTAAGGAAAATTGTTGATATGATATGCAGCGAAAGCTATTACAGTAGAACTCCATAAACATGACTCTTCATAATTCAACACTCCAGTCGTCATTCAAAATAAATAAATAAATAACAAGAAAGATCAATCATGCATAAAGCATTGATTATGAAACACTTTCCAACTAAAATGTAACTTTATTTAAAAAACTCTAAAATGAGATATACTCTAAACTAATATTTTGAAAATTATCACAGTACTACAATAATTTATATTTGGAAACTTAAAAATTTATCAAAAAAGGCAATGCTATAAATCGTCTGCTTTTCTATAAAAAATCAATGAATATTTCATTCATATCACTTATATTTCAAACTTCAGAGCTAAATAATTTTGTGTAAAAAAAATTTAGCAATTCTTATACCGCATAATATTGCAAATGGAAAGTGAACATATTGGATGACACTTACTATTTTAATTCTATATAATTTTTTTTAATAAATCTATTTGAGAAACGTGCAATATCTTGAGAACGGTTTATGCTAACGTTCTCCAGTTTGTGTCACTCGTTTTCTAATGAAAAATTATGTATTTTTTATTTAACAGCATTGAAAGCTATGATAATTTTGTAATTTTTTTTAAATATTCATTTGAAAATCATGCAATAACTTGACAATGGTTTATGTCCTGGTTGTAAAGTTTGTATCATTCATTTTCTAATATAAAAAAAAATTCCTTCTTTGTCCTGCTTCATCACGTAAGCTACGGAAGAATAAAATGTCTATTGCAGAAGCACCTTGCTTCTTAAAATAACACATTGTTTCCTCTACAATGAAGCCTAATTTCTATAGCATGCAGAATGTAAACAAATCAAGAAATTGTAAGATGAGTTGACTGAAAGAGACAATCTAGTATTTACCAGATACTCTTTCCCCTAGGGAAATTAGTTATTTTGTCTGAAGATATATAATTTTTATACCTTTTTCCTTGTAACACAGTAATTATTATTATTTTGTTAGATTATAGCTTTTCTTTTACTCTGTATATATTAAAGAAGTTTAATACATTAATTTGCAGCAATGCATTATGAATTATGCATAATCCACTCTGAAATCCGTAAAACTCATCTCCTCAGTCCACATTAAGTTGAGTTTGCAGGGTTCAACTGCATATTGATATAGATTATTTAGCATATATAAGTTATAGATATGAAATGTATTGATAAATGGCTAAAAAAGAGATTTTAAGAGACTTGATGCTCGAAGCGAACCATTTGTAAAGCCTGTAATTATGCTATCTATATATAATTAGTGCATTCTTTAGATAATCCAAATCATACTTAGTCCTATTTGTACAGGTAAATGAACAACATTGTATGTATGAACAGGACCTGGCATGATTTGATCCATTTGTACAGGGAATAAATTCTATTGTACATGGACATCATAGGTATTGTGGTGGGAGTCAAAAATTGAAATATTTAATTTCTAGAAATTTATATCTTATGTATCCTTAAGTATAAATCAGATCAGTTACCCTTTGAATTATGCATATGTGCCTGTCAATCAAAAACTTTGTGAGTACAATAACTGTTAATGGAATTTGGCAATTCAATTGTTTCAATTTGCAAACAAAAGAACTACATTGATCTCGGTAATACTGAACAATATAAAAGAAAGCTTAAGGAAGCATAAAATCTTGAACAATATTTTAATAATAACATAACCATTTTCTAAGTAATTTCTACATGCATATAACACATTAAAAAAGAATTAAAAAAGTTGAAATAAATAATATTACAGAGAATAACAAATCCATTTTATATCAGTTAATCATGAAAAGGGATATTACTGGACTTTTTCACATCTTTCTGCTTTCCTCCTGATGCCATAATGAAGATTTCTTTAAAAGAAATAAAAAATATAAATATATGAAATCATAAAAATATGGAATTATAGGGAAACAAAGAAATAATAAAAAAATCTAAGATATATATACAGGAAAATCTGGTTAAGACAGAATACAGCTTACAAATACATTTTATGGTCCTAAAAATACACTGTAATAATAACCAGTGGCGAAGAGTTAGGGGAGACAAGACTTTTATTTCAATATATATTATTCAAAATAAATGTATGAAATGTTTTCTGTGTAAAGAAACAACAGAAGATGCTGGAATACTTTTGCTCTAATTAACATATCTCAAAAAGTTTACCCTGTCAGGTGATATTGTATTAGGAATGGAACTAAAAGAGAAAATGTGTGCACAATTCTAACATTAAACTACTGTACTGAATAAGTCTGTATAGGCATGTCTAAGCTGCAGGATATTTTTTTGAGGAGTAAAGATTACTTTTCAACCTTAATGAACAGATTTCACCTTGCTACCCAAATCGTTTTATTTCCACAAACATAGTAATTCCGATGACTTTGAAGCATTCTTTAAAAATGGACAGCAAATTTGATTTAAGGAATAGCTAAATTATAGATGTTTTAACATTTTTGATACAGAATTTTTCTATGTGAATCAAAAATTAAACTTTTAATAAGTGAAAAAGTACAACTTAGTAAGTAGCATATTTATTTTCTTACTTATATTGATTTTCATAGACTAATTAAAATAGAGTTTTCTGTGTATTGTGTTTGATCCGTTTGAATCAGTTCCATATTTCTGAACCAGTTCCTGTTCTACAGAGAAACACAAAATCAGAGCTAATAACAAAAGTACAAAATCTCATTTTTATTTTCATTGCAATTCAATTATATTTTATTTTATTTGTAAAAATGTTAAAATATTCTGTGTGAAATTTTTTATTTGCTAATTTTGGTCCCTGGCTTTATGTTTTCCCAAATTCCTTTATCACGCTTCGCCACCAATAATAACTATGCAAGGTGGAATTATTTTCAATCTCATGTTATTCTATCTTAAAATTTTTTTATCACACATATGTAAAAATACTGACTTTCTGAAGATTAAGATGGATACCTACACATTTTTAATTTTCTAGAGAAAAAGTATTAGTTAGTGACATTGGTTTTACAGTAAAAATTCTTAGAATTCAAGTCTTTAGAACTTTTTACATCAAATTGACACCAAACACGTAATAATAAAATAAAGTTTTAACTTTGTAAAGAAAAATATATATTTTCTATTTTATAAAGTAATTTATGGGGTAAAATGGGTAATGCACTATTCAACAATCTACCCTTTTCCTTCCTACTTTATTTCTTTCATGGGAGGAAAGATGTGCAAGAAGTACATTTTCCATTTTTTCATTCTTGCTTTTGATTCTCATATTTTTTAAAGGTTTATTTTGGAAAGGGATAGAAAATGTGAGAGCACATTAAGGTAATTGGAAAAAAATTGCAATAAAAATATTTTTATTTATTTATATCAATTTAAAAAAAGTCAGCAAATTTTAAGAAGTATCCTCACTGACAACTTGTGAATATGCTCACATTGTACATCTCTGCACATGACAACTCAAATGATATCAATCAAGGGAAAAATGTTGTAAAATTTTTTAAAATAATTAAGTTTTCCCACACTACTGGAAAAATATTTTTATAATGCTATAAAAGAAAAACTTACAAAATAAAGGTTTGTATTCTTTTTGATGAAGTAAAGCTGAATTTTTCTTCTTTCAGATACTTCAGTTTATCACAATTAAGTAATTTAAAAAATTAGGAAATTAAAATAAGCTTTCAGACAAAATATGTTTTAGATTAGGCATGGAATAAAAGTTGATAATTACAATTCAAAGATATAATAATGTTTAAATTTTTAACAACTGATTTAAGCATATATTTTTTAACAACTGATTTAAGCATATATTTTGTGATAAAACAAAAAATAAAAAAAAAATCTTTTTTCTAAACAGAAATCATTTACATTTAAGATGTAGGATACAGTTTTTCATACAATACATGTATGCAGAGCTAAAATTATGATAGGTCCTAATTAGTTAAAATGAACAGTTAATTTTAAAAATTGAATTTATTTTCATATTTGGACTATTTTAAATGTACAAATTAAGTAAAATCACATTTTTTTAAAACCAAAATAATGTCACCAGAAGTATTCCACGATGCATTACATAACTAATGATATGACATCTAATTATGTGCCACAATTATCCTGAATTAACTGACTACGACACAAGTATATAGGGAAAGTTTTATAATAAGTTAAAAATTTATAATTAAGCTTCTAGCAGATTGAAACACTTGCAACAGCACTTGAAACAAAAAGGGATACATTGATATGATAAATATTCAAGAGATCTAATGCTACAGTCTTGTAAAATGCTATACTAAAAAAATAAATATAAATTCTGAAAGAGCTATGGTGTTTAACTGCTTATTGTTTATGGCACTACTTCTACTATTTATATCAGCAAATAAAGGTAGGTAAGTGCTCCAGTTTTGGCCACTGTACCTATTTTTATCACATTGTAACAATTTTACAAATAATTTACAATTGGATTTACAATTAATTATTTAACCAATAAATTTTGTTCTTCCATTTTGTAAACACTGTTTTGATTATATATACCATCATTGGTTAATTACCTATACTATGGGATTCACAGAAAAATAAATCTGTGAATGTGTTCGCTTTTCTCATAGATCTTAAGGTTTTTACTAAGCAATGAGGTTTTGAAACTTTTATTCTTCTATTGTTTTGAATCATCAATTTCACAAACGTTTATATTTTACCAATTACAAGATAAGATTTGTTCCTTAATTAATTCTATAAGCAAAGAAATATTTTTAGGCTTTATTTTAAAGGTGGCCAAAACTGGTACAATAGATTCCACATACATTCTACTTTTGGCCATGAAGGTGGTCAAAAGTGGAACATGTGCCCTAATTTTGGCAATGTGCATTAAGCACTTTAATTTGATAATTTAATTATTTCAAAGTGCTACAATGTAAACTTATTACATAGACAATGTAATTAGTAGTTTTCATGGTTTTACAATAAATTTGCATATATAGTGAGACAGAAAGTGGGCTTAGGTGTAAAAATAAAAAGACATGAATTATACCAATCTAAATGAAGATTCTGATAGCTATAGTTGTTGTTGTTGAGACCCAGACCGTCCGACCTGCCAGAACGGTGTAAGGTAACTGTTTGGACGGCCGGGAAGTGCCACCCAATTTAGACCGGAACCCAGTGGGGGAGGCATCCACAGGGACCGTACCCTCCTTCCCCTACCACCAACCTCTCTGAAGGACTTACGGACCCACATGTTTAACGTGATCGTACTCCGCGTGAACACGGCGGCAGTTTTGGCAGTGGCTGGAATCGAACCCGGGCCTACCGAGTGCAACTCCAGCGCGCTAACCAATGGGCTACCGCGCCCCTTAATAGCTATAGTGGAGAATTTGAATAATAGTAAATTTATAACACATTTTATCAATCTTAAATATGTATTGTATTTATCTCATTATGAAATGTCTTCCATATCAATTTGGTGATTAATATATCTGTAATAACTTTTTTAATCTGATTATTTTGAAACTACTACATAGGCCTACAGTTATTAGATATCCACTATGGGCATCAGAATATTAATTTGTCTACATTTTTATAGATGTAAACAACATTTAATTGTCATGACCAAAACTGGTGCAAAGTGGATGATTTTGTTTATTTTTAAAAATTTCAAAGAAAACAGGAATTTTGTAAAATATTGTTATTAACTGAAAGTAAATTAAACTTACTATTAAGTGTTATGTGTATCAATTCATAGTGTTTATTCAATTAAGCAGGATAAATTTTTAAACTTATATTTCTAAATATGGTCATTACTGGAACACTGACCTATGTAATTCACCTACATATTTGTTAATATGTAAAATTTAAGGCAGTTTTGTAATAAAAAAGCTTTCAATATGAACATTTTAAAGTTTTGAAAAGCCAGTGCAACTCTAGTACAAGTTTATAGAACCATTTTAGGAATCGATCATTCTTAAGTAATATATTAAAAGGAAATCCCTTAATTTGCACATGCTGACAGTTTTAAGTCAACTCAAGTTAATGAAATAAGCTATGACTGATAAATGGCTTTTGATTATGAGATGAAATTTTGTTATTGTAGCAAGCAGGATATTTTATTAAGCATGTGTAAACACTGTTGTGATGTTGTTTAAAAAATATATTTAAAAAAAAAATCATGAGTAAAAAAATGAAAAAAATACTAATGTAGTTTTCAAATATTTCTATACTCTAGAAAAATTGTATACATTAGAAATGTTCAAAAACCCATTTGTTAGAAATATAATGGGTAGGTAGCTAATATTGTTAACAACTTTATTTGAAGCACAGTTCTTTATTTATCTATAATTTTGAAGTCTTTAGCATATTAAAATGAACTTGATGGTAAGTTCCTTGTTTGAAATTGAACTGCTGATATTCATTTAACTTCAAATACAAAAAGCTTATAAACATTGTAATAGAACTTTAGAGAAAAACAAGTTAATGTACACCGAAAAAGTACCATTCTTCACAAATTCGTTATCAAAAGGCAATCTGTTCGGGAAATCTATATGAATTTCTTCATGCATTGATTTTAAATACATAAATAACTTTTAACATTTAAATTTACAAATAAATCAATTTTGTAAATTGTACTAAAGTATTTGCTACAACCCGGGGATGTAGGCTTTACTCCGAAACAGACCTAAAGCATCTACAGGACAAGACACCAACACCTAACTACACAGTACAAAACCGCAGCAGCCCCAACCACAAAACACCATACTTTTCAAGGTTATTATATGTAGTACAAAACCGCAGCAGCCCCAACCACAAAACACCATACTTTTCAAGGTTATTACATCTATACGAAGTTATATCTATAAGCGTATAAAAAAACAGAGGGAGCACCCTCACAACAACCAACACACCTAAAGCAAGGAAAACAGCCCAATCGCCACTGAAAAGTTCACCAAAGCACGAATGCCAATAACCTTGCGAGTGCCCTTACCACAGAATACTATATAGTATTCTATATATTAGTCTGTACAGTATTCTGTGGCCCACACCACAGAATACTATATTTATATTAGTCTTATTATTTATATTAGTTCACACAACACAAATAAATCAAAATATTCGAACACTAACACACTCCCTCCCAAAGGAGAGATGTAAGCATGAGGCTTGGCACTAAGCCTTTTGCCTCGAGGGAACAAAAGCAAAGAATACAGGAATCAACACTCAAAACCTCTCCCAGCAAAGGGAAGAGAAAAACGCTCTAACAGAACGACAACGATATAAAAGAGTTTATAAGGATCAGAACACACCAAAACTTCAAAAACACTGTTCAAAAGCCAACACAAAACAAAACAACAAAAACAAGCCGGAAACAGACTATTTGCTGCTTCCGGAACGAGGATTCGTCTTGACTCTCTCTGCAGCACTCCCACCAAGGGACCCAGAGTCCCCCCAACAGGCATATCTCCATGGGGTTAACTTCTCAGAAGACCTAGTCGTAAATGTCACCACAGTCTTGACATTTCCCCGAGAGGGGATGTCTCCTCCACTGACACGAGGCGTGATAACTATAGGGCTAAGAGGGGGATCCAAAATGGTATCCTTTTTAATGATAGCTATTTTCTTTTTCTTTTCGTTTTCACTCTCAGTTCTTACAAGTTCATCTTCAGAGCAACATTCCTCCATATCACTTTCATTTGTGTAAACAACCTTTTCCTCATCCTGAAATCTGTCTTTTTCCTCCTGTTCTTTACTTTCATATTTTTTTTTATTTTTGTTATTCTTTATATGTGATTCCTCTTTCATACGTTTAATTCCTTGCTGACTCCTTTCTATTGTTTTTTTTTTTTATTCCCTTCCGTCCTTGTCTCTATTTTTTGTTCCTGTCTATTTTCTTGTTCTATATAGTCTTCTTCCTCTTGACTGTAGTCAATTTTTTCTTTTTCTTCATACTTTGGTTGTAAATTTTGCCTATCCATTACTTGTTGTATAAGCATATTTTGTTTTGCTATAGTTTGTTCCATTTTCTCCATTAGGGGTTGCACAATTCTTAAAACTATTTCCGTTATAACCTCTACCTGGGTTTCAATTTGGGTTACAGCATTGATTGGCGTGTTTTCTACCTGTCTTAAGTCATTTTTTACCTTTTCTGCATATGATGAGTTTATCTTATTTTTTGCGTCCCTATAAGTAATTTTTCCCTCTCTTTTCAATTTTAAAATTTTCATTTCCTTCTGTTTAGCTTCACAGAATTCACTGCCAGCTGCATGATTCAATTTGCAATTTCTGCATTTTATGACTGTTGGATTCGGACATTCTCTTTCGTCATGATTACCAGTACATATTTTGCATGTAACTTGTGATCTACATTTATTGTTCCCATGCCCGAACATCCAGCATTTTTTGCATTGCCTGGGTTTTTCTTCAAAAGGTTTAATATTGTATATTTGCATTCCTATGTGGACTTTTTCTGGTAATTTTAGAGTAGGTGTACGAAACTTGATTGTTTTTAGAGGTCTTATTTCATTCTCTATTATTTTTTTAAATCTGCAAATCTCATAAATAACTATGTTTTGGTGCTTTAGGTCTTCCATTATCTCCTCCAATGTGATATCTGTGTCAATACCATTTAAAACATATTCTGATAGAATATTGTCAAGGTTTAACTTTACAGTTATAGGTATGTCTTCAATATGATTTATCTGTATAATTTCCAAAGCTGCTTTCTTTGTTTCTGCTTTTATAAGTATATTTTTCCGCTCTAGTTTTGTACGGTATTGAAACCTCCGAATGATTAGAGCAATTTTTTAGAATGTTATTTCTTTGCCTATAAGGGTTGTCCACCCGCAAGGGGGACGAGGGAATCAAAAAAAAGGTGAATTCTCTACATCCTAAGTCATGCGCACATTCTAGCAGATCCGGTAATTCCAAGTCAAAGAGGGAGTCATTCCACCCCGAAGGGGGGGGAAAACCCGCCATTTTCAAATCCAGAACCAGCACCGACAAAAGCCGATACAAAGGACCGTCAAAGAGAATAACGAAAAACCTACTCACCCCCGGGAAGACAGCGACTCAAACCCAAAAAGGAGCCAAACCCTGCACTCACCGAACAGCAAGCGGAAAAAACAAAAAACCAAAATATTCGAATCTCCGCGACTTTGGTTCAACAGTTAAAAATACCGTGAAGAAAGTAAAAATAAACTCAAGTGCATACACCGTCTAGAAGTGTGATACTTTTTTTATTTTCTTATGGCATTTATATGACAGGAAATGGAGATTACATCAAATAAAAACATTGATTTATATTTTACTACGTTGATTAAAAACTCACACAATAACTCCAGTCCGAAGTAAAAAATTAACTGTATCCGCATTATTTAAAATAAAAAATAAAAAGCATTTGCGCAAGCGTCAACACTTGTATAAAAATTTTATAAATAAATAAATAAAACCATTTGTAAAATGATTGTTAATTTATTTAGAAAATGTGATAATTTAGAATTTTACATTAATTTTTTGTAGATTTATAGCAGTAATGGCTATTTGAATACAAAGAATTTCATTTGAAAGACATTAAATTCCATTTCATGCAACAACAGAACATAATTAAAGTATTCGTTCAAAATTTCGTTGTATAAAGCATTTAATATATTAAAAATGGTTACTGAAGCAGGTAAAGAATTGTTGAGAAACACTATAAATACTGCAAAATTCCACAATAGGGTAAGCCTTTCTTTGATAATGACATTAGAATATTGTTTCTTTACATTTAATTTTTTAATAGGTTCCGGAGCCGAACAAGTAGTGGACACTCATTTACTATGAATCACTTCACATCTCCAAATAAATCTTATTTTAATGTTCATCAGCACGAAAAAACTATTACTCAACAAGAAAACTTGTCATTTTTTATTAAGGTTCATAATACGTTTTCTTTTTTGCCGCTTTTGTAGTAAAGGTCAGTCTCAGCTGATGTATATTAAGGAGCATAAAACCTGTCCCTCATTGCTAAATGCTATTGTGAAAGCATGACTCCAGATTATTATTATTATTTTTTTAATTTCCTTGTGTCGAATATTTGTGCTTGTTTCAGAAAAATAAATTTTTTTCTTATTGCAGATTCTGGAAGAAAATGAAATGTGGAAACAATTTGATTTGGAGCGAGGCTTAACAATGATGGTTTCTGATGATCTGATCATGAAGCGAGCTAAAAAGCACCATCAGTGCTCTAAACATCGTAGAAGAAGCAGAGAAAGGAGCAAGAGTATAGAAAGAGCAGAAAAGATAGATAGCATAGCAAATGTACCTGGTCCATCAAAAGTAGTTGATAGGTAACTTTGTAATACATGTTTGTGGTATATGACTACTTTTGCATGCTTTTATTTTATGTTTTTTTAACAATTTATTAGATGTGCTTGATATGTGTCATTTCTGTAAGCAGAGCTATTTCACAAAGTGAAAATTTATAAGCAGTTTTTTGTTTTTCAGCATTTAATAAGCATTGTTGCATTAGTGGTGCCATATGTCCAGTTTTTTAACACATAAAATGCCATATTCTTATATGTCCAAGAAATCACACATTTGTTTGGCTTTTCAATCATTGATAACTGGTAAACAAAGTTCTTTCAGTTTGGTAAATTTTACAAAAAATTTAACTATTTCTCTGTGTAACTGGCTGGACTTGCAATCGATGGGGTAGTGCATCATCACTGGATGCTGATTTATACTAATTTTAAAAATAATAATGAAGAATTTTTATAAGTTCAAAAATGTTTCAAGTCCGAAGAGCTATCTTTCTCCACAAAATGTTCAAAATAGCTGTTACGACCATTTTTCTGGAAATAATTACCAGAAAACATTTAAGATTTGTTTTTATAAAAGAATAAAATTCAATTAGTAGATATCCTATTACAAAGCAAATGTATATTTTTATTTTTAGAAAAATTGTCCACAAACCTAAAAAAGTCATGGGAGCCCTATATAGTCTATAATAATTCAAATTACATTTAATATTTAAATTTTTAGTATTTTTCCAGAATCCGGTATAGTCCTAATTTTTGATGACTTTTCTGGTGCCATGTCTCTTATTGGTCTCCACTCTCTATGTCAATTCAATCTAAAATTGTCACTACTCTCCTTGTCAATTTAATCAAAAATTGTCACTAACCGCTTTAGATTTTTCTAAAAATTTCAAAGCTACATACAACAGAGTTGTAATGATTTCAGGCATTAGTGTTTTAACAATAAATTTTCAAAGAAATGGTAAATTCACTTTGTGCTGCTTTGCGGATGCATGAAATGAAAACCTTGTGTTTGATAAAATCCTTTCTTGCTGTGGACCTAATTATCAGAAACGCATATTTTTTTCAGTTGGTATTCTAGAATATATGCTTATTGTCAAACTATATTCATTTTGATAACATTTTAATTAAAATCTTGTTATATTTTGCCTCAAAGCTGAAAAATGTAAAAAATAAATAAAATAAAATGTAATTTCAGCAAAAGGAATTTTTTTCAAGTTGAATTACATATTTAAATTTCTGATAATTTTTTACATGTTATTTATACTGTAGCCTTCTTACCATAAAAAATTAGATGGTTTTGGAAAATATGAGATTTTTTTTTGTAAGATGCTGTATGGCTGTATTTTCATCAAGTCAACAGTAAAATAATTGACCTAGTAAATGATCATATTGGTTTATATATTAATATTGGTTATTAATATTGATTCATATCAATTTTACAGGAGGAATGCAGATATAAATACAAGGAATATATTTCTCTTTTTATTTACCTTATTGATAATTAAGCTATTTTAATATGCACACACACACACATATATATATATTATATATATACAGTCAAACCTGTCTATAACGATACTCTAGGGACCGAGAAAAAATATTGTTATAGACAGGGCTGAACTTGCTACACTCTATAATAGAAGTTATTATTTAACATGGGTGTGACGTTATTATAATAATATATTTTGAACTTGCATGACTGAATAATAGTACAGTATTATGTTGAACTTACATTTTTAATGAATGTATTACAGATTAGGAAAAAAATATAAAACATATGTAGTATCTTATGAACCTAAATCATAAGATTCAAATTGTAATTCGAAAATGTAACAAGGCATATATTTTAACTACATTTCTATTATACAATTAAAAAATGGATAATTATAATGATAAAAATAATATTGGAGTTATATTTTTCATTCAAAAATCAAGAATACGTCGAAACAGAAATGAAATACGTACCGTACACAATTCGAACCCTTAAATAGGACGAAGGAAAATTTAACGTGCGAAGTAATCCGATATTTTCATTTGCTTGGATTTTGCAGAGGATGCAGCCGCCATACACATATTTTCTAAACCTTCTAGCGAATTCAGATATACATCTAGAACATTTGGTAAAGTAGGAATAAAATTCTGTAATGTTTCGATCATTTTAACCGCATCTTCAGCTGTTGTGTTGGGTGGTGATTCCGTTCCACACTCCTCATCTTTCACTTCACTAACATCATCATTTTCTTTCAGTTCTACAATTATGTCCTCATCGGTGCTCCCACTGAACACTAATAAACCTTCATCCAAATTCAAATAGTCTTCTGGGTTTATTGAAGAGTGCCTATTCGTGGAAACTTTGAATGCATTCAAAGAATTACTTAGGTGCAGCACACAATTTTCTTCTTCAGAAAGATATTGTTGAGAATTCTCATCGCTGTCAGACTGTTCTTCATCACTGCACAGGCTGAAGTTAAAACCTGCCTTCCACCAACAATTTCGTATGGTAGATGACTGCACATAACTCCAATTACCAGAGATCATGTCACATGCTTTTTTAACATTTGTCAAAGGGTTTGGTAATCTTGAACAGTAGAGAGTAGTTTGGTAATATTGAACAGATCTTAGTCGTAGATAGAACATTATTCCCCTTTAGGATGAACTGCCTTTGTGTTAAGTCTGCCATTGTAAAAATCTTGGTCCGAAGTCCAAAAAGTCTTGGACATAACACAGGGAAAAATGTTTGAAATACTCAAAATTATCGTTATATACAGGTTCACTCAAAAGCAAATTATTGTTATAGACAAGTTCTATATACACTAAAACTATAGGAAATCTGCTGGGACCGTGGAAAATATCATTATAAACAAGTTTATCGTTATAGACAATATCGTTATACACAGGTTTCACTGTATACATATATATGTATATATTTATATATATCAGCTTTATAGCTATTTAAACCAATAACATTAAACCATCTTCTGTTATCTGTTTAAATGGCTATAAATTTCATTATATCTTATACAAAATATCCGATCAAAATAAGACCGTTTAGTTATCAATACAGTAAATTAAGAAAAATATTTATTTTATATAGCTACATCTCTCCTATTAAATAACTATATATCTGTCCTTTAGGCACTACGTGGAGGGGCGACGACCAATTTGATTTAGACTGCCGGCAGATCCCCCACTCTAGCATAAATTCAAATTCCTTCTTTGTAGATTCGTACAGCTTCGGATGTAATCGTCTGGGTCGTGCATAAACTGGTGGTCCTGAAGTTTCGATATAATGTACCGTCTTATGTTTTACATTTTTGAATTTAGGAGTTGGGTTAGAAATATCTGGGTATTGTCAAAGAATTTGGTGGAAACGCGTGTCGCCTGAAATCAATTTGATTTCAGTAACGCTACCTTTCTTTAATTTGCCTGGTATGTGCAACTTTGTATTGGAATCTATTAGTTTCTTTTGTTTTAGATCCACAAGAAGTCCAAATTCTTTCAAAAAATCTGCCCCGATAATGGCTTGGGATACAGATGCGATGACAAATTCCCAGCGAAATGTGAGTCTTAGACCTAAATCTATATCTACTAATTTTGTTCCGAAAGTTTGGATTTTCGAGTTATTTGCCGTGAAAAGTTCCAACGAAGATGGTTGAAGTTTTTTATTTAGCGGTTTTGGTATAATTGAAATGTCGCTACCAGTGTCAATTAAAAACTTGCAATTTGTTTTGCGGTCATATACATGGAGTCAGAAGCCTTGACACTCCCTTCCTGGTTGACCACGACTGACCGTCACACCGAGGCGACATGCCTCCTGGCCTTCATCATCAGCGGAGGGAGTGTGCGGCAGCAAAGACATCTGATCAAAGATGCTTGGAACCTGTGCCCGAATTATAAGAACAGAGGAGAAGCTAGCTTTTGCTCAGTGATTATAATGTCGGTCTACGAATCTAAAGGTCCCTGGTTCGGGGCCTGGCGACGCACAATCGCCACATATCTATATCATATGTTTAAGACAGGATAAATATTAAAGTGATAAGAAAGAACATTTTATTTATCTGTAAATGTCAGAAAGAATAATCTTGATTTGAAGAAATGTTCTATTGCATTCCAGAAAGGAAATGTTACTTAATTTCAATATTTCTAACTTTTCAAATTGCCTAAGTTATATTTTAATTAGTATTAGTAGGCATCACTATTTCATAGGTGGTGGTTTGAGTTTTGCCTTTTGATATAGGCAGCCCCCCCCCCCCATCGAATTTTGGGTCCGG
Source organism: Amaurobius ferox (assembly GCA_951213105.1). Taxonomy (NCBI): domain Eukaryota; kingdom Metazoa; phylum Arthropoda; class Arachnida; order Araneae; family Amaurobiidae; genus Amaurobius; species Amaurobius ferox. The sequence goes on along the minus strand of OX578138.1, from coordinate 11,681,107 downwards.
GGACCAAGTCGAACCGTGGGCCCTAGATAAAAAAATAAAGGGGGAGGGTACCCCTTTTTTTCTGTATTACTTAGGAGTAGAGTTGAATTTTATAAAATATATCAAGTACAAGGTTTTACACAATATAACACTGAAAAATAAGAAATTTGTGAAGGCTATTTCATATGATGGCAAGTAGTGTGTACATTTCATTTTAGAAGAAATTTTGGTACTTACGTATTATCGCAACCATGACAAAACGTAATTGATGTATCGTCCAATAAAGGTCCCGATCGATTCCAAGGACAACATGCAACAAAGTGATCTGTATGAGGACCCCCGTTCGAGCGGACTCGAACTGGTTGGGGGACGTACGCACCGCTGGGACTGTGTCGTCAGACAGGCCGGCTTCGCCGGACCAAGTCACAGAGCATACTAGACTCGCTTCTGGGTTTTTCTCAACCAGTTCGAGCCTGCTCGAACGTGGGTCCTCATACAGATCACTTGGCTGCATGTTGTCACGGTCCTTGCGCCTTGCGACGGTCCCAGAAGCGAGTCTAGTATGCTCTGTGACTGTGGTCCGGCGAAGCCGGCCTGTCTGACGACACAGTCCCAGTGGTGCGTACGTCCCCCAACCAGTTCGAGCCCGCTCGAACGTGGGTCCTCATACAGATCACTTTGTTGCATGTTGTCCTTGGAATCGATCGGGACCTTTATTGGACGATACATCAATTACGTTTTGTCATGGTTGCGATAATACGTAAGTACCGAAATTTTTTTATACTTTTTTGCTTGCGTATTTCACATAGTCATACACATATTTGGAACAATTGGAAGTAGCATCTCTAGAACTAAAAGTGTAAATCATGATTGACCACCACTAAAGTTCGATGCTGAATCAGTCATTATATAAGCCATTCCTACAGCCAACCTTGAGAAATAAGTATTGTAAAAAACAGTAATTTTTTAATCAAAAGTGACATTTATAGAACTATTCTGAAAAATAAATGTTTGAAGGAAAATGACATTTTTTTATCCATTATTTGAAAAAGAATTGGAAGTAGATTTCCTTAGTGAATCCCCATCATCCCTGAAATTCGATGCTAAATTCATATCAGTCATCACCTAAGCTCTATCTATAGTCAATTGAAATATAGATTTCAAGGAAATATTTTGAACCATAAGATACAAAACCGCAAGTAGAAATCCTTAGAAAACCAAATTCCAGAGGAGGTTTCCTACTTCCTTTGGAATTTGATGCTGAATTCATATCATTTATCATCTAAGCTCATCCAAAAAAAAAAGATGTTGCTAGGCAAATGTAAATTTTTTAAATGAAAGTGACATTTCCACAATCAAAAGTTAAAATTCTTAGTGATTTCCTCTAACTTCTTCAAAATGTGACTGTATGAATCATCGTCTAAGCTTTATTTGTAGCCAATTCCAAGAAATAGATACTGCATGGGAAATTTTTTGAACTGGAAGTAGGAAAAAATCTGAATTAAAAATTATTCCTCAATCCCTCTACTTTCCATCACCAAAGCTCTATTTGCAGCTAATCTTAGAAAATGTATGTTTCAAGGAAAAGAGAAAACTTTGAACTAGCAATATAAAAAGAACCAGATATGGAAATTTTTAGTGAACCTCCCAACCTCCTCCAGAATTTAATGCTCAATCTATAGCAGACTATATCTAAGCTTTATCTATAATAGATCCTGAGAAATTGATACTTAAAAAAAATAGTAAAAACAATGGCATTGCAACATTTCTGTAGCCAACAACCACATACAAAAAAAGTTATGTGTTATAGTTGAATTATCCCCAATTAACATGCATATGTAGCATATAAATAAAATAAAATATGTCCGAAATATCTCGGGATTTTATCAGACAATCAAATTTCATTTGTATCACAACTCTTTAGATGGAAATAGCACATGTTCAGATACATGTTCTTTTTGTGCATCAATCATTTTGACTCACTAAAAAATCCCAAGACTGAAAATTCTCTGCTTTTGACAAAAACCGTTTTTTAACAAATAGCAGTAAAAGTCTGTATCTTCCAAGTTCTCTACTAAAATTATCCTAAGAGATTTTAATCGGTACATTTTTGAAAACTTTAAGGATGGAAATCATTTTTGATTTAATGCATTATATCAGTCTATTACAAAATTATATTTTCTAAATGACATTGATTTTACAGTTTTTCATTGAATTTCATCTTTTATATGGACTAGCTCTATTTGAATTCCAATTTGCCAAGTATTGTGCCACAATTGAAAAAATGATGGTGTTGAGAACAGTTTATACCAGCATAGCGGGAGCAGTAATATTTTATTTTGTAGCACAACTACTACTTCACAGAGTACATAGTTTAATAGAACCTTCTCATTTCTCGTATTTTTAAGTACTACTATTATTGTTTGATTTTCACCAAAAATCAAATTAGCACCAGAGTAATGTTTAACCAACATAGCTACCAAATTTCAAGGAAATTTAGCGAATATTTTTTTAACTACAGTAAATACATAAACTACCTAGATACTCCCACATTTGGACAATCCGCTAATATAACTTTGATAAAATGAAGTTCATTGAAAACGTTTTTGTTTCATAACTAATTATTTTATTCTAATTCATTTTTATAATTACATTAAGAGAATGTAAACATGAAATTAATTCAAAATATATTGCCATGCATTCTAAACTCATTCATTATGTTCATAAGATATTTCTACCAAAATGTATCAATTCTGATATTTATGAGATAAAATGTCAAATGAGTATGTACAAAAGATCCTATATAATAAAAAAATCCTTTTCTAATTAGGATTTCGGGAGAGGGAGCAGACCCCCAAATCTTCCCCAGGATACGTCTTGGCAAAATGTAATATATAATAGAGAATGTGTGAATTTTTTCTTTCAATGATTTTTCTCTACTAATTACCAAGTTCAACATAAAATCATATTTTATAAAGTGAAAGTTTAAAAACACATTATTATAAACACTAAAGCATTCATATTCCTTTAATAATGCAATATTTTGCCTGAAGTTTTGTACATATTTAACTATAGTTATGTTAAAGGAATACATTTACAAAGCAGTATAGAAATGTGATAAAATAAATTTAATTTATTCTAAGATTAACTTTGTTTCAAGATTAAGATATCTAAAAATAATATTTGAAAAATGTACAATTATTTTGAATATACCTTAAATCTTAGATGGCAGCATTGGGATCAATACTGCCTCTGTTTCAGCGAATAATTTTTTTTCTTCTTTTTTATAAAATTTAGATGCACTTCCACTGATAACAAAACTTGCTTTTTGCACTTTCTTTAAAGTAATATAGACTATCACATTACTGAAATAAATGTGGGAAGCAAGTTCATGCCTTCGAGGAAGAAGCAATTTAATCTACTTTGGTTCATGTCATGCCAAAGCTGTAGAAAGAAACTAGAATTTTTCCTTTCTACAGCCCTGCATTCAATTGGACCACAGAGAGTCAGACACCTTGTTTAAAGTATTGTAGGACACCATGGATACCCCATCACTTTAATTGGCTTATGAGGAGGGAAGATAAGATCACCCCTTCCCATTCTTATAATTTCACATAAGAAACCTGTAGACAAGGATCGTTTTAGTAATCAGCTGGATGTGATTGATATGAGCTGTAAACTTGAATGAACGAAACTTGCCCTCTAGTGTTATAAACATATCTATTTTAGCAGTGAAATTCTAGAAAATTGCTCCCTGCTTCCCTGTAGGGATCGGTTTTTTTTTATTGCCTTGTCAACATTGCCTTTCTTAACAATAAATAAGGACAGATTCTACCGTTAAACACAAAGACACTGTGGAGCTATCTCTACCCAGACGACTTGTATTGAACTAAGGAGACCTTCTTTCAGCCTTTTTTTACTATTTCAGAAATCAAACAATCTTCTAGTAATTTAGGAAAAAAATTATAAATTCATATACAGATGTTCTATAATAAATATTTTATTTTCACCGATGTTCACGGGCCTCTAACAGTCGCCGGGCCTCAGTACCATGGTCCCAACTGACCCCCCCCCCCCCCTTTGTGGGGGCCCTGGATATAGGTAAAAATAACAATTCAAAATCAAATTTAGTCACAGTGAACAATTATTTATCCTATTAACTGAGCTACTAAAATGTATTCTTAGTTTTCATCAGAATTACTGTATAATTTCCTGTAAACCCATGAAATTTATTCATAATCATAAGAAATATATATAAAAACTTGAATTTTAAGAAGTATTTCTGAAATTAAAAAAAAGGAAAATGTTTTAAAAATGTCAGTGAGTGTTTTTCATTATAATATATGGTAATGTGGGAAAAAAAAGTTTAATAAGCATGAAAGTAAAATAGAAAAGATAATAGACCTGAAAATAGAAAACAAGCTTTTATTGGTTCAGATTTCAAAATTGTTAGTTTGTTCTATAAATAAATAGAAATTGTGAATAGATATCATTTTAGTCCTATGTGCATACATGTGCACCATGGGGCATTATGGTTGAACAGTAAAAAAGGTAAAAGCCTTGGTTGAAGTGATGTGAAATGACCCCCTTATGCCTCTCAGTATTTCTAAACTACATTTTTAACTCATACATGGGCATTTCCAGTGAGGTTTTCACAAAAATGTAATAAATTTTTATGAATATTTTACTGGTGAAAACATATTAATAATTGATTGCTAAATTTAAATATAAATTGGAGAATAAGTATTAATTATGAGCAAAAACATATTTTTAAAAACAATGCAATGCTAAAAATTCAAATTTTACATAAAAATGTAAATTCAGGGTTCAGTGTACCTCAACACATACACTATGAGCACTTATGCCTTTTCTTTTTGTTCCCGCCCTAAAAAAATCCATCACAGTCATCTAATACTGCTGTTGATTGAGGCTTAAAAAAAGCTAATTTGTTTATAGCAGTTCCTATTCAGTGGACCTTGACATGTACATTATGGGCTCTTCACACTTTTACTCGCTGTGTTTACCCTAAAAAACAAATGTGTGTATGTGCTCTTTAAGAAAAAAAGAATGGATAACAATTAAAAGGGTACAAGTGACATTTTACTTATTCTTAGAAAATAGCAAATAAAGTTTTAAGAAACCTATTCTTTCAGTATTAAGTTCTCCAAAATTTGTATAAATATGAAAACAAAATGGAATGTTTTCACAAGTTCTGCTAAGGGAAAATGCTTTTAATAGCATTAATATATGCTTAATTCATCTTGCAAATTGTCTTTTCTTTTTCATGATAGTCACTTGCTCAATTACAAGCAGGTATTTTTAAAATAATTTTTAATATTATATAAAGTAATTTATTTTTATAAAATAATTTATTTTATTTTTTATTTATTTTTTGTATCGCATAATATGTTTATATATTTTACTGTTGTAAGAAGTTCTTACAAAAATACTTTATTTTTGTAAGAAGATGGTAGAATGTTATCCTTTGAATTATAAGTAAGGTATTGAAGGAAATGCAATATAATATTTGATGTATTTTTTAATTATAATCAGTTTTTAATTTTTTTTTAGAATTATATATTTTATAATCTGTTTTTATACCTATAATAAACAGTAAATTATTTATGATCGTGATAAGGTTTAAATTATTCCTTATGCTATTTCTTTTGTGCAATGCTTTAAAATTGGAATTTTGAAAACAAAAAAACATTATTATGGATGAAATAGAAATTTTTTTTATAAGTATTCAAAAGCTGGTGTATTTAAAGAAAACAATAAATTGTAGCTGCTAACAGCAGTATACAAATATAAGAAATTTTTATGCATCAAATTTTTTATATATTTCTAGATTTAAACCTTCTTTTAGCCTTGTTATATAATATGTGTTTAACTGTAGTTGTAATATAAGAATAAATACTTTTAAGAGTCACTGAATATATTATTCCAGCTGAAATGTAATACAGAGAATAATTTTAAAATTTTCCGCTGCCGAAAGATTTTCCATTTCAAAATTTTCTAAAAAATGGAAAAGTTGTGAATCAGGCAAAAATATAAAATAACTAAACTAATTCAAAATTTAGCAAAATATTGCTGAGGTGTCAGGTCCTGAAGTACATGTGTACCAAATTTTATGGTCACATGATGCTTAGATTACCCACTATAGACTGCACAGACAAACACACAACAGACATCTTCCTTTATTAAATAAGAAGATGATTTAACTTAACTACATTTTGAGTATATTTGTAAAGAATGTTTGAGTCTTGCACAAGACTAGCTTTTAAGAAGAGTTTTGTAATTTTATTAACCATGCTTTTCCTTTTTTATATATCTTTTTGTCCATAAGAGTTTAATACATTCTATATCTCTTTGTAAATATATTAAGATGGGACCACAGTGGATTTAGAGAATTGTATCCAGATGAAGCAGATAATGAGATTTATAATTCACCTAGTACGAGCAGTGATGTTAAAAAGTATGTAAGAATTTCTATTTCATATATCAATTAGCCCTGCTGTGACTTATGCATTTATTTAATATAAAATATATATTTATAGATGGGATCACAGTGGGTTTCTTGAACTTTATCCAGAAGAAGCTCTTAATGAAAAGGATGCAAGTTCCAAATCAAAAGAATTGAATAAGTATGTTATTTAATTATTGTTATTTCTTTATTTATTTTTTTAAACTTGTATGGTCAAGTAGGGACTTATGTATGGCCCAGTTTCTTTAAATAAACTAACTGCAATGTCATAGCTAGAAGTAGGTTTGAAAAAATGATAGTGTTTCCACCAGGATCAAATTTGGGCAGGATAATATGTTAACAAAAGGGCAACCTATTCCTAAAAGGGCACCTTATGTATCGAACAAACATGCATATTTTATATTTGCAATGTTTTAAACAGTATCACAATTTAGAATGACTGCACAATATTTTATTTAAACTCATTTTCAGAATTGTACATTTTAAAGTCATTGCAAGCATGTACACATTATCGTCTAAATAATTTATGATATAATTATTTTTTTTTACTAAATTTTCACAAGCAATTAAATCTCCCCCCCCCCCCCTCCCCCACTGAAAATCGTATGGATGCTACTGCTCATGTGAATACAATATAAGAAAATGTTATTCAGGAAGTAAGGTTATTGATAATGGGTCATTTTTTGGAATGAATTCCCCTATCCTTAACCTGAATTTCTGTCTGTCAATATCCACAAACAATATCGATGTTGAATGATCCTTTTCAAAATTTAAAAACATGTTACAAGACAATAGACACTGCATTAAAGAAGAAAATTTATGTATGTACATATATAAGGTATCAAAATATCCTCCACTTAATTGAAAATCTTGTATCTCATGTAACTGCATTTATAACTTACATGGCCAAAATTTGAATTATTAGTAAATGTCAATTTAGCATTATTAATTTAAAAAATTCTAATATAATGCTTATTGAGTTACATAATAGTTATTTTTATTACTGCATCGTAACTGGTGGACTTTTATTGGAAGTGCTAATTTAAATTCTCGGCTGTAAAATTTCGTGATTTACCACATGACCACCCCACGAATTTTACTTTTTTCCCCTCAGTAAAATTACTACCCTAGTCTAACTAATGATAGATGCCAAGATTGTTCAAATCAGACCAAAAGAACCCAAAATAGAAAAATCAATAGCCTGAAAGGTTTCTTCTGGCAGGTCAGATGTAGGCAGGTAGGTCATGGCTTGTTTACATAGCATTGGTAGGTACTTGATGCAGGATCCGTGTGCCTGTACCCATTGCACCAATTACACTTACCTGCTACAAATTGCTGCAAAAACTAAATTTTCACCATGATTTGCACTACGCTGTGCCAATTTTTCCAGACAGTAGGGAAATTTATCACACAAATTAGTATGAGATACTGCCTTTGAGAATTTACCTGAGTTAGAATGTTAAATGTTCTGGAACTTGGGTAAGTAGAGCAGTAATTGCAGAGTGAAAACACAGCTTTAATAAAGAATCCATTGGTTGAAGTATCAAATGCAGAGACTGATTTTTATTAGCAGAATCTTTGCCAAATACATACATACTGCTGTTTTAATGCATACAGCTTTCAAGTGAACAAACTATTTACAAATGTACATGTGCTTTTAGTGCTCAAGTGAGTTTTGATGATGTTGAAATTTGACATGATACAGGAAAAAAAAAAACATGCATAATATAGCATACCTGGTAGCTGACGTATTCTTCAACGTAAACTTCCGCTATCCTTTGGTGACGCATCATACAGAAATTTAAACTTTGATGGCATAAAAAAAAACTGGTCTTGTACTAAAGTACATGGTTAAGCTAAGACCTTTACTACAATTTTATTCACTGCAAAACATCACACATATGCTTCTTATCGCCGAACTAATACAATGACATACTGGAGCAACATTTCATATCAATCTGTCCAACTCTGATGTTGAACTATCTGAGAAAGATCTCTTTCTTGAACTGAATAGATATCCCCTGTATCAAGTCAAGTTTTTTTATATCCAAGAATGGGACCTTTTCGGAATGTACAAATTACTGGAAATATCCTTGGATATGCAAATTTTCTGTATACACATTGAGCATCCGATTTGTATGATAAACATGCAAATGATTTGCATGACGAACATGGAAGAATGCCGCAATTCATTCCCTAAAACAATGTGAGCCATTTATTCACATGAATTTATGATTTGAACTTTGACCAGGGGAATCATGAATCGTGATTGTTTATGTACAGTTTCCAACAATTTTTACAATCAGCTGAAAAAAAAATCATGAAAATTCTAAAAGAAACATCTTTTAAGTAACAAAAATGAAAAATCTTGAAAGTTTAATAAAATTTTAACAATAGTTGGATAGCAAAATTATTGCCAATTGCTTCAAGTGCGTTGTGGATGTTTAGCCAGATGTATACAAAAAATTTTGTGTTCAGTAGCTTTTTCATCTCTTCCATATCGCAATTTCTAGGGCTGCTAAAGTTGGCAATGAAAAATGTTTTTCTTTGTTTGATTCTATTAGTTTCTTTAGCTTGAATTAGCACGATGCATCATATAAATTTCACCTTAATAAAGCAGAGGGGAGCAGAAAAGTGCATTTTCAAATGGTTAGCAATATGCATGTAAGGATATGTACTATTAGCAAGATATATGTAAGCAAATGCTCTTTTAAAATTTTTACATCATATTCAAAAGTTTCCCATTATGGCTCTAATCATAAACAACAGAGTTGAGATAACACACAAAATTGAATTTTTGTGTTTTCATCTCCATTCGAGGCTTCAATGGGTCTTGCTGCATTTTTTTTTAGAAATGTTCAGTATTAATTTGAATTAAGTTTGAAGAATTTGGGCTGCATTAAAAATATTCTTACATAAAGAACCATTAATTAAACAGTTCAAACACATAGCATCAGGAGATTTGGTTTAGAATGCGGAAAGAGAGAGAAGTAGGGGGACACGTGGTTTTCCGTACATTGCTGCTCCATCTCTGTGACATATTTTACACTTTCTCGTCTATATGGAACTAGTTTTAAATGCTAAATTTAAGCATGAAATATTTGCGTTAACTCCATCGTTTAATTCAATCATTGAATAGTTTATATTCAGCTAACTTAGTATATGCCTAATTTGGTATGAATCGGAAAAAATTGAAAGATGAAAAAATACACAATCTTGTTCCAAGTACATCATATTGAAAATAAATTGTGTTTCTTTACAGAATTTTTATATTATATATCTAGCATAGTCATCGAAATTTTCCAGTTAAAATTGCATTTTTGTTCTCTTTCACATGCAAAATAAAACATTCCTTTTTAGATTCCTGGAGATATACTTCACATTTCATACCATAGGATTCCATCAATCTGCCTTCCCTGGTAAAGTGCCCAACTGCATTTTGTTTCCATTTGAAATTCTGAAAAATTGCATCCACACTTCCCTCTCCCCCCTCGAAAGCTTTAATGCCTTTCTGACTCATTCAATTTCCCATGTGAAAACATATTGTATTAGATAGTGGAAGCTGAAGATATCTTTTGGTTTAACCATTTAATCTCGAATTTATAACCTATGAGTTCTGTCTAGAAATGCTGCAAGCTTCTAAAGTGACTTTCATACTTTCCACAACTTATGTCATAAACACAATATGCTCATATTGAGGGGCTGTTTGATCACAGTCTCATCAAGCACACTTTTTGACAACGAAGGGAGTGCATATATCTCTCAAATTCTTATCCATTCAACTTTTTATGTGAAAGACATTTTAAATTAAACGGTCAGATCCGAAGATATCTTTTGGTCCTATAATCACTTAGTCTTTGGTTTGTACCTATAAAATTGTGATTCAGTTGAGCTGTCACTACAAATTCTGATGTCCTATAAATATTTACATTGGCAGATTTATCTATAGCAGATTCCATTGAGGCCAGTGAATTTTTTCAGACTACTGTAATTTATTTAATTTAAATAATTTTACAAAGTATGTAGAATACTATTCTTAACAAAATGTTGTTTGTATAAAATGTTATAAAAAGAGAATTTGTGAGTTTGTCACTAAATGTATTTTACATTTTAATAGACAAAAAAAGAAAAAGCGAAAACATTCTAAAGGTTCAACATCTGATACAGAAATCTGGGAAGAATTCAAAATGTACAAAAGAAAAAAGACAGGAAAAAGATCAAAAGAAAAATTAGAACCAAACTCGCCCAAAACTATAGCATTTGATAGCCATGTTAAAGAATGGAAGAAACAGAGGAGGAATGAACTAAAATCATCTCATATGTGACAATAATATTGCTAGTTTTGTAACAGTATCGTGTATATATTTTGTAAAGAAATTTTCTATGTTTATAATTTTTCGTCTCATATCTTACTCTTTAGAACGCTACAAAAAAAAAAAAAAAAAATTGAAAAAGCACTTTTAATTTTTGCTTATTTAATGTAATTCTGAAAATTTTATATTATGTATATCATCTATAAGGAAATTTATTTATGTGTGTGTCTTTTGTTTACAAGTACAAGTTTCATAAGATTGTCATCTGTTCCAATTTCATTGACTTGAGAATTACATTTCTCAACTCACACTGTTAATAATAGTGTTTCTCATCATATATTCTGTGGCTCATTTGTAGACCACATGGATATTCTAAGTGATTTTTTCCGAATTTTTAGGGCCAGTCACTGAATAACATTTTACGTAGTAGGAGTTGCATTATTTATTCTATATATATATATATATATTAATTTGCATAAAAAAGTTCATTTTTGGCAATTGTTAACAAAAGTTGGTAAAATTTTGGTGAATATTGTTTGATGTCTAAATAAAAATTATCTGGTGTTGACTGTACAGCACTTTCTCATAATAATTTACTGATTTTACTTTTTTAGCAATCATTCATGCACTCGATCCATCACATATTTTTTGCATTCAATAACTGAAATTTGATAATTTTCTTTGTAATGTCCTGACAAAACTATTTCAAAATGTTTATATTAACACATATTTTGCTTACATCTAATATGATATTTTAGACAGCTATGTAAAAAAGCACTGGCTCCAGTCTGATAGAGCCGAAATGGTTTTGTGTGAATAATATTTTGCAAAATAAAACTTAAGTAAAACTTAGTAAAAGTCAGTAAGTTTATTCAATATTTTTCAAACTAATTTATTTCGTTTACAAGCTTTCAAAGTGTTACAAATTACTTACTAACTGTTTACAGCTAGCTAGCATTTTTATCTTTCGTCTTGATTTCATTTGAATACTCACGTCAAAATATCAAATTATTTTATTAACTTGCTTTTCAGTATACAAATTAAACTTACAATATGTCTAATGAGATTTTACATTCAAGTTAATTTACAAACTTGCCTGATGGCACATAAATGTGTATTTAAATACCTATATTTTTATCTCTTATGTTCAAACCTCATAAATTATTAAATATCTCATGCTTATGCACCAATATTTCACCAAGGAATAAGTAAAAAAAATGAGCTGCAACAATCGTGGCATTTTAAGTATTACAGCTTTCCTACCCATTGGAAAACCCAGGTTAAAATACTAAAATATCAAAATTATAACCACTATATTTCGAAAACTAAGAGCTTGATCCAACATTCAATTATATACACTGATAGGGCATTCAAAGAGCATCAAATTCTTGCTTATTGTTCATAGTTACCATATTTAGTTTTGATATATAAGCATTACAAACTTGACACAGAAAAATTTCAATCTTTTTTAACTTGACAAGATGTTTACTCAAAAATATAAGAGCTCTTTTTAAAAATAAATATAGATTTAGAAACTAAGTTTCTTGATATATTTTTTTTTTTTTTTGCTATTTATATCTGTCTTTTATAGTTTTGAAGATATATCAAATGAAAGTAAGAAAAAAAAATACTTGTTCCGACAGATAAGTTTTCTTAAAAAATAAAATGTTCAAAATATTAAAATATTGGAATTATTTTTATATATTTATAATTTGGACCGTATTTCTGACAAAACAAAAAAAAAATATTTTCATTTTTATGTATTAGGTTATGTATAAGTGTCCAAAGTTTTACATTTTTACTAACGCTATGATTTCAGCCATAGGAACCCCAAATATGGATGTTATTCACATCAAAATTGAGAGCTCCCGATAATTTATTTAGTCTATACATCAACCCCACATTTAATAATTAAAAACTAAAATTTAACTATATAAAACCAATGGTTTGAGTTCCAATCTATTCCTAAAATTTAAAATCAAAATTCTAATTATACTTTTTTTTAACATTTTAATAAAAATAATTTATTTTTTCTTATTCATATAGAAAATTGCGCATTCGTTTGTTAGTATGGTAGCCATCTAATTATCTTACATAATAAAGGAAAATGTGTGCCTGTGTGATCTTAAGCAGGAAATCTATGTATGGTATGGCCATAAAATTTGATACACATCTACTTTAGGACCCATGAAGGTGCCGAAAGCCCAGACCATCCGTCTCGTCCGAGGACTTAGAGAAGCAAAATGATCCCATGAAGGTGCATCATGGCGTTCTTTCTTTAAAATTCTAATTAGTTTTTTAGTTATTTATGTCTTGGCATTTTCACACAAATTGGTTATTTAGCAACTGAAAATATTATCACAGAGTTTCCATCTTAATGCCATCAAAAAGATTGAAAAATGTTCTTTCCAACAATATTTGAACCGAATCTGTTTGACAATTCCTTCATATTTATTATTATTATTATTATTTGAAATATACATTGAAATTTGCATGTTTTACATTATCTTATGTATATCATCACATTCTAAAAACTAAGATTAGCACTATTCTATAATTTGGCTAAAAGTTTGGCATGTTTCTTAGCATTGGCATGTTTCTTAACAAGAATGTTTGTTTTGGATTTCATAAGTAATTTTAATTTGCGTAATTCTTTAAGACATTGCATTAAGTGATCGTAGAGCAACCAGCTCATCTTCTATGAAGCCCCTACACACTTCACAGATTTGACCTTTCTATTAGTGGATTTTATTATGTATACCTGCCTAGGAGGCCTCATTGTTCCTTTTATGTATTTATTTATACGGAGATAATGTCATTTGGAGCTTGCAATTTCCGGATCAAAGATATTTTAAATTGCATTTAAATGTATCATTTAAGTAGTGGGTATTTATTTAATTATTTATAAGTAGTGGGTGCATATTCAGGATACAGACAACTCTTTTTTGTTTCTTTCGTGGTTTTATGGTTCGTCAAAATAGACATTAAATGGAGTATTAGAAATATAAAAATTACGTTATTTGTGGAAGATATGGGCAATATATAAATTGTCCAAATTGTGATAAGTTTTGAACAATTAATATAAAATTTAAATTGTGTCTGTCAGTAGATTTTAACATAGAACATAGTCTTCGCAAGTGACAGGTTTTAATTTTTTTAGTTGTGGAGAAGGGATTTGTATCATGCTCATTGCACTAATGCACACAAATTGCATGCAATTTTTACTGTTATTTATATGAATAGTTCGTGTCAGTAGGTTTTAATGAGTGTGGAATCTGCAAGTTACAGCTTTTGGTTTTGTGATTAGAGGGGGGGGGGGGGGGGCATGGTATCACACCTGTTGTGCTGATGTACATGAATTACATGCAATTTTCACTGTTATTTATATTAATAAAATTTATTTATTTTGTTGTTTTATATAATTACCCTGCATTAACTCCCGGGCAACACTAGGTACATTTTGTAGTTACATATATTATACATTCAACAAATATGTGTATAAACAGATTAAGCTATACCACAATGTTATTGGCATTGAGCTGACATCAGACAAATTGAAATTTTAAGACTGAAACACTGATCTATTAAAACTCATGTGCAACATCTTTTTCAAAATGCCATTGAGATTTAATTAATAAACATTGAATAAATTAAATTGTATACATTTTTTAGCATTTAAATATAAAACAACATATCTTTACTTGTGAATTGCACAATATATCTTTTCTTGTCACTGTAACATGTTTGATCCATGAGAATGATGTTAATAGAATTAATACGTATTATTGCTCATTAAAAATTAATTTTTTTTAGATACTATTTTATGTATTTTTTAAGAAATTTCTTCAGAAAATATGCAATATCTCAAGAAGAGTTCATGCTAGCATTCTAAAATTAGTATCATTTATTTTCTAATGAAAACTTGGGTATTAAATGATGAATATAATTTTCAAAAGTTCATTTAAAATTTGGGGCTAAAGTTTAGTTGTGTATAAAATAAATAGAGTTTCAGTATTTACAAATTGCATTGGTCGCACCAGATTTTATTCAAAATACTCCTCCATTTATTTGTAAGATATTGCATCCACAAACCTGTAGACACACACATAACATAATTTCAAAAACATTAAATTTGAGTTCAGGGTTGCATAAAATATGTAAATCTTTCAAAAACTTGAATTTAAATTTTCGACCCTGTTACAATATATCCCCATACATTATACTATATAGTTAAAGTAAAAATATAAATTCATAAAGTTAATGCTTAAAAGCTATATAGTCAAACTCCTCTTTTTGTTCTAACATACATCTTGTGATATCTCCATGTGAGGTTACCAATACTTTGTACTTTTTTTACAAAATATTTTTTTCATTCTTCGGAGATAGTATGTTTTTGAAACAATTGATAAACGTAATAATAATAATAATAAACTTGAAGGGAAACACCGCAGGATTCCATAAAATGACTTTTGTTTTCGTGAGCTTTGACATTTGGAATTTAAAATGAAATTGAAGATTATGATGGCAAAAGAAATAAAAAAATGCAGAGTGCATAAATGTTTTATATAAAAATTTATAAATCACAATTTCTATGGACCTTCTCCTAAAGTTGTTAATGTTTTCAGTTTTAAGAGCATTTACAAAGGTACTTATTTTCTCAAAGGTTCTTGAAGCAAGTTTATTTTTTCTATAAAATATACCAGCTCAAAAAAAAAAAAAAAAAATAATAATAATCAACAATAATTTTTGAAGTTATTGTAGATTGCAATAGCACCTTTTGTGTACCTTTGATCAATAATAATATTGCATGAGAGATAAAGCTCTTTAAACTATTAAATTAAGACGTACCTTATTTTTATGTTATTATAATGACTCACACTCAATGTATATTTTATTAAGTTTACTGCCAGTACTATATGTATTTAGGCAAGTATTCAAATTCAATGTTGTACATTATAATGTGTAAAATGTTTTATTTATGTGTATCTTGAAGATTTAATAAAAACATTTTTGACAGTCAATGTCAAGTAACATAGTTTAATATATTTTTATTATTTATGTATTGCATTTAGACAGGCTTGAAGGATGTTAAAGCATGTCTGAGCCGTGCTGTGGGACTTTGAAGTGACAATTTGAACTGTTCTTTGTCTTTTTTTTTTAAACCGGATACTTTTAATCACCCCTTTATTGAGTATTTTAGATAGCAGTTTGAATAAATTTTTATATCATAAATAGTTTATGTACATTAACATTCATCTTGCTTATTTGTTAGTTTCATTTTTTTTTCAATAAGAATAAAACTCATGCCAAAATATCCTCATCTTTCTATATATAACTCTCAAAACTATTCCAATTTTTTGGCTTTTCCTTAGATTTTCATAATAAAATAAACTTTGTGAATGTAGCCTACATACAAATACAAACTAGTCTACCAATTTCAAAGACACAAAAACTGTTTTCTTCCGGACCGACAAGAAGCACTTATTCAAGTCAGATCAGCAACTGAGTATCTGTCTACCATTTTCCAGATTTTAGTTATTTTTCCATTTTATTTGATAAAGTCATATAGCTTCCAAAACCAATTGGTTCTTTCGTGTTTGATTTTTTTTTTTTGTTGTTGTTTATTCTAATTGGTTTGCTATCATTTCCAATATTTTCTACTTATTTTTCATGTTTGTATTTTTTACAGCTGATTTAAGCATCTCATTGTTTTAGTAAGTTTTCTCAGTATTCAGTTATTTCTGTTTACTCAACTATCCATTCTCTGAATGCATTATTATATGCTTTTCTTTCTTTCATTTCTTCCACCCCATCCGGTTTCTTCCACCACCCCTTCCACGCTATCCGGTTTCCGGCCGTCCAAGCAGTTACTCGAGTTCTTTGGATGAGTCGGACGGTCTGGGTCTTCAACACCCTATCTGGTTTACTAACTGCTTGTGCCAAAAAAGTACATAACTTTTTGTTTTGAGCTGGCATGTCTAGCATAAAGACAAAGGGCTCATCATGTCTAATAGATGCATTCTTTTATTAAGTATTCTTCCTATAATTATTTAATCAATGGGTGATAGATAATAAACAGAAAATTTCATCAGATTATTAATTTAGTCATTCAGCGACACACTTGAGAAAAATATGTAGGTGACCTTCCTGACTAAACTTTTCTTCAAGAACACAAATTTTCAAATTACAGAAGAGATGCTGAAAAAAAAGTTAAACTAATTTTCTCTGCAAAGCATCTATTGATACAGAGTATTTAAAAAAGATTGCACGACTAAATATTTTTTGAACAATGAATCGTAGATCTAAGATTTCAATAAAAGAAATGCTTTAATTAAAGTAGACTATCATCCTATGCAAATTTTGGTCATATCTTTTAGTAAAAAGTACAAAATAAAACTCCTTATATGGGCTCACTAGAAAAAAAAAAAAATTATTATAAAAATATATTTTCTATAGCCTAATTAGTTAAACAAAAAAATGTTCCATTAGCAACCAAAATTAGCCAAGATATCATTAATTAAAGTTTTGGGGGCTGTAGATAGGTGGGTATGCATGTAAGTTTTTGAATAGAAATTTTATCAAATGGAATTCATATTTCTACAACCTCTGAAATTTATGTTTCCACTTTTTCTTTTGATTGGCTCAAAATGGTTTATAAGTCTTATAACTTTGACAATTTTTTCTAGTCAATTTTACATATTAGAAAATCAGTTTTTTTTCAAAAGACATATATAAGGAACAATTTGTTAATTGCAACTTCTTTTGTAGAAGGCCTACATAAAACCTTAAATTTTGTACTTCCTTACTAAATTGTGTCTGAAATCGTGTATTATAAAAACTGTCTTAGTCTGAAAGTCTAACTTATTAGAAGCATTTCTCTTAAACGATCGATTGCAGAGATATTGCAATCATACAAAAAAATATTTAGTCATGCAAATCCTTTTGAAACACCTTGTATAGGATAAATGTACATTTTATCTTTTATATGTTTATAAAATGTTTTATATTTATTGACTTAAGTTTTTATTGTGTCCCTACTTTTCTACTGTTGTGGCTGTTGAATTATTTTACAAATTTAATTGTTCTCCCCTATAATTATGAAATGTAAAACCTCTTTTGTAAAACTGGAAAATGCCGTATGGGAAATATGTATATTTTATTTTTCATACTTTTATGAAATGTTTTATATTGACTTTCGTTCTTGTTGTATTCCAACTATTTGCAATATTAAAAGACGTTCTATTTCAGAATGTGTCATATCTTTATAGTAAGCTTACATTTGAATTTGCACATATCTGATTGTACAACATTTAAATTACAAAATATTATGTCACCTTTTAAGTAATTAAAATCTAAACATAAATTCTAATATTTAAATATTAATATTTAGAGTGAGTTTGGTTTACATTTTGATCAGTATTTATCAAATTATATTTTGTAGGTGGGCCAAGTGTGCTCTGAATGTGCCCAAAGTTATATTAGTCATAAAATACACCAACATTCATATTAGCCAAAGTTAAATCATGTTTTCATAAAAATTTCTCAGATTTTTTGAAATCATAAATTATTGCTGTGAAATTTCATTTGCTTATGCTATAAAAAAGAGATTTTAAATTGTTTGTGACCCTCATTGGAATGCTTTTTGATCTTAAATAAAACAAAGAATAAACCAGTTTTTCACTACATTTTTTTTCAATATGATTGAGTTAGCAATTAAATTTTGAAAAGTGCATTGTGGAAATGTTACAGCCTACCAAATTTTCCAATCAAATTGATAAATTGTCCTTAACAAAAAGTATATGATACCCCCAAAGCACAAGATGGATAAAATGCATCTGCTAATCAATAAAATTATAGCAAGGAATGTAGCATGAGCGTGAGCTTATCTCAAATATTAAAGTTTCTATTTTAATTGACAGCTTGAAATATCCCCATTATCACTAAAAAATAATTTTAACTTCAAAGAAAAGCTTAAATTAAATGTCCAATTTAGTTTATTCGTAAATATTTTTCAAATTGTTGAACTGTTGCAAATGTTATATATCTCCCATAGTTTAGAATTAAATTTCTTTAATTATAATTTACAGTTTGTTCAGTTTTACAATTTAAATTTAATTTGTTTAAATGTCAAATATTTAAATTTTAAAATATTTTATTTACTTTTAAATATACAAATTTTGATGGGTTTTTTTTTTATTTAAAGTATATTTTTAAACATGCCTGTTTACTTAAGAGTTTGAATATTTTCAAATTTTTGTAATTAAACATTTACATCTAGAAAATTTAGAAATATGTAATTAATCGGCTGATAGTTGTGTTTAAAAATTGTATGTAATTATATATTTAGATAGGTTATGAGCATTGCTGACTTTTGGCACTAACTATTATAAATTGTTCTCTATGGGTTGGATTTTTGCAATGCCCAGCATTGGATATGATTTAACATGTGTGAATTTCAGTAGTATTCTAAATGGTATTGTTCTTCAAAAAATTATATTAAGATATTTAGTTTAATTCTTCTAAATAGAAATATAAAAATTTCAGTTCTCCCTATACAAAATTATCTACATATTCTGATGAAGAATAAAATATCGATCTCATTTGTAAACAAATTTGCAAAAAATATAAAATAAGGTTCGGCATATGCCAAAATAAAGAATTAACTGGAATGTGGATCAACTTAACTTTCTCATACCAGAATCCATTTTAAGTAGACTGTAATTTTTTTTTTTTTTCAAATTTTTCAGGAAAAAATATTTAAAAAATTCTGAATTGTTGGTCCAAATGATCCCAATTATAGCATGTTACCCTTCAGTTTGAAGGACTTGAAAAAATCTTTCAATTGATACAAAGTTTGACAATGTACCCCCTATTTTGTCCTATGCTGCCATGTTAAGAAAATATAAAATTTCAAATAAATTGCTTGAATTTCAAAACATTTTATCTAGTTCTATATTTTTTATTAACAAAAACCGAATATAAAGTTTTGTGAAAATCCATTAATATTTGTGGCTGCTATCACATACATAAGAAATTGACCACAGACGGACATCATTTCAAAATTAGTCAAAACATATTCAGGAGGTCCTAAAACATGTTTTGGCATTTAATCTCGAAATCAAACATTTTCATATAAACCATACTTTTTCAATACTGCATATGAGAAATTACATATAATACTGTACATTTATAAAATTTATTTTTATATCAATTTCTTTATTATTTTAATCATATAAATTGAATAAAAATCTTTTACCATACCAACACATTTAATTAAATTCCGTTGCTAAGCAACATGATATAATTTTTTTTTACAAATAAATTTTCAGAAAAAAATTGTTTGCATAATACTATTTCTATGGAAGTTTTAATTCTGCATTTTTTTATTAACACCTCAACAACCCGTGGTCTAGGAAAACATAAACACGGTTTATCTGCAGTGAAGTAGAGAAAAGCCATATTAAATTTGAAAAAAAAAAAAAAAAAACCCTTTCAAAAATTGTAGATTTGTATACCGAACAGACAGACAAATAAACAAAGAGATTTTTAATTTTAAACTACAGTGATCTCTCGTTAAGATGGACAGTCAAGGACCAACATTGTGCATATTAGTGAGAGTCCATTATAGCAGTAGTCCATAAATCTGACATAAAATAGTAATGAAATAGTAAAATGGTAATGAAAGTTTGTTATACCGGGTAGTGAAAAAATACAATCTTTAAACAAAAAAGACAGAATATTTTCATAAAAAAATTTTAATATGTATAATGAGGTAAATATAAAAAAATATTAACATTCAAAACATAAACAAAATGTAGTTGTACTATTTAATTGTAGTATTATTATTTTTAAATTAAAGTAATCTTCATTTGTTTCTTCTGGGTAAAGAATATTTTTTGTCATTCTCAATTTTAGTCAATTGCTTAAAAGTATGTTTTGGAACATCTTCTACTGATAGAAAAATTAAATAAATTTTATATATCTTAACGAATGAACAAACGTATTAAGCAATATTTATAACATGCATTATCCGTAGATCTTAACCCGGGGATCCGTATTTGTACGTAATAACGAGAAATCGAACTGAAACGGGTGCCATCTTAATAACAATCCACTGTTTACAGGGTGTCCAGTGCTATTAGTGCCCAATGGCTATTTACTCAACCGTTAGTCACAAAGATATACTTCCAATTGCAAAAATGTTTTGAAGTTTAAAATCTATTATCTTAGATACGGTTTAAATCAATAAGTGCATTTCTGAAAAAAATACGAAATATAAATTTTTATACAGTCCTCCGGTCTTACCAATTATATTTAGGAAAATCATCCTCATACAATTTCATGCAAAATAAAAAAAAAAAATCTTCCATTTATGACCAAAATTCACAAAGTTATGACTCATTAAACTTTATGACTTAAGTCGCTTTTTCGCGCATAAAAATGTCTCATTTCAGGCAACCAAACAATCGGGGACCATATTGACCATTTCTCAGCACAAAAAGTGCTCAACTTTAAGCAGCTATGAGTCGGTCAATTTTGGTTGTAAAGGATAATTTTTTCTTATTTTGCAAAAAATTGTATGAGAATGATTTTCCTAAATATAATTGGTAGGACCGGGGAACAGTATAAAAATTTATATTTCGTATTTCTTTCAGAAATGCATTTATTGATTTAAACTGTTTCTAAGATATAGATTTTAAACTTTAAAACATTTTTGCACTTGGAAGTATATCTCTGTGACTAACGGTTGAGGAAATAGCCATTGGGTACCCTGTATATAGATTTCATACTTGTCAAATCATGTGACATCACTTTTAATTTCCCAATAAAAAAATAATTTTAGAATCTAGGAGGGCAAATGGATCTTTTTTTATATCTATATTCTACTATTTTGCTTCTTCACATTCAGTTGGGCAACTTCAAATGCTCTTTAACCATCTATACATTTATATTTTTAGGGAGTAAAACTATTACCAAATAAAAATTACGATGTAGAATACAGTGGTGAGGTTGAAATAAATGGTACATTTTGACAATTTACTAATTTATAATTTACATGTTAGTATAACAGTACATAGCAACTTTATCCTTTTAAAAGTTAAATGAAGGTATTTGGCACAAATTATCAGTGTCTATATTGCTTTTATTAGGAGATAAAAGTTGAGGTAGGGGTGGGCTGTGGTAAAAATTTTGAGAACTGCTCATTAAATAACACTAAAATTAGTTGATGGCTTATAACTTCTTTGACCCAGGTCGTCCGACCTACCCAAAGGTATAAGGTAGGTATTTGGATGACTAAGAAAGTGCCATCCAATGGGGTGCGGCATCCACAGGGACTGTACCCTACCGCTAACCTCTCAGAAGGATATTGAGCTCAGGTCATCAGAGTGCAATCCCCACATGCTAACCACTGAACTGACTTATATTGATAGCTTATAACTGTAATAAACTGTTCTTTATGGCAGTGGTCTCCAAAGTGTGGTATGCATATCCCAGGGATACACAAGTCAATACGGGGAGGTATGCTAAGAAAATTTCATTTTTTCTTTTTGTACTTTTCTCTGAAGACAAGTTTTATATTGACAGAAAATTAATTAAAGAATACCAAATATTAAAGTATATTTTTAAATTACACGATCATGAACACAATAATATGACTATATGAATATTATTTTATTAGAATAATGCCCATTTAGAACAAAAAAAAAAAAAAATCTTGCATTTGTATTTACCATAGGGGTTCGTAATATAGAATAGTAGGACTTGGGGTATGTGGTTAAAAAAGTTTAGAAGCTACTGCTCTACAGATAGAGATGAAATATGACATTCATACATGGGTGCATACTTTTTAAAAAAAAAATTAGGGCCTTTAACAGTATATTGACTGTTAAAGACCCTTTCTTTAAAGATTTTTAAAGTTGAAAGTCCCATTCTTTAAAGATTTCTAAAGTTGAAAGGCCCTTTTTTAATAATTTCTAAAATTGAAAGGCCCTTTCTTTTAAGATTTCTAAAGTTGAAAGACCCTTTCTTTAATGATTTCTTTAAACCACAAATATTCATAAGGTATAGATACAGGGGTTGGACAAAATAATATGAACACCTGTGAAAAGAGACAAAATCTTTATTAATAGGCTGATGGTCATCCTTTTGCATGAATTACAGTTTGTATTCGATGTGGGATGGAGAAATACAAGTCATAAACAAGAACCACAGGGATACACAGCCACTGCTCCAAAAAGGTTGCTAATTCAGAAAGTGTCCTTGGAGGTGGAAACCAACTGTGCAGCTTGTCCTCCAAAATACCCCACAAAGGTTCAATTATATTAAGATCAGGGGACTGAGGGGGCCACACAAGGTGTTGTACTTCATCATTGTGTTCATTAAACCAGTCTCGGAGAATTCCAGCAGTGTGAATGGGAGCAATATTGTCTTGGTACACAGGTTGTTCATCAGGGAACAAAGTTTGTACCATTGGATGAAGATGGTCAGCCAGAATATTGACATAATCCCGTGCTGTAACCCACCTATGCAGGACAACAAATAGACCGAGACCATAGTGCGGCATTGCACCCCACAGCATCATGGAACCCCCCTCTATGCTGAACAGTAGGAATGAGACAGTTAACATAATAGGCTTCTGCTGGTGTTCTCCAAACGTAAACACATCTGTTGGTCTGGAATAATGTGAATGACGATTCGTCTGACCAGATGACCTTCTCCTATCGTTGTTGTGTCCAATTTTTATGGTCGCGACACCATTTTTGCCGTTTAAAGGCTGGTGTAAGCAATGGTTTTGGAATCGCTGCTCTACCGTGAATGTTTGTCGCATGCAGCTCACGCCGGATAGTTTTTGATGATACAGCTTCCTATAAATGTGTGTTCTTCTCAGATGTTATCTGGGATGCTCTTGTCTTGTGCTTTCTGGCCAAATCCTCTTCAAAGCCCTTCTGTCTCTATCAGTCAGCTTCAACCGTCGGCCACTGTTGTGCTTGGCATATGATGTCTTTCCCTGTTTGATATAGGCTGTCATTACAGTCGATGCAGTACTTCTACCGACAACAACAAGGGTGGCTGTTTTCGTTACTGAGGCTCCAGCAAGATGGGCCCCAACAATCCTCTTTTGAAATCTGAGAGGTCAGTCATAACGAAGTTTTAATGCAGCAATATATTTTGCATCCGACCCCTATCACTGCTAGTCACAGACTGATGTGTGAACATTCTCGCCCGCTAGGTGATACGTTTCAACACTAGAGAACGGCAGTATATGACAGGTTTCCCTTGAGTACTGTTATTACACAGGTGTTCATATTATTTTGCCCAACCCCTGTATGTATCTATCAATGTATTTCCCTTTCACTGATCACTTATCTTAATGCTTCCTTCAAACTAAGAAAATATTCAATTACATGACTCAATCTGTTTACAAATTCAGTTCCATAAGTAGTGTTGAACCATCTCCAGCATTGCAGCTTTCTATATTTAACATGGACACAAACCAGTTTTCATAATTTAAGTTTTGAAATTAAAAATCTATTTGAAATGACTTGTATATTGTTATGACAATATTCTGTGTGAAATTAAAATTTGCAACAGCTTTTGTTTAAAACAAATAAATAAATATTTTACATAGAGTTGAACCTTGTTACGAGAAACTTTGCAGTATTGTCAAAAGTAAGTAGAAAAGAGTTCATATTGTCAGAAGTTAGAAAAACAAAAATATGATTTTAACAATAAGAATTAAATGTTAAAAAAAATTCAAACTGTACTTACAACAACTTTATGTTTTACAATACATAAAGTTGTTGCTTGTGAGAAAATGACAAAAATTCTTTCTTGAAGAAAGCAGACATAGAAAAATTAAGTGACTACAATTGTTTCGAGGGTGTTTTGAGCTCTTTTCCTCAGGTCAAAAACAGAGTGTTCTTAACTGCTGTTAAGAACACAGTTAAGCACAAAAAATGATTTGATGAACCATAGGCTTTCAATAAAAAATCCCGTTTGATATTAATTTATTGGAATATTTAGAGAACAGTTAATTAAATAGCAATTCAAAACTATTTCTGTCACACTGGCTTCGTTGTTCCAGCTTCAAAAGCACACACACAAGAAAAATATTCCCAAAGTTCCCATGATGAAGCCAATGAAATCCACAATTGTTGAGGATACTCAAGATGGGGAGTTTTTTCCCTGAATATGACTGAATTTTACATATTTTGGAATTTGATTCTTAGAAGATGATTTATAAAATCATGTTTATTTAAATATGAAAGATAATTAAGTCAGATATTAATAATTACATTGAAGATATTCAAATTATGTAATTGTTTGAACTATTAAAATAAAAAGTAAAGTTACTTTATTCTCAACATAAATATATATACAATATATTATATTCAACTCAAGGTAAAAGTCTATTGTATTCAAGGAAAAGTGGTGACTTTTTAACTGTTTCCCATATTCTAGCCGAATAATGAAACCTGAAAAAAAAAAATAGAATAAATTATTTAACAATCACAACAAAAACTACACAGTAGTTTTACTTCAGTATAGTACAGTAAAGCAGTGATGTAAGGAGAAAAATGTCTTGGGGAAAGGGTTTAGTGAAAAATAATATTCAGATTCCCTGAATACCATTTAATTAAATTTTAGGTCTTTAGAAAAAAAATTCAAAATGGTATCCAAAACAAAAGAAATTTCTACGAATTTTTAAACAAAATTTGTAAGTCACAGAGTTAAACTAATGAATTTGAAGAGGTGGTAGATTTCTTTGTCAAATGTTTCATCAGGCAGATTTTCTGGATGTGTGATAAAGGCGCAAACAATTCTGCGATTAAAATTAACACTAGAATGATGGGCAGCGGTCAATTTGACCACCATAGAAAAAATACAACATATCTTTAATTCAAAATCAAAATATTATAGTTACAGCATTTAGGAAGTTTCTTCGACACATTTTTTTGCAATAAGCGTTCTTGATGCACTGTTCTTGGCATTTTCCATAGGTGGGCTTATTGCCTGATGAACACAAATCTTGTGTTTTATTATGGCATAACGAGCATTGACAAAGTCTGTTACTTTTCGCTACCTTTCCACAAGGGAGGACTGCTGGACGCTGATTGGTTGCACAGTATGTGGATTGCAGTTCATTCACAAGATTCAAAATAATGCCGTCATTCTAGAAAGATCGTTGATTTTTTCTCTTATTATAAAACCTAGAATAATTTTCTTCTGTGTTTTCAATAACTTTAAAAAAATAAGAAAAGTTATAAAATTTCAATGGGCTGGGATTAGCTGTTTTGGAGGAATCGTTTCTCAATGTAGTTATGTGGTTAAAATGACCGCTTTCATCATTCTAGTGTTAACATATACACAAGTTGTACAAAAAATAATGTACATTAAAAATAAATATTATTGATGAAATATAAAATCAATTACTTTAAAAATAGAATTTTATTGGGGGTTTCTTCGAAAATAATAAGTTATAAAATAAAATAATAACACTGAAAAACAAATAAATAAAAAATCAAATAAAATGACGAAGATTTCTTCTTCTTTCTTCTGGTAGCATTTTATATGTTTCAGAATCACAAACCGCTACTGATCTGCATATATATATATATATATTGAAACAAAATTTACTGCAAACTTATACACTGAGTATCAGTAATAAAATGAATAGAAATATCAAAAATGTGAGTCTCCACTTGACTTTCTCATATATGTATATTCTATATTGTTTAGTTTCACTTGCATCACCACTATCATAGTACAAAATGCATCTTCTAAAAATCTTTTTATTACACTACTATTTTAAAATTCTTGAAAAATGGCCTTTTCAGGTTGGCATCAAATCTGTCATACCAATGAATAAGATACATTTGATTGATCTGCATATATGTCATTTTAGCTAAAAATTAAAATTTTCATTAAAGCCACACATAGCATAAAACAAATTAGTACTGGTTTATTTAGCAAAGATTTGATTATTAGCTATTTTTGCAAAAGTTTAAGCAAATTACTTTATGTTATTTTAATATCCATTACTTTTATAGAGTACTTCAAACTCTCATTTTCCTGCATTGATTATACTATCATCATTATTCTAGGATTTATTCTATTTTTGTACTGTAATAATGCTATAAAAATCTTAAATTTCAAATAATTCAAGTTTTATTTCTATAAAATTCAAAAGTTTTCTAAAATTTTCAAAAATATTAGCTAATATTAAAACATCTGTTTTAACTTATAATTCTGAATATTCTCCTAAATTTTTAATATTGAAAGTTTTCCATACATTTTGCGCATATTTATAATCATCAGATATATCACATTCAGTCAATTTGTTCCAAAATTCATTTTTAGGTGGTAATTTTGTTTCATTACACTTTTCTTAAGTCTATATAACCATAAGGATAAGCACCTTTTCTTGTATTAAATTTAATGTATCTTCAAAAAATGTTTTGCAGTTTCTTTAAACATAGAATTCAAATATTTTAGTTGTTCCCCTTCTTCAGTAACTTCTGGGAATGCCCTTAAATTTTTATTTTCCTTATATACATAATGTATAAGGAAAGTATTGTGAAGGTGTCGAAAATTCGAATTCGAGCACGTTTCAAGCATCCCTGATCACAAATCAAGCATTTTTGAGGTGATGTTTGTGTGTGTGTGTGAAAGTATGTGTATGTGTGAAAGTATGTGCGTGTGTGTGTGTGAAGGTATGTGTGTGTGTGAAAGTATGTGTGTGTGTGTGTGTCAGTGAGTCTGTGGAGACGATATCTCATGAATGACTGGAGCAATTCGAATGAAGATTTGGTACAAAAATCACAATCTACGAATACTGGAAGTCTATTGTTTTTAAACGTAATCGAATGTTCAGAACCCTCCTAAATTTTCGAGTGAAATTCTGAAAAAATCA
The DNA here is from genome assembly GCA_951213105.1 of Amaurobius ferox. Taxonomy (NCBI): domain Eukaryota; kingdom Metazoa; phylum Arthropoda; class Arachnida; order Araneae; family Amaurobiidae; genus Amaurobius; species Amaurobius ferox. Next base: position 11,653,416 of record OX578138.1, on the reverse strand, counting down.
TCAAAAAATCGAAACCTTTAATAAAGTTACACAAATAGGCATTTCTTATGTAATTTTTCCTTAGAAAACGATTGACATAAACTTTAGAACTCTAGCACAAACCGTTCTCGAGATATTACACATTTTTCAAACAAATTTATAAAAAAATCCCATAAATTAAAAAAAAATATTAACTGTTGAGAAACATGTTCACCTTTCATATGTAATATCATGCGATAAATTTGGTGACATTCTCGTGGATTTAGCTCGTTCATGAGAAAAGATACTTTGAGTAATACTTTTGTATTTGATCGCCAATAGTCATTTATCTGGGATAAGAATAACTTATTTCTCCATCCATAATGCTTGGCGAGATTTTGGCGACGAATTTGGCTGAATGTCGCCAACTTGGCGACTTTTTAAATATTGCCAAATTAAAGAAAATCTCGCCAAATGGTTAAAAATGACGCTAAATCAAATCAATGAAAATGACGACTAATCGTCAAAAATTCAATATCTTGGAAAGAATATAAGTATCTACTATAAGAAAAACCTATTTTTTTACTGTAAAAGTAGTAAATTCATTGCATTATATAAGGAAAGTCATGTATTGTTCACATCAAATTTTTTTACTTTATTAATGTATTTACTAATACAGTAGTGTCCATATATCCGTGGGTAATATGTTACAAGACACGATTATGTGAAACTGCATATAATAACGAACGCTTTATACAGGGTGCCCCAAAAACATTGACCTCCGCTTTTATTCCTTAAATATTGATCTTAGACACATATAATAAATTACAAAGTTTCATAAAAAAAAGGTACAGAATTTTATGAAATCGATTAAAATTTTCAAGGGAATTAAATTTTAAGAAAAACAAAATTTAAATTTTATACAACCTCCGTATTGCAGCATTTGCAATGAGTAAAATGCGCCCCATACACTAATATGGGGATGAATAAACTTTCAGCATTTTATCATAAGAAGTCCCAGAGATATGAAAAGACAAAAATGCTGACTTAAACCACTTTTCGATGCATCAACATGGGTTCTCAGAGGGGAAAAATGATGTCAGCAGATAGCATTTCAGGGGTCTTAAACAAATTACGAAAGTAAACAATGATTACATAAATAAATAATAATTTTGCTATTTATTGGTACGAAAGTATCTACACTGTATAGAATAATAACTTACACAGAGATTACACTTGTTCAAAATGTTTTCCATCCATGCCAATACAGAGCTGCATTCACATGATAACAAGCCTATGATGCAGTTCTGTGTTGCATCATTTGCACTCTTGCTGTAAATATTTACATTTTAATTTGATGATTAATCCTTCACCAATTTTAAACATATCTCTGGGACTTTTTATGATAAAATACTGAAATTTCATACATCACCTTATTTGTGTATGGGGCACATTTTACTCATTGGAAATGTTTTTGTTCAGGGGCCATAAAAAAATTTAAATTTCTTAAAATTTAATCCCCTGAAAATTTTTATCGATTTCATAAAATTCTGTACCTTTTTTTTTTACGCAACTTTGTAATTCATTATATATGTCTAAGATTAATATTTAAGGAATAAAAGCTGAGGTCAATGTTTTTGGGGCACCCTGTATAATTCGTGTAACATGCATAAATGCAGTCAAATTTAGTATGGTCTGGGCCTTTCACACAGTAAGACACCCCGGGGCGCGGTAGCCCATTGGTTAGCGCGCTGGAGTTGCACTCGGTAGGCCCGGGTTCGATTCTAGCCGCTGCCAAAACTGCCGCCGTATTCATGCGGAGTACGATCACGTTAAACATGTGGGTCCGAAAGTCCTTCCGAGAGGTTGGTGGTAGGGGAAGGAGGGTACGGTCCCTGTGGATGCCTCCCCCACTGGGTTCCGGTCTAAATTGGGTGGCACTTCCCGACCGTCCAAACAGTTACCTTACACCTTTCTGGTAGGTCGGATGGTCTGGGTTTCAACAACAACAACACAGTAAGACACCCCGGCTGTCCAAATTGCTGCTCATGTCCAAGGACGAGTCGGGCGGTCTGGGAGTTCGACACAGTAAGACATTACCAATACTAAGAAAAGTAATAATGGAAAGTACATTCTGTATACTGTATTGTATATTTACAATGCATTTTTCTCTCTTTCATATATACACTGGTGGAAAATAAAATCCCAACACCAATAAGAAATTAGTTTAGAGGAATGAAATTTAGGTAAAGCAATTATGTAGGTAACATATTTATTTGATTAAAGTTTCAAGGTCACAGGTTAACGTATGCGTGAGAAGAGCCATTTCATATGTGGAATGGTGGTACATTAATAACCGCAGTAGTCACCACGATTTTGAATGCAAGCATGCAAACGTGTATGCATTGTGTCATACAGGTGCCATATGTCATTTTGTGGAATGGAATTCCATGTCTGTTGCACTTGGTCAGTCAAATCAGCAACGGTTAATGCTGGTTGTGGATGACGCTGCATTTGTCTTCCAATAATGTCCCATACGTGCTCGATGGGAGAAAGATCTGGTGATCTCGCAGACCAAGGCAACATGTCGACACTCTGTAGAGCACGTTGGGTGACAGTAGTGGTATGAGGACGAGCGTGATCCTGTTGGAAAACAACCTCTTGAATACTGCTCATGAATGACAGTACAACCGGTTCAATCACCAGTCTGATGTACAAATTTGCTGTCACTGTGCTTGGGATAACGACGTGAGTGCTCCTGCTGTCATAGGAAATGGCTCCCCAGACCATAACTCCTGGTGTAGGTCCAATGTATCTGCACAGCAGACAGCTTGCTTCCAAGCACTCACCTGGTCTCCTTACCAACATATGGCCAACACTGGCACCAAGACAGAAACGGCTCTCACCTGAGAATACAACAGATCTCAACTCCACCCTCCAATGAGCTCTAGCTTGACACCACTGACGTCGCAGATGGCAGTGATTCGGAGTTAGTGGTATGAATGCTACAGGTCATCTGGCTCGGAGCTGTCCCTCAAGTAATCGATTTCTTACAGTTCACTGTTTCACTCTGGGGCCAACAGAAGCTCTAATTGCTGCTGCAGATGCAGTACGATCCGCCACAGCCAAGAGGCGAATACGCCAGTCTTCCCTCTCAGTAGTGGCCCATGTGCGGCCAGACCTCAGTCTTCTTGAGACAGTGCCTTTCCGTGACCACTGCTGCTAACATTCATGCACAGTGGATACATCCCTGCCAAATCTTTCTGAAATATCGCTGAAAGAAAATCCACCTTCTCGTAGCCCTATTATACGGCCTCGTTCAAACTCACTAAGCTGCTGATACTGCCTTTTTCGAAAGGCATTTCTCCTTAAAGGCATTCTTGACTTAAACCTAGCTCACAACACCCAGTCTGGAAGATAAATAATGCTCATGAAGTTTACAATGAGTATTTAAAGCAAACGTGATTTGCATGATCATAGTAGAAATACTAGCGCCACTGTTATTCATCTAGCTCGAAATTTGAATAGGAGTCATCTTTCATATGTGCAAACGAGCCTCCCAAATTTCGTTTATCTAGCACAACTCCTTCTTGGTGTTGGGATTTTATTTTCCGCCAGTGTATATGAAAGTAAGGGACTCTGACATTTTAGTTATTCTCGGATGATAATGCAATGAACGAATACAGTACACTTGTACTGTAAATACACTTGTACTGCTATAATACATATCCTGCATATGTACCTATACATCTTCTACAATAAAAACTAAATATGCCCACTCAAAGAATGCAGACCCAGTTCTGGTTTCAAACTGATGAACTGTTTATTTCCCAATTTTTTAACGAGCAGTGGTAACTCGGACACTGAATAAGAAGATACGGGGGCACAACCATAAATAAATAATATTTGATAAATGTAAATATTATTTATTAACAATTATAAAGAGCTATTCAGGGTATTCACATATTCAAGATCTGGTTAAAATTTGAATTCAACATTTGCATTCAAGGAAAGTGTTATTCGCCCACCTCTAATTCAAACCTTCATTTTTATAAGTAAATTATTTTGTTCTGAAATGAATCAAAATATATACAACTGAAAGAGCAATTACCAATTTTTCTCTGATAAAGCTGAATGGGTCAAAAGTGACCTTGGCATAGATAATACTTGTTGACTCAAGGATTCAGCTAAATATCGATATCCTGGATGACCTTTGTATTCTGGAAACTGATCGTTTGTACTATCTGAAAAGCATGAATTATTTTAAACTTCTGAAGCAAATTATCTAAACTTATGGTATGTTTTAATGCAATAATCAGAAAATAATATTACAAACATAAAACTTTTGAAGGAAAGTTAAGAGGAATCTATGCATTTTTCAATTTTAGAATTAAGGCTTATCAAGGGATTTCGAATATAGTATATTGGGTATTGTTAAGGGGTCTAAAAACTATTAAAGTTTCAGTATTGTCGTATAGTAAATTTTAAAGTGCTTGTCATTATTATTGTTTCTTTGGTTTTTTCCCGCAAGTTCCAGGATGATCTAGAAATTTCTAAAATCTTCTTGAGGAAGTTCCTTACTTATATAAAGATAATATTATTGTAATATATTCTATTATACAATTTAATTGATAAAATATTCACTTGTAATTAATAAATAGTTATTAGGCATTAATTGATGAAACATTAGATGTTTCTATTCACACCAGCTCTATTACTTATAAATACAATATTTATTAATATTTATTATATTTGTGGACAATATTTATTAATGCTGCATTGTTTATTGTACAGACAATGAGTGTCCCTGTGAATGCAAGACTATTTGGTATTGCTATGGCTAAGGGCTCTTAGCTTCCTTAACAAGGACCCTTTTAAAAAGTTACTTGTATATTCGAAATACTCTTGATAAAGACTATAAATAGGCATAGGTCTTGATTTTTAAATTAAAAAACACCTTGGTCCCTCTCCTCATTAGATGAAGAACAAATTATAAGACAGTTTTGGTTTTATGAGAGGTTCAATAAACATTGCAAATGATCTAATACATTAGATATTTCTATAGTAGACAATGATGCAATGTAAATAGTACTACTCTATTTTAAAAACAAATAACCGATTCAAAATCCAATTATATATATATATATATATATATATATATATATATATATATATATATATATATATATATATATATATATATATATATATATGTATATATATATATATACATATATATATATCTATCTACATATATATCTATATACATATATATATCTATATACATATATATAGATCTAATACATTAGATATTTCTATAGTAGACAATGATGTAATGTAAATAGTACTACTCTATTTTAAAAACAAATAACCGATTCAAAATCCAATTATATATATATATATGTGTGTGTGTTCCCTGTATTGACTCGATTGTACATACGCTGTGCTTTTTCCAGGTATTCATTTTTTCTTTTTTATTCCTTCTTTATGTATGTCGTCCAAATAGAAATAGTTTATAGATATAATCTATCTATTTCTTCAGAAACATACATTTTTGTGTTTGCTTCTACAAAAAACTTGGACATGATTAAATTTTTGTAGAGGTTAACAATTCATGATTTAGGCTTAGAGCCTCGTCCACGTGTATGGCGTTTGTGCTTGATTTCGTTTGTTATACTTATTTCAATTCCATACCTTTGTATTATATATTTTTCATTGACTTGTTGATTCGATATTTATTTTATTTATTTTTTTCCATTTGCTTGAGGATTAGTTGATTTTTACTTTTGTTTTGTAAGCCAGTTAGATAGTTGAATTTAGTTTAAGTTTTTCTTTTTTTGTTTCCATACCTTTTAATTTGGTTGATTTTCTGTAACTTGATAGCTTGTGTTTTGTATTTTTTATCCATTTGATTGATGATTTGCTGTATTATATTTTATTCTGTGGGTGTTTTAAAAAGTTAGGTTTATCGTGTTACATCTTCTTACTTTTCGTTCATTGGATTTTCAAACTTCTATTATTATATATATATATATATATATATATATATATATATATATATCTTTGTAGGGCTTTTAAAGGGTTACAAAACACTTGCTTATTGTTTATAGAAAGTTAAAACATTGAAATTTGAACCACATTTTCAAAATAGTTCACAATATATTAAAATAACAAAATTATAACCACTATATTTTGAAAACTAATAACTCGATCAGAAATCCTATTATACATCCTTGTAGGGTTTTTAAAGGGTTACAAATAATTTGCTTACAGTTTATAGTTAGCACAGTTTATAGTTATTTTAGTTTACAGTGTATAGTTATTCTCGAGATACAAGCTTTAAAACAGAAAATTTTCAATATTTTTCAACATGATAATTGCTCGAAAACTATAACAGTTTTATGGAAACAAAGTATTTACCTAGAAATATAATTTTCAATTGAACATTTTTGTTGCTTACTATTTATCTACCTTTTATAGTTTAAAAGCTATTTCAAATGAAAGTGAGCAAAGTGAAATAAAAAACTCACCTGGACAAAAGCTTTTAATATTTTTCAAAAAAAAAAAAAAAAAAAAAAATAGTTTTAAATATTAAAATTATTTTTGTATATTCATAAATGGTACTCTACTTTAGAAATGTTACCCTATTAAAGAGAAAAGGATTTCTGAAAATAAGCATAAATAAAGTAAAGAGAAAACAATATACCCATTTCTGGCACATCCTTTTCAGGTAATAAAAATAAATTAACTTTGTGTGGAGGATCTTTCTGAGGCCATGAAATTGTGCTACATTTTACTGATCCTATGAGAAGAAAGGATATTGTGATTAAAGTTGTTGACTACAAAATAAATTAAAGAAATATCGGGCAGGAAATTGCTTTTACCAGAAAACTTAAGTTTTGACTTCTGTAAACACGAATGCAGTGTATCTTGCATTTTGGTCATGGATTCTGGATAAAAATCTTCTCGCTGACAGCGATTTTGCACAAACACTACCAAAAAGATCAATTATTAATAGCTTTAAATACAAATAAAATACATGCATCTTAAACTGCTACTAATATAATAAAACTAGCAAAAAGCTGGACTTTGAACAGACTCGCACCTATGAAGTATATGAGCAGTGAAAGATTTCAAATTAAATTTAATTTAACAAATACTTATAAAATTAAAGAAGTATAAAATATTAATTTCAATATTTGAGAATCCAAATACAAAAGAACCTATAAAATTAAACAAATTGGAATACAGGAAAACAATTAAATCAAAGTAACATAAGTAAATAGCAAAAATGCATTTAATATACAGGAACAAATTTAAATTACAAGACATACAAGTGTGCATGCTTTGATTGGTTGTTTAAGAGTTGTTTACTTGTTATTTATACAAAGCATACTAGTATGCATTGTTTAAAAATGTGCATTTCAGTCTGCTACATATTGTTTTCATTATCGACATTATAATTCTGCAGATACATATGCAATTTTACACATGTATGCAAATTTTCCTCTTCCTATCTATTGAAGTTTTTTAGTAAAAGGGATCACAAAATTCAGGCAAATGTCAATTTTGCTTTATTAGGAATGGAGAATGGATTTAGCTTCGCTCATCCATAACTGAAAAAACTTAACTTAAAGCAGCATGTAACACAAAATTAATAGTGTCGACAGGTTTCAAATTATAAAAACAGTCTTCTTTGTTAGAACAAATAAGAAGTGAAACTTTCACTTATCAAACCAAGTTCGGCAACTGATGTTTGAACAGTAAGCATGAAAAAGGATTGCCTATAGAAAGAGGAGAAAAAAAAGGTAAAAAACCATGGAGGAAGGAATGAGTAATAGGGCACTATGAATGAACAGTAAAATACCTAAAAGAAAAGTGAATCCTTTATTGGATGTTAACTTTCCTCTTTGGTATTTTACCATTCATTCATAGTGTCCTATTACTCATTCTTTCTTCCATGGATTTTACCTCTTTTTTCTCCTTTTACTATTAGCAACTTGAACTGCATTCGGGTCCATTCGGCTGTACTGAAGTATATTTACTGTAATAGATTTAAATGAATTTACATGCAGATTTAGGTTCATTAAAATGTACCTTATAATTTTTAATTTAATTTAAGTGTTTTTTCACATACTGTACAGTGTATTTCAATCTGTATAACGCTTTAGGCAAAAAATATCTTATTCATTGTCCATTATTTTATTTCAAATTGATTTTTCCAATTTTTTCCCCATTTATTTCGAAATCCAGAATTATTGGATGTTTCAGAATTACTGGATGTTCAATGGATATTTTATTTTATTTGTAACCTTGCTAAAATATATAATATGAAACTTTATTTGGTAATTTTGGTCCCCAGTTTTCTGCTTCCCTAAATTATTTTATCATGCTTCACTATTGGACAACACTATTAATGTTGGGTTAGATGTTGCTTTAAACCATGTATTTTTAGTTTTATTATAAGTAAAATATTTAAAAATAATAAAATACAGTAACAAATAAATAAAGGCATCAACTGGGTTTAGATGTAAAAAATAACCTCCTTCATCTGAATAAAACAGATCAGTCACTGTACCAGCAGCAGGAAAAAGGGAAAAAGGGAGGTTAGTAACAGTCTAATATTGAATTTGCAATACATTACATTTTTAACCTCTTAGAATTTAAAGCAACTATTTTTAGCATGATGTTTATGTGTATGTCTGTTTATGCAAAGCATATGACTATTCAGAGTAATAATGTTGTGTTTATTTTCAAATATGCAGTATTTCCAAAATTTTAAAAGTTTAAAGTTCTAAAATTTTCCCTCTTTCCTTTAAAATTCCAAATTTATCTATAGTTATCTTTATTTTGGCGATGTTAGCTCATAATAATATTAATTTACCATTCCCCCTCTGTCATTCCAATATTCTAATTTACCCATAATTTATATGCATACATTAATTATTTTCCTTAATCATTCTAAATTATAACCAGCACAATCTATAAATTTTCTTTAGTCAGCACTTGCATTTGAAAATGTCCAATTTTTAAGTGGGATGAGCTGTCCTAGTGAAAAACACACATGTTTAGGGAGTGATGTTTGGCATGCTTTTACTCTATTGGCAAAGTGCTAGTTTTTGCTGCGCTAGAGAAACTTAAAAATTGTACTGATCTTTTACGACCAATTCTTACAACAGCATAACAAATGCTTCAATTAGTAAAGTACAATGTGTGCTGCAGAGAATTTCATGAGTGTGTCCTTAAAAAGAACACCAGGTAAGTAAATATAAGATAATTTATTACTTACAAATAGAAGAGAAACATTTTAATATAGAGATGGACATCCTAGCCTTTTGATGTAATCAACAAAGTAGAAACATATGTTGTTCACTTATAAACTGCTCTAACTGAGCAAAATCTCAGAGCTTGATAACTCAAGCTTGAAGACAATGAGCAACATAAACAGCGAGCATAAACAGCTATCATGAGCATATCATTCTGAGCAAAATTACTTTGTCCTTTCGTTGAAGTGCTCTCGGCACTGGGTATTTATACTTATTTTTAACTATGACATTTCCAGAATATGCTAATTTCTGGAGATATGGAAAATTAGCATATTCTGGTAAGTCAAGACCCAATGTAATGAGCATATTTCTGTGCATTAAGTTGAGACAATATTTGTGACTAGATACATAGAATAAAATTTGAAAGTTAAATTCTATATGCAATAATAAATTAGAAGTACTACAAGTACAGAAAGACTTAAAATATTTGGAGGCATCAGTAGTGTCATATCGCAATCCTTTATATAATACTGTCAAATAAGAGATCAGGGGTAAAAGTATACAGTCCCTTTTAGATAATAATGCAATTTTAACAATGAGCCCTAAAGAGCAGGTGCAATTTCCAGCATGAAATTTCAGGACCTTTGGAGATTATGTTAGTAAATTTACTGAAAGAAACAGGTTGTAGACTGGTGCTATCTAATGAATAGTTGACCCTACAGTCACATCAGGTGACGTGTGGGAAAAAATATTCCAGCCATAAGGGGATGACAAGTTTAAAAGCCAACATTTATTCTTATAACATATTCACCAATAGAAAAACTCATGTGTGGCTTAAAAAACTAGAGGGGCCAACAGCAGACTGGTAGGTGTTTTTAATAATCTGGTGAGAGAAAGAATATTTTAAAATTTTAAAATTAGAGAAAAAGAGTTGGCGAGGAAAAAAAGAAGTGCACAGTTACGAAAGTAAGGGGCTTGAGGAGACCTGACTTAACTCCAAGCTTAATGGGATATTTTGCACTGCCACCTATAAGCTATCAAAGACTCCCATAATTTGATATAGTTTTAAACATATTATGCAATTAATGTCACAAAACTCATGAATATAAATACCTATATGAGGATAATATTCAGACGTTTCTTCTGGAAGAGGACTCAGTTCATGCACATTTATAGGGGTTGTTGGCTTAAGCATTTCAGCTGACAACAAAAACCTAATAATAATAATAATAATAATAATAATAAAATTAAAAATAAAATTAATATAAATGTATTTGAACATAATTAATTAAATTTTAAATAGCTCAAACCATACCAAAACTATAATTTCTCTCTCTCTCTTTCTTTTTATATATATATATATATATATATATATATATATATATATATATATATATATATATATATATATATATATATATATACTCATGTTTATAAAAATTGCAACACCATGAAGGAATATATATATACTCATGTTTATAAAAATTGCAACACCATGAAGGAATATATATATACTCATGTTTATAAAAATTGCAACACCATGAAGGAATGGTCAGATTAGAATGACATTTATACCACATATTACTAACGGTGATACAAATAAATGATTACCATTTCAGACCAATACAACCACATTGCTGGCACAAAATCAATATTTTGTGAAGCCACCTCTAGCAACAGTAAGAGTTTCTAAATGTCACAGCATCAAATAAAAGAGAGTTTGGATGTGTTCCTGGGGTATTGCCTGCCAGGCTTCTTTGATTTGGGTCCACAGTTCATTGGTGGTTACTACTGGAAAACAGTAATAGCCCAGTCACCAAATGACCATATCCCACACATCTTCAATTGGTGGCATGTCTGGCAAACGGACAAGTAATGAAGAAGTGGTATCCTCTATGCTATATAACGGACAAGTAATAGAAGTGCAGTCCTCTATGCTGTGTAGCGAAGAAAACTTAGACATTCCGAGCAACATGATGTTGGGTGCTGTCTTGTTGGAATATAGCATCAGGAGTGTAATGAAGGAAGGGTACAACGTTGGCCTCCAAAACCTCCCTAATATAGCGGTTGCTGTTAAGCGTACATGCAATGCACAGCAGCTCTGGGATCACCTATGATAGCCAATGGCACCCCACACCATCACACTTAATGTTCGTGCAGTATACTGCTCTAAAACGCATGCAGGAAAATGGCACCCACCACAATACCATCTAATGCATATACGACCATCATTGTAGTCCAGGTTGTAGTGGGACTCGCCAAAAACACACTCTGGTGCCAATCCGCATGGCACATGCTATGGTTTGTACTCCTCCACCCATTGTAACCTAAGGTCCTAAGGTGTCGATAGTTCAGGGTCAATGGTATCCTCTACAAAGGAATGCTTGCATGCAGTCCTCTATGCAGCAGATGCCTTCGAACCATAGAAGCTGACAATGCCACACCTGTAGCAGTGCTCTAGTGCTGTACTAACACTTGAAAATAAGCTGTATGGTTCATCACCACCATGCAGATAAGATGCCTATTATCCTGTGTTGTCATCACATTTGGTATAGTCTGGCATGATCCACTGTCAGATTTTTGACTCATCCAGTTTTCTATGGTCCACTGCCTCTACACTCACATTGCTGTTGTGGCATTATGCCCTATATAGGCAGCAATATCCTGGTACAAAAATACTCTTTCCCTCAGACCGATTACATGTTCCTGTTCAAACTCTGTAGTTTGCTTATAAGGTACCCTCTGATGATGACAAGATACAGTGACTCTAATAGAACAGTTTTCAACTTACGGGTACCGATGTCATACTTGTCTGGCTCTTCCACAGCCCCTTAATTATACTCCTTGTACGATCATTCACAGGGCGCTGCAGAGCCCAGGCATGCACATTCACTCTGCAGTTTTAATTAATTGCATGTCCTATCCTGTTTTGCATGTCCCGTTCATTCTAATCTGATGATTTCTTCATGGTATAACAATTTTCATAAACATGAGTGTATAATGGATTTTAAAGTACTACCAATGAACCAGAAGATATTATATAACATCATCATAATACAGAGTTGAAAATATGTCAGAAAGGTTATTAAAATACACTACCTTAAAAAAAAAAAAAAAAAAAAAAAATATCGGTGGTTGATGTCTGCTTAAGTTTGCCTATGCACAAACTTGACTTTATGTAGGTAGGATCACAAAACTGTTAATGCGTCATTACTTTAAACAGAATGCTATCCTATATAAAAAAGAAAAGCAATGAGGACATTCCTGCTTCAATATCAAAGATGGGACTGTAAGTCTACATCAAATTATGTTTGTTATATCAGATTTTCTTTATAGTAGATATAAAGTACATCATATGATTGGGTGTATAAAGTTATGCCTAGCATTGCCTCCCTTCTACTTGCCTGCAGTCCTTACACTTCTAAACTCTCTGAACACATAAGAATTATGCATCTTTTCCAATCTATACAATTAATTATTATACGACCTCTAACAAAACATAATTACTATATGGCCTATTAATAAAACACAATGCTGTTAAACCCCTAGATCAGGAGTCCACAACCAAACTACATAGGTGAGCTACTTAAGGAGCTTGCTGATAACCAAAGAGTGTTTATTGCTATAATTGACATTTTTTTTCGATATCAATAGAATTCTGCATTTTAATTGTTAGATCCCCATCCTTTTTTTTTCTTTTAAGTTTTGGCAGGCAATTCTGATATATTTTGGATAGATTAATATATTTAGGGGTATTTGCATAGGCTTATACAGGGTGTCCCAAAAAGATTGAAACATGCTTTAATTCTTTATCTGTTGGAGATAAGTGAGCAATGTAAATTGCAAAAATATTGAAAGTAAGGTAGGAAATAAGACTACGTTAATGAAATAGTCCTCCCATTAATTTTCAAAAAGTTACACTTTTTAAATTTTTATACAACCCCCTTAGACAAATTGGGTCAATCAGAAAATTTTTATTACTTTCCTTATATACATAATGTATAAGGAAAGTATTGTGACGGGGTCGAAAATTTGAATTCGAGTTTTCGATGGGAGAGCACGTTTCAAGCATCCCTGATTACGAATAAAACATTTTTGAAGTGATGTCTGTGTGTGTGTGTGCGTCAGTGAGTCTGTGGAGACGATAACTGACAAATGAATGGACCGATTCGAAAGAAATTTGGTACAAAAATCACAATCCATAAACACTGGAAGCCTACTGTTTTTAAACGTAATTGAATGTTCAGAACCCCCTTAAATTTTCGAGTGAAATTTTGAAAAAATCGTTAGAAAATCAAAACCGCTAATAAAGTTACGCAAATAGACACTTCTTATGTAATTTTCTGTTAGGAAATGATTAACATAAATTTTAGAACGCTAGCATGAACCGTTCTCAAGATATTGCACATTTTTCAAAAAAATTATCAAAAAGTCATATAAAATAAAAAAAATATATTTCCTATTGAGAAAGATGTTCACTTTTTATATGTAATACCATGCGATAAATTTGGTGACATCATTCTCGTGGATCTAGCTCATTCCATCCATGAGAAAAGATACTTTGAGTAATACTTTTGTATTTGAACGCCAATAGTCATTTATCTGCTATAAGAATAACTTATTTCTTCATCAGTAAAGCTTGGCGAGATTTTGGCGACGAATTTGGCGGAATGTCGCAAACTTGGCGACTTTTTGAAATGTTGTCAAATTAACGAAAATCTCGCCAAATGGATTAAAATGACGCTAAATCAATGAAAATGATGACTAATTGTCGAAAATTCAATATCTTGGAAAGAATATAAGTATCTACTATAAGAAAAACCTATTTTTTTACTGTAAAAGTAGTAAATTCATTGCATTATATAAGGAAAGTCATGTGTTGCCCACATCAGATTTTTTTTAATGCAACAAGATCGTTAAAAAAATCTGCATATCTGTATCTTTAAAATTGAGCGAGTTATATTTAATTGAAATTGAACATTGTGAATGGGGACCATATATCAAATTAGAAATGTAAATTTGTGACATATCACAAAAGAGATAAAACTGGGTGATATATATATATATATATATATATATATATATATATATATATATATATATATATATACAGCTAAGCAAAAGCTACGTGACAAAGCGGAAAGGTGAGGAAAAAGGACCAACTGGGAATACATAAAAGGCCTAGGGGGATGGTGACCCCTAGTTCCCGGTTAAAAGTCGACTTTTACACCACTGAGTGCACCTTTTTTGGTGCACTCAGTGCACTTGTATGTTTTCGTTTTATGACATTCATATATATATATATATATATATATATATATATATAATACATAGGATACCCAACCGCGTAGTGAGTACCACTGCTTTATATGATCTCTGTCTGTGTAATGCTTTATTTAGATGCATTTGTGATAAAAAATTTTGACACATATTAACATATTTTTGATCTAAACAATTTCCATCGTCAATTTGTTTATGATCCTTATATTCACTGATGAAACAGCCTTTCACATGGTATAGAAAAGTGGCATAAGTCAGATTTTTTATATTATCATTTTTTTATATTATCATAATTCAGTTGATTTTAAAGATACAGATATGAGGTTTTTTTTAATGATCTTGTTGCATTAAAAATAAAAATTTTCTAATTGACCAAATTTGTCTAAGGGGGTTGCATAAAAATTAAAAAAGTATAATTTTTTGAAAATAAATGGGAGGACTATTTCATTAACATAGTCTTATTTCCTACCTTACTTTCAACATTTTTGCAATTAGCATTGCCCACTTATCTCCAACAGGTAAAGAATTAAAGTGTGTTTCAAACTTTTTGGGACACCCTGTATGTGTGTGTATGTATGCTTATGAGTATATTAAAAAGTATATGTTTTTTAACTTCCTCCATGATTATTTCCATGTGATAGGTATAACATGCATTTTTATGTTTTATTTTATTTTGTTATGATCTTATACGAGTAAACAAGTAATACATTTCAAATTCCATGGAGAGGTCCAATCATGTTGTACACCCAATAGGTCAGCCCCTTGTTCCTGTTGATTGATGCAAGTTTGATGCAAGTGTCTACTGTAGAAATTACTGTATTAAAAAAAAACTGTATTAGTAGGGAAAAAAAATATTTTTAACATTTTAAAGTCTTTTGAGCAGGCCTATTCAGTATAATTTAACTACAAATGTATGCATTCTAATTTAAAGTAATGAAGAAAACCAAATTATTGAAATTTTGTAATCTAAATTGTTTTTATAAAACTAATTACAGAAAAGTTAATGTTTAACTTGAAAACAACTTATGTTCAACCTGTACTTTTTAGTATTCTTTAAAATAGTTTATATTAGAAACATGATGGGGATGATAGTAATTAACAATGAACAAAGACAAAATTAATGCATAGTGTTTCATTGCAAGAAATTTTAAAACAAAATCAACATACGGCATATTTAAATTTTAAATCAAAACTGATAAAACAATTAAAATACAGGTGGCTTACTGAAATAAATATTATGTTAAACAAGAGCAGTAAATAGTTTTAATGTGATTTTTGACAGTCCATATTATTGGTTAGTTTCTTCACATATGGTTTATAATTTGTTATCCCAAGCCTGATATAAAAATCCAAATTATAATTTGTGGGTCTGTATTAATGGTTTCCTGTATTTGCTTAATAAACTTCATACTAGAAAATTTTGACTTGCAAATTTATGTTGAGCAAAATAACACCTTCATTCTTAGAGTGGCATTTACCAACACTGGGTATTTGTCCTTGGGCACTAATGACCAAAATGTACCTTAAAACAGTCTTAAATACAAACTGATACAGACACAGTTATGAGGTCAGTTTTGTTTGAACTCGCACTGTGAGCGAATGGACTTAGCCTAACTGAGGAGGAGTCATTGCGAATGTTTGGTACTGTTATGTGCTGCATTCTAGTTGTTAACCCTAGAGTTGCATTCAAATTACTCAGATTACACAGTGGAAGACCCCCCCCCTCTTTTTTTTTTTTTACAATATTCCTCATTTTTAAACAGTTACAGTTAAGACCCAAGATCAAGAATATTCAATTATCATGGCTTGGACTAATGAAAAAAATATCTAAACAATCTTTCCAAGAGTGGCTGAAATTTAGATCACGATCAACATGTTATGTTGTACACTCATACCTAGACCCTACTCCCTAAGAAAATGTACTTGTTCCACAAACAGTAAAACTCACTGTGTTTTTAATCAAGGATATTAAATTAATAATTTCCACAAATCGGCAGGAAATTTCAAAGAAATTGAACTTAATTTTCAGAGATATTGAATTATTTGTAACTTGACAGCATTTCCCTAAAGTGATTAAGTTAATGATATTGCATTAAATTGCGTGATTGTCAAGTTTTTTACCAAGTGTGGCAGTCAATGATTTTCTTATATAGAATATTGAGGTTATGCACCCAATAATATAATTCTTCATCAATATTAGAAATATATATATATATATATATATATATATTCTATATATATATATATTTATATATATATACTATATATATTCTATATATATATACATATATATATATACTATATATATTCTATATATATATACATATATATATATATATATATATATATATATATATATATATATATATATATACATATATATATATATATATACACACATATATATATATATATATATATATATATATATATATAATAAAAAAACATCAGAATTTAATACAAAACTAAAACTTACTTAAGGTAATTGAGGTCTATGAACCAGTCTTGAACTGATATGATAGTATGACAAACAGCCATTAAAAATGCAGCTTGCTGCAATGACTGAAATATAAAAAAACAATTTTATATAAAAATATCTTGAGGTCGAGTTTCCACTTAATTTTTTCATACATTCATATCCCATAGTGTTAAGTTCTTAGATCTCAATCGTTATCAGAATTAAAAAAACGTCATCTTTGGATGTTCTACTCAAGTTCTCTTAAAACTCTCAAGTTCTCTTAACGTATTATTCTATTTTCAAGCTGGCAAAAGCTTAATGACACTAATAGCTGAATTTAGTTCATATTTGTTAACAAGAACTATTTTAATATCATTAACATCCATAGTATAGTTCAAATCAACAATTTCCCCATATACTATAAACAATCAGGCAACAATTATTATACAATATATATATATATATATATACATTATAAAACTTGAAAAATTTATTTTCAATTTTAGTGAACAGATTAAAAAGCTAAAAGCAAAAAATAATTTATAATACATCTTGTAAAGCGCTATGCTGCAATATTTACATGTGTATTCCTATATAAATTCCCAAAAAGGACAAGTAGCAATGTACTCGTACAGATTCTAGATGTGTGACAGAAGTACCGGCCGGGGGGAGTTGCGACCCCCAGCACTCCGGTTAAAGCTTTTTCCGCCATGGCAAACGCTCCCGGTAACCGATACTCCCTACACAATTTCCTTCATAACCTTTTATAAATCCGCAAAAATACATACATATACAATTTCAATAACATGTAAAATCTAAAAGTTTACTTTTCTACGCTAAAACTATCCATGAAGCATTCTGTAAAAATATAACAAATAATTTAAAATACAAAATTCTTAAGACTAATGAAATCCCAGTCCGAGAGGATATTTTTTTAAAAAATGGATATAAGACCCATAAACCGCATTATTTCCATATAAAAACCTGTGTGTAAAATTACCTCACAATTAGTCATTTAATCCTTTTAAACCCTTTCAATTCAAAACTAATGTTTGAAATACTAGTCAGAGTGTCTGTATTTTTAAATATGGACTCAAGACCTATTGGCAACTCCATCGCCATATATATACTAATGTTTGAAATCATTTCACTTATGGTTAATTATTACTTTAAAAACTATATATTCAAGACTATTGAAATCCATGTTATTATTATTAAAATCCTTTCTGGATACCAAAACCTATTGGCTTCTTTATCACCATAAAAATCCTAATGTTTGAATTTACTTCACTTGTGATAGTTTAATGCTCATAAATCGATATATTCAATTCCAAAGACATTCCAGTCAGAGAGTTATTTTTAAATATTGGATACAAGACATTTAAACAATATTATCACCTTATAAATATATATACATATATATAGACACATAAATACGCCATAGTCCAAACTCTACGCAATACACCTTCCCATGGAACAACACATAACTTTTTGATTTTATACCACTTTCACATATGACTAAAGTGATTATTAAAAGTTCGTCCGATATTTCAGAAAACCCTTATAATCACGAACTTACAATCTGGATAACGCTTATAATGTTTCCACATAAAAATAGCCCTAGCTATAAAATTCCGGTGTATAGCCATATTGAGCTATCTGATTTATGATCCTCAATTTGGCATAAAAACACTTCACCCTCTGCGTATTACAATTCCCGCCATTAGGCGATATCCGAAAAGTCGTATGTTGTTATCATTCCAAAATATCTCTTCCTGGTTACGGCTGCAGTTAAACCATTATAATTGGAAACCAATCTTATCAGAAAAGCGGGAGGATAACCCTCCTTGATAGCCTCCTCCAGAAAACGGCAATCACACTTGTATCTATCGTTGTTAGTAAAATTCAACAACTTATGTCGTTTCATTTGATTTACTATCAGATTTCTGAATATGTTACGGTGTAGACTAGTTGTCCATGACGTCAAATATTTGATATCAAAATTAAAGGTGTTACGTTTATCGTAAATACGATAACATTGTATAGTGGCAGGCTTCATTATAGTGAGATCTAAAAAATCCAGACTTTCATCCTCATTGCATGGTGTTTCTATTAAAGTTAAACATGGAGGATAAAAGTCAAACTTCATTGTATAACCACTATCCTCGAATCCGCATAGGATATCATCCACGTAACGTAGGAATAACATCTCATTTAAAAGATGTGTTCCCCTTTCATATCTATCTAGGTAAATATCTGCCATAATTGACGAACAGTTACCCCCCATTGGGATACCCTTAATTTGTTTATAAAAGTTTTCTCCATTGTATAAAACTGTCTCGAATAAAACCAACTCCACCAAAGCCTTGTACTTTCCAATTGCTATATATAGCTGCAAATCACATCTATGGTATGATTCTATTAGGATGCTATATAGATCCTTAATGTCTATATTATTGAAAAGGTCAGCAAAGTCATAACTCCTGTATATACCGATGTTTGGCAATTCTTTCAGTTTCTTAACTACTTCGAGGCTGTTTTTTATAAAATAGCTACCCTGGTCATATAGTTTCCGTAATACCAATTTTAAATGTTCCAATAATAATTTATTGGCCCTTGTTAAATAAGTTTTAAAACCGATGGTTACTGGTCGGAATTTAACTGGATTTTTATGTAGCTTAGGTATTAACGTTAAATAGGGATATCTAATTTTTCCCACACATATGCCAGATTTTTTGTACAAAGCTTTTATCCAGTTACTGATTTCCAACTGAGTTTGATTCAACAACGAGTACATACTATGATCTTCGTATGCTTGTCTTAATAAACTAACATAGTACCATTTACAAGTCATTGCAAAATTCGACGTTACCTTGTCTACGTACGTAATTACATACATACTTTGTATTTCCTCCAGCTCTTTTTTATTATATTTAAGCTCACTTCCTATTGTATTACACCGTACGTTTCTGCGATACCATGAAATGCACTCATTTATCACTAAGACCTTCCATTCTTCAAATGTCTCAGTTGGCAAACTGAATTTTACTGCCGCTTTTTGAATATAATGTGTAATATCAATTTCCATTGCTCGTTTAATGGAAACGTCACTCTTAAATCGGTATTTAGTACCCAATTCAAAGTATTTTTTAATATTCGATTTTATTATACCCAGATCTCTTGTTACAATATGTCCATGATGTACGTCTCTGTATATCGATGTATTACATTTGCAACTTACACAACTCTCTGTATGTAAATTACTACCAATAAAATTATAATTAAAAAACCTTCTCCCCAAAGGTTTATCATATTTGAAAGCCACTTTTAACCTCAGGTCCCTAACTGGTAAAGTATGAGCCATTAGTCTTAAAATTCTATTAAAAGGAATAAGATCGTATCTTTTATTAATATATTTCAATATAAGATATTCGTCAATATGTTTTTTTATTTTAATATCCTCTAAAACTATTCCATGTATCCTGGCTCTAAATTTGATGTAATCCAACATTATACACAAGGATCTGGACCGATCGCTTTCAGTACATTCTACATATATTTTTCTGTAATGACACCAAACTCTGTTAACAAACTTCAATCTAATTCCGTAAGCCATATTCTTCAGCCATGTCTCGGGAATATCTTTTCCAACATCTATATCTCGCAAAACCCTATCAATTTTATCCACTGTTCTTTTTAAGCACACTTTTCCCCTACATCCTCCTCGTTGTTTACGACTGGACCTTTCCAAGTCCCGCTTCACCATACTGTCCGTCCTTACGCTTGAATAATATTCCTTGTTATAATTATTACCGTACATAACAGTATTGAGACCATACGGATAAACCGATCTATGTTGTGCTATATGTGTATTTTCCCACCATAATCTTAAATTTGTATCCACCACAATATCCAAAATAGTAACCTTCATTGCTTCAACTCCGTGATTAGCAAAGTGTCTTATTTCCAAAGACACCTCACTTTCCGAATTTTTAATACATTTATATATCATGCTACGGTGCAGATTTATTCTGATATTAAGGCAGTTCTTAGTTTGCCCTATATACTCTTTTCCACATATATCGCATGTGATAGAGTACACGCAATTATATGTTTTACAGAAACTCTTATATTTTCCAACATTGGAAATCTGTATCTTGTTTGCTTTAGGACACAACATACATTTTGTTGAACTACATTTACTGTATTTAAATTTTCCAAAGTTTTTATAATAAGTGCGATACGTAGAGCCCGGACATTCCATATTAGAATCAAACTGTATAACATTAGAAACAGGCACACTCAAAGCAACCACGTTATTTTTAGGTACGGCAACTCCTGTATGAATAACGTTAAAGTAGTTTTTAATAGAATTCACAAGAGGGTAACTGGATGACGGTCGTCCTACGCCCCTTGCATCTGACGACCGAGCAATCGTGGTAGAGACCCCGAAGTTGCCAGTCGCTAAATTCTTATTATTGTACATTTCATAAAAAAGTTTAAAAAGAAACGCATACCGGTTCGAAAATAAATTCAAACCCGGCCAAAGCCAATGATAATCTAACCACTTCCGGTATCTCCCCAAAGCTTTACCTCTTCCAATCCAATTATCATCGTAACTACAACAATTTATCTTCTAACTCATCCACCTTATAACCTATAAATTCGATATATCATCACTCCAGGAGAAGCCGATCCCATACTTTTTACAATATCTATTACTTTTTTTGTACAAATAAATACTTAATATATTATATTTGTATTTACAATTTTTGTCTTTTTTTTTTTTTTTTTTTTTTTTTTTTTTTTTTTTTTTATATATATGTATACATCTAGTTATCCGAAAATGATTTACTCAAACGATTCACAAATCAAAATAGGCAATCAGGAGCCTCATGCACCGAAAAAACGTTCGACATGACCTCAAAAACCACCAGAATACACGAAAGTCACCCATCCCCCCATGTAATACTCCATAGTCACCAAACACCAAGTCCAAAATACCATTAAACCATCAGTGATCAACTGCGCTAAGCTGCTAGTACGATCATCTAATTTATACATTATAAAACTTGAAAAATTTATTTTCAATTTTAGTGAACAGATTAAAAAGCTAAAAGCAAAAAATAATTTATAATACATCTTGTAAAGCGCTATGCTGCAATATTTACATGTGTATTCCTATATAAATTCCCAAAAAGGACAAGTAGCAATGTACTCGTACAGATTCTAGATGTGTGACAGAAGTACCGGCCGGGGGGAGTTGCGACCCCCAGCACTCCGGTTAAAGCTTTTTCCGCCATGGCAAACGCTCCCGGTAACCGATACTCCCTACACAATTTCCTTCATGACCTTTTATAAATCCGCAAAAATACATACATATACAATTTCAATAACATGTAAAATCTAAAAGTTTACTTTTCTACGCTAAAACTATCCATGAAGCATTCTGTAAAAATATAACAAATAATTTAAAATACAAAATTCTTAAGACTAATGAAATCCCAGTCCGTGAGGATATTTTTTTAAAAAATGGATATAAGACCCATAAACCGCATTATTTCCATATAAAAACCTGTGTGTAAAATTACCTCACAATTAGTCATTTAATCCTTTTAAACCCTTTCTATTCAAAACTAATGTTTGAAATACTAGTCAGAGTGTCTGTATTTTTAAATATGGACTCAAGACCTATTGGCAACTCCATCGCCATATATATACTAATGTTTGAAATCATTTCACTTATGGTTAATTATTACTTTAAAAACTATATATTCAAGACTATTGAAATCCATGTTATTATTATTAAAATCCTTTCTGGATACCAAAACCTATTGGCTTCTTTATCACCATAAAAATCCTAATGTTTGAATTTACTTCACTTGTGATAGTTTAATGCTCATAAATCGATATATTCAATTCCAAAGACATTCCAGTCAGAGAGTTATTTTTAAATATTGGATACAAGACATTTAAACAATATTATCACCTTATAAATATATATACATATATATAGACACATAAATACGCCATAGTCCAAACTCTACGCAATACACCTTCCCATGGAACAACACATAACTTTTTGATTTTATACCACTTTCACATATGACTAAAGTGATTATTAAAAGTTCGTCCGATATTTCAGAAAACCCTTATAATCACGAACTTACAATCTGGATAACGCTTATAATGTTTCCACATAAAAATAGCCCTAGCTATAAAATTCCGGTGTATAGCCATATTGAGCTATCTGATTTATGATCCTCAATTTGGCATAAAAACACTTCACCCTCTGCGTATTACAATTCCCGCCATTAGGCGATATCCGAAAAGTCGTATGTTGTTATCATTCCAAAATATCTCTTCCTGGTTACGGCTGCAGTTAAACCATTATAATTGGAAACCAATCTTATCAGAAAAGCGGGAGGATAACCCTCCTTGATAGCCTCCTCCAGAAAACGGCAATCACACTTGTATCTATCGTTGTTAGTAAAATTCAACAACTTATGTCGTTTCATTTGATTTACTATCAGATTTCTGAATATGTTACGGTGTAGACTAGTTGTCCATGACGTCAAATATTTGATATCAAAATTAAAGGTGTTACGTTTATCGTAAATACGATAACATTGTATAGTGGCAGGCTTCATTATAGTGAGATCTAAAAAATCCAGACTTTCATCCTCATTGCATGGTGTTTCTATTAAAGTTAAACATGGAGGATAAAAGTCAAACTTCATTGTATAACCACTATCCTCGAATCCGCATAGGATATCATCCACGTAACGTAGGAATAACATCTCATTTAAAAGATGTGTTCCCCTTTCATATCTATCTAGGTAAATATCTGCCATAATTGACGAACAGTTACCCCCCATTGGGATACCCTTAATTTGTTTATAAATGTTTTCTCCATTGTATAAAACTGTCTCGAATAAAACCAACTCCACCAAAGCCTTGTACTTTCCAATTGCTATATATAGCTGCAAATCACATCTATGGTATGATTCTATTAGGATGCTATATAGATCCTTAATGTCTATATTATTGAAAAGGTCAGCAAAGTCATAACTCCTGTATATACCGATGTTTGGCAATTCTTTCAGTTTCTTAACTACTTCGAGGCTGTTTTTTATAAAATAGCTACCCTGGTCATATAGTTTCCGTAATACCAATTTTAAATGTTCCAATAATAATTTATTGGCCCTTGTTAAATAAGTTTTAAAACCGATGGTTACTGGTCGGAATTTAACTGGATTTTTATGTAGCTTAGGTATTAACGTTAAATAGGGATATCTAATTTTTCCCACACATATGCCAGATTTTTTGTACAAAGCTTTTATCCAGTTACTGATTTCCAACTGAGTTTGATTCAACAACGAGTACATACTATGATCTTCGTATGCTTGTCTTAATAAACTAACATAGTACCATTTACAAGTCATTGCAAAATTCGACGTTACCTTGTCTACGTACGTAATTACATACATACTTTGTATTTCATCCAGCTCTTTTTTATTATATTTAAGCTCACTTCCTATTGTATTACACCGTACGTTCCTGCGATACCATGAAATGCACTCATTTATCACTAAGACCTTCCATTCTTCAAATGTCTCAGTTGGCAAACTGAATTTTATTGCCGCTTTTTGAATATAATGTGTAATATCAATTTCCATTGCTCGTTTAATGGAAACGTCACTCTTAAATCGGTATTTAGTACCCAATTCAAAGTATTTTTTAATATTCGATTTTATTATACCCAGATCTCCTGTTACAATATGTCCATGATGTACGTCTCTGTATATCGATGTATTACATTTGCAACTTACACAACTCTCTGTATGTAAATTACTACCAATAAAATTATAATTAAAAAACCTTCTCCCCAAAGGTTTATCATATTTGAAAGCCACTTTTAACCTCAGGTCCCTAACTGGTAAAGTATGAGCCATTAGTCTTAAAATTCTATTAAAAGGAATAAGATCGTATCTTTTATTAATATATTTCAATATAAGATATTCGTCAATATGTTTTTTTATTTTAATATCCTCTAAAACTATTCCATGTATCCTGGCTCTAAATTTGATGTAATCCAACATTATACACAAGGATCTGGACCGATCGCTTTCAGTACATTCTACATATATTTTTCTGTAATGACACCAAACTCTGTTAACAAACTTCAATCTAATTCCGTAAGCCATATTCTTCAGCCATGTCTCGGGAATATCTTTTCCAACATCTATATCTCGCAAAACCCTATCAATTT
This sequence comes from Amaurobius ferox, assembly GCA_951213105.1. Classification (NCBI taxonomy): domain Eukaryota; kingdom Metazoa; phylum Arthropoda; class Arachnida; order Araneae; family Amaurobiidae; genus Amaurobius; species Amaurobius ferox. Next base: position 11,628,182 of record OX578138.1, on the reverse strand, counting down.
TTGTATTTTAAATTATTTGTTATATTTTTACAGAATGCTTCATGGATAGTTTTAGCGTAGAAAAGTAAACTTTTAGATTTTACATGTTATTGAAATTGTATATGTATGTATTTTTGCGGATTTATAAAAGGTCATGAAGGAAATTGTGTAGGGAGTATCGGTTACCGGGAGCGTTTGCCATGGCGGAAAAAGCTTTAACCGGAGTGCTGGGGGTCGCAACTCCCCCCGGCCGGTACTTCTGTCACACATCTAGAATCTGTACGAGTACATTGCTACTTGTCCTTTTTGGGAATTTATATATATATATATATATATAGACAACAACAATTATTATAGACATTGTTCCTGAGATTGTCATTGTTTTCCCTAGAAGATAACTAAGAAAATGTTAAAATTTGAATAATTTGAGTTTTCATCATGAGAATGACTAAAATTTTTGTCTAGGTTTAGTTTTTTACATATTATCTATACAACATTCTACATCAGTAGGTGCATTTCTTCTTGAATAATTAGAGTTTTAATCTCACAAACTACTAAAATTTCTGCATAGTTCTAGTTTCTTTCATAATCTAGCTATATGTAAAATTTCATAAGCATATTTTTATTTGTTCTTGAGTTATTGTGTTCCCATCTCACAGAAATGCAAACATACATACACACAGACATCTTTTCAAAAATGTTCAAAATTGGTTTAGGCAGTCTTAAAGTATGCTTATCTGCCAACATTTCAAATTAAAAAATTTGGGTGAAAACAACAGAATTTATACAATAGCATGAATACCGTAATTTCCTGTACATAATCTACTGCAGCACATAATCTATATGCATATTTTTCAGACAGGGAAAAGAAACATACTTCGTATAATCTGCAGCTCCGTATAATCCGCAGATAAAATTGGTGCATCTGATTGCTTGTTTTCTCATATATCTATCTCCGACTATTATATTATATGCAATGTTCAGTGACTGGAAGATATGTGACTCAATGAGTGGCCGACAAAATCAATAAGCAATATGACCAGTGGTTGGAAGAACAACACATTGAATTGCAACCGAATATAATACTTATGAAACTCAAATATGAAGAATAAAAATTACACATATACTAAATAAAATTTTGATTCAAAAATTTTAATATAATGTAAATAAAAAAAAAAAAATCGATTATAACACTTAATAAAATACAAAACTCAAATATGAAGAATAAAAAAATACACATATACTAAAGAATAAAATTTTGATTCAAAAATTTTTATATAATATAAATAAAATAAAGAAACTGATAATTCATCTTTGCTTCAATGTTGTTTCATAATTTGTCTTTGATTTATCTTACATTGTTAATCTTGATGATTTTGACTTATTATTACAATCTTTGAAATTAACATAGCAAATTATAAAATGTTTTATGCACAGCAAGATTCTCACTTGGCCCCTCTTTACAGAGCAATGCTCAGTCTTCCAGCTAAAATTTTATATTAGCAATCATTGTTTTTTCTGCTTGGAAAAAAATTGCAGCAGATAATCTGTGGTCTATAATACGCAGCTTTAAAATGAGTTTTTAAAATAGATAATCTGTGAATTATATGTAGGAAATTAAGGTAAATAAAAATTTAAAAAACCTAGTGAAAACACATCAAATTTTGCAGTTTGCCTGTATTAGCAATTTTAAACATTATACAAAGTGTGGTCAGTTAAGAATAAATTTAATTGTCATCAGATAGAGCATTTTATATTTTTTCTAGTTTTAAGAACTCTCTTTTGAAATATATGCATTCTTCAATCACTGTATCCATGTGCCAAATGCCTGCTACAATCTGCATTTTAAAATGCTGCAAAGTGCTTTGATGTTATAGCTCTGTAAGTTTCCTGGTGTTTCGAAATACTTATCCCCTAGAATTTCTTTGAATTTTAGAAACAAAAAGATATCGCATGGTGCTAATCCATGTGGTTTTTAACACTTTACAACATAGTTGAAAAGTGTTTATGACTTTGTTCATTCTGTCTGTTCATTCACAGAATAACTGCCATAAAAATGACTATCAAAATGAAATTTTAGTATGTTGTTCAGATGGTCTGTGGGACCTATGGGAATATAAATGAATAATATCACCCAATTAGTTTTGGATTGAACCCGGGTTGAAAAAATGAAATACATTGAATCCTATACCACCTAATTTTTCAAACATTTTTTAAGCAAATTTAAAATTCACAAATTGCTTTGAAAGGTTTAAGAAATACACAAATTGTCCCATAAAAAAGAAAAAAAAATTTCAGCAAAATATATTTGGTAGTTTTTTAAATAAAAATTAAAATAATAATTACACCCATATCATATGAAAAGATCACGTGACCCACTTCAAAATAAAATATGGCATCCATCTTGTGTCAAATTCATGATTTTTAAAGTTCTTTTTAATTTATATTTAGTGTTGTATCCATCCTAAAACCACTTTATTTTTGCTTAATTTCTGTGCATGTATATTCTGAAACACCGCAATTACAAAATATTTGAGTTTCAATGATTGATGCCATCCATCTTGTGTCAAAATAGTGATTTTTAAAGTTCTTTTTAATTTATATTTAGTGTTGCATCCATTCTAAAGCCACTTTATTTATTTATTTATTTATTTTTCTGTGCATCTATATACTGCGACAACGCAATTACAATATTTGTGAGTTTAAATGATCATCAAACTTTGATTATTTCTACAAAGAAGCCTGATTTTCACGTATGGAGAATGTAAACAGATCAAGATGTAAGATGAGTTGCATAAGAATTGCTGAATTTCTTTAACGCAAAATTACCTAGTTCTGGAGTCTGCAATATAGTTGATATGAATGAAACATTTATTGATTTTACATAGAGAAGCAGACAATTTTATTTCCTTTTTTGATGAAGATTTAAGCATGGAGATATACAGTACTTTTACCTCCATGATTTTAAGTTTTTAAGTAAAATAAATTATTGTAGTATTGTGGTAATTTTAAAAATATCGTCGCTGAGTGAAAGGAATGGAAAAAGGTTTATGAATGAAATTGTCACTGCTTTTATATAAAGAACCAGGCAATTTATATTTCGATGACGTTATTTGAATAAAGCTCATTTATTTTTGATGAAGTTTTCAAATATAATAAATTGTAGTATTCTGATAATTTTAAAAATATCACCGCTGAATGTATCACATTTTAGAGATGTTTAAATAAAACTGCATTGCAGTTGGAAAGTGTTTCATAATCAATGCTTCATGCATGATTGATCTTTCTTATTGTACGTTAATATGGGGAATTGAGATTTCTGCATAAATTTTGGCAATAACTGGTTATACAATGCTCATAGTGTAGAATCTGTCATTATGTAGATAAAATCTCATTATAAAGCTTAGAATGATTCTCATGAATGATGGTACAGCAAAGTTCCAATAACAGCTCTTGGCACAAAATGCTTTTTCATTTCCAGTCATGACTATTTGCAAAATGATTGTCATTCTTGGGCATTGGTCAAATATTCCTGAACATCAATAAATATATTGAGGTAAATAAAGGGTTTTTGCATTTATTTGCCGAAATTTCAATTAGAAAGTATATTGATAAACGCTTTGTATTTATTGTATTAACATCAATTTTAAAATGGTATATTTGTTATTATTTTAGCAAAAGAACAAACATATTTGGCTTGATTTGGTCACTGATCCACATCTGAAAGTTCAAAAGTGGAATGTTTTACTATTATGGTACATTGCGCCCCTCCAATTGTTGTACATAGTGCCTCTCCCCCTCTAATTTTCTTCTGAACCTGTCACTAAAGCAAAGTGAGAAAAATACTGGAAGGTCCAAACGTAAGAAGATTCTATCTCAAGAATGTCTGACTTTGGCTTTTTCCTCTCACTCTACATTTGATTTGTAATATCATTGGCAGAGAATTCATGCACCTTTTTAATAGAATTCTATCTACTGAGTATTAATTACTAGTGTTGCCAGTTCAACAAAGATAAATGTTATAAAAATGTGAATGAAATGAAGTAGCTGGAGCATAGATTTGTTTCTAACAAAATGCAATAACAAGTAATCAATAACAAATATTTATTTTACAAATTGAGCTCTTCTATACTTAATTTAGAAGTAATTTAGATCTGCTAGTTTGAAGTCAGGTTTAACCATATTAGTGCAAGCTCAAATAACAAAGTGTAAATTTTCTTGTTATTAATTGAAAATGGAAGATTTTACATCATAATAGATTATTAAAAGACTTATATTTCCAAAATTTAATAATAATTATTTTTTTTTTATTTTGTAATTTAATCTCTTATCTGAGAGCATTTTGTAATTTAGCATCGAAATCTTCTTCCAATGACATCAAAGCTGAACACTTTTTGTTTGGTCACTGGGCTGATGGAACAACCTTATACTGATGAACAATGGGCCAGGTGAGCTATCTTTGATCATATTAATATTGTATAATTTAAATTATTTTCAAAAGCATGAATGGTGAACATTGTTCATACATCTAGTACATATAATTTTTTACTTTGTATGACATATTAACACATTAGTTGTACATTTAATGTATCATCTATTTCTTTATGCACCATAATTTTCTCCATCAGGGTATCAGATGGAAAAGTTACTCCAGATAAATATATAGATTTTTTTCTAAACATTTTCTTCCAGTATAAAGTTTAATGAAATTATTGAAAGTTGATAAATAGAGAAAAATTATTGTGGTTGCTATACCGCATATGAAAGAAATTCTCAGTTTTACAGATACATTAAAACTTACAAATTTTACTATATTACAGCTGCCTTGATAGCTAAAACATCTAAAGCAAGTGTTGCCTTATATTCCTTCGACTTCCAGTCATGGGTTCAAATCCCACTTGCGAGCATGCATGCTGTACTATTGAAACAATGTCAAACTGCCACAATGTGTGTTTTTGGGTTGTGACCAAAAGCAGACATCTCGCTCACCCGTTTGGGATAAGTAAAAGACAGAAAAACTATATAATTGTTTAATAAATCACATATGTTGCAATTTGCAAGAAAATGCTAGTTTCAGTTAAAATTGGTACGGTGTATGAAAACAATTTTCTCTGTGTTATTCAGGTATTTTGAGAATATACTGATTTTTCTTGAGCTATTTAGACAGCATAGCAACACTGGTATTTTTGAACAATGTACATGCTTCCTCAAAAATAAAATTACTCACTTGCATCAATAATGCATTTTCAACAGAATGATAATCAGGGCCACCTGGTGGTTTCTTCTCATATTGAATCATATGATCCATAACAGAAGCACTCATGACTGGCTGTAGAAAAATAAAATACACATGTTGGCAATTTGAAATACACTGAAATCAAGCACGATTAAAGAAATTATCGATTAAAAACAATCAAAATATTCTGATTCATTCAAAATTCCAAGTTAATACAAATAAAATAACTATACTTGATGATGAAAATGATCATCAAAATATATTGTAATTATATAATTTAGAATTTTTTAAATGGTTCATTTTGAAATCTGGAATTTTGCAAATGTGTCCACTCTTGAAATTCTTTTTGAAATATGCAATTTTATGTAAAGGGTTCAAAACCAGGCTCAGATTACTTTTAAACATTCTTGGTGACAAAATATTGAGGGTAGATATGAGAAAAATCAAAATTTAGAAATAATTAAAACAGTGTAAAAAAAAAAAAATTAATCAAGAATCTTTTTAATAGGATAAAACTATTTAAAATTTGACTCTTGTATTTCCAAGTTATAGTCAGCAGAAAAAAATTTAAAGAAAAAATCTCCCATTATTCGCAATATTCATTTACTTTACAAGAAAAAAAAAAAAGCAATTCTTATAAGTTCTAATTTGCAACCCCCCCCCCCCCCCCATATCACTAGGGAGACAGTCAAGATTAATTTTAAGGATTATATCTCCATTGGGTAAACAATATCTGACTATCAATCCCTTTTTCTGACATTATGGCTACACGTTTAAAAAGGCTTTGTTTGATGAGGCAAATAAAAATACAACATATTAAGAATCCATAATTTATACATGAACATAAGCACTAAAAAAGATTTTTTAAAGTATGTAATGATTTTCAAAATGTACAATTTGGAAAAAAAAAAAGTGTACCACTCAAAAATGTTTTGTACATATTTAAGATTTTAAGAAACAAAACATAATATTTATTTATCTATTTATACGGGAAAATGTGGTTTAAATGAATGGCTAAATGGTATACAGTAAATAAAAATTTAAAACAAGTATGATCAATAGATTAAATCCTTAAGTTGCAAACAACATATTATAAAAAATCAATTCATAAGTTAAAATTTCTTAAGTTAAATTTCAAAATTTTCTTTTACAAAAGCTAAGTCAAGCTTTTGTAAAAGAAAATTTTGAAATTTATCTTTAACTGCTAGTAAATATATATTGATGCTAGAAATTATATACACATATCTAAAAGCATTCTAAGTAAAATTGCTGAAACTGGTTTGGCCCATAAAAAAGACTCTTACTTAACCAGTAGAAGGGGGGGGGGGGGGGGGCATGAAAAAGTAAAAGGTGAAGGAGGAGAGTTTTAGTGCTCCTATTTGTCTAATTGTTAAATTTGCTTAAAACAAATCCTGAAAAAAGATAACATTTCAAGCCCTTGTTTATTGAAGCTTTAAGGACTGCAAGTCAACACCATCCTGCAGTAGTTATGGTGAGAAGATTGCATGAGGAGGACCCAAGTTCGATTCTCACTGCTATTCAAAATCATCCCTGTATCTACACAGAATAAAGGAAGGATAAATTTGTACACTGGAAAGTCATTCCGAAAGGCGATGGGTCAGGGAATTGAGGATATAGTCTATATGGTTACCACCTTCACTGGTTTTAAGTGTAAACTGGGTGGCTCAGGGTTGCAATGTGATCCGCCCCTGTGGTTCTGATAGCAAACTGAAACATCCTTCGGCCACCAAATAAGTGAATGATTTAATTATCAAGTGCTTAATTTTGTAAAAGGTTCTTTTCTATTCATTGAAATTTTAGGAAGAGTCTCAAAAGGGACCCATATTTCTGATAAGCAGACATACATAAGGTATTCATAAATAATAAAAATGCATACTTGGGTATCAAGTAAAATAAGTCTCTGACTTGTGACATACATATCTATTCCACCTGTACAATGCTCTCCCATTTCTTTCAGATCATTCACTTGAGGTTTAAACAGCTGCCTTTAACAAAAATACAAGTTTAAATGCTTCAAAATTATTAAGTGTATTTACTAAAATACTAATTAAATAAATATACAAACCACTTAGATGATTCAGCATGATTCCCACTGATTATTGACATAATAGTAGATTTTCCTACCCCTTGTAATCCAAGAACACCAATAACATAAAATTCACTAGCATCATGGAGATACTTTAAAAGAAAAACAAAAGATATATAAGCACCAGATAAATAAAAATGTACAGCCCACAAGGGCATGCTTAGAATAAATCATGGTCCGTCTTCAGGATCCTTGATGTAACTCCAAACTCAAAAAATTTCAATATAAATAGTTTTTGATTTATAAAATATCACTATAATAAACACCACAATACATATAAAATTTCTTAAAACTGCCAGTATGGCAATACATAATTAGTTAAGTATAAAATATGGCCTTTTTTACAATCAATAGTAAACTAGATTCCAATGTAAAATGCAGTGCAACTTAGCTTAATTTTAATTGTGCTACATTTTAAGTTATGATATAGTTTACTAATACATAAAGTTACATTTAAAATGAAATGCCAAACATATAGTAAATATAAATAAGATTTAAATAAATGATAACACAATAAACTTTTAAAAATTGTTATTTATGATATTGCTATTGTTATACAATGTTATGATACATAACATACAATAAGCATAAAAAAATTTTAGTAAATAAAATGCATCCCATCATGTCTAAAATTGAAAATAAATCACTCTTGACAAATAACTAATATAGTTAGTAAAAGAACACTGGCTTGCAGGCTATGTAAAATGTTTTCTCGTGATAAAGAAATCAGTGATCTCCTAGCAGCATTGCTAATACATGTAAGGAGCGCATGTGCAAAATATGGAACATATTAAACCATAATAATATGGAACACATTGTACAATTACATGTGTGTATGGAATATTTTACATGTTCACAATGAACCATAACATATATGTTATAATAAAATTTGTTTTATAGAACTTACAATGCTTAATACATGGTTTTCCTACATTAAAATGGCTTTTAACGTATATGATACATAATGCATGAGTTCAAGAATTCATGTTTAGGTGCTTAATACATAACAATCAAAAAATATAGCATAAAACATCTAGCAATGGAACTTGTTTGTAAATAAAAAAACAACCTGTACTTGAAAAAAGCACTCTTCACAAAGTTCTAAATGTGAAAAAAAGAAGCTTCATGAAATTAAAAAAATCTAAGACTTTCAAAAGTAGGCTCTTGCAGATGTTTGATCCCCATCTGAAAAAATCTGATGTGGGCAACACTTGACTTCCCCTGCAGACTCATATTTACATTTTCTTTATTTCCTCAATAATTAATTAAACTGAATTTAATTGCACAAAATAACACATGTAATTATTTTAAATTACAATGAATTTGCACTTTTAACTCAATTTTCGTTTTCATTTGGTAACTGGATTTTTTTTTATAGGTGGCATGGCGAAAATGCAAAAAAACTAAAATATCTCAAAAATGGCTAGTCTTAGAGTAATGGTGTACGTCTTACTCTTTTCATCATTAAAAATTACGTATAAAACAAGCATTTAATTGAAATATTCGAGCATATGTAGTCTTTTATTTTAGATTTTGACAAGTTTGTGCGCTATTTCACAAAAAAAGGAAGGTTCTTTATCTCAGAATCGTACCAAAATCTAATCAGCACCAGGTTAACCTACAAATGACTATCTACCAAATTTTGTGAAATTTGGCTTATTCATTTTTCAGCTAGAATGGATATAGAAAATGTTTGTGGGCCACTTCGAAAAAAAAAAAACAAGTTGTTTTATCCTAAATCATACCAAAATCCAATCAACACCAGAGAAACCCACAAGTGACTTACCTATAAAATTTTATGAAATTTGGTCATTTAGTTTTTGAGCTAGAGTGGATACAAACTCTACACAGACAGACACATACACACAGATGTCACACTAAAAATAGTTTTTTTGTATTCTAAAGGTTCAAAAATATGTAAATTCGTCGAAAACTCGACTTGTGATTTTCAACATAATTCTAATACTTTCCCTATACATTCCCATGTATTGCAGGGAAAGTAATAATTCACAAAATATGAATGCTGAATAAAATGTCAATTATTATTATACTATCAAAATATTATTATGTACAAAGCAAAAATAGTGAATTTGCCATTGTCTACAATGATCTTTTAAATTTATGAAATTCCATTATAGGCGCTTTATGAATGTTTATTATAATAAACATCAAAATTCATTAATCCCTTAAATGCCAATATTTAGAATAGCTCATAAAATGAATCGCCAAATGTCTAGGGAACATATATCATGATGATCTGTCACATAACTCCAATGCCATGCAGCCAAGAAAAGAGTAATTGCAGAGTCTTACAAGAGTGCAGTTCCCCCAAATATGGTAGGAAATGATCCAATGCCATGACAATAGACAAAAGCAAGCTTTATATAAATGAATGCAAACTCTGCCTTGCTGGCATAATACGTACCCAGCACTGATCACTGGCAAGGCAGTCCTGTCTCGTCTAGTGAGCGTGTAGGTTATACTAAAGACCAGTGGTAAAATAAGATAGTATGTAATGCTGTGTGAGTAAGTGGCTAGCAGTGGCTGTATTTGCATTCTGTTATGCCAGAGTAAACTTCAAAGGTGCTGCCATTGATGCATTTGCTGACAAGTGGGGATTGTCTGCAACCACTGTGCTTTGGATGTCTTCCCAGTGTCTTTTGTACTTGCTGTTGTGGCTAATGTGCAGAGTATAATTGTTGCCAATCCCACGTCCACTGCAATGGGTCCTGTAGTGCTGAGGCTGCATGCCCACTCCTATTGTATTATGTTTTAGGTCACTGCTATTGAAGTATAAGTGCCATTAATGACATGTCTACTACTGGGGATCCATATTGACCTTATGGTGTTTTAGCTTTATTTTCCTTGATACTCTTGTATCACCTTGGACCATTCTTTTAACAAACCTGTGAACATTGTGATTTCAACTACCTCCCCACCACCACCACCACCACCACCACCACCACTACCCGCAATGCACCCTAAGTGTGATGAGTTTGCTCCAATTTTACTCCTGTAAAATGCACATGAATTGAGATTTTATGTATTGGTCTATTCCACAGATAAATGTCTTTCTTTTGTTCAAATGCTGCTATTTATCTTTGTGTTTTGATCTTTTCCTTCATTAGGTTTCATCCAAAAGGCAATCTAAATACCAGTATTGGCAAGATAGTCTGGACTAGACCAGCCACCGAGCTGTTACAAAAAATAAGAAAATTCTCGATATTGAATTATTCTATGTATAGCCAAAAAATTCTGTAACAAAAATCTCAATTAAACTTAATTACTACATTATTTTGACTTTACAAAAATGGAGCCCTTTAAATAAAAAACCTGCATAGACTCCTGGAATGCTATATATATTTTTGTATTTGTCAGAGAACTGTACTGCTTGATTACTCTATTCAGAATCTTTGCAGGAAGGAAATCTACTTAAGACAGAACAATTTTTATATCCCAAATTATTCCAATTTCATGTATTATTAATCCTTCAACTGGCATTCCCAAGCTTATCTGAGGCAATAGATGTACGTCGCCATTTTTTGGAAACCTTAAGTTCAGCTCGGGCAATGCATTCGCATGCTCTAGAAATGGCAAACAGGAACACAGCTCATTCAAATGCAATCTAGAATCTCTTTATGTGGCATTCCCGAGCACAACTCAAGCAATTCTAGTTGATGCCAATAGATGACAGCAGATGTCCTGATTTTTTAAGTGATGGTATAATTTTGAGAATATTTTTTTTATGTCATTGTCAAAGTGATTTCGATTGTTACATGATGGCTTCTATGAATATATGTAAACATTTTTATAAGATGTCCACATCGAAAAGTTATATTGATGATGATAGATACTGAAAATAATTTATCTGCCAATGACAGTTTCTCTGGAGATTCTGGAAGTTCTGACAGTTAAATAAGTAGTGCGGAAGAATCAGGCGATGTCAGATTGGAACCTGGACAGTATTTGTAACAGGATCGTAATCGACAATAATAATTTACCACCAGCATCCCTAAGATTTCTATTTACTGGAACACCAGGAGTAAAAGTTAGTTTAGACAGTGAATCTTGAGCTCTTGGGTGTTTTTAAACATTAAATGATGAATGGTTGAGAGTATTGTTTCAAAGACTAATAGGTATGCACACATGACAATGTTTCACTGAAGTGCAGCTGAAATCAAGAGTGAAAGATTGGTAAGAAGCTAGTTTATGCAAATAGTTAGTTTGTATTTACAATTTTGCAAGGGATAATTGTGAAGCTTATGATAGAACTTTATTGGAATATCAAACCTTTTTTCAACATGAGCCTTTTATTAATACATGTCACTTTGTTGCTTCTAGCTAATCAAGAAATTTTTACATTTTGTGAATAATCTATATATACTAATTGCCAAGTGTCCATCTGTCTGTCACGCTTTGTTTGGGCACTTCCCAAATAGATAGAGACTTGCAACACTTGCTAGAGACTTGCTTGTACACGGCTCGGTCATTCGATAAAACCCCTTGAAAAAATTGAATTTTTCAAAAACGTTCTCTAGAGGGGGGGAGGGGGGGGGGCACTCCAAAACATTCGAAAAGTGAAATGATAGGAAAGCATGCTTTGCTATGAGATAGAGACTTCAAATTTGGTGCATGGGTAAACTGTTTGAGAGGAAGAAAGTGTGCAATTTCAGATTTCGAATATTTTCTACTTAAGGGGGTACCGTACACCAAAATGCTCGATTTACCGAATAAATGGGAAACGGCTACTTTAAAATTTGATAGAGACTTGAAATTTGGTGTATGGGTTAATCATTTGATGAAAACACACAAAACGAATATAGATTTCTAAAATGTTCCTTTAGGGGGTGCTCTAGAGAAAAATGTTCGAAAGGTGAATTGATAAAACACACGCTTCAGGATGAGATACAGGTTGTAAATTTGGTGTATGGGTAGATAGATTGGAAGGAAGAAAGTGTACAATTTCAGTTTTTCAATATTTTCTACTTTAGGGTGTGCTGCACACCAAAATGTTCGATTTTCGGAATAAAGAAGAAATCCCCTTTTCATATAGAGACTTGATATTTGGTATATGGGTGAATAATGTGATATTAAACCCAATCAAAATGGAGTTTTTCAAAAATGCATATTTAAGGGGGTGGGTACTGCACACAAAAATATTCAAAAGGTGAAATGATAGAAAAAGCATGCTTCGCGATGAGATAGACTTCAAATTTGGTGTAGGGGTAAATAGTTGGAAAGGTAGAAAGTGTGCAATTTCAGTTTTCCAACATTTGCTATTGTAGGGGGGGGGGGGGGGGGGTGCCGCTCACTAAAATATTCGATTTGCCGAACAAATTGAAAACATCTCCTTTACAATATGATAGAGGCTTGAAATTTAGTATATGGGCTCACCATTTGAAGAACAAACCCAAGATGAATACAGTTTTTCAAAAATGTTCATTTAAGGGGGTGCTACACAGAAAAACGTTCAAAAGGTGAAGTGATAGAAAAACATGCTTCGCGATAGAATAGAGACTTCAAATTTTGTGTACGGGGAGATAGTTTGAAAGGAAGAAAGTGTGTAATTTCAGAGTTTCAATATTTGCTACTTTAAGGGGTGCGGCACACCAATATGTTCGATTTTCCGAATAAATGAGACACGCTTTCTTTTAAATGTGATAGAGGCTTGATATTTGGTATATGGGCCAATCATCTGATAAGAAACCCAAGGCAAACAGAGTTCTTCAAAAATGTTCATTTATGGGTGTGCTTCACAGAAAAACGTTCGAAAGGGGAGATGATAAATTAGTATGCTTCGGGATGAGATAGAGACTTTAATTAGGTGTACTGGTAGATAGTTTGCAAATGAAAAGGTGTGCAATATAAGTTTTCCAATATTTTCTTCTTTAGGGGGTTCTGCACACTAAAATATTAGATTTGCCGAATAAATGTAAAATGCGAATTATTAAAAAATTACAATATTCAGGGGTTGCTTATTGTGAGAACATTGATTTTCAATGGGTATTCGGCTAGTGATGAACTAAATGGCTAAGTCCATATCAATTCAAGCAGGCAAAGAAAAAATCTGACCTTCATAGTCTCAGATGTTTTTGAATTAAACATAAGTTAAAATTCAGGAAAAAGTAGGAAACCCATATTTTTTTGTTTTGTTAAAAAAAATTCCTTGCCCGAGATACAGGTCACCAAAGATGGCACCTCGGGCACCATTTCTCACTTGCGACTTTTGGCAAAATTTTAAAATGCTCTATCTCTGGAACGGTTCAAGATATTTTGTTGCAGTTTTTTTCTATTTGAAAGATAATATTTTTCTGATTAAAATGATATCCTCCGTTTAGAAATATGTGTCCAAGTTCTCTTGCTGTAGCCTTCTGAATTATTTTTTTAAAAATCAAAAATAATTTTTTTTTCAAAAATGCCAATCCCAAAAATTTTGATTTTTTGACTGTTAATCAGTACCATAGAGTAGCATTACATTCTCTGAAAAGGAGAACTTCCACTTTTGAATTTAATAGGTTTTATAAACAATTGAAAATTTTGCCATACATTAAACCAGTTTCCGTTACCACTTACTCGTCACATATTGGTCTCATGAAATCAAAATCTAGTCTTATTTGACATTTTAATTCTTAATAAAGATAAGTAACAGACACAGCTTTCAAAACATATTAACTTTCTTCTTGTTCAGTTAGTGTCATTTTTGATATTCTGTCAAAGCATTTAGAACACAGAAAGTCATCAATGGAAACATCTTGACTTTGAAACAGAATCTTGAAATGAGTACTCTTATTCCCAACCTGAAGAAAGTCTGTTTTTCGCTAGTCTTATATATCCCTCTTTTACGGATATGCAAATAGTCAGCAAACTTTACTCTCCTGTGGCTCCAGTCAGAAGACATTTCAAACTCAGTCCTTTCCTCAAAACACCATACAACTCAATAAGCAGAATCCCCACAAAAGCTTACTGAAGTGCTGTTGGACCATAAATTTGGTGAACTGCTCTCTTTGTTTGCCTGTTGACAACTAAACTGTGAATTCATGTGTCCTCCCTTTTATATTCTAGGCCAAACACACAAAATTGTCTGGATGGTTCCAGATTGTTCTAGAAAGCTCTGTTACATTCTGGAATAATCTGGATGGTTCCAGATTATTCTAGAAGTTTCTGTTACATTCTGGAATTGTCTGGATGGTTCCATATTGTTCTAGAAGGTTCTGTTACATTCTGGAATTATCTGGAAACTTCTAGCCTGTTCTAGAAGGTTCTGTAACATTCTGGAATTATCTAGATGGTTCCAGATTGCTTTAGAAGGTTCTGATACATTCTGGAATTACCTGGATGGTTCCAGATTGTCCTAGAAGGATCTGTTACATTCTGGAATTGTCTGGAAGCTTCCAGATTGTTCTAGAAGGTTCTGTTATATTCTGGAATTATCTGAATGGTTCCAGATTGTTCTAAAAGGTTCTGTTACATTCTGGAATTATCTGGAAGCTTCCACATTGTTCCAGAAGACCTTTAATGATTTGGAAGGTTCTATGTAAAGAAAATCCAGAAGAACATAATTATTTTAACATTTCACCAGTTCCAACTTTGTCTAATTTATCATTTTTATTCTATCACATTGAGCACATTGGTCCGAAAATGGATTTCTTAAAAAAACAAAATTATGAAAAATTCCAGAACCAAGTGGCGTGTTCTCCTTTTCAGAAAAGTGTTTCTGAGAAAAATAAATTAAAAAAAAAATGCATAAAGAAATTAGCCACAGAAGATAAAACATGAACATTGTTTATAAAACCTGTTAAACTCAAAAGTGGAAGTTCTCTTTTTCAGGAAATGTAGTACTCTATGGTATTGATCAACAGTCAAAAAATCAAAATTTTTGGGATTGGCACTTCTGAAAAAAAAAATTATTTTTGATTTTTCAAAAAAAAATTCAGAAGGCTACAGCAAGAAAACTTGGACACATATTTCCAAATGGAGGATATCATTTTAATCTCAAAAATATTATCTTTCAAATAAAAAAAACCACAACAAAATATCTTGAGCCGTTCCAGTGATAGAGCGTTTTAAAATTTTGCCGAAAATCGCAAGTGAGAAATGGCGCCCAAGGAGCCATTTTTGGTGGCCTGTATCTCGGGCCAGAAATTTTTTTGAACAAAACAAAAAATACGGGTTTCTCAATTTTTCCTGAATTTCAACATATGTTAAATTCAAAACATCTGAGACTATGAAGGTAACCCCCCTGCCTGAATTGATATGGACTATACCAAATGAAAGTGATCATCCATGTTGTAAATTACATAAAATATAACCAATATTCTAAGAAAATTTCCAAAATTTAAAAGTGTTTACATAGTTGAAAGAGGCATAAGTATAGATGAAAGCTTGTTTATATATAAAGGGAGGAAAAAGACTTTGACAGATTTTTCTTTGTACATATAAATTTGTCTTATTTTGTAACAATTTGTCTTATTTGTTTCGTTTGTCTTATTTTGTCTTTGTTACCATTCATTTTGTAGTCCCCTTTTTCGTAACAATGTTTTCTTGTAACTATGCTTCACAAAGAAGTTTTGTATAGATGTTCAGAATAATATAAAATAAAGAAAAACGTACCCCCCCCCCCCCCCCCCCCAAAAAAAAAAAAAAAAAAACTTGTATTAAACTCCCTGCCAAATTAGCTATGTAACATGCAAAAAATATCTGCCTGTCGAAGGGTTAATCACATTAAAATTTATGTTTAATGAATAGATGAGGACTCTTTCTTCTTTTATCAAATGTTTAAAAATTAAAGAATAGCTATAATTTAAGTTTTCAAATACAGAATGAGATATTTGAATTACTATAATATCAGGAAGCGTTGTAGTATTTAAGAGTTATCCTATTACAGAACTTTCAAGACTGCAGCATTTAAATTGAAATCCCATTGGTTTTAGCATTATTGTTATCAAATCTATATAGGCAGAATCAAAACAGGGTATTTTTGTTCTAACTCAAAATATTGATTTTGTTCTTAGAAAATGGTAGTTTTAAAGAAAGGCATGTTTTTCTTACCTAGATTCATTATATATATATATATATATATATACACCCATTACAAATAGAAATTTTTCTCTCACTTTGAGTTATTTTAACATTTATACCTGTAAGTGATTTTTCTTTTATTTAAAAGTTATTTGACATCCTAACTATGCTTGAGAGTAAACAATGGCCAATCCAACGAGACATAAAGGTGTCTTACCTTCCCAAATTTTTAAAAGTCAACAAAATTTAGGATATTATTAAATATTTTTATTGTTGAAAAAATTATTTTTATAGTTATTTTATTTTTATTGTTAAAAAATCACCTATTGGTAAGAGCATAGCTCCTATGGTTTCATAATAAAAAAATTACATTCAAACTAAAAAAATAAAGTTAACTTTAAACTAAAAATGCTGCTTACCTCTAAAGCATTATCACACCATTGTAGAGATTCATCCACTAGTTTAACAGGTATTGTCATCTCAGGTGGAGATAATAGCTTTGAATCACCAACTAGAAGCAAAAGTTGTATGCAGTTTTATGTTAAATATTTGCATATTTCTAATATGTAGTTTTATGTGAAATATTAATCTATTTCAACTAAAATACAAAACAAATCCAAATGTTGTACAAATAAAATCTAGGAATTATCATGCAGAGAAGAAGTTGTAACTATGAATTACTATTATTTTTTTCAAAATAGTTTATGTGGGAAAATGTACTCATGCTTTAGGTGAGGAGTCTAACTTTTTCAATGTGAAGGCTAAAATAACTTATTGTTCAGAGCTAGCACTTTTAGTTTTTGAGATATAAGCATTACAAACTTGAAAAACTGAGAATTTTCCATCTTTGAGAACTTGACCAGATGATTTCTCAAAATTTATAAGGGCTTTGTAAAAATAAATTATTGATCTAAAAACTAGATGATTTCCTAATACATATTTTTGTCACTTACTATTTATATCTATCATCTATAGTTTCGAAGATATTTCGAGCAAAAGTAAGCAAAATAGGGGGAAAAAAATCGCTTGTACAGATATTTTTAAGTTTTTTTTTTTTAAAGTTCAAAACATTAAAATACTGAAATTATTTTTATATATTCATAATCCATATCATATTTCCACACAAGTAAAAATTATTTACATTTGTATATAATTAGGTCCAGAGATATAATCAGCTAAAGTGTTTACAATTTTTTAACACTCCGATTTCACCACAGATACCCCATAGATGTTATTCACATAAAAAAAAAAAAATGATTTATACGACAAGTTCAAACAGTAATAAAATTATACAATCAAATAAATATTTCTTTAGAATAAAAAATATAGTAAATCTATTACAAACAAAAAACATTTTTAAATATTAGTGAGAGGTATGGAACTATGCTGATGTTTGCTAAAATTTCTTTCAGACAAGGCTAAAAATTTGTGCACCTGATCATTAAAATATTTTGAAATTGTTCATCAGTCTAGTGGTGCTGATCTATACATTTATTTTACCAATTACATTTTTGAAAAGTGTTTTCAGATACACATGTTGTACTAAATCTTAATTAACTAAGATTTAGTACAACTTATCTTATTAACAACAATCTTATTAATCAACAACTAATCTTAATTAGTACTAATCTTAGGTAAATCTATACAGAAACTTATTAGTTTGAGAAAATTTGTTTTGTGGAAATTGACTTTATTGATCATTACAAACTTCATCGTACTTCACCAAACTTCATTACTGACTTCATCAGACATATAAAAAATATGCAAAAGGTTTTATGCATTATTTTTCTAGTTTAGTAGTATGCATTGTTGAAAATTGGGACTTAAAGAGGGAATATAGGGATATATAATTGATGGTCAATAAAAAAGATGTGATCAACACTGTGGATACTCCTGATGTATAGTGTTAAGTAACACACATTGATTTCGTTATTCAAGTTTTATATTTAAATTTGCATTTCTTGTGAATTTGTTTATTTTAGTTTTGTAATAATGCTATGGTAACACTCTTGGGTTTCTGTAGACGTTGTCAGATGAACGAGCGGTTTTGTTTACGAGTTGACGTTGACTGTACGAATGTTAACTTTTGAAGTAAAGTTTCTGGTTCCTGAAAAGCAGTTGTAATTATTTTAGTACATATTGAAACGTGTGAAGTTGGGTAAATTTCTACGGCGTTTCTGACATTTGGTGACCCGGACGTGACTGTGAAGATAGAAAGGTTAGTTTCGTTTGGAATTTTGTTTTAACTAAGCCTGTCGCTGTCACATTTTCATAATGGAACTGCTCATAAGAAAGCGAAAGCCGATTCGAGCGTCTTTTACAAAGTCGTATAACATTTTGACAACGGCTTTAATTGATGAGGAACCAGACGATAAAATTATTCAAACACATTTGGAAAATATGGACAGATTAATGATGAATTTAGCAGAGATCGACGACGAAATCTGTAACGCTTTGCTTGCCGATGATTCAAAAGTGGAAGAATATGAAACTGAATATGGGGTAATAGAAGAATATCGCGGAAAAATGGTTACAGCTAGGGTTGGCGTCGAAATGCATTTAAATAAAACCGCCACCAAACCGAGTGCGAGTTTTTCCCATGTTCAAGAAAAAACGAAACTGAAGCTTCCTAAAATTGAATTTTTGAAATTTGGGGGTGAAATAAAAGATTGGCTAGCATTTTGGAGTCAATTCAAGAGAATCCATGAAGATAAATTTCAATATTCAATTCAGTCTATGATCGTTGGCACAAGAGCAAAAGAAATAGTAGACAGCTTCCCTCCTACTGCAGAAAATTATTCAAAAGCTGTTGAAAGCCTTAAAAATAGATTTGGAAGGGAAGAGCAACTCATAGAGTTCTATGTCAGGGAATTGCTTGGACTGGTGATTAAAAATGCAGTGTCTTCAAAATCCAAAGCAAATACAGCTCAATTGTATGATAAGTTAGAATCGCATTTACGGTCTCTTGAATCAATTGGTATGACTTCTGACAAATACGCAGCAATGCTTTTTCCCCTTGTTGAATCTTGCATACCGGAAGAAATACTACGAGTCTGGTTAAGAAATCCGGTAGCGGCTAAAGGTGAAGAAAGTGATACTTACATTGATAAGTTGAAAAACCTGTTATTGTTCCTAAGAACTGAAGTAGAAGGTGAAGAGCGTATCTCGCTTGCTAAAGCTGGTTTTAAGCAAAATGAGAAAAGTAGTCGAAAGGAAATTTGTAAGAAAACGGGTATGAATTTACCGACTGCTACTGATTTATTATTAGGGATAAATTCATGTGAAAAGTCCATTTGTGTATTTTGCGGAAAATTTCATGAAAGTAAAGAATGCTTCAAAGCTCAAAAACTTTCTCTAGAAGAGAAGCACGATATTTTAAAAAGAAAGAAGGGATGCTTCACTTGTTTACGGATTGGACATCGTTCTAAACAGTGCAAATCACAAGTTCGGTGTATAATTTGTTCCAAAAGGCACTGGGTAGTTATGTGTCCTGAACTAACCAATAATAAACGGGCTTTAGTTACAGAGTTCAAAGAAGGTGGGGATCAGAATATTACTTTATCCAGCCAAGGCCACTCTGAAGTACTATTGCAAACACTGCTTGTGGTTCTTAAAGCTCACGGAAAAGACCGAAAAGTTAGGGCACTAATTGATACAGGTTCTCAGCGTTCTTATATTCTAGAAAGTACTGCAAGGCAGATGGGATTTAATCCTGTGAATACTGATATATTAACACAAGTCGTGTTTGGAGGAATCACCTCTAGGAGAGAGCACAAGTGCTACAATGTAATATTGAATAGTTCAGTTAATAACTATTGCTGTGAAATTAAAGTGTTAGACCAACCTGTTATATGTGGTTCAATACCAAGACTCAAGACTGGATTATGGTTGGAAGAAATGAGACAAAAGGGAATCCAGCTCACGGATATAGGAAGCAATCTGCCACCTATTGAAATACTTATTGGAGCCGATTTCGCTGGTCAACTTTACACAGGACGCGTTCATCAGCTAAAGTGTGGACTGGTCGCTGTGCAAACTCATCTAGGATGGGTTGTAATGGGAAAGTCGCAAGAGGATTCAAAGTATAGCAATTATGGTTCGGTTTTAACTTCACTTTCGATTCATAGTAACAATGTTCCTGATTTATGGAAGTTAGAAGCTATTGGAATCACTGAACCATGTGAACATCAAAGCAAAGACGAAGTAGAAACAGCTGTTTCGGATCATTTCAAGAAAACAGTTAGAATTAATGAAGACGGAAGATATCAAGTTAGTCTTCCTTGGATGCATACTCAAGGAGAATTACCAACTAACAGAGAAATAGCTGAGAAGAGATTGAATTCCACAACATCTAAACTCATGAAAGAAGGAAAGTTTGAAAGCTACAATGCTGTTTTCCATGAGTGGTGGCAAGAAGGAATAATCACAGAAAGTTCAGAGAATAGTGGTCATTTTTTACCTCATCGAGGAGTATTTAAATGCAATTCATCGACTAATGTTAGACCTGTCTTTGATGCATCCTGTAAACAGAAAGGATCTTATTCCTTAAATGAATGTTTGGCAAAGGGACCAAATCTATTGGAACTGATTCCCACAATACTTTTGAAGTTTCGAGAGAAAAAAATCGGCGTTATTTCGGACATAAAGAAAGCTTTCTTGCAAATATCTGTTGTTAAAAGTGATCAAGAATTTTTAAAATTTCTTTGGTGGCAAGGTGAAAGCCAGAATGCTATAAAGATTTTTCAACATTGCAGAGTAGTCTTTGGATTAAACTGTAGTCCTTTTCTTCTTGGAGCAGTGATACAACACCATTTGGACAAATATTCATCTTCAGCTCAACATAATGTAACACAGAAACTTAAATCAGCATTTTATGTTGATAATTGTGTGTGTTCTGTAGACTCTGAAGTGGAATTGCAAGAATTTGTTCAAATATCCACCGAGGTGATGGCGGAAGGAAAATTTGAATTAAGAGACTGGGAACATACCGAAATAACGGATACTTGTGTCAAATCTAATCAGTCAACAGTCTTGGGATTGTTATGGGACAAACAAGAAGATGTATTATTCTGTGACATCGCAGCGATAAGCAAGCCTGAAGGGACCATCAGTAGAAGAACTATTTTATCTATTGCACAAAGACTATTTGACCCCATAGGTTTCACTTGTCCAGTTACATTGTATCCTAAGTTGTTATTACAAAACAGTTGGAAATCTAAATTGAGTTGGGATGCTGAAGTACCGAAAGATGTTTCACATAACTTTTTGAAATGGATCGCTGAACTACAAATGCTTAATGTCGTGAGGATTCCTAGACATGCTTTTACCAATGATAACTCAACATTGAGTCTACATGTGTTTTGTGATGCATCTGGGATTTCATATGCAGCTGTTGTATATTTGCGATGTGAAACCGATACTAATATTTCCGTGCAGCTACTCATGGCAAAATCAAGAGTTGCACCATTAAAACCCATTTCTATTCCAAGACTAGAACTTTTAGCTTGTTGTATTGGTGCACGTCTAGCAGACTTTGTGAAAAGAAGCTTGAAATTTGATTCTGTTAGGGAATATTTCTGGACGGATTCTTCTACTGCCCTACACTGGATTAAAAGAAATGAGCAGTGGGGAGTATTTGTCAAAAATAAAGTAAATGAAATCCAGAAATTATCTAATATTGAAAATTGGAGACATGTTAATAGCCAAAATAATCCTGCTGATCTGCCCTCCAGAGGATGCTCAGTGAAGAAATTAATTGAATCCCGATGGTGGGAGGGACCTCCATGGCTGAAACAGAATGAAAAGGATTGGCCACGCTCTGAATGCACGGTTAATGAAATAGACGTGCTGCAAGAAAGAAAAAATATCTCTGCGGTTCTGTTGAGTAAAACGTTTAAAGAGACATGGTTTCTATCATATTTTTCAAAGTATACAAAAATTATAAGAATGGTAAGATGGATTTTGAGATTTCTTCAGAATGCTCGAAAGAACATTCATGATCGAAACACTGGAGAATTATCTGCTGATGAGTTGAATAAAGCTGAAAAGGCAATTATCAAAACTGTTCAAAGAGACACCTTTACCAAGGAACGGTTAAATAGTTTGAAATCCTTGTGTCTGTTGAAAGACCGTGATGGTTTAATTCGAGTGGAAACAAAGTTGACAGAACGTAAAGATGAAGACAATTTCAAGTACCCAATACTACTGCCAAGCGAACATAAATTGGTAGAACTTATCATCCAAGAACACCATGCAACCAAACTTCATGTCGGATTACATTCCTTATTGTCAGATTTGCGTGAAAAATTCTGGATACTTAATGGAAGGAGAACAGTACGCCGTGTAATTTCGAAATGCATTAGATGCAAGAGACGCAATGCAAAATGTATACAAACAACTCCAGTTCCTCTTCCAGAAGACAGAGTGAGACAAGCGTCAGTTTTTGAAATTACTGGAGTAGATCTGGCTGGACCCCTCATATTGAGGGGAGGTGTGAAAAGTTGGGTTGTTTACACGTGTGCTGTTTATAGGGCTATTCATTTGGAGCTCATAACATCATTATCTACTAAAGCTTTTCTGCTCAGTTTCAGACGGTTCATAGCACGTCGTGGAAGACCTAATACCATCTATAGTGATAATGGAAGTAATTTTGTCGGAGCTGATAATCTTCTGCAAAAAATTGATTGGAAAACCATTGAAATAGAAACAGCAGTCAAAAGAATTACTTGGAAGTTCAATCCACCCTCCGCTGCTTGGTGGGGAGGGTTTTGGGAACGTCTTGTGCAGATGGTTAAGAGACTGTTGAGACGGGTCTTGGGAACAGCTTCTTTAGACTATGAAGAAATGATGAGCATTCTCTGCGATTGCGAAGCAATAATTAATGCCAGACCACTGACTTACATTTCCGAAGATCCTGAAAACCTAACTCCTTTGACTCCGGCTATGTTTTTGCAGGACATGCAGACGGTGGGAGTGCCAGACTTGGACCTTTTGGACAAAGTGGATCTCACAAAAAGACTGAGATATCAGCAGACATTAAAGGATCAGCTAAGGAAAAGATTTAGAGTAGAGTATCTTGGCCAATTAGTGCAACATAGGGGAAAAATG
This sequence comes from Amaurobius ferox, assembly GCA_951213105.1. Lineage (NCBI taxonomy): Eukaryota > Metazoa > Arthropoda > Arachnida > Araneae > Amaurobiidae > Amaurobius > Amaurobius ferox. The sequence continues at coordinate 11,604,735 of OX578138.1, read as the reverse complement.
AAAATGCTGGATGTCAAAATTGGAGATATAGTTCTCATTAAATGCGAGAATAAGAAAAGAACTTTCTGGCCAATGGCAAAAATAACTGAAGTTTATCCCGGAAAAGATGGCAGCAACAGAGTTGTGAAATTAAAGATAGCAACGGGGGAACTAATTCGACCAGTTCAGAGAATTTTCCCTCTTGAAATTGAATGTCCATCCCGAGAACCAGAAACTGATACTGTAGCTAGTAATAAAAGGGTTGTGGACACTTCACCCTCTGTTCAACGAAAGACTGTTGTTACTAGAAGTGGTAGAATAATTAGACTCCCATCTAGGTTTAGATAAATGTAGAAAAGTTTAATTTCCATTTAAATGTTAATTTATCTTTAATTTATTGTAAGTTTTGATTATAATGTTTAAATCAAAAGGTGGGAGAATGTTAAGTAACACACATTGATTTCGTTATTCAAGTTTTATATTTAAATTTGCATTTCTTGTGAATTTGTTTATTTTAGTTTTGTAATAATGCTATGGCAACACTCTTGGGTTTCTGTAGACGTTGTCAGATGAACGAGCGGTTTTGTTTACGAGTTGACGTTGACTGTACGAATGTTAACTTTTGAAGTAAAGTTTCTGGTTCCTGAAAAGCAGTTGTAATTATTTTAGTACATATTGAAACGTGTGAAGTTGGGTAAATTTCTACGGCGTTTCTGACATATAGAGTTTCCTATAAGAAGGTGATATTTATATTCATTTGTAGTTACAGATCTCAAGATATGTATTGTGCTGTTCAAAAATTTGGAAAAGCTAATGCATTTTAATTATTTGCATAAAAATAATGAAAATCAGCCATTCAAAAGCAATAATTCATCATTTTAAAACAATTTCCGTTTATTTTTTTTGTTATTTTTCTTGTTTACAAAAAGTCTCCTATTTTGTAAACACTGATTGCAGGCAGTCAATCTTGTTTTCATTGAAAAGTTACAAATCTATAGAATTAATCAGCACCTTTCAAGCAAGTTACACCCAACTCTTTTTTTACACAAATTTGAAGTTACACCGTTCAAAAAAGTCTTCCTTTTTTGAAAAAATTATTTGATCTAACATGATTTCAAAGTCATTGTCTTATGTATACTTATTTTTTATACGAATTTCTGAAGAACAGTGTAAAAAAAGAGTTGGGTGTATTAGATTTTTATGTGACAGGAAAACAATGAAAATTGGCCAAAAAGTTTGTATTCATTTTTTAAAAACAGTTTCCACTTTTAATTTCAACTGCTTATAAAAAAAAGGGATATCATTCTGTAAATACTGATTGTAGAAAGTCAATCTTGCTAAATATGCAAAAGCTACAAATTTATAGGATTGATTTGCCTAACAGTTTGCTTTTTAATTAATGAAATTACTTTCTTTTATTAAAAAAGGTGGCCCTGTAGAAATCAATTATGTAACAGCCACTCTACAGCAATCATTTTTCAGTTTACTGCTGGAAATTTAGGTTTGTCATGACACTATTTTATCACCAATATCTATTATGTGCACCTCTGCAGTTGAAACATTGCACCCACTTTCATTTAGCCTTCATGTTATCACACTATACCTCCAAATCCTTCCACATATCTTATACCAGCTACCCTCCAGTCATGGGAGCTCAGGGTCCATAGATGGTGTGCGGCTAATTATCTTAATTTGTTCTTAATCACATCACAATTTTTTCTCCTTAGTTAACTACTGGTCAGTCTATATAAATACATTTTATTACACTTCACAAAACAACAATTTACCTTCGGATTGAGTGGATGTTTTTTGCTGGACATGAAACACTCGCTGAGCAACATTTTTAACCATGTCAGAAAAAGATTCACTTTCTTTGATAGTTATGGATGAACTTTGAATTGATGCAACAGTTTCTTCTTGTTCATTAGTGGTGCTAGTTACTTTCTGAGCAATTGTAGGGGATCTTAGCAATTCTGTCTGAGCATTTGTACTGGTCAGAATATTTCCACTTTGACTACTTTTATTCTAAAAATTAATATCTAAAAATTAGTTTTCATCTTGCATTGATATTAAAATTTCAAATATAGTAGAAACTGGCTAATTGAAAATCAGTTAGTCTGAAATATTAAATAAATTTGAATTCAACATTATCTTTCTAGAAATTAGCATTCACACATTATGTTAAAATTTTCATTTTATTTGAATGTCTAGAAAATGTGATAATTTAATTCAGACATTTAAAGTAGAATTTTTTCTATTTTCAAATGTACATTTTCATAATCTACTAAATACAGAGATGCCCCTGAGTGATCTAGTCAGTAACTCAACATCATATTTTCAGTAACAACTTTTAAATTTTATAACAACAATAAACATTTATAATTTATAAATGAAATATAATATAACAGTAGTTGGTACTTTAAAAAAAATTTTTAATAGCAATACACAGAAAAAACATTAATAAGTTTAAACATATTAGTTAAGTTTAGAATTTATTGATTTATTGCTGTAAAAAGTAATATAAAATATTTTTAAAAACTGTATTTTAATGCATTTTAAGATGTGTTGATTTACACTCTGTATGATATTAAATATTTAAAAATGTAACAAAAGAATAAAATGAGTTAATACTGTTAAGATGACATGAAAAAAAAATGCTTTTAGAACCCTTCATTACCTCAAAATTATGAGGATAAAAACTAAAAGCACAATATTACATTGATAATTTCTTTTCCTTTTCAAGAAAATAATCATTCATGTTTATACAAATTGCAAAACTATGAAAGTGCTGGTTACATAAATTAACATTCTATGAAAAGTATGATGGATGGAATTGGATGTTTCAACAAAAGCCATGAAATTTTATAAAAATAATCATTATTTTATGAAAATAAGAATTAATAATTGTCAAGAACCTCTCTCTATCCATACCAAGAGGACTAGGAAAAAGGTTATTTCGGTCTGACATCTTGCTTCTTCGAGGTTTGTACAGCTGGCCCCACAATTTGATACTACGGGGATCAGGCGACAGAAACTGAAGGGGAGGGGGGGGGGGGGGGGGGTTAGCGTTTGAAGAACGGGAACTTGCTTACTAGATTTTCATCTGAAAGGATGATGGGACTCACGAAGCCCAAGTGCTATGATGTATGAATAATCAAGAATCTGTGTAATATGTGTAAATATTTAAGTGCAATAAATGTGTTCGTGTCATTATAAGAAAGTGTGCTAACTAATGACAGAGGAAAGAACCATCAAGCTGGCTCAATGTGATCAGCATTAAAAATATAGCCCAGCTTGTCACACTGGAGGAGTCGACAGGATAAAAATGGAAATGTGCTCGAATCTGACACATCTCAGTTCGACAAAGTAAAATGGACAAATTCTAAATGAAGGGAAATGGAGGAGTGATGGGGCCTGTGATCAAATACTGATGAGTTGTGATTTAAATTGGATGATGATATCTGCATGAATCATAAGGACGTTGTTACAGGCACATACCGACCTGATAGACTTTCTGTTACGGCCTGTGACAAAAACATCCAACCCATAAAAAAAAGTCCTAAGAAAGACTGATGACCTTCGGTACAGAAGAAGAGGTAAGTGGAAACTTTCACATTTTGGTGATGCTCTCTGTATTAGGCCGGATTTTGATTTTGAAATAATTAATGAGTTTAAAGCGTGTCATTTTGTTCATGGGGAGGAAATTATTGATGGGGGTAAATTATGGTTTCTGAAGTTTTGCTAATAAGTACGAGAAATTCTTTGATGAACAGTGACACAAATTTTATACAAATTTTAGTTCAATATGGAAATGATATTAAATGCTGCATTGATAAGAAATGATACTAAATTGTTGCATGAAATTGTGTTAAATTTAATATTAATGAGAAATTTGTAGATATTTCAATAATTATATTTGTACGGTATTTTAATATTAAGAGAAATTTAAATAACATTATTCCTAAGGTACTGTTTTGGTATTAATGAGAAATATTTGTGTTAAATTTAAGATTGAGGATAAATAATATTTTTAAAGAGGAATAATCTAAAGTTCACTGTAAAGAAGAAAGGATATTAATGAAAAATAATGGTAAGCCAAGTAATGCTTATGAGCAGAATTTATAATCGAAGGAAAATATTGATGTAATATGCTATGATATATGTGATTGATAAATGTGATTCAGCATGTGTATACATTACATATTTTGGAGCAGGGGAAAAATGCAATGTTGCATATTAGGAGGGTGGTATGATATAAATTAGGGTGAGTTATTATTGTTTAGGTAATTTTCGGTTCTCATGGTAGTGGTTAGGATGGCATACTTTTTGGAAGTGAAGAAAATTGACTTATTGATGCTCTGTTACGAAATAGACGAGACTACGGATTTTGAATGTGAAATGATGGAATTAAAAAATATAATTTGTGGGAGCAAGGAGTATGAGGAAGAGATAAGAAATTTATTGTATTCCATTAGGGAAGAGAGAGGGGAGAATGAAGAAAGGGAGAGAGTAAAGAGTGGGAGAAAAAGGAAAGATGAGAGAGTTGGAGAGAAAGCGACAGCAAAAGGGAAAGTGAGATCAAATGGTTAATTTGGGAACTGGGAGTGCACCAGGATAAGAATAGTGAGACCCACATTATATGGAATACTGCCACCCAGAAATATAGCAATCAAATTGGCAGAGCAGTGAAAAAGTGCATAAGAATACAGTGTTGTGCTTCGCATATGAAAAGTTAGGACACTATAGGTATGAATGCTTAGAGATATTTAGTGCACTTAACAGTAAATGGCTTAATTCAGAAACATTGTGAAAAAGTACAAAATTTAATTCAGAAAAGTCACAGAAAACTCAGTTTGAAATATTTGAGGAGATTTGGGAAAAACCAGAATTGCCTAGATATTCAGATTGGGTAGAAAAGCGGTGATAAAATTAATCTGTCTTTTCGAGTATCAGATCTCCTGGGTCTCAGAAAGTAAAGCGAGAATTCCGTTATGGAAAATAGGTGTAGGAAGTCTCAGATAGAGGTATTCTCCTTGGCAGTGTTCGAAATTAGCGGCCGTTAGTCGTAATTTGCGACTAGAAATTTCAATTTGATGACCAGATTCTTCAATCTGGTTGTCAAATTTGAGGCCTAACAATGCTATTGTTAAATATCAGCCTTCTCTTTCCCTTTGACTAAATTACGATCCCTGGTAGAAAACTGGACAGCGGTCGAAAAAAAAAGCGGCATTTTATACACGCCCTCAGTGATAAATCTGCAGGTGGTACACAGACAGTAAAATCTCCCTCTGTCTATTCAGGGAAAGACAACATTGGGAGCTTTATTGTACTTCATCTCACCCTCACCCTTCAAGACCTGAAATTGCACTTCTGATGATTTCATTTGTTTTTCTTTATCCTCAGACATTCCGATGTCCGAGACTCCGGGTATTTAACGAGTTTCTATTGCTCCCCTCCCCTTTATCCCCCCATACATGTATGTGCCCCACTTGGAAGAAAAGGGAGTGATCCTGCAGAGTCTTTACATTCTAATTGCTTACTATTATAGAACACACTGAGTTCCAGATAAAATCGTTCCAGTATCTTGCAAATTTGGTTAGCTAATATTTTGTTATCAGACATTGAAAATGACGTTTTTATAGCTGCCAAGTGTTCCAATTTTTATGTACTTGTTCCTTTTTTCAGTCTTGCTCCAGGAATCCGATTTGGATCCACAGTAGTCCGATTTTTTTTTCTATAACATTTATATTTTATTGCATGCAAATCTGCATATTTTTCATCTGCATATGCATAAGAGTATCAAGTCATGAAATCGGAAGTAGGTCACCAAAATGAGAAACAAAGTCAGGAATTTTAAGATCGAGGTTTTTCTGTTTTTTCATCTAAAAATCCGTTTCCACGTGATTGAGTCTGTTTCTAATTAATGTGGGAGAAACACATTTGCATCGACTAAAATTTTTATGATTTTTTCGTGTTATTTATAAAAAAAATTATTTTTCAGACGCATTATTAAAGAAATGAAGAACTATATTGCACGAGTACAGGTACCACGATAAATGGCATTTGTCCGCGATCTTCGTTATATTGTGAACATATTTTTCCACTTCTGCAATCTGTTTGCATCGTCTAAAACATTTGTAATTATTTCGTATATACTATATTATGCAGAAAAACTATTTTTCAAGCATATTATTAATGACAAGAAAGGTTATTTTGCAGCAGTATCGCGATAAACGGCATTTGTGCACGATCCTCTATATTTTGTTTTATTTTGAAAGTGTTTTTCCACTGTTACAATTTGTTTGCATCGTTTAAAATGTTTGTAATTATTTTGTATATTATATAGGAAAACTATTTTTCAAACATATTATTATTGAAATAGAAGGCTATTTTGCAGCAGTATGGGGGGAAAAAGGTATTAGTGCACGATTTTTCCTCATGCAATATGTTCCTATCTTTCTTTCTGGTAGGTTGGCATCTATGCATTTTTTATATCAATCCTTGAAATCAATGTGATTCATACTTTTTTTATTATTACCCAGGCTGTCTAGCTCACCCAAAGGGTGTAGATGAATTTTAAGGGTATGATTTATATTTTGTCAAAGCAACAAGAAAAAGTGTAGCAACTATAAAACAAAAACTTATTGACTTGCAAATACTGAACCCTAGCTGCCAACTCTGCATTTCTTCGTGAAGCTCCTATATTTGCATTGACTGCCGATCTCCGGATAAATATGCAAATTCTCTCCCCCCCCCCTTTTTTTTAAAAAACTTTTAAGATGAATATAGTAAACAGATTTTAAAATGAAATTCCATACTTTAGACGAAATTGGACACAAAAAATGACTAAATTTCGCCCAAGATTCCCTTATAATATTTTAATTTTAAATGTGTTTAATTCTTATATTTGTAAATAATATGAGAAAGATTATATGGAAATGTCACTAAAATGTGCATTTATGCGTGATTATCGGTTTATTCTGTTTTATTATCACATATTTTCCATTTTTGCAATTTGTTTTTATCAACTAAAACTTTTATATTAATTGTTATTTTAACTCAGGAAAATTAATTTTCAAGTATGAAATGAAGGGGTATTGGGGCAATGATTGTATAAGATGGCCATAATTTAAAATCATTAAATAGATGTTTTTTTTTAATTTTTTGTTTTTTATGTTCTTTTTGCCAAGTAAAAACACATTAGCAATTTTTTTCTATTTATTTTCTTTTGGGTTTTTTTATCAGCTTATTTTAAATTTTAAGAAAATTTAAAACAATTTTTAATACAAAAATTGAATTATTCTTTGTTTATATCTTCAATAAAAATGGACATTTAAAAAATAGTTGTTATTGTTAGATGTCAAAATGGCAAGTAGCCATGTCTATTTGGCACCTAGAGTCAAAACTATAGGTGTCAAATGAAGCCTAGTTCAAATTTTTAATTTCTAACACAGCCCCTTGGACTCCATGTGTTGTGTTTTAAAATGATAAAGGAAGACATAATAATTAGTTATTCTAAATTTATCACAGACATTAGAATTTTAAAATTTATCAGCTTAGTTAGAATTAAAGAATCTGTATAAAAAACTTTACTCTAGAAAAATCTATGGTAAATCTGGAAAATAGGTCACTGCACATATTTCTCTAAGTACAAAATCGGGCCAAGTTGGCGCATTATCCCGTGTTTTGAAATTGGCCACATCCATCCTAAGTGACGTCATTTTCAATCTTTCGAAATAGGCTCCTTCTACCAAAATGACATTTTGGTAGGAGAAGCCGATTTCTAAAGATGGGCTACTGTGTTTGTTCTAAACAAGACTTTCTTAGGGGTTCGACCTAAAGGTCGAAATTTGTGGAACGAATGTACCAGTGGTCCGTGTACATGCAGGGGTTCGACCTAAAGGTCGAAATCTATGGAACGGATGTACCAGTGGTTCGACCTAAAGGTCAAAATTTATTGAACGGATGTACCAGTGGTCCAGGTAGGGCAGGGGTTCGACCTAAAGATCGTTCTACATCGGGACGGAGCCCCCAGTGATCTCCGGTTTATTAAGAATGGTCGCCTGCGGTGCCCAGATACAGAATATGCTACAATTTTATCTGTGCATGTCGCACGTAGCAAGATGACTTTCTCCATGCAACCGAGGATCCGTATAAGAGCAGTTTACATCACAAAACTGTAGCAACCCCAGAAACGTATTCTTAAACGTGTTCTTATTGGATGCTTCACAATTACCGCTGAAAACATCCGATACAAGAGGATACCAGATTACAACATAAAGCGTTTCTCTTGGTGTATTCTCCGATTTAACCAAGGTGACCTATTCTCCGGATTAACCAAATCTATTTAAATTCCATCATAAAATATTAACAGTAAAATATTAAATTTAAAAAAAAATTAAGAATTTTCCCAGGCTCTAATAAATTTAGGAAGGTTTAGAAAATTGCTCTCAGAAATAAAGCTTTAGAATTTTAAATTCAAAGAATAAAATTCAAATGATACATTTATAATATTGAGAAATCATATTCAGAATTTAAGAAATTAAGAGTTTAAAAAAAACATTAATATTCACCCAACCGGGTCATCATGGAATTACAAGGCTGAGATACCATGAGGAAAAGTTCCAAAATAGGAGATGCACAGGAAGAAGACAGAAATTTCCATTTTCTTGGAGATCAGCATACATTATTCCAGAGAGAATTCAGCATAAGGCTTAACTTCTACAACAGGAACACTTGGATCTTCTTAAATCACCGGAGGAAAACACTCGACATTGTCAGCTGCTTCTTTCGTGTAGCACACGTTATAAATCTTAAAAACTCATTTTTCCACGAGTCACGCCATAAATTAGGTAATAAAAACAGACGAAACCATCATTTAAAAAGAAACAAGTGTTAAAAAAACTATCGCAAGGAACTTAACGTTCCGTAAGAAACATCGCATGGAACACAAGTTCCATTCGAAAAAGTGGACGACGTGCTTCTCGTGCAAACTAAAACGAAGGATTTCAACAAAAAAACTGAAACTGAAAAATTCTATGAGAGTATTTATACGTGCAGAAATCCAGAGAGTTTAGATAACCGGCAGCAATTAAAATCAGCTTACCGAAATTAGAATTGCCAAAATTAAAACTCAAAACTCCGATAGCAGACGATCCCGAAAAACGTAAACCAATTAAAATAATTCACAAATTCCGAAAAGGCGCGAAAATCACTTAGGTGTCGCTTCAATCACGGTAAAAAGAGTGCAAAACCAAGATTCCAAAATGGCCGCAACTGAAATTTTTTAAATGCACTGAACATGGAAATATCAGGAAACTATAGAACAAACAGAATTCATAACCAAAATGGGAAAATGATGCATTAAATTAAAGGGAATTTTAAGGGGAATCAAATAAATAATCATTTTTATAAATTTACAAATCAAAAGTAATATTAATTTAGGGAATGGAACATTTTTAATTAGGAATATTATAAAGAAAATTAATTTAGAAGATTAAAAATATTTTAATTTACGAATAAATGAAAAAGCCAATAAATATTATTTAAATATTACCAAATTGAGAATATTGAGCCAGGGAAAAATAAATAGAAGTAAATTTCAAACCCCTAAATTACATAAATTCTAAAGCAACCGAACACATGCTCCGAAGAGAAAGGGAGAAGATGCTAAGCCATGAGAGAGGGGGGTGAGAAAGGGGGTACGATTTCATGGGTGGACTCCGTGCTGATGAAGAAAAAGTCGGGGGGAGTCAAGCGTTTCCTGATCATAGATATGTCTATATCAAAGTTGTTCCTGAAGGGAAAGGGAGCGATCGAGCAGGTGACCTCAAGTTCCAATTTCAATAGTGCGCAATATATTAATGACTGCAAGGAAGGGGAAGGAGCCTAGAAAGGTTACCCTGGGGTCCCAATATCTATGAGCCCAATTATCACCGAAAAGGAAAATGTTAAGAGTAGTTTGGACCTTGGGGATCTTGGAGAATTTGAAAGGAATAGATAAAAATCGAATTATGGAGTGTGAGGGAAAGGAGATGGAGACAGTGAACGAAAGATAGGGAACTGGAGATTCAATAAAAGCCCAACTTGGGACAATAGGAATGGAAGGGAATAAAGTATACTCAGTTGGAGGTCATGAGGAGGCGACGTTAGCCAAAGTAGGAACAATGTTGGAAGGGAAATGTAAAGGAACAGAAATTATGGAGGTAGTTATGGGTTCCGTCAGTGAGAAGAAACAAAGAGCTGGTAGGGGGTAGAAGCAAGTTTGCTTCCCTGGGAGACCAATGTCAAGGAGGGAATGGATCAAGAGAGAAAAGGTGCAATTATTTATGAGTGGAAATAAAGTTATTAGTGAGGGAATTTGGGAGATTTGAATGGAAACCGAAGGCGAAGATGAAATATGGGGGAGAAATTACATGGTCAGTGGAAAGAATGGAAGAGTGAGTTTCGATTTGTGGGATCAAAAGGTGGATACTGGATGATGAAAATTATGAAAAGAAGTTGAATTTGAATCTGTGGGAGTTAGTAGAATGGACTCCCGAGCAGGTGAAATGATGAAGGTGGTTACTTGTTTCTTTGAGGTTTGTACAGCTGGCCCCACAATTTGATACTGCGGGGTCAGGTGGCAGAAACTGGAGGGGAGGTGAATAGCAGTTGAAGAATGGGGACTTGCTTTCTGGACTCTCATCTGAAAAGACGATGGGACTCGCAGAGTCCAAGTATTATGATGTATGAATAATCAAGAATCTGTGTATACGTGTAAATATAGGTGTAATAAATGTGCTCATGTGATTCTAAGAAAGTGCCCTAAATAATGACACAGGAAAGAACCATTGAGCTGGCTCAAGGCAATCAGCATTAAAAAGAGCCTAGCTTGTCACAGTAATGAAATGTAATGCAAAAGAATAAATTTTGTGTCTCTTTTAATTAAAATAATTTAAAACTAAACATGGTTGGAAATGGATACTTTTGGATGTTTCATTACACAGAAGAGTAATCTACTTGCGAAGTTGCTAATGTGAAGTAATCAATATTTTATGAAAATATGATATAAAAATTAAAAATAATACATAGAAATGAATGGTATGCACTGTTTCATTGAAAACTTTTAAAACTAAAAATGGATATTTTTGAAAGTTTAAAAAATCCATGTAATGTCTATACCTGTGATATCGCAAATAAAAAATAATCAATAATTTATGAAAATATGAATTAATTGTAAAACATAACACAAAGAAATTAATGCTGTGAATTTTTTTAATGAAATTTTCTGAAACTAAGCATAGATGGGAATTGATGCTTTTGGATATTTCAGTATTATACAGGAAACAAATCTATAACAAATTTAGAACATGTAGAAAAATAAATAGACCACTCACCAAGCTTTACGTTTTCAATTTAAAAATTTCATTTCTGATTCACATAAAATTTCAAATATATTAAAAATGTGTGTTTGCATATTACATTCATGATTGATTTAGTTTCCAAAATAATTTTTTACCTTGCTCTTAATATACAAACTCATAAATTTCTGTGCTACTTCTAATTTATATGAAAGAAAATTGAAAAATCTGATGTGGGCAACACATGACTTTCCTTATATAATGCAATGAATTTATTACTTTTACAGTAAAAAAAATAGGTTTTTCTTATAGTAGATATTTATATTCTTTCCAAGATATTGAATTTTTGACAATTAGTCGTGACGTTTCAAAAAGTCGCCAAGTTGGCGACATTACTCCAAATTCGTCACCAAACTCTCGTCCAGCATTATGGATGGAGAAATAAGTTATTCTTATAGCAGATAAATGACTATTGGCATTCAAATACAAAAGTATTACTCAAAGTATCTTTTCTCATGAATGGAACGAGCTAGATCCACGAGAATGATGTCACCAAATTTATCGCATGGTATTACATATAAAAAGTGAACATGTTTCTCAATAGGAAATATTTTCTTTTAATTTATGGGATTTTTTGATAAATTTATTTGAAAAATGTGCAATATCTTGAGAACGGTTCATGCTAGCATCCTAAAGTCTATGTCAATCGCTTTCTAAGAAAAAATTACATAAAAATGTCTATTTGTGCAACTTTTTTAAAGCTTTTGATTTTTTCAAAATTTCATTCAAAAATTTAGGGGATTCTGAACATTTGATTGAGTTTAAAAACAATAGGCTTCCAGTATTCACGGATTGTGATTTTTGTACCAAATTTCATTCGAATCGCTCCATTCGTTCGTGAGATATCGTCTCCACAGACTGACTGACACACAGACATACTTTTACACACACACAGACATCACCTCAAAAATGTTTGATTCGTGATCAGGGATGCTTGAAACATGCTCTCCCGTAGAAAACTCGAATTCGAATTTTATTTGTCAAATAATACTTTCCGTATTATTTTATTTATTCCGTTTATTATATAATGTATAAGGAAAGTATTATGACGGGTATTATTTTCAAGTAATACCCGTCATAATACTTTCCTTATACATTATGTATATAAGAAAAGTAAAAATGAAAATAAAAAAAAATGTAATGTTAAATCTGTTAAATTAAAACATCGGGATATATGAGAAGAATATCTCATATTTTTTTTAATTCTCAATTCCATACATTGAGTTAACTCTGATAAAATATCAAAATCCCTATAATATCAAAACCCCTATAATTTAGTGATTTTTTGAAATCAGATTTCCTATTAACTTTTAAAATTACTCTTCAGATAACTCAGACAATAAACACTATATTTGTAAGAAAAAACAATAAAGATTACAGTCCATGGTCCACACAGTCCTGGATTACATTCACATTTTCTTTTCTTTTGCTTCCATTTCCAATGGAATATCTTTTGATGTTTACAAGAAACAAGAAATATGTTGGCTTTGAGCTATGCGCCAGAACAAAAATACTTTGTTTATTTACATAGAAAATATTTTATACATTTACTTTGGATATATAATTAAAACAAAAGATAAATGATCGTAAATTATTTGAGTAGATGCTGTCCCCCCTGATGTTTCGCTAGTGGTCATAATCTAACTCTCTCAGCCACTGAGCTTATCAATTTGAAAACTGCATTAAAATGTACTTGTGACTAGTCTGTGTATGCAATTACCCATCCAATTGCATAATAAACCTATTCACTTCTTTGAAACCTTTTCCTAATCAAAATTTAAAATTTTCTACAACAATTTGCTCTTCTTTGAGCAAGTACTGAATTTTAATGGGAATAACATCTATGCTTGATACCTGTGGCATATGTTGTCAGATCTAACTGGCCAACTAAACTGAAAGATTACTAAGCAATTCTTCCTATCCCATTTACTATCAAAAAGCAATTATTGCATATAACAATTTTTGATATAGCTTCTTAAAAAACGTGTTAGGATTTAGCTTGACATCTCTTCTGATTATATAAATACTTTACATTTTATAACAATAAATTATTTCTTATTACCTTATCTGGTGGTTTGGCCAGTATCACAAGAGTTTTTCCACTTCCAGCTTCAGGCTCCACTGAACCATCCTATAGGAAAAATTGTTGTTACCAAAATATAAACACAATCATATGTAATTGAAACAAAACAATATAATGGTGTTTCCAATTAAAGTAGCAACTTGCATAAACCTGTGAGCAAAATATCCCTAAACTTGGTAGTTAAACTAACCAGATCATAGGAAATATGTTTTGACAAATGATAATAATAAAGTAAATAAATAAAATAATGATAATTTCACAAATGACCAATATGATAAATAGCAGAACTATAAATGAAAGAAAAACACATTAATATGCAAATTAGATGGTACATAATGATTGTGAAATAAATCAGTCAATAACAAAGACATTCAATTTTATTTTATTTATTTGCTAAAATGTTCAAATAACTTCATTTAGCATTGACTTTAATCCATTTCTCAATCAAATGCACTTTGATGTAATTATTTATCCCCACCACAGTGTCATATTCTTGTATCAATCTTTTTTGAACAAAATTTTTTTATTAAAATTTATTCCCATTGCTCTGATTATGGGAGGGGAAAAGAATTAAGTATCTTTTGTGTACGTGAAAGAAAGAAGAGAATGTCTACATGTTTTTTAACATGTAACAATTCATAAAAAAATTTCTTTTAAAACAAATTATTTACTGTTTAAGTTTTCAATGCTGAGTAGTATAGATATAGTATCAAGAGCATATCAAAACATCTACATATTATTTCTTTTATAGAATATTACACTCCTTTCAAAAGTGAAATCGTCTAGGGCGAGAAAATGGGGGGTAATATGGGGGTAAATGATAAAAATATCACCCAGATTGAGAATCAATGTGCTGATCTGATTTCAGAACACCAAACAAATTTTTAACTAAATGAATTGATTGGAAGGAAAATTAAACAGGTAATAATGGTTTGGTCAATTTTTGGTACTGAACAATGCTTGTTTCCTCACAAATTAAAAAAAAAAAATCGTAAAAAGTTTTTCGCATGACTTCATGTCGAAAACCCAGACCATCCGTCTCGTCCGAAGACTTAGAGAAACCATTTGAATGGCCGGGCATGACTTCATGTTGAAGACCCAGACCGTCCGCATGACTTCATGTTGAAGACCCAGACCGTCCGACTCGTCCTGAGGACTAAGAGCAGCTATTTGGACGGCCGGGAGCATGACTTCATGTGTCAAAGTATAACCTTTGTTAAAAGAAAAGTACTTAATATCATAAAAGGTTGAATTCAGCCCTTTCCCTTCCTTCAAAAGTAAATATTCGTCCAGAACTGTCATTTCGAAATGGGATGGGTTATTTTATAGTAGTACCAAGAGAGCTAATTCATTTCGAAAAAACTGACAAATGTATAAGGTTGAAGTTCAAAGGTGATCATATTGCTAGTTTTAAATAATCAAAACTTAAATTGTATATTTTGTGTGTAACTATGCTAAACATAAAATACTATATTAACTATTCAACAGATTAAAAGAGATTTACAAACTTTTACTTTCGTCGGTGGCGCCATAATTCAATTTATATATAATTAATGAAGTAAAACTGTAAAAAAGTTGGTTATAAATAATTAAATGTGTGAATTAACAGTTCAAATAAATATTTTATAGCTTTACAAAACTTCCCTGTACATATTTAAAAAACCATATACCAGATTTTTGTTTACAAACATCAAAACAAATACCAGACACGTGACCGTGAATGAATCAAATCAAAGCGTCACAAATCAACAACACTTTTTTTACACAAAAAAATAATTTAAACATAATTTGATTTGATAAGGGCAAAACATATACGTGTATTAATATAAATTATAGTCTGGAACTTAAAGTTTTAGTTTATATTCAATGGAATTGTGAATTTTTGACCTACTCTAAAGCCTCAAATTCATTCCAACTTTACCACTTCCATCGTCATAGTAGTTTGTTGTGTTTTTATCGAAGATGGAGTTTATGCGAATTTATTTTCAACATTGATTGTAAACGGCACATCTGTAATATTTATTAGGTATGTATTATAAAATTAAATGTATATTTATAATGTTATTTTTATTTCGTAGTACTTATTTAAAAGTATTTTAAAACTTCGATATAAATGTAATGGAATGAAAGTTAAATACATTTCGCGGAACTCTTGTTTGCGAATTCTTTTAGTTGAATATTTTAAGATGTAGTGTACTCTGAATGCTGTAAACTGTAAATTTATTTTTAATTAGTATTAAGTATAGCTATATAGTAATATATTTGCATTATTATAAAATCTCCAATTCTAGAATTAGGGCCCACCCATTATCGAGTTGAAAGGTCGTTGACCACAGTTTCACAGGGAATCAATCCTTCGACAATGAATTCGACACTTCAGATCACATAATATTATCTAGCTATGTGTGCCAGGTTTCCTAGTTTTCTTTGCTAATGCAATAGAACTGTCCTTAAAATGTCATCCATGAGAGACATCCCTCCCATTAAAGCATATAAACTTATGTATTCGGGGCATACTTCCACCTCCTTCAGCGTGAGTTACTTCAATAAATTACTATCTGATGTTTAATTTAAAATTTTAGTACTGCATACAGAAATTCTATGCTGTAGTTCAAAAGAATTGGTCTGATTGTTATGAATAGTCTAATTGGTTTATTTCCTCTTAAACCAACAGGGATGTATAATTGAATGACTCTAATCAGCGCAGACTTATGTTGAGTTTTCACCAATCAAGATTAGTGAGATCGACTAGCCCAGGGATGGCCAAACAACGGCCTGCGGGCCAACTCCGGCCCGCCAGAAGGTTTTATCCGGCCCGCGGATTTTAATTTGCCGGTCCGATAGAAATTAAACGAAAACATTTATTTTATATTTTATATCCATCTCCTTTTCTACTTTGTTAAATATTACTTTTGTTTCCTTTTTTTCAAAGGACTGATGATCTTTTTATATTCTTATTTTTGCTCTACAAAACATAAATCGACAAACATATCAATTACCGACAGCTTTAAATCGGTAAAATGTTAAAAGCGGAAGTTTTTTGTTAGTTTTTGCTGTAGACTGGCGCCAACAAGCGTTATCTCTTTCTCGGGAACAGACAAGTGAGATATTTTTACCATGCCTTTCAAAAATTGTGAAGCAGTGAAGTCAGATTTACAGCTTGAATTAATTGAGTTGCAATCTAACAATCATCTCAAACAGTTGTTTCTAAATATGCCAAAGTTGGAGTTTTACAAATCATTATCGAAAGTAAGTTTCCCAAATTTAATATCTCACGCCCAGAAAATCAGTGCTATGTTTGCTTCATCTTATATATGTGAACAAGTGTTTTCAACTATGAACCTTAGAAAGAGTAATCTCAGAAGTAGACTGACAGATGAGCATTTAGCCTCGTTCCTTAGAATCAGTACATCTCACTTCGAACCTCAATATAAGGAACTTTTAAAAATGAAATCGCAATTTCATTCATCTCATTAACATATTTAAAATGTAGTACTTGTTATTGTTTTTATCTTTTTCGAAAAAATTATCTTGGCCCGCCAAACTTTTTTTTTTCGATTTTTGGCCCGCGACCGAAAAAGTTTGCCCAACCCTGGACTAGCCCATAGAAAGAGAGTTTGTACAGGAAGAGGTTGGATTTTTTGCATACTGTTAAAGCTATGTTATTAGCGATATTGACCTTTCAGGCATTGATAAGATTGAGATTGATGGTGTCAAACCAAGTTATTTCTTTTTTTATTCATAAAAGGTTTGTGAAGAAATGAAGTCTTATTTCTTGACTTCATTGCATCCAGGAATTAAACAGATTATAATCTGTTATGTGTCATGTTCCTTTTTGTTATTATAATATGTTAAGCCCACCTTATGAAGGGTGCATAAAGTTGTAAAAATTCCCATCTATCTGCCCACCTACAGCACTGATATTCCTAATTTGTGTTTTGTATTTTCCAGTGTTTTTAAAATGGGTCTCTTAGCAATCTTGTGTAGTTGTGGTTTAATATTATTTAAGATTTTGAAATTATATTGAAAAAATCTGAATTTTTTCGTGTTCATTTTTGTATTCAATATCTTAAGCCCACCATAGGAAGGGTGCATAAAGTTGTAAAAATTCTCATCTATCTGCCGCTGACCTGCTCAGCCCTTATATTCCTATATTGTATTTTGTATTTTCCAGTGTTTTTAAAATGGGTCTCTTAGCAATCTTGTGTAGTTGTGCTTTAATATTATTTAAAATTTTGAAATTATTGAAAAAAACCTGAAATTCTTCAATAATTGTTTTAGGTGATCGGTAGAATAGCCCCATCACACAAAGTGTTCAGTTGATGCTAAGTATTCTGTTGGTGTTCATTTCTCATAGTCAAACCTGATTACCTATATGTTTGCATGACACACAATCAGCATTTGACTTAAAGTTGCTGCAAAGTTTTAGGAATTTGGTATTTCATGACGTATGTCGTATTATGTTTTGCATGTATATTTTTATTATGTTATGTTTAATTTTTTAGTTCATAATGAATCGAAAAAAAATACATAAATAATATTTATTACATAAACATGCATGCATTTCTCCATGTTTTCAGAAAGGGTTTCTTAACAATCTCATACAATCATGCTTTGATAAACTGCTGTGTCTAAAAATTGCAGCACCATGCAAGAATCATCAAAATTGAATGAAATTTATTCCACAAACAACATGTAGTGATAGAAATAAATGATTAAATTTATAAAGCAAAATATTGATATTGGATGTCGAAAATCAGTATTTGGTGTTTACCACCATGTGCTGTAATAAGTGCTTCTATATGACATGGCATCGAACCAAACAGATTTTGAACTTGTACCTGAGAAAGGGCATTCCAGATTGCTTCAATCCGAACCCAAAGTTCAGCTACATTAGCTACGGGACGAGCGAGACACCGACCGAAAAAATCCCAGACATGTTCAAAAGGCAACATATCTGGTGAATAGGCAGACCAAGGAAGAAGCTGTATCTGTTGTGCTGAAAAGAAGCCTTGAACATTCCTATAGTAACATGTAGATGGGCATTGTCCTGTTGAAATACAGCTCCAGGAATGCTTTGAAGGAAGGGTACGACTTCGGGCTCCAGAACTTCTCTGATGTACTGGTTGCTGTTGAGATTACCCACAATTCTTAGCAGCTGAGATCGTCCAAGATACCCAATGGCACCCCAGACCATCACGCTTGGATGCCATCCAATATGACTTTGGATAACACACTCCAGAGGGTGGCGTTCACCACTATAGCATCTAATGTGGATGCAGCCATCACTGTGCCTCAAATTAAAGGGGATTCATCTGAAGGACAACTTGTTGCCAATCGGTATGCCAGTGTCTATGTTGATGAGCTCATTGTAGCCGCAGGTGTCACTGGTTTTACGTCTGGGGAATCCTGTACAGAGGAAGTCTTACACATAGTCCATGGTGCAGCAGACACGGACAGATTGTTGGAATAAACAATGACACATCTGTAGCAGTGCTTCAACATTCTGCCAACTGTCGAGATGAAGCTGTATGGTCCATCACTGCTATGCGAATAAGGTGTCTATCATCCCGTGCTGAAGTAACATTTCATCGTCCACTGCTGGATTTGTGACTCATCCGGTTCTCTTCAGTCCACTGCTTCTACACTCGCATCACTGTTGTTGCATTGTACAATAAGAAGAAACCCCCTTCATGAAGACCAATCATTTGTCTATAGTGACTTCGGCATAATAACTTCTCATGAAACATTTACCACTGGTAGACAACCATAGACTATTTTTAACAGCCCTCGACAGCTCTCTATTTATACAGCTAAAACAGCAGTTCAGAGGGCGCTGCTCAGCCCACACATACGCAGTGACTTTGAAATTCTAATCATTTGCATAGCATATCTATATATACTAATTGCCAAGTGTTCGTCTGTCATGCTTTTTTTAGGCACTTCCCAAATAGACTTGTAAGCTGGTATGTGGTTCAATTGTTTGATAAAACTCCCTGGAAAAATCATATTTTCTGAAAATGTTCTGAGGAGAGGGTACTCCGCACCAAAACGTCCGAAAAGTGAAATGATAGAAAAGCATGCTTTGCGATAAGATAAGAGACTTCAAATTTGGTGTGTATATAAACCGTTTGAAAGAAAGAAAGTACGCAATTTCAGATTTCCAATATTTTCTACTTAAGGAGGTGCTGCTGTTGTGTTTAAAATTATAAAAGAAGACATAATAATTAGTTTAAAGAAAATTAGTTTATTAAATTGATACTTCCAAATTAATTCAAAGAACAAATTACAAAAACTCTGCTCACAGGCAGGCAAATCAGGATGAATTAACAAGTTTAAATTAAATTTTTCACAGACATTAGAATTTATCCCCTTAGTAAAAATTAAAGAATCTGTATAAAAACTTTTACTCTAGAAAAATCTATTTAAATCCCATCAAAAATATTAACAATAGAATATTAAATTTTAAAATTAAGACATTTTCCTAGGCTCTAATAAATTTAGGAAGGTTTAGAAAATTACTCTCTCAGAAATAAAACTTTAGAATTTTAAATTCAAATAATAAAATTTAAATCATACATTTCAGATATTAAGAATTCATATATTCAAAATTTAAGAAATTAAAAGTTTAAAAACGATAATCATATTCACCCAACCGGGTTATCAGATAGAATTACAGGATGAAGGTAGACGGCATAGTATGGGGAAAGAGTTCCAAATTAAAAAATTTCAAAGGAAGGAGACAGAAATTCCCGTACTGGTCTTTTTTTGAACATCATACATTATTCTGGAGAAAATTCAGCAAAAAAAATGGCCTTACATCTACAATGGGAACTCTCAGATCTTCTTAAAACAGCCAGAAGAAAATTCCGGAGACGCTTCATTTCGCGTAGCACATGTAAAAATTTCAAAACACATTTTTCCATGAATCGCGTCAAAATTAGGTCATAAGAACAAATAAAACTTTCATTAAAAAAAAAAAAAATGTTAAAGAAATATCGCGAGGAACTTAATGTTCCATAGGAAACATTGTGTGGAATACAAGTTTCATTCGAAAAGTGAATGATGTGCTTCTAGTGCAAACTGAAAATGCGGAATTTCAACAAAAAAACAAACTGAAAAATTCCGCGAGCGTATTTATACATGCAGATATTGATAGAAGTGTTGAAAAATGGCAGCAATTAAAATCAGCTTACCGAAATTAGATTTGCCCTAAATTAAAATTCGAAACTCTGATAGTAGACGATCTGGGAAAAAGCGAACCAATTAAAATAATTCACGAATTCCGAAGAGGCGCGAAAATCACTTAGGCGTCGTATCAGTTGCGGTAAAAAGCACGCAAAATCAAGATTCCAAAATGGCTGCAACTAAAAATTTTGAAACGTACGGAACATAGAAAAAAAAAACTGGAAACTAGAACAAACTGAATTTCTAACCAAAATGGGAAAATGAGGCATCAAATTAAATGGAATTTTAAGGGGAATCAAATAAATAATCATTTTTATAAATTTACAAATCAAAAGTAATATTAATTTAGGGAATGGAACATTTTTAATTAACGAATAAATGAAAATACCAATAAATATTATTTAAATATTACTAAATTGAGAATATTAAGCCAGGGAAAAATAAATAAAAGTAAATTTCAAACCCCCAAATTACATAAATTATAAAGCAACCCAACACATGTTAATAACACATGTTAAATTATAAAGCAACCCAACACACCAAAATATTCGATTTGCCGATTAAATGAGAAACGGCTCCTTTAAAATTTGATAGAGGCCTTAAATTTGGTATATGTGCTAATCATTTGATGAAAACACCCAAAACAAATATAGTTTTTCAAAAATGTTCATTTAAGGACCGTGTTCCAGAGAAAAACGTTCAAAAGGTAAATTGATAAAAAAACATGCTTCGGGATGAGATAGAGATTTCAAACTTGGTGTACAAGTAGATAGTTTGGAAGAAAGAAAGTGTACACTTTCAGTTTTACATTATTTTCTACTTTAGGGGGTGCCACACTTCAAAATGTTCGATTTTCGGAATAAAGGAGAAACGCCCCTTTTAAAACGTGATAGAGGCTTGATATTTGGTATATGGGCAAATCATCTGATAGAAAATCCAAGAAGAATGGAATTTTTCAAAAATGTATATTTAAGGGGTGGGTAATTCACACAAACATTTGAAAGATGAAATGATAGAAAAAGCATGCTTCGTGATGAGATAGACTTCCAATTTAGTGTACGAGTAAATAGTTGGAAAGGAAGAATGTGTGCAATGAAGAATTGCAACATTTTTTAAAAGTCATTCAAATCGATTCAAAATGTCGGAATACTAACAGAAAACACATTTTGGTTTTTTTCTGATAAATATTAATTTTTATAGTCACACTTAAAATTCAGCTTCTATCAAAGCGTGCAAAAACAGGGACTGACGTGATAATCCAAGTCGTGACGTGGTAAGTGCCGTC
The DNA here is from genome assembly GCA_951213105.1 of Amaurobius ferox. Taxonomy (NCBI): domain Eukaryota; kingdom Metazoa; phylum Arthropoda; class Arachnida; order Araneae; family Amaurobiidae; genus Amaurobius; species Amaurobius ferox. Next base: position 11,582,798 of record OX578138.1, on the reverse strand, counting down.
CAGTGCCATCAGATTACAAGAAAGCAAACTGAGGTAGCCAGTACATTCAGCGATTTTTGCAACTTTCACAAATAGATTGCAGTGTCGCTAAGATACAAGTATTGTATTGTTCCAAAATGCACCAATATTTCATCTACGATGCCCAATAAATTATTTCTGAATGTGCCAAGAAATGGTAATGAAAGAAAGTTGTGGTGCATTGCTATGAAACGAGATGAAAAAAAAACCTCTGAACTTTTTGCAAACTCTGTGCATTATGTCTGTGAAGATCATTTCGATATAAGTATTTTGTTTATGAATTATTATAATATTCAACCAAAGCCATGCATTGGGGGGGGGGGGACCTTCCATGTTTAAAGAATTTACATCAAAAAAAAATATTTTATTATTTTAAAAAAAGAAGTTTCTAATTGGAGGAAATACTTTGAAATATGATGCGACTAAATTGGAGAAAAAATATTTAATTAGGACATTAAAAAAATCCCCAAAATAATGTTGCCTACACGCAACGTTGGTCCAAAATGTGTTAATTAATTACTTTTAATGTGAAATACAGCTAAAATATTATCCCATAAATATATTTTGAAATTACTATTTATATTGTCTTAAAATGTGTTTGTGCATATTGTGTATAGATTTATTTTTTGTATTGGCTATACTAGTAAAGGTTTCTAATATTTTGGTGATAACATAATCAGTAATGTGGGTGGGAAAATTTTCCATCCCTATATATTTTCATTGAAAAATTTCATTTTATGAAAATCTTAAAATATATTTTTCTTTTCGAAAAAGTGTTATCAATTTTCACTCTCCCTCTCTCCTTCTATATATATATATCAAATCAATATACAAGGGAGGGGGACTTAACCCTCATTAGAAGAAAAAATTCAAGCAAAAATGATGCTGTTCTTACTAAGGGAAAAACCCTCTCATGAGACAACCCCCTTCCCCATTTTGAATTCCTGTGCTTGGGCCTGATACATATATGCATTTATGTTACTGGGGTGTAGTGATAACTTCTGCAATCCCTGCAGTGCAGGGGGGCAGGGGATAAGGGCTCCCAGTTCCAACATACAAGCTTTAAAAGACACAGCTGGCAGGATTTTTCTCTACTCCAGTGTGTATGCATATGTATGTATACGTATATAAAGTAGCATAGCAGGATTTCATTTTGGGGGGGGGGGGGGGGGCTGAACCTCATGTTTAACACATCTACACATCTAATGCAAAATGTTGCAATTTTTACATGTTAATTTTTCATTTCGTGGGGGTGTAACCCATCACCCCCTGGGTACACCCTAATATATTTATATACGTTTGACCACCATTTTAACCGCTATCTAAGTTACTGTTTTCATGGCTAATTTATTTGATATTTACTAGGAAAACATTTAAAAGTTTTAAAAGAAATTATTCTTTATTAAGTCGAACTTACACAGAAAATTAAAGGAATATTCTAAAAATCAGTTTAGCAATTATTTTCACATGAGTTTGGTTTCACATGATTACAGAAAATGAGAAAACTTGTTTTCTTCTTTCTTTATAAAATGTACTGGTTGCTATATATGTAGTATGTACAATGGTAGCTCATGAGTTATTTCAGAGGTGGGGCCAGCACGGGAGGAAAAAAAGAAAACTTACTATAAACAGATAAAGGTATTTTAAAATGCAGTAAGGCTCTATTTTTTTTCTTCTAGTACTCAATAATCATAAAGCATGCTTAATATTGCTTTTAAACCAAAAATAATGTATTGCTTTAATAATGTCATAGTTTCTAATGCCACATTTTATGAATATATTTATTTTATAATTTAATGCATTGTTAATATGAACTGTACTTGATTCATGCTTTTTAATCTTCTTGGATAAATGCTTTAAATATTTACAACCATACTTCGTCTACAGTGAATTTACTCTGAAAAGTAAACAATAAAAGCAGAATACTGATTTCTTTTCATAACGTTAGCCAAGCTGTTCCTTTAAACTTTTCTGTGTGAAAAGATCCATAGCAAAGTGCGCATTCGGCACTTGTGACGTCACAACTAATAGCAGAGTGTTTTCGATTGTATGACTTATCCGGTCATTTTAGCACATTTTATTCTAATAATTAATAATTAAATAAATAAATTTTTCTCGACAACGTCATTTGGATATTCAAAATTAGGATGATTTTTTTTATAATATATGACCAATAATTAAAAAAAAAAAAGAAATGTGATAATTCATTTCAGTTTTCCAACATTTGCTATAGTGGGGTGGGGGGTGCCGCTCATTAAAATATTCAATTTGCCGAACAAATGAGAAATGCCTCCCTTACAATGTGATAGAGGTATTTGCTGAAATGTGCAGACATGAAGCAACTCATAATAGCAGATTTAAGATTTTAAGTAAACTCTTAGCAATTATTCAGTGTGTACCAGTTTCAACATCTTGTGAACATGGCTTCAGCACTAGGAATACTGTAGAAAACACTTACTGTTCCTCGCTGACTTTAGTAAATACAGATAACTTAATGAGTACTTGTATAAATGGGACTTCAGTTACAAAATTTGATCTATTACCATCCATTCAACACTGGTTCCTTACAGAAAGGAGACCAATATTTTGTCTATGCCTATATAACGGTAAGAATGCTTTGGGCTAGTTAGGTTAGTATACATTTTTTGTGAGCTACCATGGGCATCCGCAGCATAGGGTAAGGGATGGCGCTTGCACCCCCCTGGAATTGAAATTATTAGTATTTTGCTCCCTTCCCTTGGAAGAATTTGAGCCCCCCTGCAAGGAAAGGTACGAATGCCCATGTGGACCAGTACATTTTTCTGTGGGTCACTAAGAATTTTGACACTAATTGCACCCCTGTATTAAATGTATGTTGACTTCATAGAAATGTAAATTTGTCACTTTTGTCACTGTCGCCTAGTGATTAGTTGAGTTTTCATCTCAAACTTTCATCAGTAAGAAACATAAATAATGAAAATAAATTGGTGAATGTTAAGGAATTGTGATTTTAACTTACGTAAGAAACCCCTAATTTGTAAAAAATTTAACTATACATAACTATAGTACCTATTATTTTGTAGAATTGCTAAATTTAACAAATTACAAACTATATAAAACACATTAAAAAACCATGAATATACTAAAAGAGAATTTTTTGGAATAATAGGCAGTATTTTACGGCCAACAGTAGTTATTTTTATTCAAGTATGGGATTTGGATTTTAGCTAAAAATATTTGATGACGGAATTCCATCAAAATTCTAAGAAAAGAACTGAAAATTTGCATATTTTCTGAAAAAGATCTGATTTTCCTGAAAAAATGTAACATTGACTGGTGAGGTAAGTATCTGAGGTCAATTAGGAGGTTTTAAATCATGTTTTATATAGTTATAATATTTCTTCCCTTTTCAGCAAAATTTATATTTGGAATCAATTTTGAAATGTGCTTTTGATGTTTGCTAACGAAATTTTAGCATACTGAATTTCTAAATCGCAGATAAGGTAATGACACTTTTTTTTTTTTTTTTTGCACCCTCTCCAAAAAAATTTGTATTGGCACTTTGCAATCAAAGGTGTAGTCACATAAGCTAGTATATAAATATTTTTGAGATATGAGACGTTAGATTATTTTTTACTGAAAATCAGATTTCCAAAACAAAGCCATGGGAAACGGAACTCAACTATTAAGGAAAGATGCAATTTCATTTCAGTTATTCAAAAAGTACCAAGTCACAACTCATCACTATTTAGTGAAGAATAGAATTATGCATAGCAGCAGTTACTAATGAAACCATTGAGGGCATTTCCTTGAGAAGCACGACCATTAGATAAGTTATAAAAATTGGATCCGCAGAGCATTTTAATCCCTGTTACTTGCAAAGTAAAATTCCATCTGGGTAGCACAGTATATGAAATGTATACTATGATACCCAGATGAAACCACTGTCGCATAGAACTTATTTCATGAGACATTGATTTCAAAGGACATTTTAAACTGGTTTTCGCTATTTGATAAGTGCAGTCAAAGTGAAGCCTCAATATGGAGACTCAACATTCTGAAATTGGTCTTATTGATAGAAGTACATATTTTATTGGTGGATTTACAGTCTAATGTCACATATTTAATGGCTTCATGATCTAACACATTCATTCAAAAGCTTACACATGTTATCACAGGAATTCTGGAAACAAACTAACAATGGATGACGATTATCGCTAAGGAAGATGTATTGTAATTACTGTGAATCGGTGCAATTTTTTCATTACTATTTAAGCAAATTTAATTCGCAATTTGTGATGTGATACTAATTAAACCACACCCTGTTTCAGCCAAACAGAAAGAGAAGGAAAAAGTAAAGTTAACATTCTTTCGCCCAGCAGGTCCATCTCCTATTTTTGATTACAGTAAAAATTCAAATGTTCTGTAGATTCCATCGACATAGGTGCTATGTAAAGCAAACACTGTGACACCAACTGAACATATATACACAAACTCCGCTCAAGAAGTCCAATAAGATATTCAAGCTTTCTACTAGTTCACTTTCAAGAAAAATACTAAAAATATGATCACTTGTACAGTAACGAAGCGTGATGGGAATTTAGAACATGATTGCAGTACATATACTTTTCCTCTTTTTGTAGACGATGCAATGGCGATCAACAGTGATCAACATTTTCCCACGGAGCTGCGTTTACTTAATTGTCATTAATAAGTGCTGGGAGAAAGACTGAATATTTATAATTTTAAAAATGCTTGCATTCAAAGAATGTGTCAGATATTGGTATCTTCATTAAATATATTTTATCGGCAATTATGCAAATTTTATAAAAATTGGTGGCCAGTAATTTATACAATTTAAAGCCGGCAATGTATTTGGTTTTATCTGCCATCATACTTGACCAGGTACAGAAAAATGTATTCATTAAGTGTTGCACAGTTCTTATCAGCTAATTTTGAAAAGTTATTTGCCAGTTGGCATGTGGCGAGTGCTAATCTGCAACTCTAGTGCTCAGTCATGGACTACACAAAACTTTGTAAGGGATCAGGCTAAAGAGAAAATTAAAACAAATTTTTATCTTATGATGTATGATTGAATATTAATCTGCTAAATTTACTCTCAAAGTTTAAATCCCATATTCATTGAAAGTCACAACCTATAGATTTGGTTTAAGGCCGGCATCCGATGGAGCTAATACTTGGGCATGAGAGTTGGAGAAATTGATTGATTTGGTTTAGTCCAGCTTCCAAGAATTTTTAACAGAACAGGCTTAGTAAATGATGGGATGGAGTAAAAATATTTTTATTAGTTTCTTTTTATTATAATATATTTAATAGGAAATAAATATGAAATAATTTTACACAAACTTAATTTAATATATTGGTTTAAAATGCTTAATTTTTAAGTTAATGTTTGAAAATATCAATCGAGATGGACCACATCCTTGGACTGTGTACGACTGACTATAACTGTAGTTACATTAATAATTGGTGTACTCCTTCTTTTTTCTGTGTATATGGCATATTTTTTTATTGAATTTATGCAAAGTTTAGAAATTTTATACATTCTGTATAAAATATTTATTTTCATTAGGCAATTACACTTTTGAGAAATAATTGCAAACGCCTTTAGAATGTAATAAATGCATTTTACACTTATTCAGTAAGCATTTAAAGTAGCAAAATATTTCTCGCTCAAGGAAATGTCAGCATTAAATAATTTATTACCATATACTATTGCATGCTGTCAGTTATTATAACCTCTATTAGCGTTTTGTGAATGAAACTGACACATAAATTATAAATAAATTAAAAAGACTAATTAAATTTTAATTACAGAATGAAGTAAAATCAGGGGTTTGTTTGTATTGATTCTTAGACCAAGCCCCTTGTGTCAATAGAATTTACACATTTTTTCTTAGTAAAAAATGTAACAATTACATTGAGTATAGCAATTTTAGAAATTTTATTATGTTACTTTTTTTCCAGGTTAATATATATATAAGTAACCATGAGTCCACCAATATTTGAAAAACAGCCTAAAAAGAAACGACGTATTGATGGTGCTGAAGACTCTTCCCCAGGTCCCTCTACCGCAGTTCTTCCTCTTGTTGCTCCACATCTTGTTCAAAAGAGCTCTAAAGATCCTAATAGAGGCATGTATCCTCATAATAAAAGCAAAGCAAATCGAAGTCAGTCAGCATGCCCACAGTTTGTAAAAGCTTCTGAATTGTATGAACATTCTGGTCAAGATGTTAAAGAAAGAAAATCTAAATTTTTAGGCACTGAACCTAAAGGTTCAGGTATAATACAGGAGCATTCATTAAATACACCGTCAACTGACTCTAAAAGTGATGATGATTTTGTAGTTCCAGGAAAATCCTTTGTCTCTTACAAAACCAAGGGAAAGCGAAATCGCAGTACAAGTTTACAAAATTCTAACAAAATTACCAAGTATCTTAGGTCTTTACCCAGCTCAGATACAGGAATAAAAACAAAAACATTTAAAACTTTGAATGTCTCGTCTGAGATTCCTTCATCATCAGATAGGCAGAAAAATTTTGAACTGCCTAAGTGCTTAGATAATAATGAACAATTTTTTAAAACTGTCAATAACTGTTATGGATTGTTAGAAAGTACAGCTAAAGAAGAGGGAATAGATTATTTTAAACATCTGCCAAATCATGTTATTGAGACAATTTTTTGTCAAATTCCAATCATTGGTATGATGACATGCCGTTTGGTGTGTTCTAGATGGAATGAAATCATTAGTAATAAGAAGGTAAGAACAAATGGACTAATATTATTTATTTTCATTAAATGATTATATTATTTATTTTCATTAAATGATTATATTATTTATTTTCATTAAATTCTATCTTGCTAATATTTTTTTTTTCAATTGCATCAGGAGTCTGTTAAAAATATTATATTTGATTTTGGAGTTCTTTGCAAATTTTCACCATTTAAAATAGATCATTTTAAGGGGACACCAACTGCTATCATGTTAACTTTTGTCCCCCCTTTTCTCAGAAATTAGAAGATATATTTTTGTTCTGTACACACTTTTACACAGGCCTTGTAAGAATTTTTAATTATGGAATTTTTGAGAAATTTTCAAAAAACATCCCTAGGGAATGTAAAAAAAGAAAATAATAATAATAATAGTTTTTGAAGTTGTAATGCATATTTTTGACATTGCTGCATTAAAGTGTTGATTTATACATGATTACTATGCCATAAAAAGTCAATACGATATCTCCAATAAAAGCTGTGAAAATAGGTCACAAATGTAGGAAAATGTTACATTTTGGAAATAGAGGATAGAAGTAAAAAAAACATGGACAGCTCATATGTCATGCATGCTAAAAATATTATACAGAAATACTTCTAGTCATCCAAACTGAATAAAATTCATTTTAAATATTTAATACAAAATGTGGATGTTTTAACTTTTTACGGAAGTGCCCTTCCTAAAAAAAAAAAAGGCTTTCACAAAATTCAGTCTTAAAAAAAAGACCCTTCACAAGTCTTTAAAATGGAAGGGTACCTCACCAGGTAGGGTACCTTAGGACAGTGCCTTCAATAGATAAAAAAATTGTCAACTTTTCTGGGATAATTTTTGGATTATATTGCTCAATTTTAACAACTGACACAACAGACTTTGGATTTAAGCAGAAACTATTTTACACAATGCACATGCATTTAACTTACGGTGAAAAATTTAAAGAAAATCAACAGATGAAAAATTTAGAGGCTTCTTGAGTAACAAAGCATTCTTAAATCTAACATCTACAGCAAATTGAAATGCAGCAGTCACTTTAAAAAACAATTTCATCAAGTGTCCCAATGGGTCCCGTTCCACTATTATGTGTCTCAAAGTATTGCAACAGGCCAAATTCTTTTTGAAGGCTCCCATGAACTCTACAATAACCATTTTTCATTTACTTTCGCAATAAATATGCCTGTTTCTTTTATATATATAATTTCATTTAAGGAAATCAAATTCTAATCCCAGTGTTACTGTCTACTAAATGTACATAAAAGTTTAGTGACTGTTATATGAACTAAAAGTTTGATAAATTATTACCTAATTGCAGTAGAGCTTTCAAAACATAGCAGTAATTGCACAAGAGGGCCATCTAATAGTACATGAAATGAGAAGATTTTAATCTCAAATCTGATTTTAAAATTTAAGTTGTCCCACTTTCCCATAATAGATTTAAATCTCTTTGAATGAAATGTAGAAAACATTTTCACTCTGTATTGAGCTTGCAGCTTTTAGATAGTGAGAATATTGTTTTAGCCAAGTGAACTAAGAACACATTATCACAGTTCGCTACTCTAACCAGAGATAGAATTTTTCCAGAAGAGGTAAAATACTCTACTTATTTTGAAATTGAGTATTTTGATTTCTAGAGGAGTAATTTTTAATGAATCAACAATTACCCTCAAATTTCTAGGTATTTATTAAATTTATTGTATTTTATATAAAAGCAATTTCAAGGTTACTACCCAATAGAAAATTTTGACTGTTTTGCATTAAAAAAAATGATAAATAAAATTTAAGAACTGCTCTATTTGCACTTGTTCGGAAGTAAGCAAAATACATTATATATTTGACAAAGTTCAAAAATTTTTGTAAATTTCATTACTAAACTTGCTATTTTTCCTTAAATGTTTATTATTATCTGAACCCATTTAAATTAAAGTTATTAGCATCACTATTTAGAATTACTATTATCTTTATTTAAACTAAAGGATGACTCAAATTCTAATTTTTAATTAAAATTCTAAAGATTAGATTTAGATGCAAATGCATTAAATTCTAATTTATGTTTTTGAAATAGTTTCATTCTAAGCACCCAAATTATTATTATTATACCATTTTTCAAAAAATTGTCTTTCATTTCATTTATAATGGGATTGAAAAATAGTTTTTCTTTATAAAACACAAAATAATTACAAAAGTATTAACCAGTGCAAACTGATTACAAAAGTAGAAAATATTTTCACAATTTATAAAATGAAACGACATATACAGAGGATTGCAAAATAATCTTTCATTTCGTTAATAATATGTGTGAAAAACAGCTTTTATGTATACAATATGTAATAATTATAAAAATTTTAGTCGATGCAAACATATTGCATATCAGTGGAAAATGTTTTCGCAATTGAACAAGGTTCGAGTACAAGCAAGGTTCGAGTACAAATGCAATTTTTTACAAAATATCCTGCCTTTCATTTCATTAATAATAGTATGTATGAAAAATATTTTTTTTTTTGTATAACAAAGTTATTATAAAAACATTAACCGATTCAGATCTAGATTTCAACAGTGGGAGAAAGATAATCATTGCTCATCTCTCTCGTGATGCAGGGGGAATCGCAATTTGCAAAAGCCTATTTCGCAGTTACAAGGAAGTGGATTTCTAGAAAACAGGAAAATGCCAATCTGAAAATTTGTGACTTTATTTCCAAATTTGTAGCATTTGGGGGAAATTTGTGTTCTTAACTTGTAGACACCCTGTTAATTGGTGAATATAATTTTTTTTTTCATCAATGTATAAAAATATGCATTACTTAATTTACAAAGCATATTTGCCTATTTTATAGCATGAAATATGCATATATAGGTGTTATGTCAATCTCTGCTTCTAAACATTATATAGTTTCTATCAAATTTTCAAACCACCCTCATTTTAAAATGTAGCATTTTGCAGTGAAATTCATTACTGTTTGATTCATCTTGAAAGTATCAGGTGACAAATAAGAAAAAATAAAACATTTTAAAAATCTCGGTTTAATAAATCATCAGAAATTAAATGATGAAAAAAAAAATTCTACATTATTAATATATTGATAGTTGCATGTAAAATGTTCCATTCTTCATTTTGAGAATTGTCCAGTAGTGTTTGAAATTAAGATTTGTTGAGAACATGCCTATTTATTATTTTGTTTTTAAAGAAATATCCATTTTATTGTCAAATTTTATTACTTTATGAGCAGATTTCCTATTATTACCATGTTCTAACCAAAATTGTGCTATTATGAAAATTGATTGTATTTTTAGTACACCATAAGTTAGTTTCATAATCTTTCAATAGTAAAACTACTTTTAGATTTAAAAAATTTAATTCTGTGTTAGAATGTATTGTATAGTTATTATTTTTAATATATATTGATACAAAAATATTTTACTAATTCATAATACTGTAGTTTATGGAATGGAAGAAGCATTATTATCGATACAAGAAAGAAAGTACTTCTTATAGTCCAACAAAAGAACCGGAGGAAGTTCACAAGCTTATTCGCTCTCTAGGTCACCAAGCAGTTGAAGATTGCATTGAGACTCTTGTTAAGTAAGACATTTAAACAGAATTTGCTATAGTGATTATATGTTAATTTGAAATTATGCTATACTGTAGTGATTATATGCTAATTCAATTTTATTTATTGTACATGTACAGTAAATAAAAAGAGGAAAGAGGGTGGGACAATTTCAGTATCACACGTACTAATTATACAATGATAGCTAAATTTGAAAGTTACCAATCAGACAACTACCACATAATTTAAGCTATGATTTCCTATCAACTATTTTCAACATTCTAAAACTTGCAATAATAGTGTAATGTATGTTTTCCTCTTTAATCCAGCTTTCTAAAAGCAGATATGTTATTTAATAATTTTATATTTTTGTCTAGGTATATGGGTAAAGGATTTAACCATAGGCCTTCTTCTGATATGTATGATCTTTTAATGAAGAATCCTAAAGGCCAACTTGCTGATCAAGTATTATCTGAAAGATTTCCAGAATGGGATGGCATGGTATGTTATGATATTACTCATAGTCCTTTGCCGTGTAAAAAAAAAAATAGTTCAAAGGAAAGAAATATGCAGTGTATATAAATTTTTGAACATTTTCCATATTTTGTTACTTTATTACTGTCACCTTTTCTTAAATTTATTTTTAAACTGACTATTATAAAGGAATGGCTATTAGTTAAAATTTTTTTTTTTTTTTTTAAGATGAAATTCAGCATGTAATGCTATGCTATTTTATACCAGTGTACCTAGGCTTGAAGGAATTAGAATTGTCAAGAAAAAGCAAATTTTTCAACAGAATCTAAAAAAATGAATTTCTTGGCATTATAATATTGCAGTAAAAGGATTTTTGCTTTGTAACAGCCATTCATTTAAGCACTTAAGAGTTTTGTCAGTAGTGGGCAGGACTAAAATAATATTCTGCACTATTGCTGGTAAAAAGTAAATATTTAAAAACCTACCAGAAAAATTTTAAAATCTTTGCTTTAAAGAGTTTTGTGTTCACTAGTCATTGCCTGCTAACATTGGAATCAATGGATTCTGATATACACTCATAACCATAAAAAGTTGCACACCAAGAAGTAATTATGGGATCATAACGAAACTTGGCATGAAGGTACGTGTCAAGCAGATATGCAAATGATTAGAAATACAGCGTGATTGTGCATTACATAATGCCACCAGAGGCCGTTGAACTTCGTTCTCCCTTGCACAGAAAAAAGGTACGCAGAAGCTTTTTGCCTGTACCTAATCTGTTGCAGAGGGACACTTTTTCATTAGGGATGTCATTACACCACCATCGAAGACAATATGATCAGCTGTCAGAGTTCGAGCGGGGAAGAATCATCGGGATGATGGAAGCTGGGTGGTCAGCTCGGCCAGTAACCTGCCATCTGGGCTGTTCTGACTTTACTGTGAGGAAGTGTTGGGACCAGTGGACGAGTGAGAGGTCGCATACACAGTGGCCAGGCTCAGGACGCCCTTGGCAGACCAATAGCTGAGAAGACCGTCACATCACCCGGCATGCACGCACAGTCCAACTGTATCATTGTTTGCCATCCGGACACAGGCAGCACCTTCACTATGGACCCCTGTGTCTGTCCGTACCATCATAAGACGCCTGGCTGAAGGACATTTGGTATCGCGGCACCCATTACATGTATTGCCAATGACACCTACCCACTGTCGCCTCCTTTTGGAGTGGTGTTGCGCTCGACGGTATTGGACCACAACCGAATGGAACCAGGTCGTCTTCAGCAACGAATCGAGATTCAATTTGGGCAGTGATGATAACCATGTACGTGTGTGGAGACCACGTGGTGAATGCCTCAATCCTGCCTTCGCTTTACAGCGGCACACCACTCCCACAGCTGGTGTGACGGTATGGGGTACCGTCGCATACTATACCCGGTCACCTCTAATATTGATCCTCGGAACTATGACAGCCCAGTGGTATATTCATGAAATCCTTGAGCCACATGTGTTGCCACTCATGGTAGGGCTCCCAGGAGGCATTTTTCAACTGGACAATGCTCAGCCGCACACAGCAAGGGTGTCACAAGAATGCCTCCTCTACATTATCACCCTTCCCTGGCCTACCCGATCCCCAGATTTGTCACTGATCGAACATGTCTGGGATCACTTGGGACAGCAAGTTGGACAGCCTACGTGTTTGGTCGAACTAGAGGCACGCTTACAACTGTGGAATGAGATGACGCAGGACACCATATGGGACCTGTATGCCTCAATGCCCACCCGTATAACATCGTGTATTCACACTAGAAGTGGCCCAACAGGGTACTAGAATCTCCATTCATGTGTAGTTTTTCCTGTAATAAATGATTCTTTTGATTTGATTTTGTAATCATCTACTTATATCAACGTTGCACTCACATATATAAAATTTCATTCGATTTTGACAACTCTTTCTTGGTGCACAAATTTTTATGGCAATGAGTGTATTTCAGAAATCAATAGTTTTATTTCGTTGGTTCAGCAAGCCTGGATAAAAATTTATTTTTTCTTATTTGCTACTCTTGCTCATATTATTCATTTTTTCCCCCTTGTTTTACTTCCTTGTCTCACTAGGTGGTACTACTATAATAGATTATGTTGTTTAACCATATTTATATTTGATCAGCTTAGTCTGCTCTCATTTGGGCATTCTTGTCCAGGTATGGAAATGAAAATCCATTGAATATGGAGATCCATTAATTTCCAAACTGTACTTCTGCTTTTTTTTTTTATCTTTATTTGCACTGCATTTTGCATTGTGATTTAATTTGTTATTAAGTAGTTAAGAAACTATTAAGTCTGTTCTTTATAGACAACTTTCAAGGCTAATAAAAAAAATTCTATAATAAACTATTATATCTGGAAGTATTTCTTTTTCCCTATGCAAAATTTCTAACAGTTTATCTGCCAAATTATTCTTAATAATGTATTATAGTCTTTTTCATAAGCATACTTAAAATTTTATTCATGATTTTTCTATCTTATGTGTTATACTTATGAAAAAAACTGTGCTTTGAAACCTTTTTTTTATCTAATAGAACGCATATCTGATTTTTCTTTCATTTTATCTCTTACATATTTCCTACACCTAGGAATCAAGAGTATGGTGCCAGTTTGCACTTGCTATCCTAATTTCGGAAACGATCGATGATATATTTGATATTTATCGTTCCCTGTATGTTCATTATACTGCTTGTCCAAGAGTTGATGTCTTGGATGCTATGTACTGTATTGCCACATTCCTCCTCTTCTACCGCAATACTGATAGTATAAATTATGGGTAAGTATCATACACTTGTATATCTGTGATAGTTTGTAATACTAGCTGATGTATACACCCATGTAATGTAACTCATATGTATAGGTCTAGATTAGTGCATTGCTGTAGCAACTGGCTTTAATAAAATATAGAAGAATTTATTTCCCACATATTTAATAACTGCCTTTGACGACCAGTCCTTTCGCTTTTCGAAAAAGCTCTTAGTTTTCAGTAGCTGTTGATCATGCTCCTCCACTATGCACGTAAGTTACACTTAATGGTGTAGTTCATGAAGTAGCCTTAGATCACGCACCTCCACTACGCATGCAAGACATGGCTAATGGTGTAGCTCATGAAGTGCAGAGCTTCTTGAACTGCACACTATTTTATCACTTATATAGTGATAATAAGATGGTGTGCTTGCTAAAAAATGTGATTTAATAATATAATTTTTTTTTTAATTTGCCATATTTAGGCTTCTCAATTATTTTGAAAGGAGTATAAAATTAACATTTAAATATTTTGCTAGTATTTTACAGTTATTTGTAACTATGTATAAATGAATTTCGTTTTGCATTTTGTCTTTGAATTTTTTTTTCCTCTAAAAGTGTACGATCAGATTTTCCAAATATAATGATGTATAGATGCTAGGAATTAAATAAAATATTTATAAGTTTTAAGTTATAAAATATACATAATTTCTAAGTTATTAAAGTATATAAAGTTTTATGGTGTATTTAGTTTAGTATGGCGATTAGACTTTGGCACCAAATCAATGTAATACCCTGTTTGGCAGCCAATTTGGTGATTGATCAGAAACCCGGAAAGCTATTGGTCTAGAGGATTGTGGATAATTGGTTTGTTGTTGTATTCAACCTATTTTTAAACATAGTCCGCAACACATTTTAATATTACTTTTTAAGGTTTATCTCGAGTATAACGTACTACTGTCTTAAGTGTGGTTTTGTCACTGAACAACGAGTTTGCTATGAAGTCATTTGCTCTTACTTTTAGCTTCAAATACTCATATTTTTACTTCATCAGGTTGGCAGCTATGACATCTATATAACTTTTAGATGATCACAATATCATTACAAAATGTTCACAAAAGACAATCGTTGAATATTTATATTAAATGAAATGAATGGAACACCTAAAATCTATACAGGTAGAAAGATCGCAGCATGAGTATGTTTTCTTAAATAGTGAGTACAACTTAAAATAGAACAATTAGAATAATATGGAATATCACAAATATGGAACACAATACCTACATACATGGTGCCCAGTAGAGTTGTAAATAGGCCAAATAAGTTTTGAATGATACTATATCTATGGAAATGAGGTCTTGGTATAGTAAAGCAGGGCCCGCGCTAGGAATTTCAAACTGTTAGCCAACAAATTAGCCAAATTGAAAAATCATTAGCCAAATTACATGATTATTAGTCAAAGTTATTGTCGCCATCGGTGAAAAAATTTCTAATTTTAAGTCATAATGCAGCTAATAATATTAATTTCATTCTAAACAAGATATAAAGATAGGTAGATTTCATTTTTTTAATCATTAAATAGGCTATTAGTAAATTAAACTTGTATTTACCAATGAAAGATCACAATGAGTTACAAAAATGACAAATTTATTTTATAATTCGCATAGTTTCATTATCATATAAACCAGGCAAGCGTCAAATTTTTGTACTATACACCGATTTTCAAAAGCTGCCTTAAAGTTAAAATCTTTCATATCTGGCCCTTCACTATTTATAAGAATCAAGTCACTGAGATTTTTTACTCTGATGTTGCTACTTAATGAAATTTATGTTCTGCTTACTAAAGCTTCTTTCAACGATGGTTGTTGTCATAGGACATGTGAAACCAATTCTTGCTACATCCATAATATTTTTATATGCAGTATCATCATTATATTTCTTTAAAATTAGGCACCAAAACTATCTAAGGGATAAATTTTTATGTCGGTTTTAAAATTCAGACAGGCGTAAGGATCGTATATAAACCACAAAGATGATGAAGATGGAACGAAAACAAGCCAGGCAGGCTTAAAAATTCGTAACAAAAAGGTAAACTACGATTCAACTTATGACAAAAACAGCAAACCGCAAGTTGGCATCTGTGATAATAATCAGTAGTTGCCTTTTTTCTATTTTATTTTTAACTAAAATTAAATGCTTTTTTATTTACCGTAATATACTCGCGTAAGTCGAGAAATTTGTGACAAAAAAAAAAAACGCTTCAAAGTGGAGGAGGGGGGCGATTTATATGCGGAGTCTAAAAAAAAAAGAACATCGTAAGTCTAAAAGTTATTTTTTCCCGTAAGACAATCGATCCTAAAACGATGCGGTAGTAATTACGCAATCGCACACTCCTAATTTCTCTGCCCTCCAGATGCTCGGACTACCATTGTATACGCGTCATCAAAAAATATACATACATTTTCGTTCGATGTTTATCACTTGTTTCTCTGATTACGGCTGATCGTTTTCGACAAAAAATGGCTCTTTTCAGAAATAATTCTATAACGGATTGCTTAAAACTATAATGCAGAATTTTAAGTTGAAAGTGTTTTTTTGTTTTGTTTATTGGAGAGTATCTAATAACTGTGTTGGGGGTTAACGAAAAAAATCGGCTCCCATAACGGACGGAATCCAGATAATGTTTTGATTGCCGCGGTGAGTCAAGGACGCTTGAGAGACAGGAATGCGCGCTGTCTGCCGTCCGTTTTGAGGAGCAGCGTGCTGGGAATTAAAGAATACTTGGAGCTTGAATCGGACTTTTATTCCAAATTAAATCGGACTTTTATTCCATATTACTTTACAAAAAAATATTTACGAAATTTTCACAGTTTCCAAAAAATCATTCGCCATTTTTTTTCGCCAAAGTATTTTTTTTATCGCCAGTTTTGCGATCTTTTCGCATTTGGCGCGTAGGCGAATGGCTAGCGCGGACCCTGTAAAGTGACTATACTAAATGAATATGCATTTGCAATTTTTTTTTAATGTTTGCACATTTGTTCAATATTAATATAGATAGAACCTGCCCAAAGTCAAAATGTTTTTATAGAAGTAAAACATTAATTTAATAGGAACTTATATTCTCTCAGTTTTGTTGCATTCTGATGAGAACATTTTTATTTTTATATAATGTAGTAGAAAATCTAAAATTTATGAAATCTGCTTATCCAGAAATGCATAATTGATTTAATTAAAGTATTCCTTGTTAGGTGTCTACTAGTCATGAAAGTTAAAAAAAAAAAAATGTCAAGAAATTAACACAGCCAAGGTTTTTTTTACTTTCATTTCATAGCAAACCCGGATTTTGATTCCACGCAGATGGAATAAGATTTCCACTTGTTCCCATTTCATCTATCCACTTGAAAACTGTAATGTTACTTATATTTATTGGATGTCAGCTCACTAACACTAAACCTATGATTTACCTTTTATCAATTTTTTGATGAATTAACTATTTAAACGAATTGAAATGAAAATAAAAAATTTCTGAGAAATGTCAAGAAATTTTGTTGGAGAGATCAAGAGATTTAGCAGAAAGATCAAGGAAAGTCAGGAAATTGTATTTGATAAACTTGGTAGACATCTTTTCTTGACATAAACCTTAAATAAGCAATATTTTTGTGTTGGTGGTTATCAACATATATTTATAACAGACCATAACCACAGACCATATCTCAGGGTTCATCATGTGCACTCTGGAAACGGGGAATTTAAAAGTGAACTTGAATGATAAAATCAGTTTTTTTGTTCAAAATTTTGGAAAATCAGGAAATTTTGGTGACAGGTCAACTTATACTCAAAAAATACCTATTAATAATCTTGTACAAACAATTAATCATGCAATTAAAAGCCTGGAACAAAACAACTTCACAACCAAACAGAAAATAATGTCCATCTACCTACAGGATAAAAAAAAACAAGAAAGATCAATCATGCATAAAGCATTGATTATGAAACACTTTCCAACTCTAATTTTTATTTAAACATCTCTAAAATGTGATACATTCAGCGGTAATATTTTAAAAATTATCACAATACTGCAATAATTAATTATATTTGAAAATTTAAAACTTCATCGAAAAAAATGAACTTGATTCAAATGACGTCATCGAAATTAGGGTTGCACCGAATGCCATATTTTGCCGAATACCGAATATTCGGTTTAAATTCTAACCGAATATTCGGCCGAATACCGAATATTCGGTTAAATTTTTTTAAAGGTAATTTTTCTATTTTATGCCAATTTAAAATAGAAAATGTTTCTATTTTGTGCCTTTTTTAAATGCTTTTACATTTAACATCCTAAATTTGTTTGCATTTACATTAAGTATAATTATTAATTTAAAATAAATAAAAAATGAAATAAATCATTTTAAAAGCAAATTAATATAGTACTTAATTTGTTTTATGTTTATCTGCATAAATTGATAATTGATAGTTAGATTTTGATATGTGATAATCATGGCTTCATGTTATGTTATGTTATAGAGAATCTTGCATTTACCTTACATGCAAATACAAACCCAAGTTGCTTAAAATATCATTACAAATTAGAATTACAATTTATTCAAGTGAATTTTTGCTATCTTAGTCTTCTGTAATGTAATTAATAAATAATTTTATCAGAATTGAAACTGAGCAGTCAAATTCAAACATAGTCAAATCATTTTTCTTTTTAAAGTGCAAAGGATACATTGCCAGAATGTCTAGCCATTCTTTTTGTAAGTTGTTGTTACAACAAACTATAACAGAGTAGATACTGATAGATAACTAAACAGTTACACCCTGTGACAAAAGACTCAACAAAGTAATCTTCTCTTTAGAAATCATGAAAGAAATTAGAAGGGTTAACTACACACATAGAGAGAAATTCTTTGGTTATCTTACTTGACACATTTTAATGGATACAAAGGAACACCTATGGCATCCGGCATCCTCAGTATCTTCTCTATCTCTATCGAAATTAAAATACTGCAAAATTGAATATTCATCAAATTGGTTTTTTTATATATTAATCACCTTCATCTTTTTTTAATATTGGTGAAAAGATAATTGATTTGCTTTTAGCTGCATATTTTATAAAAAATTAACCGTTATATTTTTGAACACGTAATATTATGAGTTTTATTTTCTGGTTACTGCTTCATATTTAAACAAGTTAGTAAGGTTAAGGTGTGATAAGATTTAAGAAAAATTGAAAAAACAACAGAATTTAATATCACAGATTGTTTACTTTTACATTAAAATTATTTTAAATACGATAATATTGGTAAGTAACAATTTGAACTAATTTTGCACTATGATACTATAACTTTCATTCATTGTATAAAAAAATGTGCTTTTCCAATTATCGAATGTTTAAAATTTTTCTTACTATTCGGTTTGGCCGAATATTAAAGTATTCGGCCGAACCGAATATTCAGTTTGACTGCCGAATAGGCAGTATACCGAATACCAACCGAATATTCGGTGCAACCCTAATCGAAATATAAATCGCCTGGCTCTCTGTCGAAAGACCAGACCTTCCAGCTCATCCGAGGACATAGAGCAGCAATATGGGCGACCGGACCTGGCTCTCTGTGTAAAAGCAGTAAATATTTCATTCATACATTTTTATTTCATTCATCACAGTACTACAATAATTTATTTTACTTAAAAACTTAAAAGCATGGAAGTAAAAGTAATTTAACTCTATGCATAAAACTTTATTGAAGAAGTCTGCTATAAAATCATCTGCGTCTCAATGTAAAATCAATGAATGTTTCATTCATATCATCTATATTACAGACTCCTAAGCAAAATAATTTTGCATTAAAGAAATTCAGCAATTCTTATACAACTCATCTTACAGCCTAATCTGTTTACATTCTCCATAAGTGAAAATTAAGCTTCGTTATAGAAATAAGTTTAATGATCATTTAAACTCAAATCTATATATACTAATTGCCAAGTGTCCGTCTGTCTGTCACGCGGCACTTCCCGAATAGATAGAGACTTGCAATTTGGTACACGGCTCGGTCGTTCGATAAAAACCCCTGGAAAAATCGAATTTTTCGAAAACGTTCTATAAAGGGGGTGCCCCACACCAAAACGTTCGAAAAGTGAAATGACGGGAAAGCATGCTTTGCGATGAGATACAGACTTCAAATTTGGTATACGGGTAAATCACTCGAAAGGAAGAAAGTGTGCAATTTCAGATTTCCAATATTTTCTACTTAAGGGGGTGCCCCAAACCAAAACGTTCGAAAAGTGAAATGACGGGAAAGCATGCTTTGCGATGAGATACAGACTTCAAATTTGATATACGGGTAAATCACTCGAAAGGAAAAAAGTGTGCAATTTCAGATTTCCAATATTTTCTACTTAAGGGGGGGGGGGGGTGCAGCACACCAAAACGTTCGAAAAGTGATATGATAGGAGAGCATGCTTTGCGATGAGATAGAGACTTCAAGTTTAGAGTATGGGTAAATCGTTTGAAAAAAAGAAAGTATGGAATTTCAGATTTCCAATATTTTCTACTTAAGGGGGTGCCGCACACTAAAACGTTCGAAAAGTGAAATGATAGGAAAGAATTCTTTGCGATGAGGTAGAGACTTCAAATTTGGTGTATGGGTAAATTGTTCGAAAGGAAGAAAGTGTGCAATTTCAGATTTCTAATATTTTCTACTTAAGGGGGGGGGGTGCAGCATACCAAAACGTTCGAAAAGTGATATGATAGGAGGGCATGCTTTGCGATGAGATAGAGACTCCAAGTTTGGAGTATTGGTAAATCGTTTGAAACAAAGAAAGTGTGGAATTCCAGATTTCCAATATTTTCTACTTAAGGGGGTGCCGCACACTAAAACGTTCGAAAAGTGAAATGATAGGAAAGAATGCTTTGCGATGAGGTAGAGACTTCAAATTTGGTGTATGGGTAAATCGTTCGAAAGGAAGAAAGCGTGCAATTTCAGATTTCCAATATTTTCTACTTAAGGGGGGGCCGCACACCAAAATATTCGATTTGCAGAATAAATGAGAAAATGATCCTTTAAAATTTGATAGAGGCTTGAAATTCGGTATATGGGCTAATCATTTGATGGAAACACACAAGACAAATATAGTTTTTCAAAAATGTTCGTTTAAGTGGGTGCTCCAGAGTAAAACGTTCGAAAAGTGCATTGATAAAAAACCATAATTCGGAATAAGATAGAGATATCAAATTTGATGTAAGGGTAGATAGTTTGGAAGGAAGAAAGTGTATAATTTCAGTTTACCAAAATTTTCTACTTTAGGGGGTGTCGCACACTAAAATGTTCGATTTTCGGAATAAAGGAGAAACGCCACTTTTAAAAGGTGATAGAGGCTTAATATTCGGTATATGGGCGAATCATCTCATAGAAATCACAAAAAGAATAGAGTTTTTCAAAAATGTATAGTTAAGGGGGTGGGTACTCCACACAAAAGCATTCGAAAGATGAAATGCTAGAAAAGCATACTTCACGATGAGATAGAGACTTCAAATTTTTCAAATTTTCAAATTTTGATTTCAAATTTTCAAAATTTTGTGTACGGGTAAAAAGTTGGAAAGGAGGAAAGTGTGCAATTTCAGTTTTCCAACATTTGCTATTGTACGGGGTGCCGCTCACTAAAATTTTCGATTTGCCGAACAAATGAAAAACGCCTCCTTTACAATGTGATAGAAGCTTGAAATTTAGTATATGGGCTAACTATTTGACAAAAAACCAAACATGAATACAGTTTGACAAAAATGTTCATTAACGGGGTGCTACACAGAAAAACGTTCGAAAAGTGAAGAGATAGAAAAAAAATGCTTCTCGATGGGATAGAGACTTCAAATTGGGTGTACAGGTAGATAGTTTGAAAGGAAGAAAGCGTGAAATTTCAGATTTCCAATATTTGCTACTTTAAGGGGTGCCGCACACTAATATGTTCGATTTTCGGAATAAATGAGGCACGCTTCCTTTTAAATGTGACTGAGGCTTGATATTAGGTATATGGGCCAATCATCTGATAAAAAACCCAAGACAAAGAGAGTTTTTCAAAAATGTTCATTTATGGGGGTGCTTCACAGAAAAAAGTTCCAAAGGAGAAATAATAATATAGGGGTGTCTCGGGATGAGATAGACTTTAATGTAGTGTACAAGTAAATAATTCGAAAGGAAGAAATGCGCAAATTTAGTTTCCCAATATTTTCTTCTTTAGGGGGTTCTGCACACCAAAATATTCAATTTGTCGATTAAATGTGAAACGCGAATTATTAAAAAATTTACATTATTCAGGGGTTGCTTATTGCGATACCGTTGATTTTCAACGGGTATTCGGCTAGTAATAATACTAATTAAGTACTAAATCTATCTATATATACTAATTGCCAAGTGTCCGTCTGTCTGTCTGTCACGCTTTTTTTAGGCACTTCCCGAATAGATAGAGACTTGCAATTTGGTACACGGCTCGGTCGTTCGATAAAACCCCCTGGAAAAATCGAATTTTTCGAAAACGTTCTATAGAGGGGGTGGCTCACACCAAAACGTTCGAAAAGTGAAATGATGGGAAAGCATACTTTGCGATGAGATAGAGACTTTAAATTTGTTGTATGGGTAAACCGTTTGAAAGGAAAAAAGTGCACAATTTCAGATTTCGAATATTTTCTACTTAAGGGGGTGCCACACACCAAAATGTTCGATTTGCCGAATAAATGAGAAACGGCTACTTTAAAATTTGATACAGGCTTGAAATTTGGTACATGGGCTAATCATTTGCAGAAAACACCCAAAACGAATATAGTTTTCTAAACTGTTCGTTTAGGGGTGCTCCACACCAAAACGTTCGAAAAGTGAAATGATGGGAAAGTATGCTTTGCGATAAGAAAAAGACTTCAAATTTGGCGTATGAGTAAACCGTTTGAAAAGAAGAAAGTGTACAATTTCAAATTTAGAATATTTTCTACTTAAGAGGGTGCTGCACACCAAAATGTTCGATTTACCGAATAAATGAGAAACGGCTACTTTAAAATTTGATAGAGGCTTGAAATTTGGTATATGGGCTAATCATTTGATGAAAACACCCAAAACGAATATAGTTTTCTAAAATGTTCGTTTAGCGGGTGCTCCACACCAAAACGTTCGAAAAGTGAAATGATAGAAAACATATGCTTTGCGATAAGATAGAGACTTCAAATTTGGTGTATGGGTAAACCGTTTGAAAGGAAGAAAGTATACAATTTCAGATTTCAAATATTTTCTACTTAAGGGGGTGCTGCACACCGAATTATTCGATTTACCGAATAAATGAGAGACGGCTACATTAAAATTTGATAGAGGCTTGATATTTGGTATATGGGCAAATAATGTGATAGTAAACCCAATGAAAATGTACAATTTCAGATTTCGAATATTTTCTACTTAAGGGGGTGCCGCACACCGAATTGTTCAATTTACCGAATAAATGAGAGACGACTACATTAAAATTTGATAGAGGCTCTATATTTGGTATATGGGTGAATAATGTGATAGTAAATCCATTGAAAATGGAAAAATCAAATTTTTCGAAAACGGTCTATAGAGGAGGTGCCCCACACCAAAACGTTCGAAAAGTGAAATGATGGGAAAACATGCTTTGCGAGGAGATAGAGACTTTAAATTTGGTGTATGGGTAAATCGTTCGAAAGGAAAAAAGTGTGCAATTTCAGATTTTTAATATTTTCTACTTAAGGGGGTGCCGCACACCAAAATGTTCGATTTACAGAATAAATGAGAAAACGTTCCTTTAAAATTTGATAGAGGCTTGAAATTCGGTATATGGGCTAATCATTTGACGAAAACACCCAAGACAAATATAGTTTTTCAAAAATGTTCGTTTAAGGGGGTGCTCTAGAGTAAAACGTTTGAAAAGGGAATTGATAAAGAACCATACTTCGGAAAGAGATAGAGATATCAAATTCAGTGTAAGTGTAGATAGTTCGAAAGGAAGAAAGTGTACAATTTCAGTTTACCAACATTTTCTACTTTAGGGGGTGCCGCACACCAAAGTGTTCGATTTTCGAAATGAAGGAGAAATGCCCCTTTTAAAATGGATTAGAGGCTTGATATTTGGTATATGGGCCAATCATCTGATAAAAAACACAAGACAAACAGATATTTACAAAAATGTTCATTTATCGATGTGCTTCACAGAAAACGTTACAAAGGAGAAATAATAATGTAAGGGTGCCTCGGGATGAGATAGACTTTTATGTGGTGCACGGGTAGATAATTCGAAAGGAAGAAATGCGCAAATTTAGTTTCCCAATATTTTCTTCTTTAGGGGGTTCTGCACACCAAAATATTCGATTTGACGAATAAAAATTAACAAAAATTATTATTAAAAAATTTACATTATTCAGGGGTTGCTTATTGCGAGGCCGTTGATTTTCAACGGGTAATCGGCTAGTATATTCTAATTGCGTTGTTTCAGAATATAGATGCGCCGAAATTAAGCAAAAATAAAGAGCTTTTAGGACGGATACAACACTAAATATAAATTAAAAAGAACTTTAACAAGAAAGATCAATCATGCATAAAGCATTGATTATGAAACACTTTCCAACTGAAATGCAATTTTACTTAAACATCTTTAAAATGCGACGCATTCAGTGCTGATATATATTAAATTGGTATTTACATTCTCCATAAGTAAAAATTAGGTTTCGTTGTAGAAATAATCAAAGTTTGATGGTCATTTTAACAATTATATTGTAATTGTGTTGTTTCAGAATACAGATGCACAGAAATTAAGAGCAAAAAAAAGGCAGTTTTAGTGGATACAACACTAAATTTAAATTAAAAAGAACTTTAAAAATCACAATTTTGACCCAAGATGGATGGCATTGATCATTTAGACTCAAATATATTGTAATTGCGCTGTTTCAGAATACAGATGCACAGAAATTAAGCAAAAATAAAGCGGTTTTATATGGATACAACACTAAGTATATGATATAATATACAATAAATATACAACACTAAATAAAAAAGAATTTTAAAAATCACGATTTTGACACAAAATGGATGCTGTTACCTTACACCTTTCTGGTAGGTCGGACGGTCTGGGTCTCAACAATAAGATGGAGGCTATATTTTATTTTGAAGTGGGTCACATGATCTCTTCATATAATGGTCATGTGATTTCTTTATAAAAGGTTTAATTATTATTTTAATTTTTATTTAAAAAAACTGCTGAATATATTTTGCTGAAATTTTTTTTATATTTTTTACGGGATAATTTGAATATGTCCTAAAACTTTTGAAGCAATTTGTGAATTTTAAATTTGCTTAAAAAATGTTTGAAAAATTGGGTCCCATAGGGTTCAATGTTTTTCGTTTTTTCAACCCGGGTTCAATCCAAAACTAATGTTGTGATGTTATTCATTTATATTCCCATGGGACAGTCTAAACAACATACTAAAATTTCATTTTGATAAAGTCATTTTTACGGCAGTTATCGTGCTGACAGAATGAACAAAGTCATAAACACTTTTCAACTATGTTGTAAAATGTTAAAAAACTGCTTTTCCACAAATCAAAATTAACATAACAACAAACCTTACTACAAATGTTTAAGTTAAATGATAAAATGTAATAGAATCAGGCCTGTAGAAGAGACACAATTTGCCCATCTTTATGAAGACACTTGAAACACAAAAGGTGAAGTAAGAGCCCATTCAACTTTCCAAAGATGTAGCGAAATTGATGACTCTACACAGGGATTTATAATTCTTCTGCATGCTATTTTTCGATTTTCCCAGGACACTTCAACCACCTTGCAAAATATGCAATTATGGCTCTGGCCATGCTTCAGCTTTAAAAATATCAAATTTCAAGACTCTTGCAGAGAGATCTTTAATGATATAATTATATTAACCTTGGGAGACTTCTCGCAAAATGGAATGTTCTTGCGTGCCTTCATAATAGAATAAAATGGCACAGCATTCTTATAGGAATTAAGATTTTTTTTAATAGCTTTTTTCAGCTTCAAAGTTACAGAGCAGACTCTCCCGGAACCAACAAAATTGAACTTACGCCAACCAAAATAACCAAGCATGACTGGACTATTTCAATCACGTCACATGCCATCCATTAGCTTCCAAAACCTTCTAGAACAAATCCCAAATAGTGCCGTACTATACACCTGTCTACAGTCTAGAGCAGGCATGCACAGACTTGTTTAGACTATTGGCCACATACATCCACTATGATTTATGAGAGGGCCACCAAAAGAAAACTTGAACGTTATCTACTATATATTGTTTATTTTAATATACCTATCAATTGTTACAAAAAAAGTTAATAAAAGTGAGTGAATTTAATTTGCGTGACATTACATTGATTTGATATTTGGTTCGAGTTTTGTAGAAGCCTTGTAGCCAACTGCAAAATTGATTCTAAATTTTCATCAGTCAAGCGGTTCCTATTTTTCGATTTGTTAATATTCATGACTGAAAATGTTTATTCACAAGTATATGTTGACCCAAAGAGCCTTGTGCAATACATTATCTAGTAATGATTTATAATTGTTTTTATTGACACAATAGAAGTTTAATAAATTGCCTTCATTAAATTAATTTTGCAGGTTTTCATCATTTTGTATGTTGATGAGTTCAAGCTGTACTGATTCAGGTGCATTTTCGTGCAAAATGGCTAAAGGGTTGCAATATAAATCTAGCAACAGTTTTACTTTTTGAAAATCAGAAAAACAATCCTTGAAGTCTGGTAACAAGTTTTCAATCTTTTCAACATATACAGTTTTGAAGTTGACATTGAACTTTTTTCAGAAACTTTCTTGTAATTAGGAAAATGGATGTAATTCCCTGACTTCAGTTGGGTTTGAAATAGATTTAACGTGTACTGAAAAGACGAAATGTGGCCATAAAGTTGAGTAACCAATTGATCTTTGCCCTGAAGTCGCATATTTAAATGATTATTAATGTCAACCAGAAAAGCTAAGTCACATAACCAATCCAGACCATGTCAGGGACGTTTTTGTTTTTTCCAGTCATGAAAATTTCAATTTCATCAATTAAATTTAGAAACTGCTCTAATGTTTGACTGCGACTTAGCCACCTTAGTTCTGTGTAAAAAATTAAGTCACCAGATTCAGTTTCAATGTCTTTAAGAAACTTTTTAAACTGTTGGTGATAAAGGCCACAGGATTTTATAAAATTAATTGTTGAAACCACAACTTTCATAACATGTTAAAATCCAAGTTTCTTGGGACACAAGCTGTCGTGGTTGATTATATAGTGGAATTGTATCAACTCATCGTTGTACTGTCCCAAATACTGTTTCAATGATGTTACCAATCTAGAATTAGTTCCTATCATGGAAGGAGCTCCGTCAGTTATGATACCTGATAATCTTGTCAGATCTAAATCAATTTTGGAACACTGTTCTAAAAACCCCGTCAACATGTCACTACATTTCTTTTGATCTGATAATCAGCTCCTCACTCATCTCAAACTTTGTGTTATTCCACATGCAAATATTAACAACTGGGCTGTGGAAGTAATGTTAGTCGATTCATCAATAGCCGATGAAAAGTAGGCAAATTTATTTGAATAAGATGTTAATTGGTTCTGACATTGCAGTAATTCTTCTTTACACAGTCATCCTGTTTAACTGAATTTTCTCAAAATTTTTGGCTGATTCTGCACGAATTTTTAACAGCTATCTCAAGGCAATCTTTAACAAAATCTCCGTCTGTAAATGGTCAGCAACTTTTTACTATAATGGGAGATATTTCAAAACTTTTCTGTTGCATTTTCCGAATCTTGAATAGGTTTTATAAACATTACTTGCTAACTTGCCAATTCTTGTTTCAAAAATGAAATCTTTTGTTTACGTAGTTCTTCGAGTAGTTTTGAAAATGTCGAATGCAGACTTTCATAGTGTCTCCTTATATTGTATTCCTTTGGGACTGCTACAGTACTTTTGCAAATCAAGCACATATTTTTAAACGACTGCATAAAACAATATTTTTCGGTCCTGAGACTGTTGTTTTTCATCCTGTACTTTACGTTTCCTACTTGGCTCTGTTTTATCCATTATAGAATTTATATTTTACCTTTTCCAAGGGGTGATAATGAATTGTAGCAACCCCACCTATGGAAACAAAATACTTATGACAAATAGACGAATTGTAAAATTTGTTAACGTTATTACTAACCGTACTTATCGTAAGTAGATATGCAATAGATGCTTGCAAGATTAACCGAAATACATTAAATAACAGTTATTTATTTTTATCGCAAAAAATACAATGCAACGTAAAACCATGTGGATTGCGCATGCATGGACAATTGTATGATAACTGTTGTCCCTAGCCGGCCCTTGTGCTACTCCTGATGCCACAGCTACTGTGCTGTGCACATGTGCAATTTTTAAAATTTGCCTATCGTATGACTTGTTAAAGTTTAAATAACACATGGTGAGACGGGCCGCCAGCAAATCAATGGAGTGCCATGGTTTGTGCATACCTGGTCTAGAGAAACCAGAAGATGCACGGATCCCCTAGAAGTAAAAGTTAAAAATAGCAATAAAATAGACATATGTTCTTAAAGTGGAAGAAATCATCTGAGCCTTGAAAATTAGAATTGAAATTAGTAGAATGGATGAATTTTGAAGTTGAAATTACACACTTATTAAGTAATTAAGCCAGAAGCTCAGACGGGGTGTGGGGGAGGGGGGGGGGGGGTCATCACACTGTCACTGCTCTCTTCATTATTCAATAGTATTTATACGACAGTGAAGATATTGTCTTCGAAAATCTCAGACTTGAAATAATCAGAATTTTTTAACTTTAGCTTGCATTCTTTCACACATTTTATCAAGTTTCTTGAACATATTATGTATTTCATTTGTTGTAAAACAATACAAAAATGGCATTTAGCTATTCAGTTCAGTTTCTTAAATATTTTACTTTTATTACCAGGAAAATTAAAAACAAAAATACCTAGCCAAAATAGTCAGAGATCATTAGATGTTGTTTGTATATCAATCAATACTTGCTAAAATACATTATTTATATGTAAATTTGCCTATTCTAAGGATGTCAAATTAATATTCACAAGGTACTAGGAAAAATTCAGAAGGCGATGAAAGAAATTTTTATGATGGGAATAATTGAGTTTGAAAGTACCACTAAGATAACCCCTGTTTATTATGTATATAAATGAAATGTTTTGTTTTTAATTGCTTGGATAAGAAATTTAATAATTTTTATTTTAATATATTTTATTTACTCTTAAGTATTAAAGATGCAAACCTATAATAAATGCATATTTTTTGGATAATATATCATTCCAATACAACTTTTTAGTATTTTTTAAAAGAAGCATAAGCAAATTAAGTAACTACAATTATTTCAAGGGCGTAATAGCTTTTTTCCTCAAGTCAGAAACAGTGTGCTTTTTAATAAACACTAAGATACAACTGCAGGCAGCAAGCGCTAAGATACAACTGGGCAGTTATATCGTAGCATTTATTAGGAGTACACTGTTTATGACCTGAGGAAGAGGTCTCATAATGTTCTCAATTGTAGTCACCTGATTTGATTATGCATACTTAGAAAGTTGTATTCTCACAAACAGTGTTTTCATTTATTGTGATATCATTCTGAAGTATGCAGTTATCTCTTGTTGCATGGCAATGTATATTCTTAGGCAATTTTTAATTGCACAAAAAATTGTAAAATTGCTAAAATGATAGTTTTACTCATTTTAAAAATGTAGCCATATGTTCAGTATTTTTAGGAAAAGAGAGAAATACGAAAATTCTTAAAAAATTTATTAGATATAATGTGCTTTTTTTTTTTTAGTTTGATGAAGAGATTCCTCAATGTAGTAGTCCTCAAGAGACTCCTCTAGTAAATAATATCTAATCTTAGACTATAAATGAATTTTAAATTCTGGATTCTAAGTATGTTTAATTCATTTGTTTCATAACATTAGTTTTAATTTCTTAAAATATATCATATTTTAGATACTATTCTACTTTTCAACCCAATTTGAAAAGAATTTTTAAAAGAAATATTATTATTCAATCTTAATTTGAATGTGTTCTTAAAAGTTTCACCGTACATTACTAATATGATGAATAGACAATAACCTCAACATGTGTTTTGTAACAGAATTTTTGAGAAATTGTATTTTCTATAAGTTTTCATATTTTGTTAAAACTTACTATAAGTACTATATGTATTAAATTTAATGTTTTTTTCCAGTCTTCATTATCGGATATATTATGTTTTATATACAATTGAGAATTTCATTCCAAAAGATGGCAGAGAGGAATTGAAAATTATTAAAGGTCTACCAGGTCAACAAAGTATTCATAGTTATAGGTAAAGTTATATTTATACACTTGTGAAATGCTGATGCTTTTGTTCTACAATTTGACTATTTTACTGCTGCTATCTATCTCTCTTTCAGCATTAAGTATTTTGGGATGTAGAATCTGTAAAATCTAATCCTATGCAAGCACATGCATCTTGTTTGGTTTAAAAAAATAATGTATCTGTGAGATGAATATACATTATATCATAGAACTTAACTAGATTAAATGTTTTATTGCTACCATAGTTTAAGGTTTTTAGTGGGGAAACTCCTGCATTAAGAGTTTTGTCCCAACTCGCTGACTATAAGATCCCCCCCCCCCCCCCGCTCCACACACACACACACACGGGGTGCGGTAGCCCATTGGTTAGCGCGCTGGAGTTGCACTCGGTAGGCCCGGGTTCGATTCCAGCCACTGCCAAAACTGCCGCTGTGTTCATGCGGAGTACGATCACGTTAAACATGTAGGTCCGAAAGTCCTTCCGAGAGGTTGGTGGTAGGGGAAGGAGGGTACGGTCCCTGTGGATGCCTCCCCCACTGGGTTCCGGTCTAAATTGGGTGGCACTTCCCGACCGTCCAAACAGTTACCTTACACCTTTCTGGTAGGTCGGACGGTCTGGGTTTCAACAACAACACACACACACACATTTTAAATAAATTTCTAAATCAAGTAATTTTCATGAAAAAAAAACAAACCTCAAAAGTGATTTTATCATATGTTTAGAACATATTTGTCTGAAATACACTCAACTGATACTAAAAGTTAAAAAGGTTTTAACTCTTTGTATAAAACAGCATGAAATGCAAAACAAAAATGTCATCCAATTTTGAAAGTACAAAACAGACTTCTCCACATCAGGATTATCAGAAGTTCAACCTGCATTCACCAGAGCAGAATTCGATCTTGTTTTACTGATGTTTTATGAAAGGAAACATACACACATGATTGTAACAAAAAACTTGTTAATGTTATACAGACATGTATGATATAGAGAAACAATATATGAATGGTGAAACTTAACAATGAAATATAGAGAAATTTTATAAACTTGTTACTTTATAGAGAAACAACATGTGCTTAGAAATACACTTATCCCCCGATTTACACGGCACTTGTTTTACACGATTTCGCTTTTACATGGTTTATAAATTAACAGATTTCAAAAAATTGATAAAAATGTGTATTCCGCTCCATATACGCCTATACAAAGATTTGATGACATTTTTTAATTTTATTCCTTTGGTAACACTGATGGAAACAACAGGGGATTCCCGGTGTTGTAAAATATATACATTTAGGGGAATCCCGTAATGGGGAATTCCCGTAATAGGAGAATCCCCGTAATGGGGAATCCCCATAATAGGGGAATCCCCGTATGTATTTCACAACAGGAAAGCTATCTGGTTCATGCAAGTATATAATGCAGAAACATTTTAGCAGCAAAGCTTATATTATTGTGCGTTTATCTTTTGAACTGGTAAGTTTTCAACATTTATAGTTTTTCTTGAATCTTTATAGTTTACGTAAATTTGTTAAGGTTCTATAATGTCAAAGGATTTGAAGAAAAATCAAATGAAAAGAAAAGTTATTTCTTTAGAAACCTAAATTCAAATATTAGATCGTCTACGTAATAGAGAAAGAATAACGGATGTTGCTAAATTTTACTCCATGAATGAAGCCACAATAAGGACAATAAGAAAAAATGAAGACTCCATTAGAAAAAGTGTAGCAGCTGGAACCTGCAACAGTATGAGTACGACTTCATATATTAGAGATGTTACAATGTAAAATATGGAAAAGGCCTTAGTTATATGGATAGAAGACCAAATTCAAAAGCGAATCACGATCGATACCAATGCTGTTACAAATAAAGCTTTGAAGATTTATCAATCGTTTAAGAATCAGTCGCCGTCGACTTCATCCGATGAAAAGAAGGTATATTTTTCCGCCAGCCATGGGTGGTTTGAAAGATTAAAACAAAGACATTCTTTACATAATCTGAGAATGAAAGGTGAAAGTGCATCTGCTGATTCGGATGCGGCACAACAATATCCAGCAAAACTTGCTGAAATCATTGCCGCTAACTCCTACACTTCTGATCAATGCTTTCAATGCTGATGAGTCCGAATTATTCTGGAAAAAAATGCCGGAAAGAACCTTTATAGCCAAAGCGCACAAATCAGGTAGTGGTCGTAAACTAGCGAAAAGTCGTATAACAGTTCTTTTCTGTTGCAATGCTTCTGGCGATTATATGATAAAACCATTGGTAATTCACAAATCAAAATCACCACGATCATTCAAAGGAATAAATATCAAAAACCTTCCCGTCTATTGGATGGCTAATAGAAAAGCATGGGTCACTGCCATAGCTTTCAGTGAATGGTTCCATAACTTCTTTGTTTCAGATGTCAAAAATTATTTAACTAAAAAGGGATTGCCTTTTAAGGCTCTTCTATTAATTGATAATGCACCAGGTCATCCTCCAGATTTACAACACGAAAATGTAAAAGTTGTTTTTTTTACCAAAGAATACAACTTCCTTATTACAACCATTAGATCAAGGGATAATTTAGACTTTTAAAGCACTGTACATCAAGCAAACTTTCAGGTATATATTAGAACAAATGGAGAATGATGAATCTCTTACTCTGATGGATGCTTGAAAGAAATTTGCAATTTTAGATTGTGTTAAGCATGTTGGACTATCATACACTCAGATAAAAGAATCAACGATCAATGCCTGCTGAAAAGCAATATGGCCGGATGTTGTTGAAAGTGGAAATGATAAATCACCAATACAGCATGAATATTCTCAGATCACTGAGTTGGCCCAAACTATAGGAGTAGAAGGTTTTGAAGATTTAGCTCAGGCAGATATTGAAGAAATAATGGCTGATGAAGAATTGAATGAAGATGATTTAATTAACATGATTCATGAAACAAACAAACATGATGAAAACAATGATTCTGATGAAGAGCAATCTGAACCAGTTGCGTTCACAGCAAGAATTATAAGCGTAGGACTTGATATGGGAAGAAAATTGGGCAACCATTTCTTACAATATGACACAAATGTTGATCGAGCTCTCCGATTCCAGCGAGACCTTCATAAATGCTTAAATCAAAATGAAGAGGTCTATAAAGATTTAGCAAAAAAACCTACACCGCAATTGTTAATTACCGATATCATGACAAAGTCTTGTCAACCCGAGATCTTGCATAATTCGTCAACCATTGAGCCAGAATTGCATCAAGAAAGCTCAAGTGATGAAAGTGACATCATACCTATCAGAAAGAAAAGACTAATAGTACATGAAAGTGATGACAGTGATTAAACTTATAATTAATTTTTAAGGGTCTTTTTGTTTTTTTGTTCTTTGTTCCTAATGTAAAATAAATTAAATATGTTATATTACTACATTCATATGTTGTTGTTTTATAAACTAAGTATAATTTTAAGTTTTCTAAGATGTCTTACTTTTTTTTTTACTTAAATAAATGACTGAATCATGCACATTTCGGGGTTATTATTGTTTTACACGATTTTACTTAGCAAAATCCAAGATTTCAATTTACACAGTTTTGTGCAGAACCTATCTTCCGTGTAAATCAGGGGACAGGTGTAGTGCATAATAACATTGCATATTTTCATCTATATGTGATGAATTAAAAAAATATTATCAGATTGTTTTTAGAATTTTTTACAAATATGAATGGCTAGGTGTTTTTAAAAATAAAAAACTACTAATTCTCCCCTCTGCCTTGACATAAATATCAGGCTTTCAGCCTGTAACTTGACCATAATCTACAATATGTGTGTCATGTGTATGCATATTTGGGATAATCAGGAATTTTTTTTCCATTTATTTCATTTACAATCTATAATATTGGCTCTAAATTTTAAAACAGAAAATTGTTTGTAGTACCCTTAAAAGGATGCACTTACTTTGCATTACGTTTCTAGAAAATTTGGAATGGTTAGTAACATACTAAAAATATGTATTGAATTCTAGCACTTCTGCACAAAATAAAGATAAAATAGTTCTAGTGGGGAGTAACAGTAGTAGATTTAGGTTTTAAAATTATTTAATTAAATCTAGATAGCACCATCTTTTGGTAATTTTTTATTAGAAAACGAATGGCACAATTTTTAGAATGCTAACTTAAACTGTTCTCAAGATATTGCATGATTTTCAAATAAATTTTTCGAAAATATTACATAAAATTAAAAAAAAAAGTATTAACTATTGTGAAATATGTTCACTTTTATACAATATTATGCAACAAATTCATTAGCATCATGTGGATCTAGTTCATTCCATTCATGAGACTGATACTTGTTGTTGTTGAAACCCAGACCGTCCGACCTACCAGAAAGGTGTAAGGTAACTATTTGGATGGTCGGGAAGTGCCACCCAATTTAGACCGGAACCCAGTGGGGGAGGCATCCACAGGGACCGTACCCTCCTTCCCCTACCACCAACCTCTCGGAAGGACTTTCGGACCCACATGTTTAATGTGACCGTACTCCGCATGAACACGGTGGCAGTTTTGGCAGTGGCTGGAATCGAACCCGGGCCTACCGAGTGCAACTCCAGCGCGGTAACCAATGGGCTACCGCACCCCAGACTGATACTTGTACTTGTGTAATAGTTTAGTATTTTATGGCCAATAATTTGCCAATAGTCATTTATATATAAGAAAAAGCTCTTCTCTTTATATGTGTGTAATGCATTGTGTTAAATTTGTCAAACTTGGGGACTCATTTAGTAATCAATATTTCTCAACTAGTGTATTATGCTTTCCCACATTAACGCTTTTTTCACAGAGAAAAGCAAAACCAGGGTTTCACTGTAATAAAATTGAAAAATATCATTAATTTATTTTCATTGTAATTCAGTTATTACAGTAAACTTACCAATTAAACACTAGTTTATCTGACATCCAATGTTTTGGAGTGTCCAGTAGTATATCCAGTTCCTTTCGAACCACATTTGGATCCAGAGCTGTTAACAGGTAGGGGAAAAAGGATGCTTCAAAGCATCCTTTTCCCCCTACCTGTCCCTATGCATCTGCATAGGGACAGGTAGGCTTGGCGTCTTGTATTGCATAAACAGTTTATGAAAAAATCAATAATTTGTAAAATGGGGGGTAGTAAGGGTGCACATTTGTTGCATAAGATCCTAAAAAGTCTGTTGATGGCACTGCTCAGCAAGGAATATACATATAAAGAAGGGAAGCTTCCATTGGTCTAACATAAACGTGAAATCCGGTGCATGTGCCAAGATAATTTGACCGAGGTATGCCGAGAAAACAACATTCCGGGGCCACAACGAGTTGCACTTCAGCTTTTTCTCCTGCTTTTTAATGCCTACAAAATCTTTTTGTACAAGACTTTGTAGTATAAAATAGTTTTTTTTTCTTATTTTTGCTGTATTGTAAAAGTAATAATATTGATGTGATTTCAGTATAGACTATTTTTTCAAAGATTATGCAAAACTGATCACATTACATATTTCTTTCTCATAAATTTTGTATAACATGATTTGTGTATCTATCGTATAACATGGAAAACTATTTTATGTTATGAAGAAATTCAGAATAAGAATATAAAATGTTTTTTATCAAATGCCAAACACTTAAAATTATATTTATATTTTCTAAATTTGTCTTAAAATATTCACATTAATTTCATGTTATTAAAAATTAATCTTTTTCACAAATATATTCATAAAAGAAGTTATTTACTTATTGGTAGAAAAATTAGAATAAAAATTGCATATTCGTGAAATTGAAATAAGTGAATTTTTCCATAATAAAAATGAAATTTCTTGCTATCACTTATGAAATCGTATAAAATTATTTTTAACAGACATTCTTTTAGATATTCCTTAATTTTAACTTCACTTTTCCTCTATCTTTGTGAAGAAAAAGTTTTAAGGACATAAACATATTACAAGAAATAATTTTATTCAGAGATATTCAAATTTGTTTTGCAAGAATAACTCAAACATTTGTATATTCTTTGACAAAGTTAGCATATGACCTTTAAATATCAACAGAGTTTGTCTATTCTATGACTGAAATACAAAGAAAGAAAAATACAAAGATTGAATGAAATACGAAGGGTTTTTTTTTTTCCATTGACCCCTTTGTAGTCAAAAATCTAATTAGCAGATGAGACAAAAATCAACTGCAGTATTTTAAAAATCAAATTTTACAAAACTAACGCATTTAGTTTTCCCCTAAGTTTAGCAATATATTATCATACTGTATGAATAAACTACTTTGTTTTAAGGGATTGAGAGGCCAAAATTGCTCGTATAACATAGGAAAGTATTTTATGTTATGAAGAAATTCAGAATAAAAGTATGGAATGTATTTTTTTTTTTTTCAAATGCCGAAAATGTAAAATTATATTTATATTTTCTAAATTTGTTTTAAAATATTCACATTAGTTTCATATTGATAAAAAAGAAATAGTTTTTTCACAGATTGTAAAATATATTAAAAAGAGAAGTTATTTACTTATTGGTAAAAAAATTAGAGTAAAACTTACATATTAGTGAAATATGTGAATTTTTCCTTAACAAAAAGGAAAACCTAATCAATCCCTTGCCTTCATTTATGAGATAGTATAAAAATTATTTTTAACAGATTATTGTTTTATATATATTCTGTAATTTTAATAAACGTAGAGAATGAAAAATTTAAGGGCATAAATATATTCCAAGAAATAATTTTGATTCATAAATAATCAAATTAGTTTTACAAGGATAACTC
This sequence comes from Amaurobius ferox, assembly GCA_951213105.1. Classification (NCBI taxonomy): domain Eukaryota; kingdom Metazoa; phylum Arthropoda; class Arachnida; order Araneae; family Amaurobiidae; genus Amaurobius; species Amaurobius ferox. The sequence goes on along the minus strand of OX578138.1, from coordinate 11,546,019 downwards.
ATATTTGTATATTTTGAGTGACAAAATTAACATATGGCTTTAAAAAATATCAAAGTTTCTATCTATTCTGTGATTGAAAAATAAAGAAAATAAGATTTCTTTTCACTGACCCCTTTATAATCATAAATGCAATTAGCAGATGAGATAAAAGTAAAATTTCAACTTTTAAATTCAAAATTTAGAAAACTAAATTTTTAATTTTACTTAAAATTTAACACAACTAAAAAATGCTAAATTGTATAAATTAAATATGTTGCTTTAAAGGATTGTGGGGCCAAAACTTTTAAGCAATGTCAATGTTTCAGAAAATAAACAGTCATTCCACTCTTCATTTTATAAATAATCCAAATTAGAAAATGTGCTATAAACTAATGTATTTGGAAACACATTAATATCAACAGAAATAAAAAATATAACATAGTAATTTCACGGTATCAATAATCTAAAAGCATTTTATTTCTAATGCAATCTGCTTCGATACATCCAGCAAGCCAGCCTGAACAAATGGAAAATTAAAAATGATTCTATCTCAAATAAGCTAATCAACTGGCTTAAGATTAGTAAAATTAAAAGTTCTAAGTATACAAATGAGTAAATATAATCATATAAGAATCCTAAATGACAAGATCATTTATTTCTAAAGGTATTTATTACAATTACTTATGCATACTAAATAAAACAATAGATTAAATACTTTTAAGATCGAAATAATTCACATACCTTTTTGTGCTTGCAAGAAACTCAGCAAATTGGTCATTTTCGAGCAATCACAATCAGAAAATGAAAAGTATGCAGTCCAGAATTGTAATACACGATTAAATACATGTCAACTATGTAAAAGAAGTCACAAAAATATTAAATTAACAGCTTAAAATTGAAATAAAGTGGGTCCATGTGGAAATACAACACGCACATTGATTTGCGGAGGAAAGAAATAACCCCTTCCCCCTCCTAGGTACACAACTATTTTTCCAAGTGAAGATCTGCTAACACGCATTGGAGTGAAATTGTGTGGGAGCAAATTCGCTTGTAAGTTTGCTTCACCTTTACACCCCAAAAATGAGAATTTGAGGACACTGTTGACGTCTTTCTTAGCCTTCCCCCTTTTGCTGCTCAGATCCATTTGACTGTACTGAGGTACGTCTACTGTAATAGACTGAGCTGGATTATCAGAAATTTACTGTCTATTTTTGTAATCTAGCTAAAATATATAGTATGAAACTTTATTTGCAAATTTTGGTCCCCTGTTTTTCTGTCTCCCCAAATTATTTTATCACAGTTCACTACTTATTGTTACCAACTTTCTAACCAAAAAAATTAATATATTGGCGTAATTATATGGAATTGTTTTTAACCACTTATCACTTTTAAACTGACTTTATTTCTCCAAATAAAAACAGATGTTTAAATCATTCTTTCTTGTTTCTTATTCATTGAACAATTTTTATTTATTTTAGCAAAGGGGGCAATTCCTATTTGACCTTTGAACAAGTTAGAATATTGAACCATCATTTTGAAATGGAACAAAAAGTGCGAATTATTGCATTGGCTGGTAAGATTTATATATTTTAAATTATTGATTTTGTTTCTGTGAATTTTATTAAAATTTCTGTTTAAGTGCCTTGAATTTAAATGGTTAAAAAGTGTTATTTAAATTCATAAGATTTTATGGTCTGTTTCAATATTTGGTCATTTCTATGTATATTAGAGATATTGTAGTTTGTTTATTGTATGAAATATATGTTTTAAATGAAAACAGAAATTTTATGAATGTAAATTTTACTTTAAATAGCTGTATACATTTCTGTTGGTCTGGCTTGAGAGTATGGATAACTATTAGTTTTTTACATATATGCTCAATTCAAAGCATAATTAAAGCTTAACAGGTTCTTTTAATTGAAAAAGCAAAGAAACATTTTATTCATTATCCTTTAGAATACATAAATACTAAAGCATTTCATTGTGTGAAACTAAAATATAGAACAAAATTTTTGAGCGCATATAAGGTGAATATACAAGTGAATGACTTGTTTCCAATTTTAGTGTCTAAAATAAGCATAAATAAAGTTACCCAGTTGGAAAACATTCTTAATTCTGCCTTTTCTATCTTGTTTAAAGTAAGATAATGTCTACTTGGTCTATATAGTCACATTACTGCACAGCAATCCCTCGATTTGTGCAAAACTCAATTTATCATGGTTTATAATTAGCAACCGAATTTGATTAACACAAACCAAAATTGCTCTTAGTGCAATATGTTATTAAAGCCTAGGCCTAGTGAACTGAAATTTCAGATTTAGTTTCCATTCATAGAGAGGTGATGTTCAGTTATATATATACACTCATGTCCAAAAGTTAAGCATAATTCGTAAAAATGTTAATATGGATACAATGGTTCACAGTCAGTTATAGAGAATCGTGGGACGAAGGTAAAGCGTTGTGCATATGCAAAACAGTTCAGCTGACATTGACATGCGCAAAGCACCAGCGCACGTCAAAACGAATATAAAACGGCCTTGAGCAGCATGGCCAGTTAAGGCAGAATTTCGCAATTACTGTGGTACGGAGTGTTGTTAACAATAAAAAAAGATGAAAGATGTCACAAAGATGCCAACTGGATATGTTTTTGAAGGGACGAATTATTGGAATACTGGAATCCGGTCAATCCCAAACCAAAGCATCTCAAATTCTGAATGCTCCTCAGTGTGTGATCTCCAGACTGGGGCAGAGGTTCCAAACCACTAGAGATGTTATCCAATGACCAGCACCAAGTCGGCCAAGGGTAACAACTCCTCGGCAAGACATATTTGGTGATAACTGTGCACTGCCAGAGGAACTGTTCTGCCAGATAACTGGGTTCAGCCCTGATAGCCGCCACAGGAGTTACTGTCAGACAGCTAAATGGAGACCTGTTCTACCACACGGCTTACAGGTTTGGTTCTCCATCGCTGAGAGTCGCCCGCAGACGACCCGGCTGAGGTCCAGAAGAGGAATAGTGGTCTAAAGCATGACCGAAGCACCAAGGCTAGACAAATGCCAAAACTGAAGAGATTTCTGCTGGACCCTTGACCACATACACCACGCCCAGAGAGCAGCCAAGATATAAGAACAGTGCCCTGGATGATACCGCCAGGAATTTCCCAGCTGTGGCATCCCGGGCAGCCTCCTACTCCAGCAGGAGAAAATGAGGCTCTGCTGACGATGCGTGAACGACAAAATTACAACTGCAGTGACTGCCTAACGTTCCAAGAGAAGAGCCGTAGTTACGGCGACCGTATATTTTAAGTCGAGTTTTGCAGAGGATTCCAACTTTCTACCCCTCGGTAGTTATGCAGAGGCAGTATGCAACTTAAAGAGGCGCTGTCGTAACCCGGACTTATACCCGTACTGCCGGGTTAGCTTAACCTAGAAAAGAGAAGAGGAGATAGGAAAGACGAAAAGGGAGGCTAAAAGCCAGAACCGGGAGAGGCCCAGAAAGGGACGAACCAGGGAGGGAGAGCTGACATGGGAGGAAGATTATTTTTAATCTTAGACCCGGGAGGAGAAACTTAGAAGTCTAGTGCCAGGAAGAGTATCATACTAGAGACCAGGAAGGCTATAAGTTAAGTAACTATACTAATTAAAACAAGAACTTTGTAAGTTAAGTAACTATACTAAATAGTAATGTACTAAATAAAATTAAGAAAACAAGGGAAAATAACTAATACACTAGTCTAAGCTAAACTACGAAAATAGGGGGGAGACCCCCAAGCCAGGGGAAGATACCGAAAAGACCCTAAACACAGGGAGAAGGGAAAAGACCACGGAGGAAGGTGGATAGCCACGGATGTAGTGGCTAAACTGCCACAAAGCCAGAGGGAAGTCTTAAAAGACTAGGCTAAACTAATCTAACCTAAGACCGCTTACCCTGGAAGAGGACTGCCCAGCGCAGGAGCTGAAAAGGAAAGATTAGTGACAGTGGGCCCCCGGGGGGGCCCACGAAAGCCTACCAACTACCAGATACCACCTGAGGCAGGCCGTCCTGTGCCTGGCAAGCTGAAGTCTTCTTCCTAGGAGAAGGGGGGGAAGGACCTAATAACCAGGGGGGAATACATGAGCGGGCTGGAAAAAACAACATGTTAATGGCTGAAAGGAAAGGTTTATTATACCTGAAAGGGAATGCATGGGTTAGAAAACACTTGGAAGCTTACTTCCAAAACAAGAACTCCAAACCGGTTTGATGCCAAAAGAAGGGCGGTACAGGGCCATACCCCGACCAAGCGAGAATTACCGTCCACGACTAAGGTGGAGATACGAGCCAAAACGTGAGTACGGAGACTCCTTCCACAGCTAAGGTGGGAACGCGAAGGGGTTGGGAACTGACCTCAACTAAGGAGGGCCGCAACCAACAGGAGCCTAGAGCTGAAATAGAATCCTGTCACAACTTAGGTGACGACACAACAAAATAATTCTGGGACAAAACCCCCAGGGGAAGGTAGTGGACAAAAAGGGCCACAGGCAAGGAAGATAGGGATCTCACAGGCAAAAGAGAGCTGAAGCAAAAAAAAAAAGGGGGTGCCTGCGAGAAGGACAGAAAGGAGAGAGGGGAGGATGAAAGAAAGTCCTACTGAAGTAGGAAACACTGGGGGAAAGACCTTCCAGTGTCGGAGTGCCATGCGGGAGTAGAGGTACTCCTCCGCAAATCAGGTGGGAACTACCTTCCACCGATTCCCAACCACAGCCTCCCCTTGGAGAGAGAGACCAACTTGAGGTTTTTTTTTTTTTCCCCCTAGGGAAAAGGACGGTTTGTTTATTTTGACCCTCACTACTCCCGATGGCACGAGATCCTAAGACGAAGAGCACATATCCGGTCCTTATACCGGAAGTGCCGGAAGAAGAAGCAATGCAGGAGTGGAGCAGTGGCGTAGCTGATTGGGTTATAGGTCTGTAATGTGATCTATGTTCTCCATTAGCCAATGGATAATCTTTCTAATCTTGTCTTGAATATGGGATTGCTTGGTGATACTATACCTCCAGGCCTGCCAAAGGTGTGGTGCTGGTGTCCTGAGATGGTGTTCTTCTGTAAGCGGACATTCTATGAGGTAGTGTTGGAGTTCACCCTCTTCGCCACAGGCACATAGTGAGGATTGTTTTATGTTAAACCTTTTTAAATACACCGGGAATGCTCCATGATTTGTTAGCAGTTGCATAAGTAGCCTGCAGCTCCAATGTCTCGAGGGTGAGACGAACCTGAAAAACGTGTATGTTGTCCTCCCATCCTGCGCGTGGTCCCAAGTGTTTTGCCAGGCCTCGACAGCTAGTGTCTTGAGCCTGCTTTTAAGGTGGGACGTTGGCCACGGTGGATGATCAATAGAGGGACTAAGGTCTTGTGTGGCTAGTTTAGCTTCCATGTCCGCTAGTTCGTTACCTTGTATACCGATGTGAGCCCTTACCCAGTTTATTGTGTAGCTATGCCTTAGTGACTTGATTACTTCCAAAGTTTCTTGGACTAACTGGTTTTTACTGAAGGGCTTATTCAGAGCCGCTATTGCTGACTGGCTGTCTGAGTGGATTGTGAATGCTGTGTTCCACAGGAGTTACTGTTTCGAGACAAACTGTTTGCAGGAGACTCAGACATGTTGGTCTCTTTGCCAGACAACCAGCAGTTTGCATACCCCTGATGTCTGCACAGAAACGTGCTTGTTTACAGTGGAGTTTGGAACATCTACAGTGGAGTGGCCAACAGTGGGGCACTGTCATGCTCAGTGACGATTCCAGGTTTAGCCTGCATACTGATTATCGTCGTACCATGATCTAGAGAGAACGTGGATTGGGTTTTCACCCGGGAAACATCACAGAAAGACATTGTTTTCCATTTGAGGGAGTCATGGTCTGGGCAGGCATCAGGATAGATGGCCGTACAGACTTCCACATCTTTGACACGGGGTCGGTTACTGGTCAAAGATACAAAGACAAAGTCCTTGTGCCTACTGTTCGATTATTTTGAGGTGCTGTTGGTCCTGATTTCATGTTCATGGATTATAACGCACCTCCTTATCTTGCTGCCTTGGTCGATGACTTCCTTCAAACTGAAGATATCTAACACATGCAGTGGCTTGCCAACTCTCCTGATCTGAATCCAATAGAGCATGTGTGGGATATGCTTGGAAGACATCTTGCAGCTCTCCGCTACCCACCAAGCCGGGACTGATCCGGGATTGAAAACTGCTCTCCATGAGGCTTGAAACTCTTTGAGCACACAACTCATCCAAAACCTCATCGAAAGTATGGGAAATCGTTCTGCAGCATGTGTGGCTACCCGAGGTTCCCACACACTGTATTAAATTGCAGCATCACATTGTTCTAATCATTCTATTTCACTGAGCTTGACACTCATATTGTGACCCTTTTTTTTTCAACCATTTTCTTTGGATAATAAAAGTTGTTATTATCTTTGTTTTGCATTGTTTTCTTCTTCTATAACCCTATTACACCAGCATACTGCCTTTCCTTCCATTCCAATGTAAATTTCCTAAAATTTTCACATAAACAGTATATATATATATATATAGTAATAATAATAATAATAATAAAAGTTTGAAAATCCAATGAAAGTAAAGTTTCAACATAAAAAAAAATCAACATTAAAAAATGCCTTACAAATAAAAGTATTAAACAGAGAATCATCAATCAAGTTGAAAATAAAAATGCAAATCTCTAGTCATCAAGCTGAAGACAAACAAAAAACATCAATGGAAAGGAATCGATAAAATAATATCAAATAAAATCCAAACATGAAAACTTTACATGTGGACAAGCCCTAGGCCTAATAATGAATTGTTCATTTCGATAAAACTCTTTATCAAGTCCAAATATTTTATAAAAATGAACACAAAATGCATGTTTCTGATATCAGTGATAGATTATATTTATAAACACTGAAAACTTTTACAACATGCATAAAGATTGAAAAATAATAGGTAACAAGAATACCTGAAAAAACACTGCATACATCTGATCCATTGGAGTCTTGAATAAAGAGACCAATGTTTCCAATCTCAAAATATAAAAAGTTGATAACTGCTGTTGCCAATCGTGAGAAAGAAATAACACTAATGCAATAAGATGATAAAAGGTGATATTCAACAGTAAGAACATGTAAATATATATATATATATATTGAAGTCACTTATAATATATATGTGTGTATACTGTACTGTACATTAAAACATTTTCAAAAGTATAATGTTAAATGTTAGTTCAGAAGTTCATAGAATTTAAAACAATTTCTTTTCATAGATTTCAAATAACACAATGCTCTGTGGTGCTCTGTGATATATAATTTTGTTTTTATAATTATGTGTTATTCACAAATTAAGAGTGTAATGTATCTACGCATTAAATATTTTGAAATGTACAGTGCCTTATTGTACTGTAAGTTATACATATTTTTTAAGGAAATTATAAAGTGTTTTGTTAATTTCAATAAACTTTGGCAGCAAATATTAATTATTATCCTTTGTTTTTATTCTGCTGTATGTTAAATTGCCACAAAAATGTATTTAGAAAATATTAGTTGATATTTTTAAGATCTTGGGATGCATTATGATATTTTATACTGATTCCTAAATTCAATTAGCATAATTTTCCATAGCGCGCCATTTCTGCACAGCTAATCAAAGTTTTATTTCTGCATGTACCATAAGTTTTAATAATTATATGAACCTTGGTTTCAGAAAATGAATTTTCAATTTTAGGTTGTCACCATTTTTGGAACATGTGCTAGAAGATGGCTAAATTACTGGCCTGGTGAAACATGTTTTGCCAGTGAATGATCATAGTGGTCAATTAAATACTTGTTTTATACATAATTTTTGATGACGAAAAGGAGACCAACCCCATTACTCTAAGATGGACCATTCTCGAGATATTTAAGTTTTTTATTTTGAAGATCTGAAACCGTTGCATATTTAACAAAAAACATTGTAATTTTAAGAAAACTGTTACATAAAATTTCTTAAAATTTAGTAGTTATGCAATTTAAGGTTTATCCTGATACTGATTTGATTCCGGCATGATTCGAAAAAATATAATATTCTTTTTTGCAAAATTGCCTGCAAATATTGTTAAAATCTGAAAAAAAAATGATTAAAATTGCTAAAATGTATTAATTAAATACTTATTTTTCATGTAATTTTTGACAGCAAAATGAATAAGACTGACCTCATGACTCTATTATGAACCATTCTCGAGATATTTTAGTTTTTGGAATTTTGCAGCAGAAAAGTATCCATGTTATTTTTAGCAATTAAACTCAATGTAATGCATCATGAAATAAAAAATAAGAAAATGTATTTGAGTCTGTAGAGAAAGTCATGTGCTGCTTACATCATATTTTTACTTTCCCTACAAAATACGAAAATGCTATTTTTAGCGTGACATCTGTGTGTCTGTCTGTTTATGCAGATTTTATATCTACTGTAACTAAAGAACTAATTGACCGAATTTCATAAAATTTGGTAGGTAAGTCACTTGTGGGCGAATCTGGTGCTGATTACTTTTGGGTACGATTCGGGATAAAAAAAAACCCGCCTTTTTCGAAATAGCCAGCAAAAAACTTGTATCCACTCTAGCTGAAAAACTAATAAACCGAAATTCACAAAATTCGGTAGATAAGTCGCTTACGGGTTACCCTGGTGCTGATGAGATTTTGGTACCATTCGGAAGAAAATAACCTGCTTTTTTTTGCAAATTAGCCAGCAAAAATTGTCAAAATCTAAAATAAAAATCTACATATGCACAAATATAACCATTAAATGCTTATTTTATACGTAATTTTTAACGAAGAAAATAATAAGGCCAACCCCATTACACTAGGACTAGCTGTTCTCAAGATATTTAAGTTTTTTCATATTTTCTCTACGCCACTTTTGAAAATAAGTCCAGTTACCAAATGAGAACGAAAATTGAATTAAAAGTGAATTAAATTAATTAAAATTAAGAGAACATGGATATAAATAAGTCTGCAGGGAAAGTCATATGCTACCCACATCAGATTTTTATGATTGGATTTGAAATTTTTAAACATTGTACGGACTTTAAATGCTGCCTCTTTAATATATTTCTTTTAATTTCAGGAACTGGGAAAACAACAGTGTTATTACATATGGCCAGATTGTATCCACAAATTAATTTTCTGAATTTGGTGTTCAACAAGTTAGTATAATTTATGTGTATAATAGTTACTCAATTTACTTAATATGAATACATTTCCTTTTATAGTTAGGATCAGTAAATATTGATAAAACTTGATATTCAAATAAATTACCAGTATCACATATTTTCAATTGAAGAATATTAAGAATTTTAATTATCTTACATAATAAAAGATGTCTGTAGTAGAAAATCTAAGAAGTGTACTATCATGAAATTTGATACACAGGTACTTCAGGACCCAGGAAAATATGCCTCAGTAAAATTTTTTAAAAATTTGAATTAGTTGAAAAGAAGAACCATTTTTTCAGATTACATCTATTCTTTTTTGTTGTTACTGCAGACAACAAATAATTCGAGAGTAGGTCAGTAGGTGCAGACATTTTGTGTCAAAGATAAAACAACTGATCATACCTAAGTGTGTTTATTGCAAATTTTAAAGATGTTGTCTTAATTTTTTTAATTTGGTTTTTTCATTTATTTATATCGCGAGAATGATTTTAGTTTGAAACAGGCAGTTCTTAAATTGAGTATGGTGTTATCTGTATCATTTAAGTAGCAAACACTTATTTAGGACAGGGCAACACAGACTAACTTATTCTAGTAGATGCATATTTTATAACTAGAACATAGTATAAGTTTCCAGTTATGAAACTTAAATATATCGTTATTAATATTCATTAACAAGATGGGTGATTTTAAAAACTGAGTATCTAATAATTGTCAATTTTATAGTACTTATTTTACTTTATAGTTTCCAGAAACTTTTGCTAGGAATAAGTTCTTGAAAATATCTTTTAGGCTATCTAATAGAAGACAGAGCTGTTTAACACAATTTATAGAATTTTAATGTATATTCATTACATTTCTGTGACAGAAATATATTATGGGTTTGTTTTCATTCCATATGGAAATCGAAACTGACATTGGGAAACAAAGTATGCACTATGCAAAGCTTGTTTTTATGCACAAACAAGGAGGTGACACGTGAAAACCGATTTTTAAAATTTTAATTATTTTTTTGTTATTTAATGTTTTATGCGATTTCAACCGCTTTTTGCCCTTTTTTCTCCACGATCCAGACGTCGTAGAAAAAAACAAATCACACCACCGGAAAGAGCAGATAATTGCGAGTAAAAATATATCAATTTCAAATCTCAATTTCGATTTCTAATATTTTTTAAAGATTTTAAAACAAAAGTCACTTTTGGTTAAAAAAAACCAACTTTCTTTTTTAAATCCTCCCATCGTAAAAACTACTAATAATTTGCATTTTTAGAAAGGTCAAAGATCTGGCATTCTTACAAGTCCAATCTGGTCAAAAAATAAGGAAAATTGCCCGCAGGATCGCAATTTTAAAGACGTCATGATTTTATATTTCTCTCCCAATTCTCGGCGAAGAATTCTCTACAATGTTGGCTTCTGGCCAATCCCCTTAAAATTGAAAAACTTTTTATCAAATTTTATTTTATTTTTCTCTCAAAAATTTTCTATATCTTTTAGTGATCTCAGCCTAGGTCCCTTTCCTTTATAATAGTAATAAACATCTTTTCTTGTTCCAGTCATTCTCGGAATGACTTTTCTGATCCAAGTAGTATCTGGATTGGGAATTTGACGATCATCACCAGAGGATCCCGTTTCCTCATTACTTTCAGTAATGTCTTGATCTTCCTCTGATGAATCATCTTTTTCCCTCTCCACACACTCCTCGTCAGACGAGTCTAGATAGGTGGGTTGATGAGATGAAAAAGTAAAATTTTCTTTAGGATTCTGATTTACACGGGGTCCCAGACAGCCTTCCTCTGCGTTGCACTCTTCATTAAATCTAACATTTTTAGTTTCCACTATATTCCCCTCATTCAAGAGCCATATCCTATACCCCCGAGTTTTCAGTGCGTATCCCACCATAATGCCCTCTTGTGCCCTCATATCAAGTTTCCCCCTAAGTTGTTTAAGCTTGCCTACAAAAACTTTGCATCCAAACGCTCTGAGGTGATCAACTGATGGCTCTTTGCCGCTGTACAACTTAATCGGTGTCAGATTCTTAAACTTGTGGCATATCCAATTTTTAACGTATGCAAAACAGAGTAACGCTTCTGCCCAAAAATCATCCTTTAAATTGCTATCGTTTAACATTGCCCTAACACAATCCAAAGCAGTTAAGTTAAACCTCTCGGAAACCCCGTTTTGTTCGGGTGTGTACGTGTTTGTTCTTTCCACTTTGATTCCCTGTGTTTCTAAAAACTTTTCAAACTCAGTGTTACAAAACTCCATACCATTGTCAGTTCTGACACTTAAAATTTTGGTATTTAGAAATCTCTCTGCTCGATGTTGAAATTGTTTGAACTTATCAAAAACTTTAGATTTTCGTTTCATAGTATACACAATTACTTTGCGTGAAAAATCATCGGTTATGCTAAGAAAATATTTAGCACCTCCACGCGATGGGTTTGGCATTGGCCTGCATACGTCCATATGGATTAGTTCCAATGGTTTTTCTGATTTTATTCTGCCTCTTGGTTTGAACGAAATTCTTTTTGTTTTTGCCAATTTACAACATTTACAGCTTGTCCAGCCGTCCAAATGGTTGCTCACGTCCTAGGATGAGTCGGACGGTCTGGGTCTTCAACATTTACAGTTGATTTTCCGAACACTGATTTTAGGCAACCCTTTAACAGCTGACACTTTACATGTGTGATGTAAATATTCAAAATTGATGTGATAAAACCTTTTATGCCATAACCTAGTATTTCCCCCGACTTCAGTGGGTGATTTTACATTGCTTGAACTTTTAAAAACATAAAACTTGCTAGGTTTAAAACATAAGGCTTGCTAGGTTTAAAAATACTAGTATTAGAGTTTACAATTTTACTTTTAAAAACTTTACTGGCATTTCTACTTACATTATTACTTTGATCATTATCACAATTTTCAACTTTACACAAGTTTTAAACTTATTTTTGTTACTTGAATTTTTAAAAACATGATCCTCATTTTCAGTTTTGCAAACAGATGACTCATTTTTACTTTTACTTTTAAGATCACTAGATTTTTTAGATTTTACATTTTTAGTTTTAGGCTTAGTATTCACATTTCCTGTAGACTTCTCAACCTTAAAATTTATAGATTTTGTCTCGTATTGAGGTCGAAGGAAATATAAGCCGCTATGTCTTTTGGCATAAAACCATTTACTGCCGTCAGGCTTGTAAAAAGTAAGGAAACCATTTTTTCCGGTGAAAATGCAATTTTGCTCTTGTAGTAGTGAAGCAGCAATTAAATTCCTCCTTAATTTCGGGGAATACATAACATCTTTCAAAATTATTAGATTTTTAGTATTTTGCATTTTTACATACATGTTGATCGTTCCGACACCTTGGATTGGGCTTTCTTGATCACCAGCAGCTAAGGACATTGTTGTTCCTTTTTATTCTTTAAATTTTTCAAATAATTCGAGATTATTACAAAAATGTTTACTTGCTGCCATGTCAACAATCTAACTAAATTTGTCGGTCGATTCAACATTACAATTTTCTATACCATGTTGGATTTCACTTAACTTAGCAAGATAGGATTTACAATTAGCTTTTAAATGGCCATATGCCTTGCATTTATGACAAGGGCCTACTTGTTTACTAGAATTTACACTTTTGGAAGAAATACTCTTAGATTTAAACAATTTTGTAGTTTTAGAGTTACATACATTAAATGCTAAAGTCTTACTTCCGTTGTGTTGCTCGTCATGCTTTTGCTGAGCTATCCTGTCCTCCTCGGTGAGCAATTTTGTCTCGATGTGTTTTAATGTAAAGACATCGTCCGGCAGTCTGTAAAGGGTCTGTACAATACCTCAGTAGTCATCGAGATGTCTAATTGTTTGGAAAGCTACCAGGACCTTGGCCATTGGGTGGCCTGCGTCTTTCAGCTTAGAGACCCATCTGTTAATCCTTGCGATGAATAGTCCAATCGGTTCTCCCGGCACTGGTTTCTCACTGAAGAAGTTGTCAAAGAGCCTCATGAGTCCAGCTCTGGATTTTGGTTCGAATTGGTCTTTCAAGATGTTCCATGCTGTCACAGGTTCCTCCACTGATGAAATCAAATCGCTGTACTTCGCCTCTAGACTGTAGTAGTGTTGAAAGTGCTCTCTCTTTACGTCTTTGATATTCCACCTTTTCTTTCCTGGTCGTTTCCGCATCAGGTTTTTCCTCCGTACCTGTGACGAATCCATAAAGTCCTTCGTTCATGAACATGAACTTTATATCCATACTCCATGTGGAGAAATTATCTTTCCTGAGCTTCTCCATGTCCGGTGTCGCCATTTTCTTACAATGCTGCTGCGCCCCCCCCCCCCCCCCCATCTCGGGGCTCGTTTGTTTTTCCTTGATGTTTTGAAACTACTTTGTGGATATTAGTTTGCTGCTATACAAGGGCTGCTAGGGCCCATAACCCACTTGCTGGTATCTTGAAATGTGTTGGAATTTATACATTCGAAAAACCAGTTGTTAGCAGAGTGCCATAGCGGATGTAAACAGGAAATAGTCTTGATGTGAAAAAAACGATATTTATTTTCATGAACTCAAAACATTTAAATAACATAAGAACATATCAATTTCCATAACTTGGGAAAGATATTTGCAAAAATTTAATAGTTTAAACAAAAGTCTTGAAAAATTACAGAAGACTTAACATCAGTTAGGCCTATCAACATCGGCCACTAAACATTGCCATAACTGGCGTACATGAAGATACTGATCATACGTGATCATGATGATATATCATGAAGACGAAGATAATCAACAGATACAAGCACTAGCTTAAATAGCCCAGTATCATTGAAGTTGTAGTTAATGTTTTCCTTCCAGAGTATGCTATCTCTAATCGGTTGAAGTAGAAATTAGTATAAACCGAAAGTTGACGTCTCAATCTGCAGGACCACAGGCCATGGAATTAAAACTTCTTAACAAGCAATCCGAAAGCAATTAGCCAATTAGAACGAAGTATCTTTTGAATTTTAGACCGTACATTGACCGATTCACGTACTTGCTTGTTTACAACCGAAGTTTTTCTAACATGTCGGACGGTCTGGGTCTCAACAACAACAACCCCAGCATCGCTCTTAAAGTCATCAATATCCCCAAATTTATCGGAACGAATACAATTAAATGAAGTAATAATGTGTTAGAGTGGGCAGGTTTGAAACCAAAATCATGACAGAATTGAATGAAGAGACGGAAAATCTTAGGATGGTAAGGCAGCACATACACAATGGCACATATTTATATTGACAGCACTAAATGTAGTGTCGGTATCCATTTAGCGGAACTCTCTCGTAATGTCAGGAATGGTACATTTTCTACTGCTCTTGCTCAGTGTGTGACTAGTGATAATTTCCTGCCCATTTTTGAAAAAACTTTCCTCTTAATTCGTTCTAATAACCCTCGTAATATTCTCCTTTATGAATCCCTTTTTATTTATATTTACCGTTCGTTGATTTGTAATTCTGATCCCGTTCAAATTCTAAGTTGTGCTTAGTGACTCGTTCTCGACTCTATGCAATTCAAGTAAGTCTCTTCATAGTTATCTATGACGTCATCCTTGTGAAATGCATGCATGACTTTTTTTTTCGAATTTGTACTTTTCTGGTAATGTTCTTAATGTATGTTTTTTAAAAAATTTTGTACCTATTGTTTAGGTTTATTTGTATTAGCCTATTCAACTTACAAAGTTCAAATTATATTTTATATTTATTTATGCAAATTTGCTACGTATATGGTCTATATATGAATGATCCATGTTTGCTTTCCATGTAGCCACTGATAAAGGGTGTACTAACACCCAAGAGCGTTCTGGCCTTGTTTTTAAAACTTTTTACATCTTTAAGGTGTTTTTATTAAATGACCTTCTGTCTAACGATGTTGTGTCCTTAATTTATTTAGTTGAAACAAACGTGATACCACTTTGATTATGACAATATATAAGTTTGAAAACTCTTTGCCAAAATAAATAAAAGTGATGTATGCAGTCCGTAATTAATATAATTAAAAGAAAAATCAAACCGTTCATTTATAAGATATATTTTTATATCCATTTATTATTCAAATCGAAAAACAATAAAAATTAACAAACACATTTGGTTTATTGCATTGCTAAGCATCATGATATAAGAAATAATCTTCCTCATAAAATGCTGATAATTAAATAACCATTTTCATTTTTTAATACTTTTCATTATTGAGTAAGAGCCTGTGATAAATAAACCATGGTGATAGTGTTTCCAATAAAATCATGCTTCAAAGCTGCGATTTTCAAAAGTGCCTAATAAGTGCAATAAACTCCCAAACTCAGATATAGAATTTTAATTCACTTTCATGTTGTAAACCAGTAATGTCCAACCTTTTTCATTTGGAGGAATCAGGGAGTTAGAAAGTAGAACCCCTAGGAAAAAGTCTATTTATCATTAATATCCCAAGAACCCCCTGGTCTTAGAAACTTGAAATATGGATCAAATTTTAAGTGGAGCTATTTCAAGGCTACTCACAAAATTTCATCAAGTTCGGTTCAGCTGTTCTCCCGTGATGATGGGGCAAACATACATACAGACAGACAGATTTTCAATTTTATTTATATAGATTAGAATGAATTACCTAGCCTTGCCTAGGTTGTAAATAAATGCCTGCTACTTTAATACATTTGCGGATAACACTATTCAATTTTCTTCAAATCCTAAATATCGTCAAATTCCACACATACTATCCACAAAACAAAACATATACACACTCTCTGCAAAGCAAAGAAAAATTCTAAGAGACGAATGTGGCAGAGAGGATGGTAGCTGTTAGATTGTATTGGTAGCTGAGATTAGCTGATTTTAGACTTTTAAAATTCGTTAAGAAAATCTAATAAAAAATTATCAAAAAGGCCGAGGTGTATATGTTTCAGCATTGAAGCTACTACTTCTTCTTCTTCGACCCAGACCGTCCGACCTACCAGAAAGGTGTAAGGTATCTGTTTGGACGGCCGGGAAGTGCCACCCAATTTAGACCGGAACCCAGTGGGGGAGGCATCCACAGGGACCGTACCCTCCTTCCCCTACCACCAACCTCTCGGAAGGACTTACGGACCCACATGTTTAACGTGATCGTACTCCGCGTGAACACGGCGGCAGTTTGGGCAGTGGCTGGAATCGAACCCGGACCTACCGAGTGCAACTCCAGCGCGCTAACCACAGGGCTACCGCGCCCGCTGAAGCTACTACTTGAAAAACCTCAGATCTGTAAATGCGGTAGATATTGCATGGCATCACGGACAAACAAACAGATAGATTTTTCCTTTAATTATGGTAGATAACTAAATGCATGTCAAAAATGACAAGTAATAAATATACTCATCGAAAGTGAGTAATAAAATTGTGTTTTTCACTTACCTGTTGATAGCAAAATTCCAAAACTTCAAACAGATGTGAAACAAAACTCTTAAATAATGTTCTTCAACTGATTTCAAATTTCTGCTACCACATGATGAATAAAAAGGGCGATTTTTTGGATAACCTTGTAATATCTCTTTTTCTCAAAGACAAACTAATATTGGCAGTTTTGCAAAATAATATATATATATTTTTTTTTACAAATGAGGGGTTTTTTACAAAAAAAAAATTGTTAAAGCTTCAACGATTTATTTCCATTATGTTTTTCTTTTGCTAGTGTGATTAGGAGATGAAAAGTTACTCGTCACTGAGGGACAGTGACAGAAATGACAAATTTGTGAGTTTATGAAGCAAAAACTACATTTAATATAATTGAAACTTTTTTGCTGATATGTATATAGAACAGATTATATTCCAAAAAATTCTGCAGAAAGTATATCTTATTTGTTATTATTTTTTTTAAACTCATGGGACACAAAATTAACAATTATCAGATATTCAGCCTTAAACCTTTACAATATGCCAATAACTATAATGGTAAAGGAAGATGTCTGTGTTGTCTGTAACGAAAACCTAAATGTCATACAGACATGAAATTTTGTACATCGGTACTTCAGGACCCAGGACGCCTTGATGAGATGTTTTTAAAATGTGAATTAGTTGAGTTATTTTACGTTTTAGTATGATTCTGAGTGATTTTCACATGAATTGGATCCATAACCACTGAAAATATTATTGCAGCGTTTCCATCATAGCAGTATTTGTAAAAGTGAGAAATTTTCTTTCGAACAAACTTTGAACGGAATCCATACTATTAATGGATGAATTTTTGTGAATTTTTAAAATATATATACTTTTCACATGTTCAAAACATCTCTGATTTTATATTGTGAAATAAAATGCCTGACAATCCAATTTTCATAATTTACCAGATGTTTCTTTGAATATCACACACTATTCCAATTGAAAGAATTCTGTTACTGCTGCTTATTTAAGATGAACATGTAATCGTGTGTGTTTTGTAATAGCATGTGCTCGCACAACAAGCAACTGGGGCATTCCACGGAAAACAGGACATCTTCAAGAATAAAAAAATATTTTTGGAGGGCAGATCCAAGCTGCCTAGTCCATTTTTAAGAGTCTAAATAATGTATTTCTAAGAATATTTTTCCAGTACTTTACTTTTTACAAGTGGCAACACTGATTCCAATATGGCCACCATCAACTGAATCTCATGTAGTTGAAAAAGTGTTGACTTTATGACCTTCCACTTTATTTTCTGTTACACTTAAAACACTTTTGCTGTTTCAGTATAATATTCAAGTATATTCTCTATTAAATGCATTATTTCAACAGGTTTACTTCAATTTAAACTGTGTATATTTAAAAATTCAAGTTAATACAAATGTATGTCCCACACGTGACAGAAATTATAGTATTTTTTGTAATTAGTATTGAACCAAGTAGTTTACCTTGTAGCCATGCAAGTTTATAAATAACCTAAATATGTATAAACTTTTCTTAAAATATAAAATACCAATTTCATTTCTGAAATTTTTTACAGCACATTTTATTCTGTCCCACACGTGACGTCACGTGTGGGAAATTTTAAACATAAATGTTTTCAAATAAAGAATTTTATTGTTATAACTAGAAAATGATTTAAAATAAATATTGGTTGATAAGTATATATATTTCTAATCTTTTAAAAGCCAAAAGTATCCATTAAATTGCAACTTTACACTTAGACCTAAGTAGGTATTATTGCAAAACAGTCCCAAAATACAGATATTGAAATACGAAATCAATTTTGCCAATAGACTTTGCAATGGCATTTACATGTGAATATCAGAACGAAGTACAAAGTGCACTATGATCACGAGCAAGTGTACTTCTATTCACGGCTGCAACTTTTTATAAAGGCAAGTGTCAGACGTCATATGTTCAGATACATCAAATAAAGACACTATTTCTGTTTTCATAGAATTTCTTTATGAAGAAATTTTCCAATCGGATAAAATACAACCAAAAGAAGAGGTCATTTAGAGTCATGGGCCATCCTCCAAATTTAAAAACCAGTACGTGGCCAAACTTCTATGCATGTTGTCGGAAAAGTACACAGAAACAAATTTCACATGGAAGTACTTTGCTACTTCTCAAGATAAAGGAGTGGTGGATGGAGTGGGGAGTAATATAAAGAGACTTGTACGTCAAAAGATGATAAGCCAAGGTGAGATACACACTGTCCAGTCTGTCAAAGATTTTGCTAACTTAGCAAGCCAACTTACACACAGTACAAGGATCTTCTACATTGGAAATGATCACATAGAAGTGAAAATATGAGAGAAGAACCCATGAAACAGTGTAATTCCAATTACTAGTATATCACGTTTGCATGTAATTCAATCTAAAGGAGAGCACATCATCAACTTTCGAACCCATTCTCTTTCGACTGAAAATATCACCTTTGGAAACAGCAATTCACCATGTTTGATTTTTGGTGAAGGAAAATGATGAGGTTTGATTTCTGGCATGTGGAAAATGGGTCATTGTAAATTATGAGGACAAACTCTATCCAGGGGAAATTACCAAAAGAGAAGAAAATGGTACATTTGTAGTAAACGTGATGGAAGAGTCAAAAATCAAGGGCTACTTCAAGTGGCCAAAACATCATGACAAAATTCCTTACAAATGTAAAGAGATAGTGAAGGTTATTTCAGCACCAATTGTTGCTAATAGTAGAGGCTCTTACAAATTTGTTGACCTGTAAAACTGTAATCAAACATTACAAAGAAAATACTATGACTTAAATACTTTATATTTCTGTTTGGAACATAAACACTTTGCTTTAATTTTTGTTTCAAATTGTGTTTCTCTTTTTATATATATTTTTACTAAATTAATATATTATTAATAATAAATAATTAATTAATATTCATATTATAATAATAACAGCAATTTTTCCTGCTACAAAACTCAGTTTTCAGTATTTCATTGATCAGTTGACTTGTTGCATTTTATTTTGTCGTATCCTTAGTTTTTAGACAAGTACAAAAAGTGTCACTTTTGATTACATTTTGCACCATAGAATAGGTTACTTTTTTAATAATTTTTGTTATCTTTTCAACTTTTTTGCTGCTTAAACTGAGTTGCAGCCTTGCTGTTGGGACTCACTCGGTCCATATTTTTTAATTAATAATATGTTGAACAATAAATAAAATAGTAAAAGTAAGTTAAAAAAATTTTTGTGAGCATTTGTTTATACTTGTGTAGAATTTTTATATATGTAAATTTGAGACAAAACTATCTTTGAATGAATTTTCACTGCTACAAATTAATTGAATTATGCATTGGTCTGATCTGAAACTGATACTAAACTTAGATTTACCTGCTAAAAAACTGATATGAATCGTAGTTTTTCATGATACTAATTTATGTTGTTAATATATAGCACTTAATTGTATATTAGTAGTATTTGAAAAAAATTGTAATTTAAGCAACTAAGTAATTGGTATTTCAAACAAACCTCAAATTAGTATATTACTTGCAGGTTTTGATTATTTTTTTTATACATATTTTTTAGAAAATAATGCTGATATAAAGTAGGATGGTTGAGCATGTTATATAAACTCCTTAAATTTTTTGATATGCCATTAAAAATTCCTTAATATTTGTTTTCAAAATTGAGTATGAACCCTGATATCTTATAATGCAGTATACATTTTTATTGTTTCCAATCAATTTCTACTTGAGCATTAAGCGTTTGAATGATTTTATTTTGTGGATTCAAAAATTCATTTTTTAATTATTAGATCTGTGAGTGATGATGCTAAGAAAAAATTCCCACCTAATGTTACATGTCAAACTGCTCACTCTTTAGCGTTTGGAGTTACTGGAGTATTGTAAGTTGAATTATTATTCTTATTAATAATCAGTGTGTGTGTATATACAAGATTTTAAATAACTTAATAAAAAGGCCAGGACATTAATGCCTTTAACGGTTTTATTTATTTATTATATTTTTATGCTTTGGATAGTTCTTTTTCCTTGTTTGTTTTTTCCATATTAATGATATCACCTCTTAAAGGTGTCACCCCTTTTCTTATATACAATTAAAAGAAATTTGCATACTTTAATCATGCTTTCAAAAATACTTATATGTTTTTAATATTTTTCATTTGTTATTGCATGCACGTTCTATTGCTGAAATTATTCATCTTTTCTGTCATTTATAAATGCTATTCTCCACTCAATGACATAAAAATTGATGCAACTCGAAAAAATATTTTTTACAATAAAACTTTGCACACACAATGAATATTTAAAGATAAAGAAATGCATGTGCATTGAAAAAAGACTTTATTCCTGAGCAGTGACAATATAATGGTCACATTTACATACAATAAATAGTTTTCTGGCAATGATACAAGCCGATATATAGACCAGCATGGAGTCAAATAACAGTGTAATATTGTCTTGTAGCAGTATCTGCCAGGTGTTTTGTAATTGCATGTCTAGATCATACAAATTTTTTCCTGTCTGCAACTGCCCTCCCAGCAAATCCCAGACATGCTCGATTAGTGAAAGTTCTGAAACTTTTACAGGCCATGGAATGGTATCAACACTTTAGAAACATTCTCCATAAGCATCATCTATGTATGTCCAAACATTATCATGTTAAAACAGCTTCCAGAAGATATGGCAACACAGACAACACAATTATTCATAGGATGTCAGAAATGCACAAGTGAGCTGTCGAAGTATCACATAGCAATATTAGAGGAGACTGGCTAATTATATTATATGACACTAATTATTTTTAAATGTTTACTTTATAGCTAAATTTTAATAATTTGTCTTTTTCTATTTCAGATTGCGTCACAAGCTGACTACTAAGATTCGTCCTTATGAACTAGTTGGCCATCTAACGCATAACCAAGGAAATGTTCAAATTTTTTCATATGCTAATTATGTGTTATCTACAATTAATTGCTTCACAGTGTCAACTGCCACTAGAATGTCTTTAAACCATGTACCAAGTCTAGATTGTAGGAGCGCACCAATTTCAAAAGAAAATCGAGAGGTAAAAGTTTATTATTCAGTCAGTGCTTTTGTCTGTTAAAAGTGCTATATTTATTATTATTTATTGTTTGGGAAGTTATCTTGCTTTTTGTTTATTCCTATTTTTAAGAGTAATACTAAATCATTGATAGTTATACAGTGTTCACATTATAATGCAAGACTACAAGAATTTTATACACACTTTCAAAATATTGGGGTACAAGAGTTTCAATGTAGACAAATTTCAGAAATTTATTGGGGCTGTGGTAGACATTTCACAAAATTATCTTTTCCCAATTCTAAAATTTTTAAATGTATGTAGTTTATTGTTATAATTTATAGCAAAAAGCATGTAGTAGTGTAATTGCTCACAGAGGCAATATTTTTTATATTTAAAAGCAATTGACATCAGGATGTAAAAGCAGTTGGCATCAATACTCAAAATTGAATGACATGTTATGGAATACTAATATGTGCTGTTCTTGGGATATTTCACATTTTTTAATTAAAACATTAAATATCCTCAGTATTGTCAAATGAATAAATACTTTGTAACTACTTTTAACAAAAAGTTAGTAGAAACCATTGCATAGCAATTGTACAAATAGCTTGTCACAAGCTATTTGTAAGGCATTTCTCTGGTCCATTCAATTTGAAAATCATTTATTTATATTATTACATTTATTTATATTATTACATATAAAGAGAAATTTTTAAAACATTTTAAATGTAATACATGGTTTCCGTATAAAAGGTATTCAAAATAATTAAATTATATCTCGGAATATTCTCAGACATTCCTGTTTAACCCCATTATAACGGAAAACTGTTAAAGTTGTTTCTCTCACAATAACTGTCTTAACGAATCTCAATGTTGACATCCTTGGTAGCATGACAAATATCCAGACGATAGTCTGTGCCATTTCATATTACTTGAGGCTTGTTCAATGTAACTGCAGTTACAAATTTGTAAATCCATTCAAATATGATATTTTACCCTATCATAAGGCTGTCCTTTTCCATTTACTATATTATAGAGAAGGTAAAAAAAAAAAATAATAGGAGGGGGTATTACTAGAATTTGCATCGTATTATATTTAGAAATAATCACATGTGCTTAACTTCATAGCTATGTATTTACTTATTTCAGAGAATTTTGTTAGATGCTTTAGATGTATGGAAAAAGATGATCAACAAAGATGATCCATCAATGAAAATTACTCATGATGTTTACCTTAAACTTTATCATTTGAAAGAACCTAAACTTCATAAATATCAGTGCATAATGGTGGATGAAGCTCAAGATTGCAATCCAGGTTAGTCAATTATTTTATATTAGAAGAAAATTGGGAGATAGTCTGCTTCATCTCATGCGTTAATATTCTATGTTGTTCAGGTTCACTGGAGACATAATGAATCCCATACCATATAACATTGATAAAGAAAAATCAATAAAAACCTAACACCTAGTATAAGTGAATTTCCAACTTCTAACTGGTATATGTAAATGTTTTATTAAATTCATTTAATGTGTATTTAAAATGGCCTATTGATGCCTGATTTTTATTATGCCAATATTCGATTTTTGTTTCAATTTGAGTGGATTTCAAAATTTCAGCTAAGCTGCCAAACTCAATTATGTTTTGTCTTCCCAAAATTAAAGTTAAAATATATTTATAGAAATTTTTATTCAATTCACTATGTGCATTCAAGTTTTTGGCTAATGTGCTAATTTTGTTTCAGCTCAGAACTTTTTAAATAATAATCATTGTACACAAGTAGAAGTGAAGAATTTTTTTATCATCTATCTTTTTATACAATTGACCAAAATTTTATATATAATAGTTGAAAGTTTCCCTATATGTAAACTAGATTTGTGCGATGTATTGATACATCGTGAAAAACTAATGTGAAGTTGACATCACCATTCCAGATTTGCGAATTTCAAGTCTGTGCTACATTGTGATTTCTGGATGCTGCATCACGAAGGGTTTCTTACAAAACTATGTTTAATTTTAATTGACACATATTAAAATTGTGGTTTGAAATACTCTAAAATTAAGATTAAATCTGTTACTTAGCTTTTTATTTTTAAACTCTCTTTTCTGTGTTAATTTCCTGTTAGTTTCGCAATTTATCACATGTTTGGCCATTTCCATTTTAATACAATTTACAGATGGCGACTTTTTGGTTTTGCTAGCATCAAAATCTGCAGAATATAAAAGTTACTCTCTAATTAATCTAGTAAGTATAATCTGCAGCTTTATTGAATGTTAAATCTTCATTTGTGCTTGTGCTTAAAATTTGTTTATCAGGTTTAACAATTTAAATTTCAGTGTACATGGAATTATTCAGAAATTTCAGTATTTATTTTTGTTTTTATTCTAAATATTATTCACTGCTCTTATATATCATTACAGCCTTTGCCTAAATATTATTTTAATGCAAGATTATTTATTAGCTTTTCTTTATCATGAAATACAGGATGTCCAGATGAAAGGTATCCAAAATAATGAAATTATATCTCAAAAAGTATTTATAGGCATTTTTGATTTACACCATTATAAAAGAAAATTGTAAGACATTTTTCTTTTTTACTTATTTGTATTTTTTACTTGTACTTTTTTATGAAAAAATACAAGTACTACTACTTGTACTTTTTACTATAATTTCGTACCAGATAAATTCAATAAATTTGATCTGGTTGGCAATGTTTTAGACATACCCCCCCCCCCCTCTTAAAAAAAATTAAATAAAGTAAATCAGTGCTGTTAAATCTGTTACTATGTTCATATACAGTCACTAACTGACATATGCAAGTAAGCGGATACCAGTTGGCACATGCACTTGAATGGTACATACATAGACTTTGAAAGTTTCCGATTACAATGGTACAAATCATAAGTTTATATAATAAATACATTCTGTGATTTACTGTCATAGTTTTGGATAACTTCCATCCCAATGCCTTGTATTATAAATTCAATAATTGAGAAATCTGGAACAGCATAGAGCTCCCATTTTTCCTGTTTCTCTTATATTTTTAAATCTTGCATATTTACTGTTTTGCAATTTTTCATAATATAATTGGAATGTATAGAAAGTTCATTATGAATAATAATGAACAAAGGTATAATTTTTAATGTAAATTTTAAATGCTCAAAATAGTAACATCTAAATCTTAAACAATGTGAGGCAGCTCTGATAGTTTTAAATAATTTTGTTAATTTTCTCTAGTCATGTTAGATATTGTGTGTGCTCAAAGAATGCCTGTTGTACTTGTTGGAGACCCGAACCAGCAAATTTATGGATTCCGTGGTGCCCAGAATGCTTTGAATAACATCAATGCTACTCATACTTATTATTTAACTAAGGTATGTATTTTTTCATAGTTCATTATTGTTATAATAGATAATATATAATAATTTGAGGACTAAAGATTGAGAAAATACAAGTATGGCATTAAAATAATAATTTTCAATCGAGTATCTTTTGACATTCACATAGCTTCCAGCTCTCCAATTTCCCAGGAAACTTCTTATTAATATATAGTATTTATTCTAATCAGGTTCTTAAGTTTTGAAATATAGTGGTTATGATAACAAAGAACTTTAGTGATTAAATATACCCATCTTATTATTTGGAGATTTTAACTTGCATATCAAGAAACCAAAAGTAGTTATTAGACTTTAAGTAGCCGATGTTCAACTTTTAAACTATGCATCAGAACCACTACAGATCAAACTTGTATGGACTTGATATTCGCTCATAACTTAAAATGATTAATTTGTTTCAATTACAGTATATTTCTGTGTATAAGCCAATAATTTTTGTAATTTTTTTACTATTAAAGTAGGGGAGTCAGCTTATATACAAGTCAAATATAATTTTTTTAAATTAGCGTACAAAAAAAAATCAAAAACTCAGAATAAATAACAGAAAAAACTTACATTTCAATGATTATACGTTTAATTTTCAATTCATCCATCCTGACTCACTCACAGAAGTATTAATCAGCATTTAAACATCCCACATTTTTCGCAAAACATCATTTAAATTCCATTTCAGAGTTCACCAAAATGTATAATTACACATCAGAATGTATAATTACACATAAATATATAATTACACATTATAATTACACATAAATACGCATCCGGCCGTCCAAATAGTTGCTCTAAGTCCTCGGACGAGTCGGACGGTCTGGGTCTTCAACATAAATACGCATGGAAATGCATATTTATTGCCCATAATTATGCAAGTGCATCAAAATAGTCATTACGATTTTTTTTTGTACTAAATTGTAAATTTATCCCTTTTCTTATGTTTCAATTTCTGGATATATGTAATTTTTTGCCCAGTCAATAATCAGTTTCTAATATTTGTTTACGTAGTTGTAAAGAGCACCTCATAATTTTCAACAGCCTGCTTTGTTGGTGATCTTTTCTTTTGGCCCTTTTCAATTATAACCTATTTTACTATGTTTTTGCAACTTTCCATGCACTTCTGTACTCTTTTCTTGTTTTTTTATATAGATATATACAGGGTGTCCCAAAAACATTGACCTGGGCTTTTATTCCTTAAATATTGATCTTAGACATATATAATAAATTACAAAGTTTAGCATAAAAAAAGGTACAGAATTTTATGAAATCGATAAAAATTTTCAAGGGAAATACAAAATTTAAATTTTTATTCCCCCCCGCCCCGCCCCGTACAAAAACATTTCCAATGAGTAAAATGTGCCCCATACACTAATAAGGTGATGTACAAAATTTCAGCATTTTATCATAAAAAGTCCCAGAGATATGTTTAAACAAATTTGGTGAAGGATTAATTACAAATTGAAATGTATTTGTTTACAGCAAGAGTACAAATGATGCAACGCAGAAAGGCATCATAGGCAAATAATATCTGCCTCTTATCTTTAATGGATCTTTGGCATGGATGGAAAACATTTTGAACAAGCTTTGTAATTTTTGTGTAAAGTTATTATTTCTACACAGTGTAGATACTTTTGTACCAATAAATAGCAAAGTTATTATTTATTTATGTAATCATTGTTTACTTTCATGATTTTTTCCCTCTGAGAACCCATGTCATAGCATCGAAAAGTGGTTTAAGTCAGCATTTTTGTTTTTTCATATCTCTGGGACTTTTTACGATAAAATGCTGAAATTTTGTACATCACCTTATTAGTATATGGCACACATTTTACTTATTGGAAATGTTTTTGTACAGGGGCTGTATAAAAATTTAAATTTTGTATTTCTTAAAATTTAATTCCCTTGAAAATTTTAATCGATTTCATAAAATTCTGTACCTTTTATGCAACTTTGTAATTTATTAAATATGTCTAAGATCAATATTTAAGGAATAAAAGCCGAGGTCAATGTTTTTGGGACACCTTGTATAGTGTGTTATTTAGCATTTGCAAGTTGTATATAGCGCATTATTTACATTTTTCAATTGTCAAAATTTTTGTACTTACCTTTTTGTATGTTCTACTTAAAAGGTTTTGTTCTTGTCTTTACTTTATTTACATTAATTTTAACAATTTAGTCTTTTAGGTTTGGTCCTGAGATAGCATATATGGCTTCATGCATCTTAGAACTTTTATTGATTAGTACAAGGAAAAACACTATTGTTGGAAGCACTAACTCATGTAAGTATTAATTGTCTGCTTTGTCTACAGATTTATATTTTTCTTAATTACATTAATTTTTTTTATTTTGCATAAAAAATGAAGATCTCCAACATATTTTTTATATAAAAAATCACCCAAACCACTATCTAAATTTATTTGCAATAAAAACACTTTGTTAATAACAATATGAAACATTGATAAAAAATATCAACTGGTTTTGGAAGCAAAGGGTGGACAGACATTTTCTTACATTTATTATTGTTTGTTCTGTCATTCTATGTTAAAGTAAAAGGTTGGTTTTTGCTTATGAAACTGGTTGATACTTTTAATCAACATTTTATGTTGTTACTAGCTGCATACCCATTCTTTATGGAATATATAAAGAAACTTTATTTGCAATTTGCGGTGAATATTTAATATTTAAAACTTTTGAAATTTCATAATCTCACAAAAAGGAAAAAGGTGAATTCTCCTATGTTGGGATAAACAAACAGATAGATGCACAATTTACAATTTTATTTATATTATTACAAATATGTAAAATACTTGCTTGTGTCTAAGAAAAAACAACCTTTATAGGCAGTTTGCAAAAATTGTGGCTTAGTTTTTTGCTGCCATTACAGATATTGGTTATTCCATGCTGACGAGTGCATAATAAGTGCTAAACCAGTCCATGGATACTGGTATCTGCTATGGGAATGTCTTCCAAATAAATAGAGTGCATTAAATGAGATGCTTGCACATTTAATAAAAGTTCTGAATATTGAAAAACGTTTCAAATTTAAGTACAAAAATGATGCACGTATTATGTTCTATTAACAGTGCAATTGCAGCATGTAAAACAATATTTTATCTCCAATCACTGTATGTTGCCTTATTGTCAATGTTTTTAGATATTTAAATTTAATAATCAATAAATTATAGCATTATTTTTCAATAGTTCGATTAAAGAATAGCCAGCAGATGATTTCAGTATTTGAAACATAACTGGGATACCATGGTTTCAACAATGGAATAAAAAACTAAATAAATTCATAGATAAAATATAATTTAAAAAATTATCTGTTGTAACTACTTTGTTTACAAAAGAAATTTGACAGACAGACTAAATTTGAAGTGGGGCCATACCAAAGCTACCCGTTAAAATTTCATGAAATTCAGTACAGCTGTTTTCTCGTGATGATGAGATAAACAAACATATATATTTTCAATTTTATTTATAGGGGCTAACAAATAGTTTTTATTACAGACAATTTTTATAATTATTTTTACCTTTTCATACTATTGTATAGAGCAGGATGCACAACTTTAATTCTTTCATGGTAGGGCATCTTGTACTGTTTCTTCCACATTACAGCAAGCAGGGTGTACAGTGCAACCGGCATATTACGACTGCGTAGCAGGTGGCACTAAAGTTCTTGCGAAGTGAGTTCAGCGAGTAGTGGAAGCGAAGCCTACCAACTCGCTAAGTGAGAAGTGCAACCATTTATTATTTGCATGTGGCATAAATATATTAAAATTATATGTATCAAAATATATACAACTTAAATATGTGAAAGACAATAGCATACCAAATTTGGACTCTCTAACTGCTCCAGTTCTCAAGTTACTCCCAAAAAACTAATACATTCCCAGGACAGGCTCAGGACAAGCTGCGCTGGTAAAATTCAAAATAAAAAAATGTAAAAATACCATGAAAGTCAATGACAAACTAAATTTGGACTTTCTAGCTGTTCTGGTTCTGGAGATATTACCCCAAAACGAATACATTCCTATGACAAGCCAAAGATGGGTTAGCCCAATAAGGTTCAAAATCCAAAGAATTAATCCTAAGAGAAAAATTGCTAACCCTTTGGCATCATAAATAGAAATAGGCCACATATATATCTGTAAACTACTCAATATAAATGAAAGTTAGATGTAATACAATAAGCATTTATTTATTTTATAGTTAAGAACAGTATTTATTAAAATTAGAAACTAAGAATTATCAGTCCAGAAAATTTGTACAAGATGTATCTAAATATAAACATTGCTAAACTTTGAGTTAGCAACATTATGTGACTAATAATAATCAATATAGTTTAATGTGAATAATGATGCTGCTTTTTAGAAATTAGAGTAGCAATATTTTATTCAATTATAATTTCATTCTCAATTTCAAATCTATTTCTTTACTATAAACAGCATGGTAAACATGTCAACCAATAAGCTCTAAAATCAAAGACAACCAATCGATAATAACTAATAATAGTACAGGTTTTCAATAAACAGCATAGTAAACACGTCAACCAATAAATTCTAAAATCAAAGACAACCAATAATGAAGGGCATGATAATGTCCAAAGTTCTTTGGCTATGTGATTGTGTACATCATAATAAGGCGATTTTAATAAATGACTTTTTAACCACTTATTTGGTTGTCTTTGATTTTAGAGTCTATTTTTTTACTTTGATTTCAAATAAGTAAGCTCGAAGAAAGCCTTTGCACATAAATAGGTGATAGGAAATGGAGTTAAGGATTTCAACACTTTTCTTGTGAGGTCAAAATTATAATTCATAATCTGTAATTAAAACTCAGCTAATATTAACTGTGATAACTGTAATTTTAACGTAACAATTTGTGTTGGGAAGAAAAGAGCTGCTGTTTTCCTAAAACTCCTGAAAACATTCTAAAAGTTTCTTGAAAATACCTAAAATCTGAGAAGTTCCAAATACCTAAAGCACATGAAATGGAACTTTATAAATTTAAAACACATTAAACGAAAAGGACACACAATTTAAGTTTTCCAAATCTAACGTTTATTAAAAATTTACTTCAATTTTAAAGTACTTTTAAAACATTTTACAACTTTTTAACATCTTATGACAATTAAATTAAACATCATAAATAAATTAATGGCCGAATTATAGAGTGCAAAACTTTAGAATATTAAATTTTATAGTAAACAAATGTTAAATAATTAATTAAGATATCAAAATATTAAAATTATAGAATAATTTGCCAAATGTGAATTTAAAGTAAAAAGGAACCTCAATTAACCAAAAAGAAAATTTAGAACATAACTAACAATCCAACTGAAAGTTTAAAACCCAATTACAAATAAGAACTCCAATTACTTTTTAAAACCCCAGGTTCAGGAAGACTTAAATTTATAAGTCAAGGGGTCTTATTCTTACCCAATTAGAATAAAAACATATTTTAACTATTGAGAAATTGAAGAAATCATCTCCATCTCCAGCCAGATCCAATTCTCAAAAAGGTGCTCAAAACAATCAAGACTCAAAAAATTCATCTCTCCCAACAAGTGCTGCAGTCTTCTGGCATCAGAATAGAACTCAAGACATACTATATCCGTTTAACAAATTATGGAAATGTTGATTTCTCTTCTTCATATTAAGAGCAGCCCAGCCATGGAGAAACAAACACTTAGTGGACAGATTAAATTATTTCAGAAATATTATTTAGAGGACAAACCAACTAATAATGTCTGTAATCGTTCTGTCCGTCTAGACACAACAAACATCCAGCTTCTATATCATCCAGACAAAACCATTTCAGAGAGAGCATGGGGTGAATTCAATTAAAAATAACAAAAGAACTCTGGTTATAAACTAAACACATCATCTGGGCTTTCGGCTTTCATCTGGGAGAAAACATATCACAGGCTTGTATTAAATAGGAAGTAAAGGAAACACATTAATTTAGAAGACTCATAGTAGCCAAGTCGAAAAAGAATGATTTATTCCATACTATGAAGATCACATGCACCAAAGCGCAAATACAACAAGTCTACATTTTCAGCACTAATCAGCGGAAAAGTGATTGAATGGCAATTATGTGGTACTAAGATTGCTGCCACACGTAGCAACAATAAACAAAACTATTGATAAACGATAAAAGAATACATTACAGATGATTTTAATATTACTGCCAACCAATCAAGAAGGGAATAACAATTTTAAAACAGACAAAAATTAAAAGAAATGAAGTGAAATGAACTGAAATAGAAAAATTCCATGGTATTCTTAACAGAGAATAACAAATTTAGAATTGAATAAATGGAACCACAAATTAGCCAATTTAAATAAATTTAACTTGCTAAAACCTAAAAAGAACGGACTTTCACCATTTGGAATACAATAATATCAAAACCTAAATAAATGAAACATAGATACCTAAATTTAAGAAAATAAAATAACAATATGTAAATAAGTTGCCTGAACCCATTTAAATTAATAAATAAAATTTCTAAAATTATTAATAGCAAAAGCAATCCAACATTTGTCACATAAAAAATCTGCCCGAAAATCTTCTTATGGTTGAAGATGGTCATTAGTTAAAAGTCTATCAGCAAATGGATATCCTGGATGAATGTGCTAAAAATAATTTTTAAATATGGTTGAAGCTTATTTAATTTGTTTTTATATTAAGTCTTTTCAATAATTTTTAATTAAAAAAAGAGAAAGCTTTATTAAAAATGTTGTTTGTTATAATATATACTTTTTGTGTCCCCAAGAGTTGGTCATAAACCCTAAGGGGTCTGTGGACCCCACTTTGAGAACCATTGTCCTAGACATTCTAATATAGAGTTAGTCATTACTTCTCATTAAGAAATTTTAAGCATAATAATTTTTTTTTTATCCGAAATGTATGAAAAACTGTTATAGAACTATGTAATAAAATGCATTAAAAACTATTAAACTAATTTTTATTCATTAGAGGAAAAACTGCCATTGACACAAGTACAAACATATATACACACTTGAAAATTAACCCTTGTGTGCATAAAACGATGGTGGACTGTTCAGACAACTCAACCTGTTTTCTTTTTAATTCAATTACTCAGACTTCAGTCAAATATAACTGTAAATCAAAATCATTATTACTGATAAAGCATATAACAAATAATGAATGGTATGAGCTTCTTTCAGGCAAAATGCAACAACCTGACGGTAAATAACAGAAAGACAATGCAACTGTAATTTTAATATGATAGATCTGTCTTTTTCCTGAAGAGTGTTGTTTTCCAACTAATTAATACTATTTATTATTTGTTATGAGGTCTGTTATTAACAACTAGAACTAATTACCCACTGTTGTCTGGGTCTCTGGGCCTGCTACTTAAATAATGTGTTTGAACATAATTTAGAATTGCTTCAATCCGGAAATTCCATGCTCTCTTGCAGAAGCTAAGACAAAACTAAACAAAAAATTTAGAAGGAAAGCATGGCTTAAACTCCTAGGTAGGTATGTGCAGTAAAATCCACGAATTAAAAGATCGGATCCATGGTATAGACTATAGGCGTGGTCTTCATAGAAGATGCTTTGCAATCACTTAAAAAATTACAAAAATTAAAATTACCTATGAAATTGAAATATTTTTTTTTGTTAGAATGCTAAGATATATGT
The DNA here is from genome assembly GCA_951213105.1 of Amaurobius ferox. Taxonomy (NCBI): domain Eukaryota; kingdom Metazoa; phylum Arthropoda; class Arachnida; order Araneae; family Amaurobiidae; genus Amaurobius; species Amaurobius ferox. Next base: position 11,513,289 of record OX578138.1, on the reverse strand, counting down.
GGAACCTTTAGCCAAATTAAAGAAATTAACTAATCTTAGTTTTTCGGATATGATGAAATATATATCAGGTAATATAAAAAATGCAAATTTTGATGTACTTAAAAAAACAAAAAACAAGAAAGATCAATCATGCATAGAGCATTGATTATGAAACACTTTTCAACTGAAATGCAATTTTATTTAAACATCTCTAAAATGCGATACATACATTCAGTGGTAATATTTTTAAAATTATCACAATACTACATTAATGTATTATATTTGAAATCTTAAAACTTCATTGAATAAAAAGAACGTTATTCAAATGGCGTCGTTGAAATATAAGTCGCCTGGTTTAAACATCTTTAAAATGCGATACATTCAGAGGTAATATTTTAAAAATTATCACAATAATACAATAATTTATTACATTTGAAAACTTAAAACTTCATAAAAAAAAATGAACATCAAATAACGTCATTGAAATATAAATCGCCTGGCTCTCTATGTAAAACCTGTAAATATTTCATTCATACACTTTTATTCCATTCCTTTCATTCATCACAGTACTACAATAATTTCTTTTATTTAAAAACTCAAAATCATGGAGATAAACGTAATTTAACTCTATGCTTAAAACATCGAAAAAGTCTACTATAAAATCGTCTGTTCTCTTTGTAAAATCAATGAATGTTTCATTCATATCAGCTATATTTCAGACTCAAAGAGCTAAATAATTTTGGTATTACAGAAATTCAGCAATTCTTATACAACTCATCCTACATCTTTATGTGTTTACATTCTCCATAAGTAAAAATTAGGCTTTGTTGTAGAAATAATCAAAAATCATTTAAACTCAAATATATTGTAATTGCGTTGTTTCAGAATGTAGATGCACAGAAATTAAGCAGAAATAAAGCGGTTTAAGGACGCATACAACACTAAATATAAATTTTAAAAAACATTAAAAATCACGTTTTTGACACAAGATGGATGCCATATTTTATTTTTTATTTAAAAAACTACTGAATATATTTTGCTGAAATTTTTTTCATATTTTTTAAGATAATTTGAATATTTCTTAAAACTTTCAAAGCAATTTGTGAATTTTAAATTCGCTTAAAAAATGTTTGAAAAATTAGGTGCCATAGGGTTAAATGTATTTCATTTTTTCAACCCGGGTTCAGTCCAAAACTAATTGGGTGATATTATTCATTTATATTTCCATAGGTCCCACAGATTGTCTGAACAACATACTAAAATTTCATTTTGATAAAGTCATTTTTATGGAAGTTATCATGCTAATGGACAGACAGACAGACAAAATGAACAAAGTCATAAACACTTATCAACTATGTTGTAAAATGTTTTAAAAATATGAAGGAATTGTCCTATGGATTCAGTGCTATTTGCCGATATTGTCACTTCACATTTAGTGTTATGTGCACACAACCTATCTATATATACTAATTGCCATCTGTCTGTCTGTCACGCTTTTTTTAGGCACTTCCCGAATAGATAGAGACTTACAATTTGGTACACGGCTCGGTCGTTTGATAAAACCCCCTGGAAAAATCAAATTTTTCGTAAACGTTCTCTAGAGAGGGGTACTCCACACCAAAATGTTTGAAAAGTGAAATGATAGGAAAGCATGCTTTGCGATGAGATAGAGACTTCAAATTTGGTGTATGGGTAAATTGTTTGAAAGGAAGAAAGTGCTCAATTTCAGATTTCCAATATTTTCTATTTAAGGGGGTGCCGCACACCAAAATGTTCGATTTACCGAATAAATGAGAAAAGGCTCCTTTAAAATTTGATAGAGGCCTGAAATTTGGTATATGGGCTAATCACTTGACGAAAACACCCAAGACGAATATAGTTTTCCAAAAATGTTCGTTTAAGGGGGTGCTCCAGAGTAAAACATTCGAAAAGTGAATTGATAAAAAAAGCCATGCTTCGGAATGAGATAGAAATATCAAATTTGGTATAAAAGTAGATAGTTTGGAAGGAAGAAAGTGTACATTTTCAGTTTACCAATATTTTCTACTTTAGGAGGTGATGCACACCAAAATGTTCGATTTTCGGAATATAGGAGAAACGCTCCTTTTAAAACGTGATAGAGACTTGATATTTGGTATATGAGCAAATCATCTGATAGAAATCACAAAAAGAATAGAGTTTTTCAAAAATGTATATTTAAGGAAGTGGGTACTCGACACAAAAGCATTCAAAAGGTGAAATGCTAGAAAAGCATGCTTCATGATAAGATAGAGACTTCAACTTTGGTGTGCGGGTAAAAAGGTGGAAAGGAAGACAATGTCCAATTTCAGTTTTCTAACATTTACTATTGTAGGGGGTGCCGCTCACTAAAATGTTCGATTTGCCGAACAAATGAAAAATGCCTCCTTTACAATGTAATACAGGCTTGAAATTTAGTATATGGGCTAACCATTTGACAAAAAAAACCAAAGATGAATACAGTTTGACAAAAATATTCATTAACAGAGTGCTACACAGAAAAACGTTCAAAAGGTGAAGTGATAGAAAAAACATGCTTCTCAATAGGATAGAGACTTCAACTTTGGTGTACGGGTAGATAATTTGAAAGGAAGAATGTGGGAAATTTCAGATTTTCAATATTTGCTATTTTAGGGGTGCCACACACTATGTTCGATTTTCCGAATAAATGAGGCACGCTTCCTTTTAAATGTGATAGAGGCTTGATATTTGGCATATGGGCCAATCATCTGATAAAAAACCCAAGACAAACAGAGTTTTTTAAAAATGTTCATTTATGGGTGTGCTTCACAGAAAAAAAGTTCGAAAGGAGAAATAATAAAATAGGGATGCCTCGGGGTAAGATAGACTTTAATGTGGCATACGGGTAGATAATTCGAAAGGAAAAAATGTGCAAATTAAGCTTCCCAATATTTTCTTCTTTAGGGGGTTCTACACACTAAAATATTTGATTTGTCGAATAAATGTGAAACGCGAATTATTAAAAAATTTACATTATTCAGGGGTTTCTTATTGCGAGACCGTTGATTTTCAATGGGTATTCGGCTAGTGTTATATAAAATTGTCCAGTACAAATGATTTTACTCATACACTCAGGCCTATAATAAAATTGTCTAGTGCAATTAAATTTGTAAATAATCTACATTTTTGTATTCTATAAAAGAAAAAAATTTAAAGAAACTAATCTCACCTATTTTTCTCTGATATTTAAAACTAATTCTTGATGGATTTTTCTTTTTAGCTCATGTTAATGGCAAATCAGAAGGACAATATGCTATCATATCAAGAAGTAATGTAAGGCTGTTTAATGAAGCTGTTAGAATGGTTGTGTTTAAAGAAATGAAGAAACATGAACCTACAACAGTCAATGCTGCTTTTGCTGGGGTCTGTAATTAATTTTTATATATATATAAGATCTTTCTTATTTTCTAGTCAACATGTTGCTATTTATTATAAATGGAACATGGCAGGTTACAATAAAACTTATGTTTATGTACTGTTGTAAATTTTATATAACTTCTGGCTTTGTTATATTGTGTGATGTATGGCTAAATATCTGTTAATTGTTAATTTTGTGTCCCTTGAATTTAAAAAAATTAATAATATATAAGGCAAATATTTTTGCAGTATTTGTTTAGAATATAATCTGTTCCACATATTTTTCAATAATTTTAAATGTAGTTTTGACTTAATAAAAATTCAAATTTGTTATTTTTGACTCCGTGCCCCACTGAGTTCAGATTTCATCCTCGAATTACATCAGCAAAAACATAAAATAATGAAAATGTGAAACTTAAGAAATTATGATTTTAATTTGTACAAACCCCTTTTTATGAAAATTTTAATATTATTTTGCAAAATTGCTGATGTGTTTGTCCTCGATAATCGGTGATATTACTATGTTGTTCAAAAAATCATCTTTTCACCCACAAGATAGTGACAGCAATGATTTTTAGTCAGTTGAAGAATATTAAAAATGGTGTTCTACATCCGTTTGAAATTTCGGAATTTTGTTATTAACAGGCAAGTGAAAAACCCAATTTTATTATTGGTTTGGATGAATATACTTATTATCAGTCATTCCTGACATGAATTATTATTAATATGAATGTATATTTAAAAAATGTCTCCTATTGTTTCATAAAAGTGAGTTATGCATAGTGCATACTTTGTTTCGCAGAGTTAGTTTCGATTTCCATATGAAACAAAAACAACCCAAAATGTTTTGCAGAAACCGCAAATTTTGCCCCCCCTCCTTAAAAACTGTATTTGAATATTTCAGAAAATGGAATATATAATCCAAAATCGCAAAGTAACATGCATTTAATACATTAATGTATAAGTATATTTTGGTTTCTACCAATAAAATACACCAGTCCTGTTTGACAACAGTGCTTATAAAAAAACAAATTTAAATTAAAATATGAAAAACAAAAGTTAGCAATTTGTGCATTTAAAAAGTACTATTTTGAAATAAATAACTTGTACTTTTTACATACTTTGATTACCCTTACAGTTATTATTAATACTTTTCTGAACTGTAACCAATATAAACACTTTCTGTTACACATAAAGTAATCTTTGTTACCTGAACTCAGTTACTACCAACCCTGCCTACGTGAAATTTTAATAGATTTCATATTAGTATTCTATATTCAGAAATTATATCAATGTAATTCTTTTCTAAGCAGATATATAAAAATTAATTGCACTATTTTGATATCTGCTTTGTTCATGTTTAATCAGAAATAGCTGAATTTAAATAATTTGACATCACGTCTGATGTTATAATAGCAAAAATTAAGCACACATCCACAACAGAAGGTCTTTCTTTTACTTCCTATAAGACGTACAAAAGTTTTAAAAAAGGGCAGAGCACTTTCGAGCATAAGTACGCTCTTCATCAGTGGCTACCCAAGTAGCCACTATTATGTGTAGCACTATTTATGTTAAATTTGAAATAATTAGAATAAACTTAAATTTGCATTATTTACATAAATTTGCATTGTTTGCATAAGTTTCATTCAAAAGTTTTAAATGCCTCTTCATATGTATTGCATTAATAGTTGCTATTCTTAATTTACTGTTTATTTTTATATTACAGGGCATTAGAGGCTATGGATTTGACCAAATTGTTGATATATGTAGACTTAGATATACTCAAAAAGGTATTTTTCTTTTTTATATACTGTTGCATAATTGCTTCATGTAACTTTCATTCAAAATTTACTATATACTATAGTTGTTATAAAATAAAAACAAAAGTTTATCTGAATTATTATATCTATCTGTATATAATTTTATTTCAAAACCAAGTCGTTTAAACATTAATATGACACTTTCAATCACAATCTCTTTTCATCCATGTTAATTTCTCTCTATGCATGTCAGAACCAATAAAAAATTAATTTAAAATATAAATCCAACTTTGAAAAAGTATTTGTTTCACAAAAAAACTGATGAAGCCAGTACATGGCTTTCCCTACAAACTCAAATTTGTTCGCAAAATAATTTTTCATCTAAAGAGTGTGATTGCGCAATTCATTTTGTATTGCCATGCACTGCAGAGTCCACAACCATAATTTTCCATCTATCTCAATCCTCCTATTATTGAACAATAGACAGACTAAACTTGCTTATTTTCATGTTTAGGTTTGTTTAAATGAAATGTTTTACAAAGTGAACCAAATGTTATAAATGTTAACCATGATGGAAGAGTAAGATGATTCTTACAGTTAATATTATCATGCAGTGCTTTTAATCCAAAGACTTCTTTTTAATTATTATTTCAAATTTTCAAATTGTAAGTATGTGTTTACTATGGTGAAGTTTATGCTAAATGTTTGTTTTATTTAATTGACAATACATTAAACAATAAAATAAAAATAAATTAATAAAAAGAAAATGAACATTTATTTATTTTTATTCAGAAAAGGTTAAATTATGTTTTAATAACTGCAGTTTAGAAAAAAATTTCGAAATTTTTTAAACTTCAAATTTTCTCATCTTATTTTACCTCTAAAAAATATTAACATCTACAGGTTTTTTTTTAAAGTTCGTAGATATGAGTGCCTACACTCGGTTTTAAGTTCCTGGGGTCCAAAATTTTCTAATCCAGTCAATGCACATCATAGAACACATTCCAAAAGTTGACATTTAATAAGTATTTTGTCATAAATAACTAATATATTTATAATACTCATTGAAAAATTAAAATAAAGTGTAGAACATACATAATTTTGTGACAAAAAAGCCTTTGAATAGGAAATTGCTATAAATAATGCAAATATGCATTACTACAAATATGTTTCCTACAAAACTGATACAAATCTTAGTTTTATCAAATACGAATGACACTAGAATGAGTGTAATCTTTGCTATTGTAAAATATCTATTGGAAGTTAATTCTGACTGGCCTCTATCACAATTCAAACAAAAGTAAATAGTACATACAATCAAAATGGAGAAAAACTGAAGAACTTTTGTAAGTAATTTATGATTTAGTTTTTTTCACAACTCTTTTTAAATAATGATTTGGGAATTCATGCTTTATAACGAATTGTTTTGCTAGCCTTTTTTTTCATTTGGCTACAGTTTTTATTGCTGATTAGCCAAATTACTAAAGTTATTTAAAAGCCAGTGAGATCCCTGTATTTGCAAAAATTATGCAATATAGCAGGTAAGTATGAACCTTGGGTTGATAGCTAAGTATTTGAATTTCATTCTTACTAATTTCACATGCATGTTTTATAGAACTAACCAACTTAAGTTAGCTAACCAGCATTATTTACATAAATTGAATGCTCTTATTGATCTTATAGTTGAAACTGCAGGTATAAAAGACAAGTTCATATCAAAGTTCAAATCTTATGTTGATTTAAGTAACTATGCAAATTATGCTGATGATAATGACCTCTGTTCAAAAATCGAGCTGGTTAATCAACATGGAAGTAAAATATTTGATTATATTAAGATGTTAAAAGAAAAGTGCAATCATCCATTGGAACTTGCAAGTAAGTTGTTTCCACTGTCTATGTTCGTATCTATTCACATGTGATATCTTTTAATAGTCTTCCATAAAATGACTTGTGAATACTTCTTTTGATGGGGGATCATTGTATGATGGCATTAATTTTTTTTCGAATTTCAGGACATGGTACCTTTACCAATGGAGTCTCGTTATGTGACATCACAGTAGGGTCTTTTTCTATTGTAGACATTACCACGTATTTAGCAATTTTAAAATATTTTGAACAGTTAAAAATGTCTACAAAGTTTGAATAGTTACATATTTTGATAGAAATAGTACTTTTTCAAAGTTAATTTTTCCTCATCTGTCTGTTACTGCAGGTATGTAAATTGTGAATACCTGCAGAAGTAATACATATTAATAGATCCTGTTTTACCATTTTTACTTAGCTTTTGTAAGTTCTAACAATCCTCACATTTTAAGCTCATTTTCTGTCAATTCATGGTTGTTATCATCTGCATATATATTATGAAAATCTGCTAAATATTTCATCATTGATGTTAAAATCAGAAGATTCTTTTGAATACAATAAAACGTGCATCATTGACAATGAAAACCATCATTAAGTTTTTTGCTCAATAGTAATTATGTATGAAAATTGTACTGTTGTATTAATTGTAATTATGGTTAGCCAATTACAATTGTTAAAATTTTTTGCATTTGATAATTTTTTTTTAATTTTATGTATGGAAAATAAGCATAAATGTTTAAGAAAATAGAAAATTCATTAGCAGAGTTGTAAAATATTTTATGAATCTTTAAGATATCTGAGAGCTGAAATGTGTAAATAAACATTGAACAACAGGAGCACATTAGAGATTTTTTTTATTATTTCTGTATATACATTTTTATCATTTAAAAAATGTAATTTTTAAACTCACGAACACCCATTAAAGATGTAGTAAACTAGAGGTGTACATAGATTTTAGATTTAATCTGGCTCATGTGCCATGTCAGGTGATATTTTTCTTGGAAAATTTAGACTTGAGTTGAATGAGATTATTATTTTGAAAAGTTATAAATGAATATTGGTACAAAATGATTGAAAAGAATATTATTAATGGCAGTAGAGCAATAAGAAAAATATCTTTTTACGTAATACTGAGCACTCCAATGGATCAAATTTGATTTGAATGTATATTTAAACCACGCACAAATAAAATCTCAGATTTTCAGGCCATATGGAGCTTGGACATATGATTGTAAAATGTCTTTAGTACTTTGTTACTGTTAAATTAGAATTGATAAAAATTTTAAGTTTCAGTTGGTGTAGACCTCAAGCATGAACCCTTAAAGCTGCTGCATAAAAATAGGAAATAGTCAGAAAAGAGCAAAATTATCGTAGTTTCAGGTTTTTCTGGGTTGTCCTTTTACAAAGTCTGGCATTTTGAATATTTAATAAGTACATAAAGTTGTTTTTCAAACAAGACAGATCCAAAATATGAGGTTATTTTCAAACTATTTAACTGTAACTCACTGAAAAATTAAATAAAAATAATTACTTTATTTGAAAAGTATAATTATTTTACTTTATTAAATTTGTTTTATTACTTAATTTTAACTTATTGATGCTCTATTGTTTAGATGTTGTTTTTTCAACTGCCCACAAGGCTAAAGGTCTGGAGTTTGACACAGTTTGTCTCACTGACGATTATCCTTTCACTGCTCCTATGTCAAGTATTGAAAGTAATGTTTTTGTTGTTGTTACTTATATCTTCTAAAAAAATACTAACTTAAGTACATTTTTTATGTGATGCAGAAAAGGAAATTTGTAAGATGTAGAAATGTACTATTAAGAACTTGTGCATTTTATTTCTCAGACATTAGTTTCAGATACCATATAATCTAATTTATCAAATAAAATTCACAATTTTAATTTACGAAGTTAGCTCATTTGGTCTCCAAAACCAGTTAATTCTTTCATGTTTGAATTTCGTGTTTTTCTATTTATTTATATTGTTTTGCTGTCATTTTAAAATATTTTGTACTTTTTTTTTTTTTTCTTTATACAGATGGCATAAATGTCTCATATTCTTTCTTTCCTTTGTAGTTTTTACCGTTCATTCACAGTATTTTACCCCATGTTTTCCTGCCTTATTTTATTTTTCCTCTTTCATTTCTCATGGTGATGGCAACTTTTAACCCTACCTTCAGCCATATGTGCTATTTTACACACATGGCTGAGTTGTTGAACTTACTTAAATATGTGAGGTCTTGTTCATCCTGAAGAAGAAGACTATTTTTTGCTTCAAAACAGGTTGACCAGTATATTTTTTTGTTTATGCTGTATTTACAAAGTTTTTATATTATTGAGTTGATATGAGTATTTCAGGGTGTGTACGGTGCTTGAAAATCAGGAAAGCACTTGAATTTTAGATTGCCATTTTCAAGGCCTTGAAAGTGCTGGAAAATTCACATTTTTTTTTTTTGTTAAGTCCTTGAAAATGGTGCTTGAAAAAGGTTCCGTCTCTATTTATGGATGTCGAACATTCCTGAGCTTAGTATGAAAAGCCGTTCAGTCGTGATTCCCTAGAGGCATCTTCTTAGATAAGGAAAACAAATTTTTTTATCTTCATGAAGCTGATGGAGCAGATGGTTTCTTTCTATCTTTCTTATTTATGACGCGAAGATCAAAGAGCTTAAATGTAGGAGGGAGAAGGGTTTAATCTACTTTCGGTCTTGGAGAAGAGTGGTAATAAGGGGCAGAAATATTTTCAGTAGGGAAAAAAAAGTTTGTTTTAGCCGAGGAGGTGGGAAAGCAAATCATTATTCTTACTTCTGTAGTTGAAGAGGTTTATAGAGGAATATTATTGAAGAGGTTTTTAGAGGAATATTTTTCACTGCACTTCTCAACAGGCTTCAGGAAATTGTAAAATCTGTCCCCTCCACGAGGACGGCTATTGAAATTTTTTACCAGTTCTCATAAGAAGTTTTTTTTTACATTATGTTCATTAATATATGTGCTTAAATACATCGCACAACAATAATAAATTAGAACAAACTACCTCACGATGAAGTGCGATTACTGTATATTTATACACCACCTCGCTGTGCTTAACCGTTTAAAGATCAAACTCGCCGATGGAGGGCCGGACCCTGTGGAATTCTGATCCCTAAATATCCTAAAGAATATAGGTTATCTGCATTCTGATCTATAGGTGAGTGCAGAAGGGTAAGAAATAAAAGAAATCTCTTCTCTTTCTAGTGTTTAGTAACTTCAAGGAGTCGTAAATAAATAATCCTATGAATCCTCTTGTCCCTAAGCAGTTTAAGCCTCATTGACACTCTTAATTTCTAGGGAATGTGACTGAATCAAGATTGAAATCTTCTTGGACTGAATAGATATTTCATAGCTTAACTTCAGTTGTCAGACAACTGTCAGACAGCGGGATGGAGACCTGTTCTGCCACACGGCTTCCAGTTTTGGAATCTCCACCGCTGAGAGTCGTCCGCAGACGACCCAGCTGAGGTCCAGAAGAGGAAGAGTGGTCAAAATGTGTACCGTCAAACCAAGGCTAGACAAACGCCAAAACTGGAAAAGCTTCTTATGGACCCTTGACCACACACACCACCCCCAGAGAGCAGCCAAATCACGTGAACATAGCCTTGGACGCCCCTGCCAGGGATTTCCTAGCTGAGGCGTCCCAGGCAAGCCTCCTACTCCAGCTGGAGAAAATGAGGCACTCGAGAGGTGCACGAACGACATAATTACGACTGCAGTGACCACCCAAAAGTTCCGAAAAGAGCCATTCTTATGGCGACCAAGAGATTAAGACATGTTTTGCAGAGGATTCCAACTTTCTACCCCTCGGTAGTTATGCAGAGGCAGTATGCAACTTAAAGAGGCGCCGTCGTAACCCGGACTTATACCCGTACTGCCGGGTTAGCTTAACCTAGAAAAAGGGAGAGAAGGAAAGGGGAGCGGGGAGAATGGGTTAAAGCCAACGCCGGGAAGGACCCAAGAGAGGCCAAACCAGGGAAGAAGGAATGGACAGAGGAGGAGTATAACTATGAGAGGAAGACTAGAAGAGCTATGGCTTAACGCCTAGGGATAAACAAATTACTATTCTATCATATACCTAAAGAAAACAGAAGGAGAAAGCCTAAGAGATAGAGAGCTAAACTAGTCTAACCTAAAAAGAAAAGAAAGGGAGGGAGAAGGGAAAAAGGAGAGACCCCAAAGCCAGAGGAAGACACCAGGAGGATCCCTAGTGAAAAGGGGGGGAGACCGGGGAGGAGAGAAGTGGACCAGAGGAAATGAATTAGACGCAGGTCCCAGAACAGAAGAGGAGTGAAGGCGCTAATATCTAAGCTAAAACTAAAACTAAAAACAAAAACCTCTTACCCGGGATCAGGACCGCCAGCTGCTGAATCTGAAAGGGAAAAGTTAGGGACTGCTGGGGACCCCCGGGGGGGGGGGGGCCGCAGCAGCCACACCACCTACCAAATACCACCTGTTGTTTGAGTATTTCATATTTTATATTTGACTGTGCCTGAAAAATGTGTATTTAATCTTGGTTGGCTAGAAGATGTACGTTATAGAAACTGGTTGTCCCAGGATAATGATGTGCAAAAAGCAAAATATTTATGATGCAAAAAATCATTTGATATGCAAGTATGGGAGAAATATCAAAAAATTGCATTTTCAATAATTCATGGGTAAAAAAGTTAGTTAATCTGATCCAACTGTTCATAAAGTTAGCTTTCAACAGATTTTAGTATTGCTATGTTTTAACTCATTGCTATGTTTTAACTCATTACTATGTTTTGCTCAATAAACAAAGCATCAGTTCTCTATCCCAGAAAAAATATAACAGCATAATTTCACAATGAATCGTTGGTTAAAGTCCTTAAAAAAAAAATGAATGGTAAAAAGTCCTTAAAATTTTTATAAGGGAAAGTGTACTCACCCTGGTATTTCTAAAATGAAATTAGATTGTGGTGTGAATGCATCATGCCCAAACTGTGCTTGTACATTTAAAAATATATCTTACATTTTAATAAAAATCACAGATTATGTATACTTCCATTCTTGATTGACTATAATAATAGCTATAAGATGAAGATATGTTTTTAATGTAAACTTCCCATCTGAAACTGCATCCCCATGGCATTTCTGTGATATAGAAACCGCAAAGACCTCATATTTCCCATATTCTAGTGAGAACTAGCTATTTGGATTTGTTCAGTCTGCAATTCTAACTTTCTGGAACATTTTCCCCTCTTTGAAATAAGTGTAACTTTTTATATGAACATCAGACTTCAAAAGAACTTCAAAGGAGATGGGGCACCCAGGTGGATTCTGGCCTATGTCTAAAATTTACAGTCTAATGATGCAATGTGAATGAATTGGGTTTGAGGCACCTTGGGACACTTTCAGTTGCTAAGTTGCTAATTCTATCTTATCCAAGTATTTATTTCATATACACTAAGCCCTTCTGCATAAGTTAAAAATGTAATCATCTTCAAATGTTTTATACATTATTAATAGATTAATTTCTTTCAGATCCCCTACAGTACCCCAAGGTTCTTACCTTCAGTGGATAAAATATTATCAATTACCAACTTGAGAGACATATTTTAGTTAATTGCCCAATTTCAACTTTATTGAAACATATATGGTTATATTGCCCAATTCCAATTAACACAACAGACTCTGTGTTTAAATAGAAACAATTTTATACAATGCACATGCATTGAACTTAACATCTGGAGAAAAGAAATATCTAACATTTTAACAGATGAAAAATTTGGAAACTCTTGAGTAGCAAAGGCTTAAATCAAATGTCTACAACAAATTAAAATCATTACATACAGCAATTATTACAAAACACAGTTGCATCAGGTGTCCCAAGGTGCCCCACTATCAAAAGTCTCAAATGCCCCAACTAATCAGATTCTTCCTGAAGGCCCCCATGCTTTTAGGCTGAACTTTACAATGGCTATTTTACATTTAATTTCACTGTTTCCTTGATATATATAGTTTTATTTAAATAAATTTAATCCCACTGTTACTGTCTACAAAATTTACATACAATTTTTTTTATTATTATAAGAACTAAAAAAGTTTGATAAATTATTACCTATTTGCAACAGAACTTCCAAACATATTAGCAAATGCACAGGAGGGCCATTCAGACGCTTCGTAAAATAACAAGATTTTAATCTCAAACTGTATTTTAAAATTTAAGATGTCCCAAAGTGCCCCATCCACTCCTATATATAATACTTTTGCAATTTTATGTGTACACTTCAAAAATAGGGTTGATGGCTATAGTGAGTAGAAAGTGAAGTAAAACAAACAAAATAAAAAAAAAGGTTTAGAATTTGAAAAAAAAAAAATTAAAGAATGTTTAGAATTTCCTACCTTGGTTTAAATTTAGCTTTATATATTTCTGTACATTTTTAATAACTTTTTACTCATTTTAAAAAAATTTATACTGATTTTCTAGTGGATCCAGAAGGTCGAGAAGATGTCAATGTTTTGTATGTTGCTTTGACACGGGCCAAAAAATGTTTAGTTCTTCCAGAAAAAATGACAAAGATTCTGCTTGTGGCCCATGTTAGTATTTTTGTGCTTTTTTCTATTGAATTCTTGATTTGAATTTCAAATACTTGAACTCTTACATAATTTTGTACAAAATGCAGCTCAATCAATTCGTTTTCAATTCTAAAGGTATAAGAAAATGACAGTTTAATCAACTAGTATATTTATGTTTTAAAAAAAAAAAATATTGCTTTATTTACTTTATTATTACATGTTTATGTACCTATATAATGTATGATAAATTTTACATGTTTTCTTTATTTTCTAAATTCTGTAGTATCCAATTTATCAGGTTCGTTGAGGACTAGAAAAATCTAAATATAATAGTTAACATAATCCAAAAAATACAACAATAACTTTTAAATAGCAAAAATATACTAGGCTTACTCTCGGCTATTATTGCTCAGTGGACAAGTATACTTGCACATGTCCTTATTATATATTTCATAATTATTTTTCTTAGCCTTTTAAATATGTAAACATAAAAAATTATGTAAGTGTTTCTAGGAAAGTTTTAAGCTCACCAATAAGGAGTGTACACATTAGGTCTATCTATAGTAAATTGCACAAGCTTGATCGAATAAAGGTGATTGTAGAACACTTAGTAGAGAATTTTAAAAATTATGACAACAAACTCTGTAACCATGGCCGGATTTATGCACAGACCACCGGGATTGTGATCCTCAAATAAGGTCCCAAATTTTGCCATATTGGCCTAAAGGTTTTAAAAATAACTGAGAATATCAATAACATGCAAGAAAATTTCAGCAGCACTACAGAATATTTTAGCAGAATCAATGTTATACATTCCAGATTCTCATTATGCCATTTGCTTTAAACATTTATTTACTATTGATGTATACGTAAATATTCAAATGTTTAGCAGGAACCCCTATATGCAATTAGGCCCTCTACCCCATCTATTGTAAGTTGAGCCCTGTCTGTAACACTGATATACATAAAAAGGTCAATTGCAAAGTTGTAGAGCATTGTCTAATGAATAGGAATGGACACTAAAACTGTTACATAAGACACAGTATAGTTATTGGCAAATGTAGTTATTTGACATAATTATTAGCAAACGTAGTTATTATTTGACACAGTATAGTTATTAGAAAATTGCTGTTCTATTCAGGAGTGCTAAAATAAACAAAGCTTACATGTTCAGGAATCTAATGTACAGCCTTTCTAAAATGCCCTCAGTCAGTAACTATGCACATTTGAATTTGAGAAAGGAGTACCTTCTTAGTATAGAAAAGAAAGAAGACCCTTCTTAGTATAAAGGTAGTGGGGATGTAGTAATATAAAGAACATAAAAACATCCCCTTAGTCTCCATAGGACATAATGCCCCCTCCCCTGTCATCATGATAGAATATACTGCCCCTTCGAAAGTGAAATACCCTCAGGAAAGTGGTACTGCTCAGGTAGGGAACCTATACAATATATGATGCTATAATGTTTGTGTTTTCTTTCCAATTTACAGTACAAAAATACTTTTGGTTCTCTCACAAATACTATTTTTGTTTACATCTATTTACAAGATGTAACTAAACTAAACTACTCATTAGCCGTGAGCTCAAATGATTTACACTTAATATTCCACAAAATACAAAGTTGTACTGGCAAGTTTCTTTGTATGCCTCCAAACTTTGAAATTTCAACCCTCTCTCTTTAGAAATTCCAAATTAATTAATATTTCTTTCTTCCAAGTTAGGGTTGCCATACCAAATTTGGCGGTACCACTCTCAAGTCTAAATTCTGTTCTCTGCAGATGTATATGATCTAATCTACTCATAATGAGCCATTGTGGCTACAAAATGATAAGTTTTATTAACCAAATGTGCAAATTACTAGCTGACTATTTATTACTAATTATGCAAATTATAATATGATTAACTTACTGATTTCAACATACTAGAAATAGTAGTAATATAAAATGATTTATCTGTATTTATTTGATTTATTCAATTACTGTTTTCTTTTAGGAAAAGTTTGAGTACCCTGTGTCAACTAAGAGTCTTTTAGAAGATACCACAGAACTCAAGTGCATCCATTGTGAGGACAAGTTTAAGCCACATACAGTTTTGGTGTTAATGAGACGAAAAACTTTGCTAGTAATTATCTATTTATCTCATTCTTTAATTGCAAATAACATGCTTTAACAATTTTCTAGAGTTCATCTTTTACTTTTCTTGCCAAAAAATTGCACTATGTTTTTATCCATGAAGATTTTCAGTCATTTTGTAAATCTGGGCTAGCTCAACCTTATGCCAAATTTTTATAACTGGCAGTGTAACAATTCCTCAAACGATTATTTATGTACACAGGATTGCCACTGGGTCTTTGAAAGAAAATGGTTGCTTTAGTTGCCTCAGATGCAAAAAAATGTAGCCAAAATAGTCTCCTCAAATACAAAAACTAATAGACAAAATAGTTTCCTTAAATTAAATGTTATTTTGTTTTTCAAAGCCAAATGGCTTCAAAACTGTTTATAATAAACATTACATTGTTTCATATAAAATACTAGCCGCCTTTGGCGACCAGCCTGTTCGCTACCCTTGAAAATTCTGACCGTGGCAAACTCGTTGGCACGACCTACCAGAAAGGTGTAAGGTAACTGCTTGGAAGGCCAGGAAGTGCCACACAATTTAGACCGGAACCCAATGGGGGAGGCATCTGTTGGAAAATTTAAAATTTGAAGATAGCAAAGCACGCACTGTCAGAGTCAATAAGTGTTGGCTGGGTTATGAAAGTACACAAGTCCAGCTTTAAAGAAAAACTTCGTTCACTTTATTTGGTGAAAAACACAACTCGGCATATTACACGTACCTGGTAATTTTCCATGCCGTAAAACATCAAAAATATACTATGTACAAAAAATTTTTTAGTTGTAAATGACTAGACAGAGATTTCTTGAAGCATTTGGTAGTAAGTTACTATACTACCTCTATCACTTGCGTGTATTTCAGCCACCATCACTTGGCAAAGGGAAACCAAAGGATAGAACATCAGGAAAATCTTTAAAGCGGCTTCCGAACGTTTGTAAGTAAATTTAACGTTCAATACATGCTGGTCCAAACTGACCACATCTGCATCCGTTTCGACTATTCACCGTCGTCAAACGATATTCCGCAGTGCTTCTGTCAAAAAAACATTTCTGTCTGCCTGCATCAGACCATCAGTGTCTATCTCGTCTGACTTCTTCAGACGTCTGATCTCGATCGACTCCGACCTTCTCATTTGCTTCAAGAAACCTCTGCCCTATATATCCGAGAATGGACAGTTCCGGAAACGCCCCCAGATATGCAAATCAGATGCGTACGCATTGAGAACTGATTTGCATGAAACCTCATGTTGAAAAACGTCACGGTTCACGCCGGTGAACGGGAAGAGTCGTTCATATTAAATTTGCATAAACGCCCGTTCACAGGAACGTGAATCGCGATGTATTGATTATTTCCAACAATCGGCCCCCTCATGCAAATCCTTAAGTCTCAATGCATATGCAAAAGAAAACTTACTCTGAGAAACCAAGGTATATCAATAAACACCAAGGCCCCCAGTATCCTATCAAACATATAATGAAGGAAAAAATTTAAAGTATTATATCATTATTAAATTTAAAATAAAATGCATAAGTACTTATAGCATCTGAAAAATAGTTAAGTATTGTCGACAATATTGTAACAACAACATTTCACATCAAGTAGAAATTTATATACAACACAACTTCAATGCTTAAGTATCAGCATTCAAAAATTGAAAATTTTAGTTTAAATTTAATTATAAGTATCCAAAATTTAAGTATAAGCACATTATCATATTAAACAAGTTAACTTTAAAAGATTAAGATTTTGTATAAGCATAGAATTTAAGTTTACTTTAAATTTGAGTATAAACACTATAATTCAAAAAGCTTAAAAAAATTTAGTCTATTAACACAATATAAGTATACATAATTAATACTATTAGACTGCATTGATATACCAAATATTTAAAAATACATGATGCAAGTAATCAGATAATAAAATTCCTTTATCAAAACTTTCAACACATACTTTTTACCAAGTTGAAAAATACAAAATTTTATACACATAAGCTATTATTTAGCATCATGCGGGTCATGGAAAATGGATGTATATACAAAGGTGTAAAGTGAAAAAGATTCAATATCACAAAAATTTATACTCAAGATATACTATCTTATATCAATGAGGTTTAAGATAAACAATAATGTACATATATGACATCTTTTTTAAAAAAATTCCCAAGTTGTAAATTCAATTTAGTATTTAAAAATTTCTTTAGACTAAACATTTAATCTCAAAAAGTTTTGATTTAGTTTTTAAAAATTTTATTACAAAATTTAAGTATTATTTCCTTAGTCATTGGTTTAGTAAAGTGATCTGCTAAGTTATCTTTACTATTTACAAATTTAACATTAAAAGATTCATTGACTATTAAATTTCTTAGGAAATGATATCTAACATCAATATGCTTAGTTCTGTTGTTTTCAATTGGAGAGTTAGAAAAATTAATGGCTGCTTGGTTGTCGCTAAAAATAACACTGTTACTTTTATTAAAGTTTAACCCAAGTAAATGACATTCTTCTATTATGTTTTGTACCCATACCATTTCCTTAGCGGCTTCAGTTAGTGATACGTATTCAGCTTCCATGGTTGATAAGCTGACACACTTATGTTTAAAGGTACGCCAAGAAATAGGTACATTGTCAATAAAGAGTATCATGCCTCCAAGTGAAACACGGTCATCTCTGTTTGCAGCAAAGTCAGAATCTGAGTAACAATTTAATTTTAACTCCTGAATGTTAGATAAATTCAACATATAGTTTTTAGTCTTTTCAACATATCCTAAAAGTCTTAACAATGCATCCCAATGCTTAATTCCAGGGTTTTCTTGAAATTGAGATAATATATTGATGGCGTAACAAATATCAGGTCTAGTCCTACTAGATATAAAAGCCAAACACCCAATTAAGCTCCTGTAAGGAAAACTTTGCATTTGCTTTATTTCTTCACTTGTCTTTGGACAATCTATTTTACTTAGAATATTCCCTTTAGAAATGGGAAGTGAAGTAACTGGATATTTATACTGTTGAAACATTTGACATACTTTATCTATATACTGACTTTGATGTATAAAAAATTTATTGTCACACTCTTTAAATTCCACGCCTAAAAGTTTTCTAATTTTTCCTAATACCTTGATATCAAATTCTATGCTAAGTAATGAAACAATGTGGTCTATGTCCCTTTGATACTTTGAGAAGAGAATTATGTCATCCACATAGACTAGCATAAGAACTTTGCTATTGTAAATATATGCACAATTACACCATTGAAGTTTTAAAAAATTTAATTCTTTTAATTTGGTGTCAAGTTCATTAAACCATTCTCTTCCACTTTGATGAAGACCGTAAATGGCTTTCTTCAACAAACAAACATAATCAGGCTGTTCCTGATTGACATAACCTTGAGGCTGTTTCATATATACCTTTTGACTCAATTTAGCATAGAGATAGGCAGATTTGATATCTAATTGGAAATGCATCCAGCCAAGCATGCATACGAAAATTGAGAAGAATGCTCTAATTAAGTTGAAGTTAACAACAGGGCTAAAAACTTCATCGTATGATTCTCCCTTTTTCTGACCATACCCCTGGGCTACCAAACGAGCTTTAAACCTCTTGATTTTCCCATTCTCGTCTTTCTTAATGGTGTAGACCCATCTATTGCCTATATGCTTTTGTGAGGTGGATGCAGGAACTAGTTCCCAGACACCCCTCTCTTGCATTACGGCCATTTCTTCATCCATAGCTTTACACCATTTTTCGGACTGGGAAGATTTAATAGCAGCGTTGTACCCTTTTGGTATATTTATTTCAATATTGCTTGCTTCTGGTCTGCCTCTGACCCTTTTAAGACCTTTATTTTCCCGAAAATTAAACAGTTGCTGATCAAATTGTATATTCCTTTTATCACAATATTTCTTAACATCATTGTGCGACCTCAGCCTTTTATTATCTCCTTGAGCGTAATAATACACATCGGTTCTACTCCCATCGGGTCTTGGAACCGTCTTTCGCTGCCAAGCAATATCCGAGCAAGGAGTCATACTGGAGTCAGCAGGAGAGTCCGTTTCCTCACTGGATTCAGACGGATCGTCACCAGTGTCTTCACTCTCTCCTGCCCCCCCATCAGACTGCCCTCTCGGATATTCCCCGTCAGAGTATTCTAAAAGGTTATCTCTTGATATCCCTGAGGAGATATTTCTGGGACAAATTGGGTCCAGGATGCCTTCCACTACATCACCCTCATCAAACCTCACATTGCAGGTCTCAATTGTTCGTTTCTCCCCTGACAAAAATATCCTATAGCCCTTAGTTTTAGTAGCATAGCCTACCATCACCCCTTCTGTAGCTTTCATGTCTAACTTCTTTCTGAGCTGACTGGGTTTGCCTACATATGCTCTACAACCAAAGGTTCTAAGATGTTTGACTGAAGGTTTTCTACCACTGTAGAGTTCATGTGGTGTTTTAGTCTTAAATTTGTGACATATTCGATTTTTAGTGTATGCAAAACACAATATTGCTTCCGCCCAGAATCTGTCATGTAATTTGCTGTCGTTCAACATGGCTCTAACACAGTCAAATGCGGTTAAGTTGAATCGCTCTGATACTCCATTTTGCTGTGGGGTATATGTGTTAGTCCTCTCAGCCTTAATACCGATATCCTTCAGGTAATTTTTGAACTTATCATGGCAGAATTCCATCCCATTATCCGTCCGGATACATAGAATTTTAGTACCTAACTGCCTTTCTTCTCTGGCCTGAAACTCTTTAAAATGTGAAAATACTTCTGACTTCTGTTTCATGAGGTAAACAAAAACTTTTCTACTATAATCATCTGTTATAGTTAAGACATACTTGTTCCCACCATATGAGGCTGTGGGTAAGGGACCACACACATCCATGTGTAACAATTGCAATGGTTTAGTGGACCTTATCCTACCGGTGGGTTTATACGATACTCTCCTAGACTTAGCCAATTTACACGATTTACAATTTAACTTTTTGTATTTAAGCCTAGGAAGTCCGTTTACGGCAGAAACTTTGCTGGTTTGGAGGAGATATTCAGCGTTTATGTGGCAATATCGTTTATGCCAAAGACAGTTTGTACTATTAAGTTCAGTTACAGAACTGCTAGGCTTAGATATTGAACTATCCACATTTCTATTCTGCTTAGTTTTTGTTTTGTCAGATTTAAATTTAGTTTCTTTAAGATTAGGTGCTATTTTTACTTTGTCTATTTTTCTGGAAGCACTAGGATCCCTATCCTTGGATTTCTTATCCTTTTTGTGTTTCTTGTCTCCATGTTGATCCCTATCTTTAGATTGACGGTTTTCTACGTTATGTTGTTCCTGGGTACTATACTTAGGTTTTAAAAAATACAACCCATCCTTTCTTTTTGCATAAAAGAATTTCTCCCCTTTAGGTGTAAAAAACCATAGAACCCCATTAGCTCCATTAAAACTAAAATTTTGTTCCTCAAGAACAGATGCAGCTAATAAATTTCTCCTAAGTTTAGGAGAATACATAACATTTTCCAATTTGATAATACTTTGCTTATCCTTAAATTGGACATACATTTCCACCGTCCCGATAGCCTCAACTGGACTTTCGACATCCCCTACTGCTAGCGACATTGAAGTGCCTTTGCACTCATTAAATTTTGAAAATAACTTAATGTTATTACAGAAATGTCGCGTAGCAGCAGTGTCTACTACCCAGCTGAGTCTATCGCTAGGATCGATTACAGTATTAGCCTCAATCTGTGGAGACCCAAGAAATTCCACAATACTAGATCCATTATTTCTACTGCAATTAGATTCAGTATGACCTAGTTTGTTACACTTAAAACACTTAATTTTACTTTTAGAAATATTTACATTATGACTAGAAGTATTTACATTAGACACATTATGAGATACATTTGGAAATTTAAGTTTAGACACTTTTACTCTATTTACAAATTTCTTAGAAGTAAAATATGCAGAATTTGAACTCACAGTTTTGGAAAAGTCACTTGCTTGCTGCCTCAGCCGGCTCTCCTCCGCTGCTAGCTCTGCTTGTATTTTGCTGAGCTTGAAGTCCGAGTCATTCCATCGATATATAATTTGAACGATACCTCGGAATTCTTCCGGAAGGTACCGTATCGACTGGAATGCTACATATAGGTCTTCAATGGGGTGTTTCGCGTCTTTAAGCCTCGTCACGGCCTTCCGCAGTCTTGAGCAAAAAATATCAACAGGCTCGTCTGGCTCCGGCCGAACATCGAAGAACTCATCTAGTAATCTAACCAGGTTGGCTCTGGAAGGCGCTTGAAAATGTTCTTTCAAGGTATTCCATACTTGACTAGGTTCGTCGGTGACGTTTATCAACTCCTTGTATTCCGAGGATAAACTTTGATAAATGATGGCGAGCGCTCGGTCTTTCCTCCGATAAAAATCATCGTAGTCGCGGCGACTTGCATCTTCCTCGATAGGCTTAGCACTTCCATCTACGTGTCCGAAACATCCTTCTCCCTTGAGGACGAATGAGATGTCGGTACGCCAGGTGACGTAGTTGTCCCGCGTCAGCAACTCCGTTCTACTTGCCTCCATGGCCACTCGTAGTTTTGAAGAAGCAGAAGCAAAAGTTCTTGTACACTGTTTACGTTTACACTGTTGCGTTTCGTTGTTCACACGAACTTCAAAATGGTGCCGTGTGCGGCCCCCATCTGAACACTGGAACGATTTCTTTAAAGATACTTGCACTTATGACTCTATTGGGCGTTGAACCGGCCCCGTAACCGTTTCTGTTGGAAAATTTAAAATTTGAAGATAGCAAAGCACGCACTGTCAGAGTCAATAAGTGTTGGCTGGGTTATGAAAGTACACAAGTCCAGCTTTAAAGAAAAACTTCGTTCACTTTATTTGGTGAAAAACACAACTCGGCATATTACACGTACCTGGTAATTTTCCATGCCGTAAAACATCAAAAATATACTATGTACAAAAAATTTTTTAGTTGTAAATGACTAGACAGAGATTTCTTGAAGCATTTGGTAGTAAGTTACTATACTACCTCTATCACTTGCGTGTATTTCAGCCACCATCACTTGGCAAAGGGAAACCAAAGGATAGAACATCAGGAAAATCTTTAAAGCGGCTTCCGAACGTTTGTAAGTAAATTTA